>JAINUG010000010.1:7569345-8169345 GCA_029706075.1 Aldrovandia affinis
TGAGTCATACTTATGACTTCAGCTGTTACAGTTTTGTATTCGAATCGTGCAGGATTCACAACACCTTTAGAAAGCCAAAGCACCGCATGACAATGACTGCGCTGCTTCTTCTCCTCTTTTTCTCTTTACCAATTTTTATCGTTCTTTTTTCGTTTCTCCAAATCATATCGGTTGTCACTGTAAGTTCCTCCATTAATTCTCGAGAGTGCAGACAATGGTGTTTCCAGCCGCCAGTTCTTTTCCCTCTGCTGTCCACCAGGTGAGCTGTGCAGACATAACTCTGGAGGAGTAGACATCATGTGCAGTTGGCACAGGCAGACTGAAGGCCCCTTCTTCAAGTGCCTTCTTCCAGCAAGATATACTGACACATATTGCCAAGGGGAGCATATAAGAAATGGGAAGTGGGGCCTTTTGTCATGGAGTGTCAGTGCTGGCTTTCCTCTTCATGTTGTTTCATTGGCCTTGTGATGAGGGGCCAACCTGGCACCAGAAGGGTTTTGGTTTAATAATGATACCCACTGCCAAATTTGGGGGTGGTGGTGGGGGTGCAAGAGCAGGGTAAATTTGTCAAAGTGACAGACTGGCCCTGTTTTCCCTGCCTCCCACTGAGAGAATCAGGACATGCCTTGAAGTAAGCTAATGTGCGATTATTTTTATTCGTCATTTTCCTGTTTACTTCCCATCTCTTTTTGTCCAATTGTGCTTATTCTGCCGCGATGGAACAAGCACAATTGGACAAAAACGGGCAGCATCGATTTAGAGGCAGAGAACATAAATATTGTGCGGTGCGGGCATCTCACGGTTCACTGTAATCAATATCTCTATCGATCTCCTGGGCCGTCCCCAGTAATGCATTTTAAACACACTTTCCCCCCTTCCTGTTCTATTGTAATTGTATTGGCAGGGGGCCATGGAGACACAGAACTGGAGTGGGAGTGGGGCTGAGTGACAGAGAGTGGGGAGGGAGTGGAGGAGGGGGGGTAGATGCAACAGGGCTAATTGTGAGGGGAAGAGGTATAAATGCTACCATATGAACCATCACCCCTCAATGGAGTTACAGGTTGTGGAGATGAGTTTGAAGAAAAAAAACTTTAATAATTCTTATAACCTCAACCCCCTCCCCCCCAAAAAAGGTTTCCTGTCTCAATCTTCACTTTCACTCATTTTAAAAATAAACTCTGGAAAATGTGTATTATTCACATCAAATATAAAATTCACAAAAATATATTAAGGAGCATTGTATGTGAAACATCCCCGTACTTAATTTAATGAAGCAGCTACCTCAGGTCTGGCCAGCTCTCTTGTTTGTGACCTCCCAAACTCGGTGTCCACGGGGAAAACAGAATGCGCAGGTATTGGCAGTTATTACGGGAGAAGTGTGGCTGTCCATCACGGCCTACAAAGGAGAGCTGTAGGGCAGCGGTATCCACGGGCCGCGTGCGGATGTGTAAAGAACGTCCGTGAGTAGCGGAGAGATGATGAACAGACCACACTGCCAGCGCTCTCCACCGGGTGATTTATCCCCACGTTAGCTCGCGAAATGGTCTCGGACAAAACACATTTTAACAATCTGCTTGACTCAGCGTTTGTCTGCACGTGTTTGATATACGCACATAACTCACCGGGCCTGTCGATCCAAAGCCAAGCAATGATTCTCGTCCCGGGGCGTTGAAAATGGATGGCGGGAACGATTCCCCCGGCCACGGAGACAGGTTCATTCTGAAGCGGTGCGACGGCACTGTCCAGCTCTGTCTCCATTCTAGATTGTGTGGATCAGGACAGAGCCTGCCGGTGCCTGCTCTATGGCTCTTGTGCTTAAAGTGAATCTATCGAAATGACCTTAGGTGCTCCTGTGAGAGAAAATCTGAGAAAATATTTTAGCTGTATTAATCTCACCCTGTAAAAGCTGTTGGGTTTGCATTCACTTTCTCTTGGGTTTGTTTTCTAAATGCAACCTTTTGAGAAAACTTCAAAAGAATGTCACGGTCCAATGAAAGATATGCTCAATGATAACTGCTACCAGCCAGCTGCTGGTATCAGCTCAAGGGAAAGGCTGAGGCGTATATTGTATACTATATATATATGTTTTTAAACATAAAAAAGCCATGTCACTCACATATATCAATCTCTGTACATCTATAAAATACAATTCCTAAATTCACTCTACATACCATATGATTCATATGAAAACGATGCCAAGTTACAACTAAACTCGTCAATATATTTCACAAAAACTAAACAAATACTGTTCCAAAAAAAAACATTTGCCCCTGTGTTTTTTCACGAGATATTATTGTTTTACACCACCTTGGTTGCTTTGGAGTTGCTTTGATACCACTTTCTCTAAGAAAGTGGGCAGCTTACAGATAGGTCTATAGTTATTTAAGACAAATGTGTCAACATTTTTAAGACTTTTAACTAGAGCATTTGCATAACTCACAGCCTTATGAAATTCAGGCAGCAGATATCTACATTAGTCTTTTGATCTGTAGCTCTTACTGAAATTTCAACAGGAGAAAAGCCCGGCCACAAATGCCTCTCATAACCTCTCACCACCCCCCATGTTTCATGTGCCCCCTCCCTCCTCCACTGCCAAAAATTCAAACAAAACCTGCCGTTGGTGTTTTCATATTACCTAGCAACAGAAAGCATTTACACTCAGTAAAATAAAAATGCACATATTGTTTGCTCCCTCTAGCAAATTAATGCATGGAGCATCTTCCTGGGAAGATGTGGCTATTCGGCTGACCGTTTCACCTTGCTATTATGAAAAGGCTGCGGGCCCCTGGATTTGTTCTTTTTTTTCTTATTGATATTTTTTCAGTGATTTCGCTCGATCGGATGTGAAAGCTCCTGTCGTTTCATGCGATGTCGGTTTTTGCCACTGCAGGTCACAAGATCCTTACAAGCTAAGCATACTTCACCAATGTACACATTCGTTTTGTTCTTATTTTCAATGCTGCACTACTCTTTATTCTACTTTATATTCCCAAATGAACTGCTAAATGAATACATTTCACAATTTATCACATCTACAATCAGCTAACTGTCATCACTGATCAGCTTTCCTGTAACAGACTTGTCACTTGCCCTATGTTATGAGTTTCATCTAGCTCATAAGCAGATATCCCAACCCCCATGTTAATAAATCACCCTCCGCAGCTGCAGCAGGATGTACCATTCGGGAACAGGGTGGATCTTTTCCTGATGCAGTGTTAAAATGCATTCCTTTCACTCTATTATCTCGTCCACTTCACAGAGTCCTATCTTCTTCATGTGTCATTAGCTTGTTACTGATGTGTAATAACAGTAAGGGGCTTCTCTCCAGGGCATGATGTATCTGGAGGAGAGGAGGCTGGTGCACAGGGACCTGGCTGCCCGCAACGTGCTGGTCAAGTCCCCCAATCACATCAAGATCACTGACTTCGGACTGGCCCGTCTGTTGGATGCCCATGAGAAGGAGTACAATGCAGATGGGGGCAAGGTCAGAGGGCTGAGGGCTATCGGGTGTTGTGTGTGTGTGTGTGTGTGTGTGTGTGTGGCGGGGGAAGGAAAGCCCTCAAAAGGACTTAATTGATGAATCGTCTGTATGGTAGTGATGGAGTCACCGTGCTGGTGAGGGAGTCACTGTGATAATAAATAGCATTTATGAAGCACATTGTATCCCTTTCAAGATACTCAAAGTGCTTTACAGTGACAGGGTGGGGATAGAGTGACCCACCTCAATCACCGCCAATCACCGGCAAAGGATTTACAATGTTCTTGAAAAAGTTCCAGTGCTGTTAAAGGAATCACAAAGCTCTGGTGGTGCAGTCACAGTCATTCTTCCGCTTCTCTTCCTTCTGTCTTCTGTTTCTAATCTAATTTCTCTCTTTCCCTCTCTCTCTCTCTCTCTTTCTCTCTCTGTCTCTCTCTATCTCTCTTTCTCTTCTCTCCCCTGTCCCTTTCTCTTACTCAATCCTTGTCATGCTCTCAGTGCAATCTGTTTGATCACTTTAGGATTTCTGTGAAGGATGATGTAAAGCCCCCTCTCTCAATCTCTCTCTGTCTCTGTCTCTCTCTCCCTCGCTCTCTGAGGATTGTGGGTGGGAAGCAGGTAGAGAGTGTGAGTGTGCTGCGTGGTGTGTGAGTTGTAGTAGGGAAGGTTTTGTTTGTTGTGTTCCGTTTGTTAATACCTTAACCTTTGTTGAAAACAGTTTTTGAGGAAAATTGTGTTTTGTTTTTTCCCCCGGATTGAGCTACGCGTTTAGCTCTTTTCAGGCCAAAAATGGGGGTGCTAAGCAGGAGTCATGGGTTCAAATGTTTTCCAGATAACACCGTTTCCATAGAAGACTGCCTAATAGTGGTCGGAGAAAAGGTGGGCCGTCAGAATATTAAAACTGCGTCTTGTATGAACAAAGTGGTTGTTGTGTTTTTAGCAACCGAGACGCTTGTGCATACGATTGTTATGGAAGGATTATCTGTAAAAGAGAGTTATGTAGCAGCTTTGCCGTTGTCTTCACCGGTGTCCGAAGTAATCCTCTTGAATGTTCCACCGTACATTGAGGATCAGTTGCTACTTAACGCTTTGGCGAGAAACGGAAAAGTGATGAACGCGATTAAACACATCCCTTTGGGGTGTAAAAATGATAAGGTGAAACATGTAATGTCATTTAGGAGGCAAGTGTTTCTGATTTTAAACAACCCTGGGTCGACTATAGACGTTGCGTGGAACTGTACCGTTGATGGCATAAATCACGTTATTTCTGCAAGTGACGAGTATATGAAATGTTTTAACTGTGGGTCTTATGGGCATGTGAGGCGTGCATGTCCACGGAGAGGGAAAGCGAGTGCTGGGGCACGCGGAGAAGGACAGGGGGGCCTCGGCTGGAGCCTGAGCCAGAACCACTACCTGAACCTCAACCTGAACCGACCCGTTTCAGTGATGGAGCACGAGAGCAGACAGGGAAAGGTTTGCCGGGCGGAGTTATCCAGCATGAGGATGAGGGATGAGATGGTAGAAACAAGAGCTTGCGTAGCCGGAGAACCGAAATTGGCCGACGAAAACGCACATGACTAGTGGGAACGCAGCCGGGGGGGTGGGGGTGGCGGGATTGGGATCTACTTGAAACCTCAGTTGGTGGGATCGTTTTCCAACAAATGGAAGGGCAGAGTCAGGAAGTGTTAGGAAGGGGTGATAGTAATGGCGGGCCGGAAAACCCCCCCGTTCCACAGGTGAATTTGGCCACGACGCCGGGTGGAGGCGAATGGAGTCGGGAAGGAACTGAGGCTGATCCGGATGACGAGGAAGATCAATTTTGTTAGACGAGGAAGATCAATTTTCAAAGCTTTCTCAGACGGACGAAGCGGGGGCGTTCTTAAAAGGTAAAGGAAAACTTTTTTCTGTTGATCGACTTGTTTTATTTTTAGATGAAACAAAGGGAAGGAGTGTGGTTTTAGATCAGCATTTTACTTTCCACTCTAGTTTGCCTTTTTTCACCAATGAGCTTGGGCATTCATATAGCTTCCTTAAATGTAAACGGGTGCAAAGACATTGCTAGGTGAGCGCAACTGTTTAATTTTATTAGGCAAACGGGTATATATACATACAAGAGACATTAAGATGGTATGAATGAATGTGAGTGGAAGGATGAATGGACAGGGAGACGTGTCTTTAGTCAAGGGAGTAACACAAGGGCAGGGGTGGCTGTGTTAATAGCAGGGAATAATACCACAATACTATCATCCTGTGAGATTATCCCAGGACGATTGTTAAAGGTAGAGACTACAATAGATGGCCAGGAAGTGGTTCTGATTGATGTATATGCACCCAACAGTGGTGGTTATAGTAGGGGGTGATTTTAACTGCACTGAACATTTTGTACTTGATAGGAACCATGGGGAACCCCATTCACGTCCAGCTGTTACATTGTTGAGAGTGGTACATGCTCAGGACTTGGTAGATATCCAAGTGTGTAGAATACAACATTCGAGATGTCGGAAGATGTTGCCTGGAAAAGCTCCTGGAATTAACGGCTTGCTAGGAGAGTAAAAAAAAAAGCTGTGGCCAGTAATTGGTATGGATTGCTTTGAGGTTTTTAAGCAGTCCTTTAGAGATCAAGAGCTGAAAAGGGGGGATTTGAATGACATAAAAAACTGGCGACCAGTGGCGTTGTTGTGCATTGACTATAAAATCCTCTCCAGGGCCCTTGTAAATAGGCTCAGTGAGAGCATGAGGCACATCATACACAAAGATTAGTCCTACTGTGTACCTGGCAGGATCATCTTTGACAATATTGTTTTGGTCAGAGGCGTCCTGTCCCTATGCATGAATCTCAACCTAAACCTGGGTGTAGTGGTTATTGATCAAGAGAAAGCCTTTGATCGGGTACATCGTGGCTATTTATTTAAGACCCTTGAGTTGTTTGGTTTTAGACCTTGTTTTACCTCGTCTATAAAGTTGATGTACAGTAAAATAACCAGCCTGGTCAAAATAACCCCATCCCTATACTGCGAGGGATTCGTCAGGGCTGTCCTTCTCCGGGGATGCTATATGCCCTAGCCATTGAACCATTGTTGTGTATGCTGAGAAACAGACTGACTGGCATGGCACTCACTTCCACCCAGCCTGCCCATAATATAAAGCTCTCAGCATATGCCAACGATATCACAGTGTTCCTGAACGATCAAGTGGAAGTTCTTCGTGACTGTCTGGAGGTGTTTCAGAAAGCCTCCAATGCCAAAGTGAACTGGGGGAAGTGTGATGCTTGGGATGGGTCCCCCAGTGCTCCCACAGTCCCTGCAGTGGGGAATGGACGAGTCTTAAGGTGTTGGGTTACTTCTTAGGAGACAGACTGTATGACCTGAGGAAATAGGAGGGAGTGTTGGATTTGATTAAGGCAAGACTGTCTAGGTGGAGATGATTGTTGCACCAGTTATCCTACAGAGGGAGGATTCTGGTCATTAATAATCTAGTAGCCTCCATGCTGTGGCATAGGTTTACCTGCATGGACCGTCCCGCGGGAAGGAAATCCAATCTGTGCTGTTTTCCTTTTTTTGGAATGGAAACCACTGGCTGTGGCCAGCCATACTACATCTGCCTGTGGAGGAGGGTGGGCAGGACATGGTTGATTTGCACAGCAAGGTAGCTGCTTTTAGGCTACAAGCTGTGAAAAGACTACTGTACATGGCAGAACTGAGCTGGAGGCCGGGAGCCTTCCACTTCCTGAGAGAGGTGGGGGGCTAAGGCTGTGACTGGCAGCTTTTTGGAATTGGTCTCTCCAAGGTCGACACAGATGAACTACCTGGTTTTTACTGCAGTGTTGCTGAACGCCTAGGGGCTGCTGAGAGTGGAAAGGCGGGAAGACACGGTGACTGGAGACCCCCTCCTCCAGGAATGTTTGTTCTTTAACCCTCTCTTTCCAGAGGCTGTTCTGGGGTCTGGGAATCTGCTTCATGCCTTTACTCGGGGTGGGGTTACAAGACTCTAACACCTCTAGCACCTGGAAAAAGGGTGTTGGAAGTCGGCAGTGGAACTGGCTGAGACTCTCGCAGTTCATTCGGTCAGAAGGTGTGAACATTTGTTGGCAGGGCTGAAGGTGATCGAGGAAACTCTAGCCGGGGGGTGCAGGGCGGCGACGGGCACAGCATGCCCCGCCTTGTGGGTAGGGCCGTTGATCCAGCTCACTCAGGGGCCATTCTTAAAAGGGAGACTTTCCCAGCCAGTACTGTTCCACGAGGCTGAGAAGAAGCTGCTGTATCACTGGAGTTTGAAGGCAATGCATGCGGCTTCTCTTAGCTCTCTCCCCAGATCAAAGTGGTCTGACAGGTTCGATGGTGCAGTTGAACTGACCCCTGCATGGAGAACACTGTACAAGCCTCCGCTGCCAAAAAGGTCCAGAGACCTGCAGTGGCGTGTCCTCCACAGAATAATTTCCACTGGGTGTTATCTGTGCCGAGTGGATCCCACCATTAGCCCTAATTGTGTGTTCTGCGGCAAGGAGGAGACTGTGGAACACATCTTTTTAGACTGCTCCAGACTATTGGAACTTTTAACTTTTTGGGTGGTTCTGTGTGAACCTCTTGATGTTGAAGCTGGCAAGCTCATGTCTATTTACAATATTGCATTCTCGCGCGTATCTCGTCAAAAATGTTTTATTTTATAATGGGTCAGATGTTGCCCTGTGGCTACATTTCCTGATTTAGTCCAGACTCAATTTAGAATTGGAATATTATTTATTAATTAACAATTTGTTTGAATTTGAAGCTAGGTGGTACATACAGCATTGCCTGTGTCCTGTGGAGGACGGTAGTTTGAGAACGATTTCGGTCTTTTTTTTGTGTTTCATTAATATTTTTATTATTTATTTTTTTGGGTTAGTTTTTTCTTTTCGGTTGTGTTTTCTTATGGTTAACGTGGCTGTAGTTAACAATGTTGCATTGGAAATGCTGCCCTGATCTGGGGTAAGTAAGCCATAATAAAATGGGGTTTTAAAAGTTTTAAAAAGTCTCTTTGTCTCTCTCTGTCTCTCTCTCTGTCTCTCTCTCTCTTGCTCTCTCTCCTCCCCTCCCTCTCTCTAGATGCCCATCAAATGGATGGCCTTGGAATGTATCCACTACAGGAGGTTCACTCACCAGAGCGATGTTTGGAGCTACGGTGAGCTGGATCAACAGAACATCGGGCTTGTAGAACACTAGGAAGTTGACATTAACAGAAATTATGACCTAATTTTACAAACAGAGGGATATTTATTTACATTTTACATTTACATTTTAAGCATTTAGCAGATGCTCTTATCCAGAGCGACTTACAAGATGTGCATTAATACATGGTAGGAACAATCATAGTTTGCGCACGAGGTCAGTGCAGTAATACAGCGATAGACATCGTTGTAGGCAGCTGCATACCATACCTATAACACTGGGAAGGAAAAGGTTAGTATTTTTTTTTTTTTTATTAAATGAGAAGGCAGGGATACATGTACAAGAAGTGTTGAGCAAGTCGGCAGTGGTGATGACAATAGGCTAGATGTACAGAATTCAGTGGTAGTGGAGTCTGAAAAGGTGGGTTTTGAGTCTCTTGCGGAAGATCGCAAGTGACTTTTAGGTTCAACAAGGACTACGGTGTTCTTTAGAGAGATGTAACGCCGCCACTGATAGAAAATAAAGATGACTTTATCTGATGATGAAATGTGCTGATGGAGAGCTGTCGTCCCAGGGGTCACTGTGTGGGAGCTGATGACCTTCGGAGGGAAGCCATACGATGGGATCCCCACCTGTGAGATCCCTGAGATCCTGGAGAAGGGAGAGAGGCTGCCCCAACCCCCCATCTGCACCATCGACGTCTACATGGTCATGGTCAAATGTGAGCTACTGCAGTTATGTCTCGTATACACGTGCACACACACTTGTACACACTCACAATCTCACACACAGACAGACACAAATGCACACACACACACACACACATGCACACATACACACACTCAACCTGCACACACAAACACACATACACACTCACACGTTAACACACACACACACACTCACACACACACACACACACTCTCTCTCACATAAATTGTTTCTCTACTCGTGCGAGTGTCCGCATTGTGTCCTGCAGGTTGGATGATAGACGCAGACAGCAGGCCCAGGTTCAAAGAGCTGGGCGCAGAGTTCTGCAGGATGGCTCGTGACCCTCAGCGTTACCTGGTCATTCAGGTGAGCGCCAAAGCACACATGACTATAACATCACTCTGATGACCTCTGGTCACCGGTCCACTGCATCCCCTGGACAGCTGCAGCACATTGCTGCTATGTATACCAATGACACTCACACTGCACTTTGTACTGCCTATACATGCACTTTCAAAGACTCTATTAACCATTTGATCTTTTCTATCTATGTTTATCGATTTTATATATTGCACTATTGATGCACATATTTATGAGTCTATTCAAATTTCATTATTTTTCATTATTTAACTTGTCGTCTATCTTGGTGGTTTGAATGAGTTATTGTCAATGTTTGGGTTGAGAGAGTAATAACGGAACAAAGAATCTAACTGCCATGTACGCCATGTGTATGTGATCAATAAACTTGACTTTTACTTGACTCTACACCTTCGATCAAGACACCAATGTCCTCAGGCTTGTCATCCACCTCCGCGTTCTCCTTTCGGATGACATAAACCCCCATCAAAGTTTGCCCCGTGGCCTCTGCACTTGTGTCTGTGTCCTGATAACTCCTGATAAGAGGAGAAACTCAATAAGCGATAATCTCATGGGTGAACTATGCCTTAACGTGCATGAAGGGGGTTCATATTTACTCATAGTGTACTCTTTCACAAGAGGTCACAAGGGTGTGAACTAAACCTCTTATGCATTCATGTAATGTTTACATTCTAAAGGCAATGACAACTCAGCTAAACCTATTTAGTGCTTCAGCAATAAATGTGCAAGAGGAAGTCACAACCAGGGATTGTATCAGTTGAACACTCCCAAAAGCAGATATCTACAGTGCCTATAGAAAGTCATCATACCCTTTTGAAATAGTCAAGGAACAGCTGATTTTATTGTGAAATAATCAAAACCACTACAATGTCAGGTGGAGGCCAATTAGCTTGGTGTGTGATCTGGAAGGTGATTGGTTATACCTGAGCAAGTTTATAATGGTTATTCTAAGGGGACTGATCACTTTTCCAACCCTGTTATTCTAGTTTTTCTTTTTCTGTTAATTATCAGAAATTGTGCCCTTTTTTTTCACTTGAATGTTGTAAGGCAAAATGTGTAAATAAAGCTGGAAAAATATGGATTTTATGTACTTTCATTTAAGGCTGTAAGACAAAAAAAAGTTGTCAAAAGGGTATGATGACTTTCTATAGGCACTGTACATTATTACAAACCTGAGATATGGCCACTGTCATATTTCTTATTTTTCTCCCAGCGACTCCTCCATTGCTGCGGAAAATCAATCGGTCTGAGTGTTGGTCAAAGTTGTGCAAAGAACTTGCATTGCAGTGGGACAGCGGCGATGTCCATGAATTTGCATGCAGGCTCCTGGGAGGCACAGGGGGGCCCTGATGCTGCCTGCTTATGACAATCAGCAGTTTTTTGAAGAAACCTCCTTGTTGAACGGATTTGACCACCGTGTGTTGTCTCGGTGTGTGTTTTCATGTCATTTGATAATGGGTGTAAGGGTGTCTGTCTTTCTGCCTGTATGTCTGTCACAGGGCGATGATTGCATGAAGCTGCCCAGCCCCTGTGACAGTAAGTTCTTCCAGAGCCTGCTGGAGGAGGAGGAGGAGCTGGAGGAGCTGCTCGACGCTGAGGAGTACCTCGTCCCACACGCCTTCAGTGTCCCCCCACCGTCCTACACACTCCGGCCCCAGGCTTCCACCAACAGGGTAGGCCACAAACGCACCCACATGTACAGACACACACCCACAACTAAGCTCTGTCCACTCTGGATAAAAGCATCTATACTATAAATCAATATCAGTAATTAAGTTTTCTCTTCACAGCCCTTTCCATGTTAATGCTCTTAAAGGCTCTTAGCAGCAGCAAGATTTGACCCCATGGCCCTCTGATTCAATATATATATATATATATAATATAAACTAAAGATTAAATAATAATCATAGTAAAGGTAATAGTAGCTATTTTTAATCTATTTCATGACACAATAATGAAAAGCAAGTCTGTGGACAGCAAACGACTCTGCCCTGCTACACCCAGGCAGTGCAGTAATTGTTAAATTCCCACCCCACCTGCAGTTTATGGATCGGGACAATGCTTTTGGCGGAGAGAAGGTCACATCCCCCCACCCCCACATATCAACATTGGGTCCCCCCTGCGCCTCCCAGGAGCCTGCAGCCGCACAGAGCGCCACCCTGGAAGACGCAGGCTACAATGGCAGCCTGCCCAAGCAGGTCTCGCCCCGGCCAGAGGCGGGAGGAGGCAGTCAGCGCTACATAGCTGACCCCACCGAGCGCGGGACCCACGGGAACACCAACGAAGACAGCTACATGACCCCCAGCAAGGACAAGAGCCCTTCAGGTACATCTGTGAACTAGCACGCGCTAAATGAAATGCTTTACTTAAGTTACAAATATGACGTTTCAGCCAATGGCCTTTATCAGATACATTCAAGAGCAGGACAAGATTTTTTGAAGGTACCAGACATGCACACGCACCAGACACGCACACGCACCAGACACGCACACGCACCAGACACGCACATGCACCAGACACGCACACGCACCAGACATGCACACGCATGGCACTTAATTCATTACAATGGAAAAGTGCTATCTAGGGGTAAGCAGAATAACACCATTCAATTAGAGAATGTGGAAAGACAAGAGTCTACTAAAATACAATAGGTCAAGTACATAATCTATAACCCCAAAAAAAGAAGAACAAAATTATTCGGGTATATTGTCTGCAGCCATAAAAAACAATAAAAAAATCCCCAAATCACTATAGAAAGGGGCCAGTTGTGACTATTTAAGAAAAACATGTTTTTCGGAATAATTTCACATCGCTCGACAGGCGTGAGCATGTCTTAAGCAATGTGAAAAATATTTATAATGAACGGGCAACATGCACATTTGCCATATTTGTAGCTCTAAGGTGGAAGCAGAGGTCATTGAGAAGCCACAGGCTGTTTTTATTCTTATTTTCTCAAACATTGAAGATGATTTGACCCCCCTAAAATAAATAGTAGGGGGCTGGTAGAATGTCCAACTTAAAGAGGGGTCTTTTTAAATAATAATATTTTTGTTGAAGACTTGTGTTGGAAGCCAGATTATCTGGTGCTCCAATGCAGACCGCGCACTCAGGACTAGCCGATATTAGTGCAAAAATATGTTTTAATTTTTAAAGTCAATAAGAACGAATGGCGTGCAATTCGGGCAGCCCTTCGTCAGGTTTGTTCATTATTCACTTGTAAAAATTTAAAATGTAAAAAAATGTTTTTGCTGATATCGGCTAGTCCTGGGTGTGCGTTCTGTATTGGAGCGCCAGAGAATTTGGCTTCCAATCCTGTCTTTAATTGAACTTCGTCTCTCTGAGCCAGCACCCCCCAAGTAAGAGAAGCACGATTGTGCACAAAGTTTTCCTTTTTGTAATATTATTTTTGTATATGTATGTTCTCTTTTATTGTGTATGAGAAATGCATGAGAAAAGGGTAATGCAAATATAGCATTATTATTATTATTATTATTATTATTATTATAAGATATTATCTTTTATCTTCTCTAACTCCCCAATGGTGGAAAGGACTGCCTGCCAGCATGTAAAATACTCTGCTATAATTAAACATCACCTCTATATTCCCCTGCTCTTTCACTCCTCTTCTGTTCCTGCCTCATTTAAAGCCCTGAATTTACCTTCATCCCCAATTTAAGTCTTTCTGACAACTCTCTCATAAGCGTAAGCGTTTAAAAATGTTGTTGTTTGTTTCATTGTTTTTAATATTGGCAGTGTTAACTTCATGAATATTAACTGTATTTGTATGTCAAGCAGTGCAGTGTGTGAATGTATTGAGCATTGAACTGTATATGTCATAGAAGGAACTAATACACAACAGTACACAATATATCCTGTGTTGTACCATAAATTCCTTTATGTGGAGTGTCTGTTTTGCGCTTTGTGTTGCACTTCATTAGATGTGAATAAATGCTGATGGATCTCTCCTGTCTCCATCAGACTATCTCAGCCCTGTGGAGGAGAACCCCTTCGTCTCGCGCCGCAAGAGCAGGGAGGCGCACATGCCCCACGGCACCCTCAATGCGCAGCCCAAGGTAGAGGACAAGTACATAAACCAGCCCCTCTACCTCAACACCTTTCACAGTGTGGGTGAGAGGGGCCAGGAACACCTGAAGAAGAATGGAGTCCCTGCGCCTAACACCGCTGCTGCCACTACCTTCACTCAGACCCCCCACCCTGCCTACACGGGCCACGCTCTTCACCCTGTCCACATAGGCCACGCCCCTCAGCCCAACCACACAGGCTATGCCTTGCACCTTGCTAAAGCAAGCCAAGCCCCTCACCCTACCCAGCCAAGCCACGCCTCTCAGCCTGCCCAGGCAGGCCACGCCCCACACCCCAATCCAATAGGCCATGCCCCTCACCCTACCCAGCCAAGCCACACCCCTCAGCCAGCCCAAACAGGCCATGCCCCTCACCCTCCTCAGGCAGGCCACACCCCCCATCCTGCCCAGTCAGGCCACACACCACATCCTGCCCAGGTAGGCCATGCCCCTCAACCTCTCCAAGTAGGCCACCCGAGCCAAAATGTCCACCTAGTGCACACTCTCCACCCTGCCCACCCTGGGTTCGCCCTCCACCCAAGCCACAACCCACACTCTACCCACACAGGTGGAATCCTGGCGGATAAAAAACCCCAGCAGACCTTCGACAATCCAGAGTACTGGCAGCACAGCCTCCCGCCCGGTGCCAGCCGGCACGGCCCTGAGCACCAGCAGGAGTGCAGCACCAAGCTGCTGTATAAACAGAATGGCCATGTCTGCCCCACAGTGCCCGAGAGCCCAGAGTACCTGCCGCAGTTCTCCCTCAAGCCCGGCCCGGTACTGCCGCCCCCACCCTACCGCCAGCGGAACACTGTGGTGTAGTGCCTGGGCGGTGCGATCAACCACATGAGCGCTGCCCACCCTCCCCTCCCTCCCAGTCTAAAACCCAGCTTGGTGCAGTTCCCATACCAGCAAAACTACACCTTCCACTCCCTCCTGGTGCAAGCCACGCTCGACTGACTAACCGACCAACCTTCTGCCTGGGATCTGACCCACGCTCATGAGGGAGTGAGGTGAGATTTGGGAAGTGCTGCCCAGTCCTCCGGAAAAAAAAAAAAAACATGTCAACCAAACCACGCCTGTTCCCACATTCCCAATCTCGCCACAGCAACCCCAACCCCTCTGTTGAGACATCCTGCTCGACTAAGACCCTCCTCCTGGGTTGCTGGGAGGACAACATCTTGTCTCATACAAGTCTCATAGCTGTCTCCTCATCCTCTCTTTTCAAAGGAGAAGTGACATCCCTTTCTCTCCCTTTATTGGAAACCTGTGAACAGAGGGTGGAGTTCAGAGCAATACGGAGAAAATGATGGCGTCGTGTGGCAGGTACTCTGTGAGTACAGCGCTTGCCCACCAGGCAGACGATGAACTGCGTGGACACTTTCTAGGGAATCATGTGAAATCTTACACAGAAGTGTAAGGAGGACAGTGCTAACTTCAGGAGGTACCATTGAGTACATGATACATTTTGTATCCCTACCCCACTCTTTAGAGCTCTGTTTCCAACCCATAAATCATAGCCAGCATACTAACACTCTTATTATAAAGCATGAAGTACAACACATCACAGTTTTCCTGACCCTACAGGGAGAAGGACATCGTTTCTTGAAAATTGATTTTGCACATATTTTAATCTTAGTATCTCATCATATGTTAGCAATCCACCATGCCAACTATATGTCCACGTGGGTACAGTTGAGGGCAGTTTGTGATCTATCACAAATGCAACATTCCTGGCTACTTTTCATGTAATGTCTTCAGGGGTTTTATAATGCATTATAAAGCTTCTTCCAGTACCGTGCAAATACAACTTTTACATGATTTTTTATTATTGAGCTAATTTCAGCCAAGATGTGTTGATTCGACTTACATCCTGACTCTTTGTACAAAAACAGCATTGTGTTGTACCTTCATTCAGTTGGAGGAAGACAACACTACCAGCGTTTGGGTCATGGCTTTTAACAGGCAGTTTACTTGTGCAGTAAAGCACTGTGGATTAACGGCCAGCAAACTGCAAGCTGTAACAAGCAAGGAGCTCACAGACGGCTCAGTGCAGAGACACTGAGACGACAGAATCATGGCATTGTCACACACTCCGATTTTGGCAGAAACAAACTGAGCGAGTCTAAAGGGTGGCTCAACTGTTCTCTGAAGGCATTAGCAGCGACCGTCTCTGTCTCGGATCTCAGAGGGAGGAAAGGCTAAAGTCACAGTGCTGGCAACGTAACATCCCGCACCTTCATAAAATATCCTGCCTGTGTGACTCCTCCTCACTCTTCATTAGCTGGCTACCAACTTTTTAGTTGATTCGATTTTTTAGGAACAGGGAACTATCTGGAGACACGCGCGCACACAAAAATCACTCAGACACAGTAGGGAGGTATGGAAAATCATGGCAGGGAAACAGGACGAGGTGCATGGAGTGGGTTGGCGTTTGGAGGTGGGGTCTTTGAGGGTGGAGGGAACACGTAAGGGCTGGGGGTGGAGTCATGGAGATAAGGCCTTTTTCCGTCCCTTTGGGAGACTAGGAGAGGTAATTGGCCAATCGCATGCTTTCTGAATCTGTGATCTGTCAAATCACACACCTCCCAATCTGATCCCTCAAAGTGACAGTCTTCCTTTTGGAGAACTCACACCAGTTAGGAAATGTGTGGCTTTAGCACTTCAGATATAGAGCATCGATATGGAACTGTGAATTATATCTCACAATGTGAGACCAGCTCACCATGTTTCCTCTGTGCTGTGATGCAGTGCAACCCAGACTGGCCCAGGCCAAGCCTATCTCTACACTCCTCTCTCCATCTCCAGCAAGCCCAAGTCCATCAGACTACAAAACTCCTGCCAAGACTTTCTGAGAGACTTTATTCAATTCACTGTATTAATGAAACATTAAGCTACAATAATTTTGACCTTTATATATATATATATGTACACACACACGTGACAGTAATTTTTGCTTAAAAACAATACAAAGCTATGTCAGTTGACGTCCAGCACCAGGTGTTAGTGAGAACACTGCCAGATGTTTACGTGGTGTTTGCTGCTTTGCTGCTAAGGGGAAGACTGTCTTCAAAGTCCTTTCAATCTCATTTCTGCCTCACAGGCAGTTTGATTTCCCATTCATGCTTCTTTTTATTGCATTGTTATGCTTATTTAAAAGCATTATATCCATATAAGGGGCCTCACCACAACGGAAAATACTTTTTATTTGTGTGTACGTGGTAAAGGTTAAACCTCCTATGGTTCACTTTAATCATACAGAAATTAGAAATCATGTTATGGCTTTTTCGTGATTGTGAACATTTGCAGCCACAAAATTGTCATAGAAGAGAAACGGGGGAAGCTGCAGCGATCTGAAGTCCGCCGAACTGAGATGTTTACCAGGTAACACGGCTATAGCTTTCTCTCCTCCGAAGCTGGTGAAATTCCGGCTGAGCAGCTGAGCTCAAAGAGGCCAAGCTTGAGAAGACACGGCTTTGAAAATAGCAGGGTTCTTTAGACATGCTGACTTAAAGCTGAAATATACTTAACTTAATCATGCGTATGTTGCATTGTTCACATACTCCACTGCATCCTTTTTGTCTGTTTGGATGTTTAAAAGCTATATCCACTAGGGGATAGGTCAGAGCCAAAACAAAGTTGTCTCTGGCCGGCATACGTTGACAACTACTTCCGATTCTGCACAACAACATAACAATAAACATGGCGACAGTGGAGGAGATGTTTTGATGTATATCTTGAGAAGACGGCAGAAACAGAGGCAGCGGCACCAACAACGGAGATGTTATATTAGATCATTAAATGTATCCCGGCGTAACAACGGAGGGTATGTTTCTCTCATTCTACCGATGAGAGAAATTGACAATGAAAAGCATCATCAGTATTTCCGTATGTCCATCACGTGGTATACTGTCCCCACTATTTATGTCGGTATTGCACCTCGCGTACGCCTACCGTTAATGAGGACGTGCACAAAGGACGCTCCCAACGACCGTAGGATACACATGGCAGCCATCTTGCGTACGCGTATTTAAAGTGAAGTATATTTAAGCCTTTACAGACCCGTGTTCCAAAAGGAGTGCAATGGCACTCTGGGCCATTGTCAAACCCATTAAAGTAGGTCTGCTGTTGCCTAGACAGGACAGAGTTTGCTCTGGGGAGAATAAAGTCTACTTTTCCTCCCTGTGGAGTAAAGGTGAAACTGTACCTTGTGTACAAGGCAGGTAAAAAAAGAAAAGAAAAATGTATCTGGCTCTGCTGGACCCTTACTGTTCACATTTGACATTTGACATTAGCATAGATTTGTATACACTCATTCAGTAACATCCAGAATAATTATTTCTGAACTCGAGCAGATGTTTTCAAAACATTTCAATGGCAATTTACACCTTTTGGGGTAATGTTTTCTTTTTAAATATATATAATTATATATGTATAATATATAATATATATTATCGTTGATCCCCCATTGACAACAAGGATACACTGACTGCTGCAGTGTCAGAGGACGAAGGATAGCTCTGGATCCCATCCATATACCTGGGGCCTCAAACATGGGGGACTGTAGTGCAAAGTAGGGGGCATGGCACACTGCCTTCAGATACTGCTAGAAGG
The DNA here is from genome assembly GCA_029706075.1 of Aldrovandia affinis. Lineage (NCBI taxonomy): Eukaryota > Metazoa > Chordata > Actinopteri > Notacanthiformes > Halosauridae > Aldrovandia > Aldrovandia affinis. Next base: position 7,587,750 of record JAINUG010000010.1, read on the forward strand.
CCTCAGTGCTCCTCTCGAGCGGGATGAGCATCTGAATCACCTTCCGTTTCCCAGGGAGGAAGGCCAGGTGCGCAAGCCGTCACTGTCACAACCGCACTGCTGGAAATCACAGCCCAGAGGGCAGATCCGTTGTCACAGGTATCTCCTGTGCATGAGCAGGGCGCCGTGGCCTATCATAACTGACAGCACCAAAAAAATGCAGTTCCATGCAACTCCAACTACATCCATTGGCTTGTATTTATGTGCCATTTAGTAGAGCGCTTAGATTCAATGCCCTGCCCAAAGTCTATTGCTTTCATAGAAAGTATTCTTATATCGTCCGTTCAAAAATGTAAGATCGCCCTACAAGGCAAAAAAAAGATTGCCTGATTACGCCGTTCACAAAAGCTGAGCCAGCACAATGAAGGCCCCTGTCACTATCCATCAACACTGGAGTTCATGGATTACTGTCATGCCTTACTGCATTAAAGCCTTTTCTCTGGCATGTGTGGCATATGCTGTTACTGGGCCGGAGTGACCAAAACTTCAAACTAACGGGCAGCTAACTGAGGAACAGCTTGACCGCAAAGATCTTCCTCCAGATTTCAGTGTGATTATTAGGGTCTTTGTTATTAACGTACCGTAAGTTTTCCCCTCGACTCTGCTATCTAGTATATACTCAGTCTACATCAGCAATGTTGGACAGTCATGATATTTACTTTACATATTTACATTTGCACAAATAGGTGGAAAAAGTATATTATTCTTGTTTTGGTCTTGAGTGGCACTGAATTTTCAGAAGCTACATGATTTCAGTATTGCTTTGCGACAAGAGCGTAATCACACATTAAATATTGGGAGTGACATAATGAAAGGGAATGTTTTATATCTACAAATTATTGGGGGGGACAGATATGACTGTTTTAAATATTGGGGGGGACATGTTCCCCCCACTCGTTGCACCTATGCTTTGCAATGTCAGTAGTTGAGTCTTGTTTCGTTTTTTTCCTGCAATGGTGTGAAAATTGACATGGATGTGGTATGGTGGCTTTCTTTTGCGATAAACAGGTTATGATGAGACTCTTTCCGCACTTTCCTTCTTTTATGTCTTCTTTGAATTAATCAGAAATTATTGTTTAAATAAAACTGCATCTCATACACAAGCACTGAATTTCTCATATGCAGAAAATATTTCCTCCTGAATCTAATTGCAGTAAATATAGTCATAGATTAAACATTTTTGGCATCATTGTTTCATCTGAATTATATTATGACATGCTAAAAAACTTTACAAAACAATGGAGGAAGCCCTTTTTTTATGACGTTGGCACATGGAATGGTTATTCCTCAAGATTCACTCCTGTACGTTAACCAAGAAAATGTGAATAGTATTTTTATAGAGCACTGATTTGGTTAAGTGCATTTGTAAATAAAGGGAACACATTGCATTTGGATTATTTTTTGTTTTGTTAGTTTTTTTTCCTCGCCATTAAATTGGTTAGTTGAACTTTTTTGAACTGTAATTGTTTATTATTCTGTAAATATCTGATTTGGATGGTGTTATTTCTGTTCGATTGTGTTCGATAGCTTGTGTTGGACATTGATCTGGTGACCCTGTGCTTGGCGGTGTGGTGATATCTTGTGTTTTTAACCCTATTACCTTGCTTTTTCACATTGGGCGTCCTGCACTTCTGTTCCCTGCTCATCTCACATATGCGCATTCATGCTTATTACATGGTTATTGTTTGTGCAAAAAAACGAGGCCCTGTCGCGAAGCTGATTGCTACTGTATCGAGACTAAGACCCCAAACTATATTTTCTATTTCTCTGTCCCCTCTTTCTTACTTGCTCTTCACCCCCTGTCTTTTTGGTGTTTATTCCATCCGTTTCTCTCGCTTGCATTTGGTACACTGCACAGCTGCGCACCGTTGGGACTGGGCTTGTGAGCTGCACTGCTGAATCATGGGTAAAGGCTCCGTGTGGGTGCGGGATGAGCAGTGTTGCCATTAGCTCTATAAACACGCTGCCCTGTGTCCACGTCATCGTCGCGTGACGTGCTCTGCTCACAGTGTTTGGACAGGCGTGTCTCTGCTGCGGTCTGACCTCGACGAGGAGAGATGGGCGTGCGTGGTTCCTCTGTCTAACGCTCCTCTTTAAATGTACGGAGAGCGGGCCATCATTTTTCCATGTGGAATTCCTCAGTACGAGTAGACTCTCGTAAGAAGGGTGCAATTAGGGAAGCTTTCGATTTAATAATGAATTTATTGACACCTACAGCCAAAGCCACACCTCCACGGCTGTGTCTGATGGTCCCAGTGCATTTAGGGTTGAACTGTGAGGTCCCCAGGTTTGGTGTACCCTTTTCCACTCCCCTTCCCCGTGCCCCTACCCCCCCCCAGTGTTGGAAGCACTGACTGCAGCTCCCCTTCCCACTGGCGGTTTCATCACCCCAAGGCTACAGCCTATACTGCTCTGCATTTTTGTTACATGAATCTCTCAAAAGTATATTTTTAATTTAATATAAATAAAGATCAATTCAAATATTTCGGAAATGGTCTCAGTAGGAGGTGATTCTGTGTTAGTGTGCTGGTGTGTGTGCGTGCGTGCATGTGCGTACATGCATTTGTGTGTGTGTATGTGTGTGTACATCGGTTTGTATGTTGTGTACAGTATGTAGTATGTAGTTGTGTGTGTGTGTGTGTGTGTGTGTGTGCGTGTGTGTGTGTGTGTGTGTGTGTGCGTGTGTGTGTGTGTGTGTGTGGATCTAGGTTATATATGTAGCTGTGCTTGGTTGTTTGTTTGTTTTGGTGTGCGTGTCTTTGCGGTCTACTTGTATACCAGCACTGCTCCTTCCTAGGTGCTGCTGCAGGGTATAAATCCCTATCGTACTGTGTTCATGATTGAATGGACTGTGCAGAACCTGTTACGCTGTTGCAGGATTCTGAACAGAGCTTTCATTACTGGAGTACACATTGCATTTCCTCACAGCCACAAGAGAAGACAGGAATATATAAACCATGCACCAGGCTTGAGTTGCTTACATTTTCCCCATCAATTTTCTGGGTTACAAGTAATGTATTGGCTAATCTCCAATGTAATCTTCCACTGAATCATTTTACCAAAATATCATTTGAAATGTAGCAACATGATTGCCATCAAATGCGCTGTAATTTCATATGTGGTATCTCCCCAGCTCTTACTTTGATTCACTGTACACATTACAGTAGTCTGGTGACAGCATTGGCCTATGGGTACATTTGAAAGGCACGAGTCATCAGCTCAGTTCTTTTCAAACTGTGACATCATAACGAAATCCATTTCTTGGAGTAAACAGATTAAGGTTTGAATACAATTTCAGACAGTGTCATAACTGCTCCAAACGGGAGGGAGTGCACATTTGTCGGCAGATATCAGCAGAATACAAATCACAAAAGGAGTATGCACAGACCTGTGGTTGGGACCCACAGAATGATAAGTCTATGGACTGCAGACATAAAGGAGAGGTATGCTGAAAAGCAGTCAGATTCACTGTGATACATGTACATTTCCAAAGAGGAATGCATACACATTTGACAGCGTTTGCTGTGCCAGAACATGTGGACAGAAAGGAATGCATTTGGTACATATGGGAATTTCTGCTGCAGACCGAAAAAATACTGTTTATTTTGTATTTTTCTGCAGATTGTCCCTGTATTATATGAACTGGCATAATAGCATTAAGCACGGGTGTGCCATGTTTCCTCTGCTGTGTTCCGAGGCTTGCATTTCAATCATAAATAATATAAAACTGTCCAATGCGTGAATATGTACCCCTTTGAAGTTGGCCATAATAAAATTAATAAAACAGCAGTGCTTTTCCAGCACTGTGAAGTGCAGCCCTTCTGGCCAGACATATTTAACAAATGTTCAGTATATACAGTATGTATGCTATATATATGCCTAGTTAAATGCAAAAACACTGGCAATGAATGCATTTAAAATGGTAACAAGTCAATTAACAGTCCACCATTACACATTGAAGTAGAGCCTGATTTGAGTGCAGCATTACGAAGTGACTGCAAAGCTCTTCCCAGCATGAGAAATTTCGCTCCTCGTCTTCAGTAAACTGAATGCAAATGACTGTCAACAGAATTGTACACATCACGCTTCAAAATGATAGCTTTACTGTTTGATGAAGTTTTACTCCAGGAAGAGAGGTCATTGTTAAGCTCTTCAGAGGAATGCAATTACCCAGCGCTTTTCATACATCGCACAATAGCACGATGGCAGCTCATTGTCGGGTGACAATGGTCTCGAAATTGCGGTTTGTCACATTTTGGAGTGGCTTACCTCCCGGCAACCCAGATCTGCCCTATCCAGCGCTCAGATGCGAGAACCTCTTCGTTAGCCGTGGGTTGCGTCGCGCGCAGACATTGCCCTAATTATCTAATGATTTTCTCTCCACAAAGGGAGCTCTAGCAACTTGTCAAAATCAGTGATATAAAAGGTAGTTAAGACTGCAGGTGATAGAAGGGTACAGCTGAGAAGTAATTATTTTGTTGTAGCGGCTCAATTTTCCTGTAACATATTCTGAAACAATTGACTACTTTACTGGTCTGTTCAATAATGCGCTGGATTAAAAAAAAGATCAGTTTTAAATGCTAAACTGGAAGATAAAAAATTTCTGAATCATTTTTAGAGGGGGAAGCATCTAGTAGATGGGATTTTATTGAATTTGTCTCCAATGGGAAGGAGTGACATGGCAGGTATACCATCCTCCAAGTTATGGGGTGACAGGGCATACCCAATACCTATACAGCACAGAGAGTTTGGCACTTTTCAGGGTGACCACAGAAATAAAGCGACCTCAGACTCTCAGTCCTCACAAACATGAACATCTGTATCCTCAGACCCCATGCAAACACACGGGTTTCAGCAGAGGAAATCCAACCTCATCCAAAAAGGGATCAGCTCTAATGCTGCCATCCAATCCAGCTTCATTCTTCAGATGAGATGCTTTCATATCTCAGCCAATAAGCCTTTACTTCATACAGCCTTGTCCTGAATAACATTGTTCAAACCTCCCACATCCATATCCGCTCAAAACCTCCCACATCCATATGATATGAAAGCGTCTCATATGAAGAATGTGGCCGGATTGGATGACCTTTTTGGCTGATGTCTGAAGGTTTATGGCTGATACCACAGAATGTCATTGAATGTCATCGACACCGTAAGATTGGATTTAGTTAGTGCACTGTTACTGAAGTGTTCCCAGCCAATGTGTGCACTTATACCTACAACAAATGCCCAAACTATCAGGATAATTCCATCATTTTCTAAAACTTTTGTAACAGGTTCCAGGTACCAACAATGGTATTGTACAATCTAACAGCATATCACATATCACATGTCATATTTTGCGCAAAGCACTTTATTTTCAGTTCTGTAGCCAAATGTTTCTACAAGACAATTGTAAGAGATGGAAAAGGCCACAAAAGGCACAAAATGCATTGAAAACTTCAACAGGGAGAATGCATTTTATGTCATTGACACCAGAATTTCGAAATACCTTGTTTTCGCTCATATCAATCACATTCTTATTCTATCCACACCTTCCAGTTTAATAACACACAAATATGGAAGTCCTACAAATGCACAGCTGTGGTTTAAATGGATAATTAAGGAAAAACAATTACTCAAATTGTGTGTTTGTTACCTGTCGCCTGTGGGTTTTAATTGAGTCTCTTGTGGTATCAACTACAATTTGCAATCATGCAACAGCAGTGTAAGGAAATAAAAGTCTATTGTGTTCCATTGGATTCTTGAGTGCTTATTTGTTTTGTGTGACTTGTTTTCTAGGGGAATACATCTTTGGTAAGTCTTAGTAAGTAATTCCACACTGTTATTCTTTCCCGATAACAACACCATATGCATGCAGTAGATTTTACTGATGTTTCGCTGTGAAGGAGAACATAAAAGTTCATCAAACATCCAAAGTACAGTATGCTCCTGCATAACCAACTCCTGCACATGCGCGTTACCGGATTATCCGCCGCCCTCATGTAGATGTCAAGTTCTGTACTTTTATGCCAGCACTGTACATTTACTAGTTAGGTACCTAATTTTGTTGTCCTTGAGACACTCATCTCTGTGTAAGCAGCAAAACTAGATCAAAGCAGAGTAAACATCATGTAGACAAAACAATTTATTTAACAATTATTTGACCCGCAGAGCTCTTGAGGTTGAAAATGTTTTGAGAGACGCACCGAAAATACCGTCTGCGGTAAATAGAGTTTTGCAAAATAGAGTTTTGCTATCCCTTGAGAACAAAATAGAAATAATTTATCTTTTGGAGAAAGGCCTGACAAGAGAGAAGATCTTCGGATTAGGGAAAAGTTTGTAAAAGTAACAGACATTCAATTAAATTTGATACAGGTGCAAACACTTTCCATGCGCGTACACAGCGAAAGGTGTTGCAAGGGGCACAATACAAAAACAATTTACATATCCTGTAACTGACCATCAAAAATATTGTTGGCCTTTTTAAAGTAATTTGTTAAATATATGAATTTGCGGGGGCGGCGGATAGCGGTCTAACGCACCATATTTTGGCTGGTCCGATATGGTGTGCACTACCTGTCAAGGTTCAAAATCCGTCTGTACCAGACCAGCTCTGGTCATCAGTCCCGATCGGCTGCATTTGGCTGTCTGCCCCAGGGGGAGGGGGGAGGGTGAGCCAGCTCAGAGGAAGCGGAGTTTGCTGCCCTCGTATATATATATATAACCTGGCAGGTTACAATATATATATGAAATTAATTTGCTCATATTCACATTTTGAAATTGGCTGTTATGTTTATTTTAAATAGTACCGGTTTATCTGACCTTTCATGTATCCGCCGTACCTCTGGTCCCAATGAGATCGGTTATGTGGGAGTATGCCTATTTTTATATACTGCATCATTACAATATTTAGAGTTTTATTAAATAAATCCCTTGTCCTCAATTTCATTCTGCCTACACTAGAAACCTGCAACTTGACTTCCAAAAACCTTAAAATCATCCAAGGTATAAATTGCTCTCCTTATGAAAATGGCCATGAAGACTCCAAAATAAAGAATTTTCCTATTTTCAGTACATTTTTTACAGACTGATTATACAATGCATTCATCTAAAAAAGTAGACTTCAGAAACGTTGTCTTCCGCTTTTTGATGAATACAGTACAGTATTCTGCACTGTACACTCTACTGAAGATATTTTGGCTTCAAACAGCCATCCTGGGAGACTTATTATAGTCTAGCACAAAAAAACTCTACTGCCAAGTTTGAATTTCAGTGTCGGGGGACCCAAGAAATGATGAGTGTAAGGAAGAGGCAGGACCTTTCGCTGGCAGTCAAAACACAAATGACACCTCGCTGGGAACCTTTGAAGCCTCATTTGGAGAGGGCCAGGGGAAAGGTGTGCTTTTAAAAGATGGTGTGGGAAGAGGGGCGAGGGGAAGGCTGACCCATCCACTTCCTCCAGAGAACCAAAACAAGGGGTGCATTCCCAGCCCACCTCCTCACTCCCTGCTCCCCTCAACTATTTATGTTATTCCCTACTGATCTGGGATCAGCATCTCACGTAACATAAAGGTTAAATAAAAATAAATAAAATAACAGGCCCTACCTTGATCCTTGTTGATCCTAAACCAGTTGCGGCCGGCTTCACCCTTCACTCTTTTCCTGCTCCACTCCCCCCAATTATTTATACTTATTATTTATCTCTGATCAGTACACTGCATGCTTCATGAGCATTGGAGATTAGTGGTCACATGCACAGTAGCACTCTCAAACTGCTAACTGATATGAGATCACCACGGAGAGGCTTTTGAATGTGTAGCTGCAGGCTTAAGGCCAATTTATGCTTTGCGCAACAAGTGTCCCACGACGCGTCGCACAACGTTTAGAGTTTTGAGCATTCATACTTTCCGCGACTCTGCGACAGCATTGCGTCGTCTCTATGGCAGCCAGCTTGAGCAAACGGACATTTATTTACGTCAACATAAAAGGCTAACGGCTAGGTGGCTAACGTTAACGATGTATGAGGAAGATGAATTGGATTTGGCGGAGAAAAAGGAGGTTTTCAATCTAATCATTATCATATAATAATTTCTTGAGGTGTTCTAAATTTGAGCATACCTCCTCAGCTGCTCCACGAATAATTCTTCAAAGCCGGCCATTGCAACAACATCAAAACATTAAAACAAAGTCAGATGGAAGTAGTATGGCAGTCTCCATGGCAATGGAGTTTACCTCGTCATTCCAACCAATCAGTTTACGCGACATTTTATGACAGCGTCTGTAAACTTGAATTTTTCTGGGGGTACGTGACACCCTCCGCGACGCTCCTCTGCAACACATTTCTGTACATCACTTTTGTCCCGCGACGTGTCATGCGACACTTGTTGCATAAAGCATAAATTGGCCTTTAGGTGAAAGTGAGAGATGAGCATGCACGTTCGCTGGCAGTTATCCAGTTAGAGAGGATCGGCGTCAGATTTGCAGCAGTGCAACCAGTTACCGATCCCTTCTCTGCGTGATTCCAACCCACTTCTTAAAGTTTGATGTGCGATGTGTGATGTGCTTCTCTGAATTACAATTAATAATTATCTCCTGTCATGGTGAGTAGATTATAGGGTCCAGTCTGCTGTCATGGTGAGTAGATTATAGGAGCCAGTCTGCTGTCATGGTGAGTAGATTATAGGGCCCAGTCTGCTGTCATGGTGAGTAGATTATAGGAGCCAGTCTGCTGTCATGGTGAGTAGATTATAGGAGCCAGTCTGCTCTTGTGGTGAGTAGATTATAGGGTCCAGTCTGCTGTCATGGTGAGTAGATTATAGGGCCCAGTCTGCTGTCATGGTGAGTAGATTATAGGAGCCAGTCTGCTCTTGTGGTGAGTAGATTATAGGCCCAATCTGCTGTCATGGTGAGTAGATTATAGGTATCTCTAATGGTTTTCTGGTTTTTTGATTCCCTCTGGAAAATGCCAATTGTGAAGTGCTGTGTGACAACCTGTTTGTAAATGGCGCTATACAAAAATAAAGATTGATTGATTGATTGATTGATTATAGGAGCCAGTCTGCTCTTGTGGTGAGTAGATTATAGGGTCCAGTCTGCTGTCATGGTGAGTAGATTATAGGGCCCAGTCTGCTGTCATGGTGAGTAGATTATAGGTATCTCCAATGGTTTTCTGGTTTTTTGATTCCCTCTGGAAAATGCCAATTGTGAAGCGCTGTGTGACAACCTGTTTGTAAATGGCGCTATACAAAAATAAAGATTGATTGATTGATTGATTGATTATAGGAGCCAGTCTGCTCTTGTGGTGAGTAGATTATAGGGTCCAGTCTGCTGTCATGGTGAGTAGATTATAGGGCCCAGTCTGCTGTCATGGTGAGTAGATTATAGGGTCCAGTCTGCTCTTGTGGTGAGTAGATTATATAAGCCAGTCTGCTCTCATGGTGAGCGCCTTTGCTGACTTAACCCCTGAGCTCTCTTGGTTCCTCAGCAAGGACCCATGCAATGCTATATCTGAGGTCGTTTTATCATTTATATATTCTTTTTTCATCTTAAATTTTGTTTCCTCGTCACAACTTTAACTGTTCACAGCACCATATTATTATGCCAGATTGCCTGACTTCATTTCAACATCATTCCCATTGAATATTGACTAGAGTATTCGTTTTCATGGATCAGCATGCAGTATCAGTGCATTTAATAGACAATTATGTCCCTTTATAGCGAAGGAGAAGGTTTTCAATTTGCCTTTACAAAAAGGGCACGTTTGTTACGCCTCATGACAAGGATGATTCCAAGATTTCAAGTTCGGCGAAGGTAATTCACCTTTTTGTGTTATCTTGTCCTGCACCTCAAATCCTACAGTAATCATGACAGAGAACTTGGTTTCAACAAGCAGAAATACCCACTGGCAACTTTATTTCCCTCGAACAAAGTCTCTTCATTAAAGCTTCCCCTCTCCCCGGCCGCACTATGTGATTTATTAAAGGCAGCGAGAGAAGTCCTGGGAGAATTCTGATGAAGGGTTTGACATTACTTTGTTTTAAGGAAGTTTTGATTTTCAATCTTGCTGCTACTCCTTGATTTCTGTTAGTCTCAGAGCCCCAGCAGAAGTCTCCTTCTGCCCTCATCAAGTCAGACATCAAGAGCCATGCATCACTCTGAAGCCTGATCTTATTAATCACATCCTCCCTGTTAAATATTTGTGTGCCGCTTTGGCAGTGCATGCTGGGTGTTGTAGGTTGAATTGTTGTGTCACAGATGAGGTGAGATCCTGAGGACTACAATGTAACTTGTAATAACCCCCTGGTGGGCACTGCGATATAAATGGGTTGTGTTTATCAAAATTGTATGTATGTGTGTGTCTGTGTGCCTGGGGGGCACATGAAGACAGGAAACTCCTGATGTTCAAATACATCATTTGGCAATAAGAGTAGTATTAGCACCCTTAGACGTACTTGTTGAGTATGGTGCTGGAGTGTGCAACTTTATGTAGGCTGCTGTCCGTGTTGCTACTGGGCTCCCCCCCTTTTAGTCTGGTTCCTCCCAAGGTTTATCTCTATTAAGGGAGTTTTTCCTTGCCACTGTCGCCTTTAGGCTTGCTTTTGGGGGGGTCTAGGCCTGGGTTCCCCTTCTGTTAAGTGTTTTGTGACAATACATTTGTAAAAAGCGCTATACAAATACATTTGATTTGATTTGATTTGATTTGTTCTCTGTAGTGTTATCTATGGTCTTGAAATCTATGGTCCTGAGTTATGATTGGAATAACACAATATGTATGTAGCTGCTTAGCAACGGTCAGTAAAATGGATGTGCCTGTACAGATAATACTTAATGCTTAAAAGATAATACTTAAATTACCGCACATACACTCACAGGCACATCCATTTTACTGACAGTTTCTAAGCAGCTACAAACATATTGTAGCTGCTTAGCAACAATATGTGTGCTTACCCATATTCTGCTTGTGCACACCTGTGCTTATCCCCAACATGCTGACACTCACATACTCACACACGCGCACACACACAAACACAAATACACTGACCCTGACAGAAGCAGACATAGACACTATTCATTATGGCCGGGATTCAATCTAATGAATTTAAACTAAATATGGGCATATGCAATTCATTGAAACATAAAAAAATAGTTCTGAAAATCGAAGGCAGCCACTTTATAAGAAAACTAAAATATATAAAATAATCTATACAGTATTTGTTTATACAGACATCCCATACCTGTTAGGGATATTACGCACCTCTAAATCAACCAATGCTCATGGATCCACAGGTCTGTCGTTAACAAAATATCTTGGTTACAGGTTCAAATGAAATATAATAAATAAACTACATGACTTGTAGCAATGAAATCCAAGCGCATTAAAAAACGTTAATGGTAGATAACAGTACATTTGTAACAAAGACAAAAAATAGGGTTTTCTTGGCTCTGGCACGATGTACGAACAAAAATCTTTTGTAGTTTTACATATGTATTTCAGTTATTCATATACTTTTTTTTACATTACCAGGAAGATTGAAACTCATTTTGAAGTACCAACAATCTATTTTCCCAGAGTGTAATGTCTTCCTAATGTTGCACTACAGAGATGTGAACAATAATCTGGATATAGACACATTTAGCACAAAAAGGCAGGTATTTTCAGGATTGCTTGACCAATCAGAGGCAATCCATTCGTTGAGTACAAATTTCCATTGGTTACAATCTCTTACTTCCACTGCAAGATAACGCATTGTATTCATCCGTGAAGGATTCATTTGATTTGATTTAATTGCATTTGTCCTTATTTAGTCTAAATTCATCAAATTAAATCCTGGCCACTGACCACTAGCCACAAGACATATACTGTATGCACCTACTCACTAACCCTAAGATTCACCTAAATGGCATTCACTCACTTCCTATTCCTAGTACATTTACATTACATTTTAAGCATTTAGCAGATGCTCTTATCCAGAGCGACTTACAAGATGTGCATTAATACATGGTAAGAACAATCATAGATCGCGCAAGAGATCAGTGCAGTAATACAGCAATAGACAGGCAGCTGCGTACCATACCTGTAACACTGGGAGGGAAAAGGTTAGTAAAAAATGCTTCTTTTTTTTGTGAAATGAGGAGTAAGCAGGGATACATATTGAGCAAGTAGACAGTGGTGATGACATTAGCCAGATGTACAGAATTCAGTGGTAGTGGTGTCTGAAAAGGTGGGTTTTGAGTCTCTTGCAGAAGATCGCAAGTGATTCCGCGGTCCTGACCAATTGCGGAAGGTCGTTCCACCACCGGGGGGTCTATTTATTGCTCTAATCAGAGGGACCAGGGATACATTCATAAATTCTGTCCTGATTGCTATGGCCCTAGGACAGAGAAGTAGTAATGGAAGCAACTTACTTAATAATGGGAAAAATGTTCACAGTTAAAAGAAAATAGTACTATATACACTACTGTTCTGAGGAACTAACCGTTCATTCGCGAGAGACTGACTTGAAAAATGGCATACCCGAAAAGTATCGAGACAAAGTTTTTGGAAGAACTTTGGAAACTTGGGTGAAGAACTCCAACCCACCAAAACCTCAAAGCGTACACTGCCTCTTCCAAATAAGAAAAGATGCCTTTGCTGAGGAGCTGAGCGCTCTCCTGCTCAAGATCATTGAGCGCAATGTTTCAAACCCGGAAATGTTTACAAGTCACAAACCGCTGCCTAGTGTAAATGTTGCGCTCCTAGAAACGCTTATGGACCTGTTTCTGATACAGCCTGGCAAGAAGTGTTGGCAGAAACTATAGATTACACGGTAGTACATTACCGTTACATGTCCTTACCGTTACAGGAACTTTTTACAGTCCTTTTTCAAAAGAATTTGGGATGTAGGACTGTTAACATTTTGGTTGCATTTACTTATGTAGCTGATTTATGTATAATTAAAATGTGTAGAAATGAAAATGTAGATGTTAAGGTTGCTGAATGTTTGACAGCATCACTTATTGACAAAAATGCTCAAACCTGTGTGAAATGTATAAAGTTCCTCGATGTAAAGTGACAGAGGGGTGCTTTTTAAAATGTATATAAAAGTTTTTAAACAAATTCAGACTCTGTCATTATTCTTTAGCCATCTAACAATGGCAGAACGGTTGATGAAAACACGCCATCAAATCCTGGGTCACATGGGGGGGAAAAGAGAACTTTCAAAGGGTGTTAAAATAAATGCAGGATCGAGGTTCAATAATGAACAAGTTACAGAATGGTTAGCAGCCCAGGATGCATCGAAACGTGTCTTTAAAATTTAAATGAAACAGGGTTTTTGTTAGCAACTGACTCACAATGACAAACCGATCTGGTTGATATGTCTAGCTTTTCCACACAAAATAACAGCAAGATGTTTATGCTAACCTGTATAGATGTACTGTCAAAGTATGCTTGGGTCTGTGTTGCATTGAAACTACAAACGGACAGGGGTGAAGAGTTTTTCAACAAGGGGTTCCAAAATCTATGAAAAAGTATAACATTACACATTTTGCTACAGGAAACGACGCCAAAGCATCGGTAGTGGAGAGGTTTAACCGAACGCTGAAAACTAAAATGTGGTGTTATTTTACGGCAGTCAATACCAGAAAATATTTTGATGTTGTTCAAGATATAGTTAGTGCTTACAACCACAGTTATCACAACAGTATTAAAATGAAACCTGTTGAGGTAAATAGTGAAAACGCCTTTAAAGTTTTTAGAACTTTATACGGACTGTCTACACTCCGTGAGAAAGAAAAAATAATAATACGATTTAGGTTTAAGGTTGGCGAAACAGTCTGTGTGCCCCATGCGAAAGGGCCTTTCGTGAAAGGCTATGAACAAAAATGTACAGATGAGTATTTCAAGGTTGTAGAATGTGTACCCCGGGAACCGCCTGTGTACAGGCTGGAAGACTATGACGGTGAAACGATAGAAGGTACATTTTACGAGGAAGAACTGCAAAATATTTCTAAAGATAAAGCCTTTAAAGTGGAAAAGGTTTTGCCTGAAAAGAAGCAAAACAGGAATAAAATGTGTTTAGTGAAATGGGTCGGCTGGCCGGAGAAATTTAATACATGGATTCCTAGTGATCAAATTGTTAATATCCATGTGTAATAAAACAACCCAGCTGCAATGTGTACAAGCTCATAATCTATACACATGAAGACATGGAAGGGCGTGAGTTTTATATTATGCTCCCAAGCAATACATTGTTGGACATGTATCCTGAAAACAAAATTGGCAGTTTCAGGACAAAGTTTGCCAAGTCTATTGATTTGAGAGGTGACTGGGAAGTCACTCTTGCAGAGATACAATATCCTCATACCTGGGATTTAATAACAGCTAAGGAAAATAAATTTGACATATTTGACAAGGTGAAGCAACGGACATACAGTACTTTCCCGTTAAGCAGGGTTCATTTCCCCATCCTGTAGATGCACGCTGGGTTCTATACAATGTTAATATACTGTACACTACCGGTCAAAAACTTTATAACACCCCCATTTTCCCGTTTTTACTGAAATTTAAGAAGTTCAAGTCCAGTGAATAACCTGAAATGGTACAAAGGTAAGTGGTAAACTGACAGTGGTTTAAAAAAAGTTTAGGTTACCAAAAACAGAAAAATAATGTACATTTTTTGGCAGTAAGTAGTTTCCTACACCATCAAAAGGCACTTGGAAACTGGAGGAAACTCTGATAGGAAGAGGTCTGGCAGACCCAAAGCCACAACAAAATCAGAAGACAAGTTTCTGAGAGTCAACAGCTTGCATGATAGGCAGCTCACAGGGCAACAGCTTCAAGCACAGCTTAACACTGGTCGAAGTAAGGAAGTCTCAGTTTCAACTGTGAAGAGAAAACTTTGAGCTGCAGGTTTGACAGGTCGAGTGGCAGTAAGAAAGCCATGGCATGGCTAAGATGGCAAAATAAGAAAAAGAGGCTTGCCTCGGCCATGAAGCACCTCCAGTGGGCTACTGAAGACTGGAAGAAGGTCTTATGGACCGATTAATCAAAATGTGAAATTTTTAAAGGTTTTTGTAGGCCGTTGAGTAGGCAAAAGGATGTTTTCCTCAGTGTGTGACACCAACTGTCAAACATGGAGGAGGAAGCGTCTGGGGTTCTTTTACTGGATCCAGAGTCGGCAACTTGCACAGAGTGACTGTTAACCCACGTTAACCCATTACTTGTTCGCTGAAAAGGGCTTTTTTAATAACTATATAGTTCTGTAACTCTAAATTTATATATATATATATATTTTTTTTTACCTCTGTCAGTTTATCGCTTGCCTTTGTACCATTTTAGGTTATTCACTGGACTCGAAAACTGGAAAATGGGGATGTTCTAAAACTTTTGACCGGTAGTGTATATATTGTGTAGTTATATACAATCTACTGTATATGTACAGTTATATAACAAAAAAAACAATAACTCTTATGTATAGTGTCTAAGCTTACTCACTCTCCATCAGGCTATTGCATGCTGTCATGTATTGAATACCCTTCTCTCTCTCTCCCTCTCTCTTCCCCCCAGTACGACTGTCTCTCTCACATGCACACACATACACACACAGGATGGATGAGCCTCCTCACTCCTCTCAGAAGAGTTAAGTGGCAGTGAGGAAAACAGCAGAGCTATTTTGATAGTGTTTATCCTGGGCAGACAAATGAAAGTGTCACAACTCATTAGAGTGGCTGTTCCTCTCACCTTGTCTGAGGATAAACAGGAATATCCATCATTCCTCTCTTCCCTCCTACATCACACTCACTAAAATGTAACACCATGACTCCAAAAATACCATGAGCACTGAACCAAGCTTTCACTCATGTACAATGAATAGAAGACTGTCCAGTGCTCTGCTTTTAAACTGTGACATCAACTATGGATGTTTTTTCGGTTCCGACCCTGCAGTATTTATCTACTACAGGGAAGCCAAACTTTACAAAACAAATGAGGACACAGTCTGTCATAAAGGTTCACTTATGACCCTCTTTTTGATGCTCATGAGCACAATGCATTGTGGGATTGAGTATGTTTTTTGTATGTTGCACCTTAGAATGCATTTCTGCATTAGAATGCATGCAAGCTGCCAGCGTTCACTCTCCTCAAGTTTGGCACTGACAAGAGGCTGTTGGACAAAGGCTGGCACACGCATGTGCCCCATTAGAGGCAGTGCGCGAATGCACTCAAGTGCCCGTGTCGTAGGTTTGTGACATTTTGATTAAGGTGTGTTACATTTTAAACATTTAACAAGGCACAATTTGCGCACTGATGAATTATGATAAACCATAAATATAACCATCTCATTTTTGCTAGTAGTCACATGTCTATAGATACACCTGTCATTTGTTTCTTTTCAAGTGCTCTGTATTGACCTCTGTTTTTTAAATTCTGAATGGACATGTTTTATCATTGGGACACTGTGTATAAATTGCTGGTCCTATTATTGGCAATTATATACTATTATCTGTCTATAAATGTGTAATAAAGCACTGGCAACTGCATTATACACATTTAAATGAACAAGTGCATTTTTATATTTATTGCAATATTAACAAATGTAAGTAAATGTCTTAAGGAATAGGCAAGAGTTGAGCGTGTGTTGAATTTGATCAATTTGGCAACCCGTGCGGCCCCTTATTATTTTTGTAAATAATTACTAATACAGTCTTGTATTGATAAGTGAACCCTGGTTTGAGGTGGCACTCATATAAGTTCATATACGTAGAAGATGTGATGAAATATGTCCCACACATGGAAGATTGCCTGTGAGAGTTAGTTATAGATTGTGGTTTAGGTTGGGACTAATTTGTCATTGTGCTCTCTTTTTTTTACATTTTTTTAAATTTGCATGACAATAGACAACAATTGAAAAAAATGTACAAAAAAAAAAATATTTTGACAAGACAATGGCAATTCAGACCTCCAAAAAAGGCACATATGTATATGAAAATGAAAACATTGGTGGTTTTATAATATAAATAAACATAGATAAGACAATAAATTCGATTTGAGGTTAAATCCTTCATGTCTTTTTGTAATTTTCCGTGGCTTAGTGCATCATTATTTCTTATCTTAGTTTAAAAATGTTTTACTTACAGACATTTATAGCATACTGTACATTAGGGACATCCATACAATCAGTGCTTAATTTGTGCCGGGGCTAGCCCCGGCTAATGCCAAGAATCTGATTTTGCGCCCTGGCAAATGTCTTACTCAGAACCAGAGCCCCGGGCTCATAAATATCTAAAGTGTGACAACAACGTGTATTTTAACAGACTTAACAGCCAAGAAACAATTCATGCTTTCAGAGTGTTCACAGAGACATCGGGAGAACAAGTTACACAGCCATTGAAGGACCTCTTAACCACTGGGGGGGCACGTGGTGTGTGGTTGGGTGAGGCGAGTTGAGCCCCGGCATCTCTTATTTTACAAATTAAGCATTGCATACAGTGTAGTACATATATACATATATCCCCACACATTGTGAATATTTACAACCTCATTATTAGAGGAGAGAGAGGGGGGGGGGAAGGATTAGCTATTATTTTTTCGCATTTTGCTGTAGATATTGCTAATTGAAGCCATTCTGCTAGGGGTGGTGGTTGTTCCTCCCTCCAGTGCCTCATGATGACTCTTTTTGCTATACAGTATATGATAGTATTCTTATCAGTCATTGTGCTCTCTAAGCAAATCAACTGGGCGAAGTGCATGAGTTTGATCTCATTGTCCTCTGAGAAGAGCAGTAGAACAGCTATACACTACATTCAATTCATTTGCAAGGATTTTAAGCTCACTCAAAAGAGGTGGTACTGTTTTAACTCTCAACGATTGCTTAAATGGAAGAAGCTGTGGAAAATGCTTAATGGGCATATTTAACGCCCTCGTGTATTTGCCCAGGACCGCATTCTGTTACTTGCAGATCGCAAACTGGTGTCCATGCTGGTGGCCACCCAGTCAGTCTTCCAGTATTGCATATTAGTTACTAGGCCATGGTTATATATGGAGAATCAAGCAAGCAAGTTGTTCGTATTTGAGCAGAATCTGAAGTGATGACATTTAAAACAATGCTGTAGAGTTATACAGTGTGTTAATTAGGTATTGATAACAGGGTGTACTTCACAAATTAGTATTTCTTTGGTTTGGATGAAACACCACTGTTTTGCCAATACTTTCCTCAAAGTTTGCCAGCAGTTTTGTTGATATTAGACCTAAAAATTCTCAATAGGTGAATGAACGTAGGGCTAATTGCCTTGACTCCATTATTACAGGCTTTTAGCAAACGCTCTTATCCAGAGCGACTTACAGTTTTTTACATTTTTTACAATCCATTTATACAGCTGGATATTTACTGAAGCAATTCAGCTTAAGCACCTTGCTCAAGGGTACAACGACAGTGTCCCACCTGGGGATTGAACCTGCAATCTTAACGTTACAAGCCCAGTTCCCTAACCATTATAACACACCTGTGATACAGACACCTAAACTTGGCACTCAAAGTTGGCAATTAACTTGGCACTTTTCTGAACCTGCCACCCTTCAGAACTATACATTTCTCCATTCAGAACCTTGCCGTTCCACCCCCCACCCGATGCCTCGTGCCTGGAGTACATTCACAATTCAAACTCTCTCGAAGGCCAGCCAAGGTCCAGGTCATTTCTTCTTTTTTTATTCAGTTAAATTCATTTCCCTCCATGAATACAGACTTCAGTTTCAATTCCCGTTCCCCTGCTTTATCAGGGTGTAAAGATATCAGAGGGATTCATTCATTTAGTCCCCAATATTCTTTACACAGTGGGGTAGATTATATTTTTTTGTCTCTCTTTTTTGTATGGGGAAAAGCCATTAAGCCCAATCTTAATGAAGCGAGACATGGCACAATGGTGCCCTTGGGAAAGTTCTTGGCGATTTGAAAGGTGGAGGATTCGAGACTGGTGCCCCTATGGACAAGATCGCTCCCCTCCACAAACACAGATACCTCCAGGACAGACATAAATATTCTCCCAGACTCGATAGGCCCATTGACACACCAATCTCTCATCTACACACTCCGGGCTTCAACTAATTAATTAACTTTCTTTCCCCCAGTGAGATGTTCATTGGAAAGGTGCAGGAATAATAGGTATTGTGCGATGTGTGCACATGGCAGCGGCATGCAGTGGCGGCTGTTACTTGCGGAGGAGATACAGTGGAATTGTGGGTCTTATTTTCTTGATTGGCCAGCTCAGGCAGTAAGGCCCTCTGTTGATGCGACTGCCATTGGGAGTTTGAACCGCAGTCTCAGCACTGATCTGCATTCATTCTGCTTCTGCTCCTGACTACACGGACAAATTTAACCCTGACAGAGCCTCTGGGTGGAAACACAGTGCTAATTAGCCAACAATCTCACCTGAATGGATTTATCAGTTATCGAATGGAGTTATCAATCTTGCTTTGTGAGAGGTCACTTATTAGTGTCTAGCAAGCTGAGATTGATGGAGATGGTTGTTGTGGTTACTTGATGAAGACCATGTCCCCACTGGGGCCACATATACTGAAAATGTATGCATTCACTACTGTAAGTCGCTTTGGATAAAAGCGTCTGCTAAATGGCGTATATTTTTTTTAAAATGTTGGTTAAAATGATGTGTGGGATTTTGGTCACTTGTGAGCATTGAAATAGTGTGCATGTGGGTTCCTCTTTTTCCTCTGGTTGTATTGATATGTTTTGTTCCCCTACTCCTGGATTAATTATTGGATATACATAAAATCCTTTTTTTATATTGTTACGAACCCATAAAAACCGCCCACACTCCAATAGCCGGGTGGTGAACAAAACAGGAAGCCACAACAAATATTCCAACAAGTTATAAAAAAATACTGGATTTATTTATAACTTACAACAGATAGTGGACATACTCACATGACAACGAAGGGATGTAATAAAAATAAATAAAACAGTCTGACTAAGCCCTAGCACTAGAAAGAATAGGTTCTAAACTTCCTCCCGATGCAGATCAAAAAAGGACGTTCTCTTCCGCAGACTGCTTCCCCTACTCTACACTTCCCTAGCTATCAAAAGTACATAAGAAAAATACACAGGGAAAAACGGACAAGCAAGTAAGGTCAAAAAGTCTTTGCAAAAGTGTTTTCCTAAAAGGTGTAGCTGAATGGCATGAAGTCAAAAGCAGGAAAAAGCCTCTTTTAAAAATGTAGCTCCGCTCCTTATAATCTTCAGACAGGGGCGTGGCCAGACGAGGTTGAGGAGAGTGCAGCCGAGAACAGCCCAATCATAGACAGAGTGATCACGCATCCACAGCATGCTCCACTTTGCAATCAAGTACCTGCCATTTAATAATCTCGAAGAGGTCAAATTTTAGACAACCGTAACAATATGAGCTGTTACTTCCTGCAATGAGGACATGGGTCCAGTACAATGGCAGGATAAACCTTGCTAAAGGGTGAACTGTGAGCTTGCCAAGGTCAAAACCATATTTAGCTATGGAGGGACTTCCAGTACACAAAGACCTCCGTGTTACAAGTTCTGCAAAACTCCAATGAAACAGGCGGCAGGGCAGGAGAGTTAGTGTAAAATACAACCTAGTATGTGCTGTACAGGGAAAGGAAAGTAAAGGAAATGATGTAATAACATCACAAACAGTACAGCACAACTTTGGGTTGTGGAATATGACTTTAGGCACAGGTGAAAACAGATGAGAACAGGAGGCTACTTTGGGCACAGGTGAGGGAAAATAATTCTTCCAATCCACCATGCTTGTCCGAGATGTCTCTTGGCCTGGTTTCTGGCCTGGCTCCTGCCCCAGATGTAATGCCAAGCAGGTTGCATGCTTTGTGTCAGACATCCTGTAAAGCAATGAACTGTGGCTATAGCTTGCCGGAATGTATCTCAGAGACGATGACTGGTAAGGTCAAAGGTAGGAGGATGTTACCCAACATGTGGCTACTGGACCTCTTACATCACTACCTGTGCCCTAGGCTTTGTGTCGTTTTACTCCTATGGCTGCATCTGCATACTCTCTTAGTTTTATCCTCTCATTTAAGAGAAGCATGTGATCTTAGTACCAAACCTGCATTGTTTGCTTTTTCAAATATAAATCATTTTCTTAGATAAACAATTTGAATTGGTAGATAAAGAATTGGTGCCTTTGACAGACCAGCAGGAACATCTCTTTGGCATTCTGTTTTTTCAAGGAGTAATTTTATTTCATGAGTAAATATCTGTTTGGTGTCAGGAGCACCGGAGCACAAAAAGCGGGCCTGACAACTTTGACAAGCAATTACTGAACTTTGTCTGGTTTACAGGTTATGAACACCAAACAGCACTGCACGGGGTGGATGAGACAGTGACCCAGAGTATGCAAATCTGGGTAGAGTGTATTCAATCCCCTAAGAGTGATAGTGGCTGCATTGTTTGTATTTACGTGTGTATGTGTGTATATCCGCCCATTGCTTTCATTTTTAATCATTATGAATACATACTCTCTCATTATAATAACTACATAAATGAGAGTATAATATCTTGGTTTAGATCTTAAGTGTCTGGCATAGTTCAGATACTCAGATATAGCCAATCAAGAGTTAGAATTAGTGTCCCTCAAGAGGCTGTTCCTGGACCAATGCTGTTCTCTACTGTATAAAGGGCTGACAACTTTGACAGGTGGCCCACCCTTACTTTAGGTGTGAATTCACTAATTTAGCTGTTAGTTCTGAGAGATCACTAGTTCTGTGAAATCACGAATTTAGCTGTAAGTTCTGAGAGATACTGTGAAAATACCATACTGCTTGACCTTCCTAAAGCAGTTTATTATACAAGTATTATTATTACTATTATTATTAAGCATAATCATAACCATAATAAATTATTACACACATTATAAAGAAAACAAAGGTGGGGGAATCTAATGTATGTAGCCTACATTTGTATTTACCCATTAGTTAAATGCTGTTCTTCTGTTCCCCAATCTGAGTGCAATGCATAGCATCATTAAGGAATCTATTGCTAAGTAAATGTTCTCACTATCAGTGAGCCCGAAAGCTAAGCATTGCATTTCCCAGCTACGTCTTATCAGCTAATAAAACTAAATGGCACAACCTGATCCTAAATCTGCTGTAGTGGCACCTTCTTGGATCTAGCAACGGGAACCACAAATATATGGGATTTGCATCAATTGCGGTTTTCTTTCACAAGATGAGAATAAATGCATGTAAAAATAGAGGTGGTATAGAGCATGTGAAATGGATGCTTTGCATGAGACTCAATGCATGAGAGTTGGCAGCTCTGGTATATGTTGTGGTTTGGACAGCATTGTTAGATATGGAATGTATTGTGTTGCAACGGAGATAACACACAGCTTTATGCATCAATAAAACGAGGTGGTCCTCAGAGGGGTAAGACAACATTTGAAATACTTATCCAAGTCTTAACACTAAGTTTAAGTTTTGAAATGGACTTGGACTGTTTCCAGTCCAAAAAGAGTAGTTTCACATATCAGAGTTCAGTTCATATATTTTTTTTAAAGATAAAATTCTCCCAAAAAACACCCAAGGTGTGCTATAATGGATGGCACAGTTGGAGAAACTGACAGAAGCCCTGTCTCCTTGGCCACCAGCCCGGGATCTCCACACACCCTGGATCCCCAGGAGGAACTGTGGGAGAGTAGTGGGACGAGGGAAAGTTATTCAGTTCAGGGTCTTTCCATTAACTTGATTAATGTGCTAATTACTGGTGGTAAACACTCCTGTTAGATTAAAAGGATGAAAGACCGAAGATGAGAAGTGGACCAGGAAACTTGTACAGTACAGAGCTTTCTTTGGCTCATCTTCATTTCAGGTGTGAATACAGCTGATGGTAAGATGTGGTCCTCACACAATATTTGCCTAATCTATGTATGCCCTCATCCAGGGTAATTTACATGGTATATGGCAAAGTAATGTGTCTTATTTTTATGCTTGAATTCTGGCTGGTGCAGTGAAATATAAAGGCCACTGCATTGCTCATGGGCACCATAGCAAGCTTAGACTCTGTCCTCCGAATGAGGACCCATAAATGTTTAGAGGAAGTCTATCCAGAGCAGACCATGTAAGACATTTCATACAGGCATTCTAGCTTTCCTGGAAACAGGACTTAGTGGGAAACATTTTCCACATGCCGCTAAGGGAATTCAAACATGGTCCAATGAGCACCCCTGCCCCATTATCGCATGATTTCCTGGTGGTTTTCCACGCTGACCCAAAGTGAGTGCTATGTTGCCGTTCAGGTTGGGAGCGTCCGAGGCCGGTGCTGGAGTGACCTTCCTCTGGCCCGGTAGGAGGGAGGCGCGGGGTTATCTTTTTGGGTGCCGGCAGCCATGTTGGCGAGAGCCGGGGGCAGATGGGAAAGCAGCGGGGGGTGGAGGGCAGTACAGAAAGGACACACAGCATGGCGACGGGTGAACAACTTGCCGTCTCTCTTTCTCTCGCACTACACCTCTTAACTGTGTGCTGTTTAAGCCATTGTAATTCTGACTACTTGTTCAGCCTGGAGGTTGATTCTTTTGTAAGGGAGGATGAAAGGGCAAAGGACTGGTTTTACTTGTATGTGTTTATATTTATGTGTGTGTGTGTGTGTGTGTGTGTGTGTGTGTGTGTGTGTGTGTGTGCATGTGCATTCTGGACATGTTAGGGATGTGTGAGTATGTGTATATATATATATGTGTGTGAGTGTATGTATGGGTGCATGACTTAAGACTATTCAAAGAATACGGGAATCGCACAGGTGCAAAAACCTATTACAGGAAAGAGTCGCCGCGGGTGACAAGGCAGTTCTCTGGGCCACAAACTACACAAATCAGAGCTTTCACAATTCAGTAGGTTGTGCGCTCAAACAGACAGCTGTCACTGTGACTGTCAGCTGGAGTAGATTCCACTTCTCCGGTAACACGCCTTCTCGCAATCACCCAGGGGGATCATTTATTAACTGTGCACAGATTTGATACTAAATCGTTTGTGGGAAAATTGATATGCAAAGTGCGATATTTATTCATTTAGATGGTTCACGCCTTAAATTATAATCCCAAACGGTGATGCAAGTTGCACCATTGAAATGCCCCACCAAAAATGTTTACTGTTTTATGGGTAAAAAAATAAATTAAAAAAATACTGAAAACCTGTTAGAAGTCATTTACATCAACGTTTGGGATTATGCTTTTTAACAGACAAAAATAGGGCACCCACCTCTTTCAACCTCAATTTTGACACAAACTCCCGCAACGACGCATTGACAAATGGGTCGGAATCACCATTCAGAACCCTCTGTGTGCTGTGTTGGGTGCCACACAGGACCATGTGAATGGGGTGATTAACACAACAAAGTGCTCCATTTAGTGTTGTGGTCAAATCGTGTGTTTCTAAATGCAAATGTGCACAGTTGTGCACGAGCGCGTAGTTTGAGAACAATCGCATAATTTATCAATGTTGATATCTTGCAGACGTAGCCTACGCATGTCACTGCTACGATAGTTTGATAAATCACAATTTTCTCATGTGTACGAACATTTAAAATGTATTCGTAAGAAATATTTTTGCGTTACTATGAAACAATGATAAATCACCCCCCCGAGTTCAAAGTCTGCCGTTCATTCAGATCTAGGCTCGCGCGGACGGTTCTGTTTCCTCCTCGTTCGCTGCGCAGCTCGCGTCATAGAGCGCAATAGCGGAGAAAAAACTCGCACCGCTCAAAAAAATATAATAATAATAGATTGCCTCGCAGATCCATTTACAGCGCTTATTCATCCAGGATTGAACCTGTTCATGCTCCAGTGGACTGCTGGTCCTGATGTACTGCGCTCGCTCTAAAACGATGTGCCTTTAGTGTCATCACTTATTTCGTAGGCGTTTACATCACGCCCGGCTCACATTGGGGTTCACTGCAGAAATGAGGCGGATGAAGGGTTGATGTCGCATAATAGCATAGGTGAAACACAAGACAAAATATCCCTGACTAGGGCAAGACACTGGATATAGATCTAAAGAATAATTTTCAGAGGAATGGCCAGCACCTCATATGAATATGAATCAACACAGTGAATCAATCTTTTTTCTTTTTTTTTCACATTTATTACCATATTATTATTTCCACATTTTCATACCTTAGGATACATGTATTTTCCCTAGAAAATATGCACTGCATGTAACCATATGTATGCATAGATCTAGAATAGGGGTGTCCAATCTAAGGACTGGTTTGGGTGCAAGCTTTTGGTCTAGCCCAGTGCCAAAACCCCTGATTCAAATAATGAACTAATCATGGTCTTCAATCAAAACCATGATTGGTAGAATCAAAGAGTTTTAGAGCTGGACAAGGTCAAATCTGCATCTACGCCGGCCCTTCTCAGATAAGATTGGGGGGGACACCCCTTCATCTGGATGTTTACTGGAGAAATTGATCTAATAAATAAATGACACATGTGTCAGGGACAATGCAAGTAAACATTGTTACAAGTTAAAAACTTGAAACAGATGCACTGCATACAGGGTCTCTAGGCAGAGCTAAGTTGCGACCCCTGTCCCCAGTTAGGCTTTTGAATTTTAAAAGATGATCAATAGAGATTTCATAAAAGGTGCATGAAGTGAAAATAAATACAGGGTGGAATAATTTACAATAATTTATCATAAATATCCAGTGGTATGTGCGTGTATGTGTGTGTGTGCGCACGTTTGCATGTCCATCTAGTTGGATGGGGAGATCTTCATGATTGCCCGTCTGACTCCATTTGAGCCAGTGTTTCACTATTTCATTAAAAACCTTGGACTCTGGGCCTCCTGGGTGGTCTAGTGGTTACAATGTTCGATGCTGGCCACTGCGACCGGGGCGCAGTGCGCTGAACTGTGGCACGAATCTAGGTGTCTCATGCTGCATGGAGAATTGTTTTGATTTTTTTATGTTTTATTTTATTTCGCGCGACTGCTTGACCAAAACAAATCTCGGTCGACCAACAGCCCATTGAACAAACAATTGACCAGTCGACTAAATGGGGTCAGCCCTAGCCAATTTGTGTCTAAACAGAGTGGCAGTGGAATCACCACTAGGAATTTGGCGAATGGCAATTGCAAGCGCGTTTTCCAAGGCACGGTTTATCGTTAATAAAACGAGGAGCAGCCTTTTGCCCAAAAATGTGGACAATCTAGTGTTCCTGTGCCATAACATGAAACGACTGGGGAAGTAGGATGGTGTCCAACTCAAGTAAGTTATTTTCGATAGGCTATAGCCACTTTATGTTCAGCTTTAGGCT
Organism: Aldrovandia affinis; assembly: GCA_029706075.1. Lineage (NCBI taxonomy): Eukaryota > Metazoa > Chordata > Actinopteri > Notacanthiformes > Halosauridae > Aldrovandia > Aldrovandia affinis. Next base: position 7,614,054 of record JAINUG010000010.1, read on the forward strand.
ACAATTCAAGACATTAGGCTATGTGTGATCATTTGTTTGTTAGCCTATTTTTTTGCAAAAGATATTTTAAATCCCAATGAGACCAACCTGGTTAATTAAATAAAACATAGCCTACGCATTAGAATGTGTTATGGTTGTGGTCAAATAAAAGCATCAGCCTATTATGTGGCCATACTGCAACTTCACAAGCGCAATGGCAGAATCTGCAAGGACAGCATGAGCTTGGAACGGATACGTTTTTTTTTCTTTCAGGTAATCTTGAATTCCGGCTCCATAAAATCATTAGCCTATTGTTACTCATTTGTGTCATTCACTTAAGAAAGTTATAAAACACGAGACAAGCGCAGTGTGCATATAGTTGTATTTATTAAAACAAATAGGGTGTGTCATATAGAAAAAACTTTTTGACCAATCGACCAATCGAAATAAACGGACGACTGTTGGTCGACCAAGATTTGTTTTAGTCGGGGACAGCCCTAAAATTGGCTGAATATAACTGGGGCAAGATTATTCACACATTTAAAAATCTGTTTTAATAAGGAGAAATGGATAAAGCTGTCTAAGCTGCGTAAATTGTATTTTTTCAAAATTATGCAGTGATGCTATTTCATTGGTTTCTGATCCATTATTTTCAGCGCCTGTTTGTTTAATGATGTAATGGATTACATTTTTGATTTACAGGCCTGGCTCCATACAGTCACACAATATGACAAATGTGAAAATACCATGTCGTACATAAACAGCTGAGCTGCGTTGAGAGATATGTAGTGTCTTATTATTTGGGTTTGTTTTGACGGCTTGCACAACTTCTTTACAATGTCTGTCACACTTAAGCTGGGAGTCCAAAATGACTCCTAGAAATGTAAAATAATTTACCTCCTCTATCTCAATCTTTTTTTTATGATTTGTTTCTGATTTTGCACGTTTTTTCCCACAATTTCATAGCCAATTATACCCTCTATTTATTTTAATTCACCCTCCCCCACGAGTCCGCCACCCGTTCGAGCCAGTTTCCCGAGGCCGGCAGATCCGCCTCCTCCGAGACGGAGCACGTCCATCTACTCTTTTACAGGGACGCCCTTCCGCTCCTCAATGAACTTGTGCTGGCTCACCTCTCCCTGGGGCTGACAGCCAAATGGCACAGACAGGTTTCAAACTGCGTCCGTGATAGGCAGCTCACACTCGTATTGGACCATCCAAAATATGGGTGCATTAGACCGCTACGCTATCAGCCAGCCAGCCATCTCTTGGTCAATCTTAATTGCAAGACTATCTTTTGCTTTCCTTCTTATGGAGAAGCACTTCGACACATTTTTTTTTTTAAAGATTCACGGTCTGGTTCGAGGGGGCAAGTGTAAAGAAAATGGGATACATTTTGAAAGAAGTCAGAAGCTTAATAAAGCTAACGTGATAGAGGGTTTCAGAAACATATTGAAGGCCAGGGGACATTTGTATGTCACATGACATGGCAGAGTGGTCCATTGCTTGGGATAGCTCAGACTCAATCACATCTATTACTATCATATAATGGCTAATTACAGTGCCTATAGAAAGTCATCATACCCTTTTGAAATAGTCACTTTTTTTGTCTTACAGCCTGAAATGAATGTACATAAAATCCATATTTTTCCAGCTTTATTTACACATTTTGCCTTACAACATTCAAGTGGAAGGGAAAAAAAATGGACAATGCACAATTTCTGATCATTAATAAAAAATGAAAAACTAGAATAACAGGGTTGGAAAAGTGATCAGTCCCCTTAGAATGACCATTATAAACTTGCTCAGGTATAACCAATCACCTTCCAGATCACACACCAAGCTAATTGGCCTCCACCTGACATCAATTGTAGTGGTTTTGATTATTTCACAATAAAATCAGCTGTTACTTGAGGATTCCACTCCTAATAGTGCATGGTAACGCAAATAATTCACCATGGCTGGAAAGGTGCTTTCAAAATGACTCCGGGATAAAGTTGTGGATAGGCACAAGTTAGGAGAAGGATATAAAAAGATTTCAAAGGCTTTAACTATCCCTCTGAGTACCGTTCAGAGTATTATTAAGAAGTGGAAGGCATATGGCACCACCCACACCTTGCCAAGATCGGGCCGTCCCTCCAAACTGGATTGATCAAAAAGATTGATCAGGGAAGCTACCAAGAGGCCAATGGCAACCTTGAAGGAGTTACAAGTCTTAATGGCAGAGATTGGGCGATCTGTGCATGTGACAACAATCTCACAAGCTTTACACAAAGCTAGCCTGTATGGCAGGGTGGCAAGAAAGAAGCCTCTTCTAAAAAAGTGTCACACTGAGTCTCGTTTACGTTATGTAAAGAAACACATAGAAGGTTCTGATGCCATGTGGCAAAAGGTTTTATGGTCAGATAAGACCAAGATTGAACTTTTTGGACTGAACTCCAAGCGCTATGTTTGGCGGAAACCAAACACAGCACACCATACCTACAGTGAAGCATGGTGGTGGCAGCATTATGTTGTGGGGGTGTTTCTCTTCAGCAGGGACTGGGCAATTGGTCAGGATTGAAGGGAAAATGGATGCTGCCAAGTACACCCAAATTCTTGAGGAAAACCCGTGGCCCTCTGCTAGACAGCTGAAGATGGGCAGGTGGTTCACCTTCCAGCACGACAACAACCCAAAACACACCGCCAAAAAAACAACGCAGTGGCTAAAGGACAGGAAGGTGAATGTCCTTGAGTGGCCTAGTCAGAGCCCTGACCTAAATCCGATAGAACATCTGTGGATGGACTTGAAGAGTGCAGTCCATCGCCGCTCACCACGGAATTTGACTGAACTGCAACAGTTCTGCAAGGAAGAATGGGCAAATATTGCCCAATCTAGGTGCGCAAAGCTGGTAGAGACATATACAAACAGACTGATGGCTGTAATTAAAGCAAAAGGTGCCTCTACAAAGTATTAAATCAGGGGACTGATCACTTTTCCAACCCTGTTATTCTATTTTTTAATTATCAGAAATTGTGCCCTTTTTTTCACTTGAATGTTGTAAGGCAAAATGTGTAAATAAAGCTGGAAAAAGATGGATTTTATGTACTTTCATTTCAGGCTGTAAGACAAAAAAAAGTGACTATTTCAAAAGGGTATGATGACTTTCTATAGGCACTGTACTTTGGGATGACTGGACACTGGTTGCAATAATCAACAAATAAAAGCTCAATGGACAGAAAAAGGCACTTATTGGCCCCTATGAAAAATTCATAATAATTTACTACAAGCCGAAATGTTAATTGCTTTTCTTTAATGGTTCCATCAAAAGAGGTCTGACTCTGAAATGAATTCCGTGAATAATTTGTTCTCATTTGTCACGCTTTGTGTGCAGACTTATTTATTTTTTTAATCAATGTTCTTCATTGTAACAGCTTTGGAGCATAGATTTGGTCATATTACATATAGTGTTCTTTTGTTAGCAGCGTGACAATGAATTAGTCCCTTTAAGTGTTTTCCAGTGAGATTGTTTGAGGAATTATTGTATTATTCATAAATGCTACTCTGGAGAATAAAAACAACCATAACAGAGTATGTATACAGACAGAAATGGCTCATGAATATATAAAACTGTTGCAAACAACACCGGCAGTTGAAGTTGAATTGGAGTATATGCATACGAATGTCAGGTACCCATGGTCTGAATAACAAGACATTTATTATCTGAACACAATGCCAAAGGTAAAGAAAATCTGATGTGTGATATAAATTATAAATATGTTGGTATTTTTTTCTCCAGCATGAAATTATTCATTTAGATTCATATATGCTTTATATGATATCACTTCATTTGAATATGTTTAATCCACAGTACCAATGGAGAAAGCATGGCAGTACAAACATTAAAGAGAGAGAATCATCTTCACCTGTGTGTTTATTCTTATATAAATGTGCATATCTCTAGAACTCTTGTGAATTGGCCATTGGGCTCAACCTGGGCCTGACCTTGTGAGTATAAACAGAAGAGTGTGACTATGAACTCCTACATTCGGTACTTATTGAGACCACACCTAGAGGGCCCCTTACATCTTGCTCTTCCTCTGTTGTTCTGAGGCGACTTAAGGCCCAAAGATTTGCAAGGGCTTGTAGCATCGAATGCCTTAAGACATTTCATTTATGCATTTATTCATTCGCTTTTTGTAGATCTCCCTCATGAAGTCTTGAAAGCATTTTTTAGACCTTTTCCCAATCATGGATACGCTTCAAGGCCATGGATCTTCTCTGATGGATGACTCAATGTTCCTTTCATGGCTCGGAATAGATACTGCATGTCCCGTGCCAAAACAATGCTTTATTTCTGCCAGCAGGAGGCAGTGGCAGTAGTGTTGCTATTCCAGTGGTTATCAAACACCACAGAATGAGTTGCTCAATATGCAGATCTAATAACACCACATCAAAGCCAGGAATTTGGAAAAATTCTAAGCTCTATGCCACTGGGGAAATCACCGACATATTAAACAAGCTTAACTCTCTGATCTTCACAAGATTCAGAGAGCGGCCAAATACAGAGCTACGAGGAAGGACAGAGGAGCTAATTAATGTTCAAAGTGCTAACTTATGGAAGCAATGGCTCTGGCTGTAATTGATATATATATACCGTATGTATAATTGATACACACACAGGATCGAAAATCATAAATATAAAAAATACCAAGAGAAGCGTGTGAATATGTTTCTATATTTCTGTAACATGGGGGAAAGGATGACAGGGCTATTCAATTAGCGGCCCACGGGCAAATTTAGACCTTCTGACCAGCCCGAGAATGATCATACATTTTTAATATATGATACGTTTAAAAGAATAAAAAACTTCTTATTTTTTAAACTAGTAATCTGGACTAGATAGTAACAGAGCAACATTCAAACATTCTCACTGGCAATGTCTAGAGGCCAGGGCCAACAATAAAGATTGAATTAACTGTTTAGCTACTCTACACTAATTTACGGATTACTAACTACTTAAAAATCGGACTCAAGCCCTGTTCTACACTCATGAACATTCAGAAAAGACACAAAAACTGAGAAACACAACAATTAACTTTAACAAAGTTCCCGGTTAGCCAAATATTAAATGGGTTTGTTAACAGCATGTTTGATGGTAAAGGGGCAACATCGCTGTGAAATTAATGAATGAGTATAATAATAATAACAATAATAATATACTAATGTATAATAATTATAATAAATGTGTATATGGACCCGGTCATATAATATTAAAGTAATGTTTATTGTGTGGTAGCCTGAAACGAGGATATAGTGCACTGTTTTGTTATGCACTGCTAATGTTACAGTTTGAACATGTCTATAACTGGTACATATAGTTATGTAGATTTAACATGTCTAAATTTAACATGTCAAATTAATGTTACAGAAGCTGATGATTCTATCCACTTCAGTATGTGCTGTATATGCATTCCATATAGCGTAAATTCGTTAATGCAAATAAACATGCAGTTGAAGCCAGCTAGGTAGCTAACTGGTTGTTTGAGCAGATATTGGCAACGTCTGTGACAAATTAAGAAATGTTTATAATATTGTATACCCTTGCCTGACTTACATAGATAATCTATCACACATTACAACGAATTGATAATTAAGTATTTAAATATCCATACGTCTGTGTGCCTTGTTTGTACATTTGCATAAATAGTGCTCACTGTTATATAAATCGGAAAGGAAATGTTTGGCCCACCTGCACTTTTGGTTTACAAAATCTGGCCCCCATGAAAAAATAATTGAATAACCCTGCTGTAGCGCTTAATGAGTTCAAACTCTTTAGACAACCGTGGGACTATCCTACAAATCTTGATGGAATTAATTAATTCTGGGGTAAAGCATGGACATTTTTTGTTATTGTAAACTGAACCTTTCCCTATATCAGGTGCTTGGAATGGAACAATGCACAAACTGATTCCCTCAGGAAAAATTAGTCATGGCTTACAAGTGGAATTTGGGGTTTAGAAGAATAGACTCCATTTATAACTGTTATAGCATAATATTATTTTAAAGGGAGATAAGACCTTTTCAAAAAGTGACATACTACTGACCACACACACATGTTTGGATCTCCCCGACTGCTGCCCTCCACAGAAAGGCTGAGTGACAGCGTTTTTCGTGGGGTGGGGGGTTAGGATTTGGGCCCTGTGGGATGGACGAATGTTGCTCATTCCATTTTTGACAGAGGGTCACAGCACTGACAGCCAGACCTGGGGTCCCGTAGTTTCTCTCTGGGGGTCCGGTTCCAGGCTGAATGCTGTCGGACGTGCAGATGAATTAAACATGACGTGTGTCACATGACTTGATGCAGGAGTGTGCGATTTTCCTGTATTTTATGCTGTTTGGAGATGCCACCTGCCTCAGGATAATTTCAAAATTCAAGATATGTGTTACATTTATTGGCTGTTCAAACAGGTGTAACGAAAAGGCTCCCCCAGACACTGAAAGAGGCGTCCGGAAGGACAAGAAGGAAAGAACCCAAAATGTCATTTTGTAGACTTTCATCCAATTGTCTTTGTTGAATCACATTTAGGTGAGTGGGTAGCAAGTGGGATGTATCCAGAAATGGAAGGCTTAAATTATTAAAATCTGCCAGATATTTTTCTCAAACCGAATGAATCAACAACAACCAGAAACATGTGGTTTTCTGTAAATATCACTCCTGAATGTTTAACTACTGAGTTTTCAGATTGAGCAGAATCAAACAAACCTGCCTAAGCCTTAGATGACAGGGTGAAAAACACATCACACACAGACACAGACACACACACACTCGCACAGTACACACACACACTTTTATCTTGACATAAATTAAGGCACAAACATCAACACGGGTGTGCATGTACATACACAGATGCCACATGCACACTCACACACACAAACTCACGCACACTGAGGAAAAATGACCGTTGAAACAGAATAGAGGTTAATAGAACCTTTAAAAAAAAAGAAAACATTATTTAGGTCATAAAACAAAAATCGCCAAAAATGTAATCCCAAATAAAGCAGACCAAGTACAGGTGCGGTGGGCAGCTGTCTACAATGACGTGCGTCGTATTGTTACAGTACTGATCTCTGGCTCTACTTGTGATTATTCTTGACATTTTAAAATGCGCTCTGGATGAAATGTAAATGTAAAATGTAAAAAATAATAAAAATGCCAGAAATAAAATTCACAACAAGCTGAATGAAGAAAAAAAGACGTGATGTGGCATGGGCCACAACACACAACACCCCCTCTACTCTGACTGCAGTAAACCAGCTCAGTGCTAGCATGAGGAAACAGACCACCAGCACTAACGCTTCCTCTGCCAGCAGTACTCCAGGGATAGTGAGGGGGTGATCTCCAGCACGGGGGCACCTGTCACATCAAACAGACAATGGCGGAAGGGTTTCCTTCTCTTTTTTTTACCACCTCCCTGAAATGTACACCTTTAATATCTGTAACATCCTCATAACTGGCCCTGTCATACATATGTATAACCATAACATATTGTTCATTATCGTTTCATTGATTTCACATGACAAATTGCCCTGTTAGAAGAGCTGATGTTCTCATGTGCGTTCTATGGCTTATGGTAGCTGTAGCGGCTTTCGACGGACGCTTGGTGTTCTATGGTGCGAGAGAAGCTGTGAAATCCAGTCGCTTGATGCTAACTTCCCTGATCTGAGCTGTTACTTCTTTAATTGTTTATTTATTTAATTCTTATTTCACGTTGGAAAATCTGAGGAATCTGCCTCTCGTGTCTATGCAGATCTTGCGGTGTTAAACATTAATAAGGATCATTTCTTATCAAAGGATCCCACCCCCTTGCCCGACCCATATCAAAGGGTTCCTCTGGTTGGACGTTTGGGGGAAAGGACGGAAAGATGGATAATTTGTTCTTCTCTCCGAGTGTGTCTTTGGTGGAAGAGAAAGCTGTGGAGCCTTGTGGACGTGGACTCACGTCTCACTCACGAGGACTCAGTGCTTCCCAAACTGGGCCAGGACCTACTGGTGGCTCTCCAAATACATTTGGAGAAGACCAAATTCCTATATATTATACTCTTCCTGTGAACATTTTCACCAGCAAAATTGCACTAGTCGTATGCATTGGTTCTGATGTGTTAACATCGTAAACTGTAGCATTGTAACATAACATGTCTGTGCTTGGAACATTTGAGAACCACTGATCCAGAGTACCCACAGCTTCTAATGGAGCAACTGGATTACTAGAGCAACTGGACTAGGGTATCCACAGTCTCCCATATGTCTCTGTCAAGACTCATCATGACAGGGCTTCATAAGTACTATTTGCATTGGATTAGTATCACCAGAAGAGGTCCAGTGATGTGAGCATTCCCTGAGCACATCTGTAGTTCAAGTGGACAATTCTTATGGTATTAATACTTCAGGGTTTGGGGAGGGGGTGTATAAGTGTAAAGGGCAAGGAACGCACCCATGTCCAAAGGATGTTTACGTCTTCTTCCAGGGTCAACAAACAAACATGTCGCAGTGGGTCACGTGGGTTTTGGGGCAACATCCAGAAAATAAGGAAATTGTTTTCGAAAAAAGAGTACTTACAAGATAGCTGTAGCTGCCCTTGAGGTGGAAACCACAGTGACGGTAATGCATTAAGAGCACCAACAATCAACAAAAGCCTTGGCTCTTATCTAACCCGATTTCTCGGAACGTCTCTGGTCCTTAAGGCCGCCACTGTCACTAATCAGGTTAGGGCAAGGGAGGCCTTTTCTGAAATCTGCAGTACGGTTTGCCCATAGCAACGGGCTGAGAAAAAGAGAGAGTGAGAATGAAGGATAAAACACTTCAATCTTGCAGGGCATCGATTTTGCCAAAGCGGATATATAAAAACGAATGTGCTCATTATATCAGTTGAGTGGATAAAATCTAGTAAACACACTAGCAAAAAAAAGTTAGGAATGAAACTTTGAAACTTGGCTCCAGGCCGTGAGCATCTGTGTGTTCTTCCTCTTATTTACTGTGTAAATATGGAAAATGGTGTGTGTGTCCCCTCCCCAGCCATCAGGGGGAACAAACCTGTTATATGACAATTCAGATTCAATTTCATTATCAAAACAACAATGGAAAACTGTTTCATTTTCCACAAGCAGGAAACATAACAGGGATGGTGCAGTATTGATACTGGTGACAATCCTGTTTACTGGTACGATGCCCTGCTAAATCCACTACTGTAGATCAGGAAAGCTCTAACTCAACACTCTCCCTCCCGGGAGCTCAGGACAAGAGTCTGAGACAAGATAAGATCAGTGACAGAGAGTGAGAGAGGAGAGGGAAAGGGGTGGAGTAAGAGAAGAGGAGGAGGGAGGAGGAGGGAGAAGTGATGAGGGAGAGGTGGATGAAAGGGAAGTAGGTTTGCGAGGAGGAGACAGAATGAGAAGGGGCAGGGATGGGATGATGGAGCGAGGGAGGGCTATGTTGTAAGAGAGGAGAGAACAAGAGGAGGATGATTGAGTGAGAGAGGAGAGGGGGAGAAGGTGGGGATGATGGAGTGGGAGTGAGAGAGGCAGAGGACAAAGTGAGATAAGGAGACTGAATGAGAGAGGGAAGGTAAGGAAGAGGAAGGTGGAGAAAAAGCTGATGGCAGGTGTGAAGAGAGGGGGATGATGGACTGAGAGAGCAGGGGAGATTCCTGGTTCCACCTGCCTGTCTGCAGCAGTGCTACCACACACAGCAGGTACAGGGACACAGCTGTCTCACTGCTCACCAGTACAGGAACCACGCTCCCAGTTCATAGCTTCCGTGTAAAACAGGACTTTTATAATTGCAGCTTAATCACCTCAATGCACAATCAAACAGACATCAAATGTTTTCCCATTTGGGAAATTATGATAATGGTAATTGGTAATTAATTATAATTTTCACAGCATATTCATTAACATTTTTTAATCAAATGTGAAAAATTGAGTAAATTGCTTTCTTGCAGACGTGTTTCATTGTCCCATAGAGTGAACCAGGCTGCATGTGATCATCATTTCAGTTCACCGGACGGGAAGAAAGCGGCGAGGACGGTGTGTACTAATTCAGGTGCATGTTACGGGAGAAAATCGCTCTTACCAAAAGCCAAAGACTGGAGAAGTAGCTACCCATCTGAACAAAAAGCATTTTTCGTTGAAAACTAAAAAGGACACATCACCCTGTTGTGCCGTTATTTTCAACAACCAACTAGTCCGCAGTACATTATCCCTTATATAAACTAGTTGCTTGATCCAAATCATGTCAGTGATATATTTATGTTTAGTTTTGGTTCTCTCGCTCTCATTTTTATATATGAATTCATTAATTCCATTAAAAAGTTAGGCTATATATACTGTATATATATATATATATATAGGGAAGTTTGTATATTCCCCATTTGCTATCATTTAGTCATCACTGTATTGTATATACAATGTTTGTGTGTGTGTGTATATACATTATATATATATATATATGTAGCAGATGAGCTCTGGTACGTGACATGGATAAGAGTGTGATTGGTTCTCGGAGTTAGGGACTTGAGTCTTTAGCTCAGCAAGCGAAATCGCTCTCTTGTCATGTCAAGATCCTCGGTTTGAAACTTGCTGCGGGCAGAACCAGCTCCATTACATTGGGGCCGTGACTCAGATCATACGACCGATGGTAATCGGTCGGGCTGTGGTTGCTGCTGCGGGAGTTTCGAGGGGGAGAATGTAGCGGATGAGCTCCGGTACGTGACATGGATAAGAGTGTGATTGGTTCCTGGAGTTAGGGACTTGAGTCTTTAGCTCAGCGAGCTAAATCGCTCTCTTGTCGCATCGAGATCCTCGGTTCGAAACTTGCTGTGGGCAGAACCAACTCCGTTACATATACAGTTGGTATAAGTATTGAGCACCAGTACCATTGAGAATCTGTGGAAAGATTGAAAATTGCTCTTCCCCAATGGTCCCCAGCCATGATGGAGCTCAAGCAATTTTTTAATGAAAAATGGGTGAAATTTGCAATATCCGGATATGCAAAGCTGGTAGAGACTCACAGCTGTAATTGCAGCTAAATGTGCTTCTACCAAGTATTAAGTCAAGGGGGTGACTTTTGGAATCAATTTTTATTTCTAATTAATTTAGAAAAAGCTTGTCTTGGTCAGTGGCAAGTAATCCCAAATAAATACATTTTCATTCCACGAGGTAGGAAAATAAAGTGTGAAAAATGCCAAAGGGGGTGAATACTTATCATACCCACTGTACATTTTTATATATAGGGCTGGTTTATTTCACAGATGTAATATAGTGGAGCTCAAAGGATGCACAGCGGTCCTTTCCTCCCTGTCACTGTTGAAACCTGTAGCTTCCAGGTCATAGGTTCAGCAGCGTAACCATGACGCCGCCGCATATGAAGCGCCTCTCGCACCCTCTGCACCGCTCCCGAAGACGGGACTACCGAACCAGGGGGGCTCCGAAATCAATTAAAGTATGCTAATGAATAAACAAGCACGGCTGACATCACAGCGGGACAGTCTGCCAATCACGTGAAGGTCCTTCAGATGACAAGCTCCATTTAACGCTTTGGCAGCTTACCCCCCCCCCGGTGCCTATGAGTGGCGCTCCTTCGCGGAAGCGCATGCACAAGAACGGGTATTGTCGTCGACTGTAAAGAAGGGGCTCAGAGCAGCAACAGCGCCAGGAGTCTCTACAGACCTGACGACAACAAAGGACAGATCGGGCAATGCGTCTCTTGCCCACTTGTTGAGCAGGCGTGCTGTCAAAATCATCGGCGCCGCGTGTTTGCCGCGATGTCTGCGTTGATGCGTGCGCCAGGATCCGAAGGCAATTAGCTTCACCCCTTGCTGTAAGTTATCCATAATGAATGGCTTTCATTAATGAGACAGTGTATGAATGAGCGTTCCGTGTAGGGGATATTGGTTTTAGATGAAGTGTATAATAATGGCGTGAGGCACACATGGGAACCGGACCCTTGAAGTATTTCAAAGGTCAGGCTGGCCTTGCGGGCAACGGAGTCCAGAAAATCACATCTTCAGAAGGCACAGAATGTGTAGGAAGAGTGTAAAGGGTGTGGATCTCAAGATACATTTCCGTGGGGCCTGAATCAGTTTGCACTTCTTTTCATCATAATACATTAGGCTCCTCATTCAAGTCCTAGTGTTCTACTTTCGCACTAAACAACTGAGGTTTAGAAGAGCTACTACACCGTAAGTACATCAAAAAGCCCGTCATCGAATTAATCTAAATGTGTTTGATATTAATTATCTTACGTCTTTACTTATTGTATGAACATGAATACATCTTAAACAGATCTTGCTTTTCTCCAACACAACACAGTCATCATATTTTTCATTATTATTCTATTTTTATCCACAGAAAAGCAACCTTTTTGATAAAAAATGTAATGCCCACAACAAGAGACCTACAGTTTACAAATATTTATTTCATAGGAATTAACAGAACAGGAGACACCTAAAAGCAAATGAAACTAAAAGTAACATATACCATTGTATATTCACTCTGCCTGTGTCACATACCATCACACGATAAGATATAGTGATATTTGAATAATGCAATAACTTCCTCCATTACAATGACTCTCCTCACAAGAGACACTGGACAGGGTGCCATGGCTGCTGGGTCACTCCAGGTGCAATAGCTCCCCCTGTTGACCGCTTCAAGCAGAGGAGTCTACAGGCTGAGATTGTTGGTATGTCAAACTTTGTTTAATGTTCACTTCTGATTAGCTTTTGGTCATTTTTAATGAATTGTGGCTGTTATTTTGGGATTTTACAATATCTGGCGTCTGTGAGGGGTTTCACCTGCCTCTCAATCATCTGAATCATAATTGCTTTTTTTTTTTTACATCATTTTCTGTTAGCGCCTGATATAAAGAGCTGACGTGAGTATGACAAAACAGCTGATGGGTGGAGTTGCATTCAATCAATCAGGCCATCAATCAATCAATCAATCAAACTTAATTATGTCAGAATAAACAAACTGTTCACAATTTTTTCACAAAGGCCATCTGGGTTTAAGGGCCACCTTGGTTGTTCTATGCAAAAGTAAAACCCAGGGAATGGAGTTTGGTCGGACATACTATTTGTAAATCTGCCTCTGTATCTGCATAGGCGTCATTTATGGGGGGCAGATACAGTCAAGGGTAAAAGAAAAAGGGGAATCAAGAGAGAGATTATATTAATGTCATCTTGTCGTCTGTGTAATTGCCGCTTTAGCAACAGAAGTTCTCTTGGCACGCAAATAAAGCTTATTTGAATTTGAGAGAGAGGGGGGGGGACACATCACAAACCTCTTTCTGCTGGATTTGGGCTTCCCACAGCACCAGAGACTGTCAATTGTCAATAACTTTCTATAATTAAATTATTAAGGCAGCGTTTCACTCCACTGCAAACTCTGGCAGCCTCAACACAATGTGAATGGTGATGAATGTGAATGAAGCAGCCAACTGTTAGCTGCCGGACTGAAAGGGTAAGGGTAAGGGAGAGCGGGGTAAGATGAGCCACCCCTTGTTTTTAAGCAACCATACACAAAATAAAGCATGTGACAGCATTTTCAGGAAGAAAATCTGTGGTAAAGGGGAGCACGTGTAGAATGTGGTAAGTAATTTATGTAAAAAAATGTGATTTTACCCTTTATAAGTGAATTCCAAATGATGATTTTGAGAAAACTGAAGTAGGAGAATTTTCATATACATTATAGTTTAATTGGTGCTCTTATAAGCTATGATGTGACAGCTGAACAAAATCATAGAAGTTAGTCTTAGCTGTTGTGTGAAGCCACTTTTTCAAAATGGTGGGGGCGGGGAAAGATGAGCCACCAGGCCTGGGGTATGTTGAGCTATTGGCTCAACTTACCCCATACATATGACACATACAGTATTTGAATTTATTGTCAAAATTATCTGCATAAATGGCATACAACTCAAAAGTTAAGTTCTGCTTTCTCCCCCTGTTATTACAGAGCAGATTTCAGGATGCCACAGTCTTATAAACGGAAAACAAAGAAAGCATCAAACTCCCTTGATGATCTGAAAAGAGCAACTGAAGAAGTAGGGCAAGGGAGATCGATAAGATCAGTTGCAAAACAGTTTAAGATTGACCGAACGACTCTGAAACGATTCATTCAGAAAAGAAAGGGTGGAGAGTCAGCATCTGTAGGATATGTAAGACTTTCAACATTGCATATGGTGTTTGATGCCACCATGGAGCTAGAGCTTGCCTGCCATATTAAGAAGCTCTCTTACCAGTTCCATGGGCTAAGTTCTCTGAAGAGAGAGAGCTGGCTTATGAATATGCAAAGCAAAACGGAATGAAAATGCCAGAAAGCTGGTCCAGAGATGAAAGAGCAGGTCAGTTTTAAAAGTAATGGAATAAAAAGTATTTAATCGACAAAACCGGACATTTCCATGATACTAACTGCTATTGACAGGAGGAGACTGGTTGCAGTCCTTTATGGAACGTCACCATATGTCATGTCGCACACCACAGGCAACATCACTGGGTTTTTTATAAGCATAATCCACCTGTACTGCCAACCTGGGCTGGTGGTGTAGTGTAATGGTTAGGGAGCTGGGCTTGTAACTCAGAGGTTGCAGGTTCAATTCCCAGGTGGGGCACTGCTGTTGTACCCTTGAGCAAGGTGCTTAACCTGAATTGCTTCAGTAAAATATCCAGCTGTATAAATGGATTGTATGTAAAGAAATGTAAACTGTGTAAGTCGCTCTGGATAAGAGCGTCTGCTAAATGCCTAAAATGTAAAATGTAAAATGTAACCCCAGCCACAGCCCAGTCACCACCTGGGAGTGCTACTGAATGCTCCTCTGCACATGGATACATGTCTCCTGAACAGATCCTTCCACTACCAAAAGCACCTGAGAGAAAGCACATGGTTCTGTGTGGCTCAGTTGGTAGAGCATGGTGTTGGCAACGCTTAGGTTGTGGGTTCAATTCCCACTGGGACCACATATACTGAAAAATGTATGCATTCACTACTGTAAGTCGCTTTGGATAAAAGCGTCTGCTAAATGGTGTATATTATATATTAAATGGCGTATATTAGAGAACCACAAAGCAAAAAAGGAGAGTAAAGACAAGGATTTTAACCGACACACCAGAAAAGTTGGAACTGGAAAGAGCACAGAGAGAGAGAGAGCGAAAGAAAGCGAAGCTATGCCAGAAGATCTATGTGTAAGCAAATAAAAGAATACAAGAAAAAAGCAAGAAAATCACTGAAGACAGAGTGTTGTACTCAATGACCCGCAGATGAGAGCATTGAACTTACCAGTGATGAAGACGACCTCACCTTGGATGTTGGTGATTTTGTGATAGTCAAATTTGCAGGGAAAACAAGAAATTACCATTACATTGGTCGGCTTGAGGAAATGACCTTGAAGCAAAATTCCTAAGAAGACATCGGACAACTCATGGACCTGGCCAGCAGCCAACTTTCATTTTTGATTAAAAGTATGAGGCAGTTTTCCCAAGAGAGGATGTGATAAAGAACCCACCGTGACCTTTGACTGTTGGAGATACAAAGAGGAGAGAGAAACAGTTGGTTTTCTCCTACAGCCTGAAGCAATGGGATGTTGAATAGATGCTACAGTAGCTGGTAAAACAAGAGAGGTCAAAAGCAAACCAAGTTCAGCAAGTTCAGATTCCATTGTTCTACTTGTTACTAAGATGTCTGCTTAGTTGCCTTTTGTGTAGGCCTGGGTTTTGCATAGGCCTAGGTTTTATCATTTGTTAGTTGCTGTAAACTGTGAAATAAATGAGACAGTATATTGTCACAAAAATGAAATGTCTTAATTTGTTTTTATTTGCACCAATTCAAGAGACAGAAGAAATGTCTCAAATTGGCTCAACTTACCCCACTCATTGGCTCATCTTACCCCATGCATGGGGTAAGTTGAGCCAAAAGATACGCTTTTTTTCAGACAGCATCTCTCTGCATTGTATTAACAACATAATTAAAAAAGTAAAAAATGGCTCATCTAACCCCGGTCTCCCCTACATGTGGCTAAGTGTCTCTGCCAGGGGACTTCACATAAATAAGGCCTGGAGGATTTGGGTATTTATTTTTAAATATGCATTATCTCTAGACATGCCGAGGGAATATAACCCGTCTATTTAGATGGTGTCTATCCATCTGAGGCACTTGTGTTCAGCGCAGGGATGTGCCCTGCAGTGTAGATGGAATGCTGAGAATGCCATTGTCGACTGTGTCCGGGAGTCCCATGGGTCTATGATAATTGACCGTACCTGTCAGGCAGGCAGGGAGGGAGGGTTTTAGTTGTCAAGGTAGGCCCTGCCTCATCGGCCAGTGGCTGCACCCTCCTGAATTGACGGAGAACATTGTAGCGATGTGACCGTTTTGGTTAGATTTTTTAAATGCAAATTAGTGTGTCTGTCCATGAAATCAACTGCACGGTTCATGATCAGATCTAGTCTAATTAAGAAAACATTCATAACCAGTGCTTGTTATAGACTAAGAATTTTATATAAATACATTTTTTATTAAATTAAGGCGGACAAAAATATCCATTTAATTCAGCCAAACCTAGAAATGTTCCACTCACGTGAATAAATATACGTTGCATGGAGGGTTTTCTCTAAAAAATAGGACCCAGCAGACGTCATCTGAAAGTGTTTCAGTTTTCCTATTGCCATTCATAAACGGCCTCGTCGTGTTGTGATTGGTTACAGTCAGGGAGGGGGTGGGACCTAGCTTCTCAGCGCAAACTAGTCTCTCACAGTCATTGGCATGTAATGAAACGTGTGAAAAAGAAAGTTTTTGATCATTAGTGCACAGTAAACATGGGCATTGCCATTAACAATACGAAGGTTGGATACGTACAGTGTCAAAAATCAACATATGGAACCAATCACTTCACTTAACAATTCATCATATTTTCATAATAACAGACCACTAATATTGGTATTTAGGTTTTATTTTCTGGCAGTTATGAATGACAATCACTAAAGATTAGCTAATTATACATTTCAATATACAGTACCAGTCAAAGGTTTGAGTACATCTTCCATCTGGATTACGGTTAATTGGGCACTCCTTTATTCTTCAGCAAGATAACGACCTGAAACACACCTTGAAGTTGTGGAAGAACTAGGATAAGGATAACTCAAACTAATGACCTGGCCTTCCCAGTGTCCAGACCACAATCCCATAGAGCTTGTATGGGATGAACTGGACAGAAGAGTCAAAGCAAAGCAACTCACAATTGTCTCTGGGATTGCTGCAGGAGAGCTTGGAAGACATGTCAGGTGATTTCCTGCTGAAACTTATTAACCTAATGGCCCATGTTTGTGAGGCTGCTATCAAGACAAAGAGTGGCTATTTTGAGCAATCCAAGATTTAGAGACAACAAAACATAGTCAATTATGACATAAACTTACAGTAGTTTCCAGAAGGTGTACTCAAACTGGTACTGTATATTATTTGTATGATGTTTTATCTGTTCCAATAGTTAGTTATATTTTCCTGACCTTTATTGCCTCTAAGTTTAAATTTATATTATATACACTCTGCTGTTGTCTGTAATTGCTCAGCATCCAACTGAAGGCATACAAGTCAGTTTGTCACCAAGATGGAAGCACAATAGGACCAAAGATACAGACATTCTCCATCTGACAGCAGAACAAATCCTGGATCCTTAATTTGTGAGATTCTAATATACTGGATGACAGACTCGCTTCGCAGTTGACAAAGGGGACACTGCAGTCTGCCTGCACATTTTGATGCAATTAATTTGACAAGAAAATAAACAAGCCTAGTAATTCAGATGATAACGGACACCTTCCATACATTATCATGGAGAATGTTTTATGAGGAGACCTTCCAGTTCTGAATGTGTCATGATTGCTGTCCTCTGTGCAGGCTTAAGACCTTGATGAGTGTTGACCTGCTCTTTAACCTTAGTACCATTTTGGCTCATCCCCTCTGATTGGAGCCAAGATGGCTGCTTGGAAACCCCTTCATGATCAATACATTTGGCACCTATATTTGACATTTTATAACGCACGGCCAGCTTCAATGGGTTGTGTCAAGCTGTGATGAACTGGATCAAGAGACATTCCGGCGTGCCCAAAGACAGACAAATGGGCAAAAACCTCTAACCAAAGCAACACGTATCATGGTTCGAACATTAACTTGCTGCAGGAAATTCCAGTCTTCTGTCTACTCTGTAAATGAGTCATGAATATGGACACATTTTTCTCCCGCTTCCTTTCCAACCCATGTTGCCATGAATTTGGACAGTTCAGCAAATGTGGTGCTAATTGAAGGTTGGTTATTGATTCATTTGAATGAAGTGGGATGACATTATTTCATGTAATTCTTCCATGCTGCGTTCTGAGCTCTGAGCACAGTCATAATCCTGAGAGGAAAGGTTTCATCTAGCCCAGAGGTTTATAGAACACCATAAAGAGATGGGAGGATATCATTAAAGATTCAATATTGGATTAGAATGTTTATTCATGTAAATATATATTACGCAATTAAAACAATTGCTGGGCAAATTTTCAAAGGCATGTTCTGTGTGACGGGTTTGTAAATAAAAAATGAATAATGCTGTATTCATATCACAAGCTAATCGTGACATATAGACCTCCGTTTTCCTCTGGTGCGGTTTGGGGGAAGAGGATCCTGACAAAACTATACAATTAACATTAAACACATTTATTTTTTTATTTTTTTATTTAACCTTTATTTAACCAGGAAAGGTCCCATTGAGATTAAAAATCTCTTTTACAAGGGAGTCCTGGGACAGGCAGCAGCACAAATAAAAACACAAAAAAATGTTGCAGGCATAAACAGAACAAACAACAAACTACAGAAAATAACAAACTCAAAAACCACAAGTATTAAAAGCACCGACATCCTAAGGACTCTGCCTCCATGTCCTTCATATTTGATTTGAAAACATTCAAAGAAATCAAATTAGTACGTTTTAAAACCTTCTGCAACCCATTCCAGAGTAGGGTAAGTAGGCGCAGAGTACATAAAAGCCCTTTTTCCGGTCTCTGTACTGACATTTGGGACAGAAAGCGTTAAAATGTCCTGAGACCAAAGGCGTACTGTCCAGAACTTTTTGCTTAATAAATATGCACAGGTAGGATGGGAGCAGACCAATAATTGCCTTATATATAAAAGTGTACCAATGTGTGAGCCTACGGGTTGCCAGCGCAGGCCATCCTACCAGAGAATATAACTCACAATGGTGAGTCAAGGCTCTACAATTTGTTATAAATCTGAGGGAAGCGTGGTAGGCAGTATCAATCATATGTAGAGCCTAAGAGGTACGCATATATAAAAGATCACTATAGTCCAGCACTGGTAAAAATGTGGCAGCAACAAGTCTCTTTTTGGTGTTAAAAGAAAAACATAACTTATTTCTAAAATAAAAACTCAATTTTAGCCTCAGTTTTTCACCAGATACTGAACATGTGGCTTAAAAGTAAGGGAATCATCAATCAAAATACCCAAGTATTTATAGGAATTGACTGTCTCAATAACCTTTCCCTCAAGAGTGACCACTGAATGGATATTCTGTGGCCTCCTCCTGGAGTTTGAAAACAACATGAGCTTGGTTTTATCAGCATTGAGAACAAGTTTCAGTTGAGACAGGGTATTTTGAACAACATTAAAAGCACTTTGCAAATGGCCAATGGCTTGAGCACATGTTGACGCACAACAGTAAATAACAGTGTCATCAGCATAAAAATAAAAACTGGCATCTGCCACATTATGACCCAGGTCATTTTTATAAATGGTGAATAAAAGCGGGCTAAGCACAGAGCCCTGTGGAACACCCTTGCAGACAGGCAGAACATCAGAGCAGAGACCATCATATTTGATGCACTGAGACCTATCAGTAAGGTAGTTCAAAAACCAACCGACTGCTTGCTCTGAGAGTCCTATGTTAAAAAGCCTCTGTTTAAGAATATCATGGTCAACCGTATAAAAAGCCTTAGACAAATCAATGAAAAGAGATGCACAGTGTTGTTTTTTATCGAGTGCACTAGAAATGTAATTTACCACCTTTAATGCTGCTGTAATGGTGCTATGATTTTTCCTAAAGCCTGATTCATATGTCGATAAAATGGCATTTGAATATAAAAAGTCCTTGAGTTGCTCACTGACCAGACCTTCAAGAATTTTGGACAGTATTGACCATTTTTAAATCGGCCTGTAGTTATTCAAAATCATTGGGTCTCCCCCTTTTAACAGAGGGAGAACAAAAGCAGATTTCCAAATCCTTGTGATTTCCTTATTTTGATATGTGAGAGGCTCTGCAATAAAATCGGCTGCCAATTTTAAAAAGTAGGGATCAATAACATCTGGCCCAGAAGATTTTCTTGTTGCTAAAGCTTTCAGTGCTTTATGGACTTCTTGCACAGTAAAAGGTAGAAAGCTAAAAGAAAGACCATCATTCATAGGCAGGGTTGGGAGGGTTACTTTGTAAATGTAATTAGTGCCTGAATACTGATTACACGGCTCTGAAAGTAATCCGATACGAATACAGTTACATGTCTCAAAAAAGTAACGTATTCAGATTACTTTTAGAATACTTTTGAATTACTTACTTTTTCCATCACAGATGGGTATGTTTTGGGGTACAGGAGACATTGGGAAGCTGTTATATAGCCAAAGGGGTGCTACTTAGTACTAAAAGGGTGCTCAAACTTTTGCACATGCCATGTTCACTTTTTTATTTTATTAGTAATACATTTAAATAGTTATTATGCATTACACTTTGAAAAAGGATGTCATGTTCAACTTTCCACTGTGTTGAGGTCAGGTCAGCTTCTGTTCATTTAATAATAAATACTAATAATTTTTAGATGTCAATTTAGCTAAATATATGCAACATTGTATCTGCATTTTTTGTTGTAGTCATCATCATTAACATGTTATGGAATTAGAATGGACAGATTAAAAATGTATCATAATAAAAAGCAAAGGGAAATTGAAAGGCACTGTTTTGATGGCTCATCATGAGCATAACTCAAACACAGCATCTGAAACAATGTAATAACTTTTGAAACTTTTTTGGCACTGGAATAACAGCGACTTGTATGGCTTAGAAAAGTGGCAGTGTTGGCGGGCTGTGTAGCGGCGAATGCTCGGCAGTGCATAACGTAATTGACGTATAGTAGGGTACAATTGGCTACCAAATTGGGAGAAAACTGGGAAAATAAAAAATAATAAAATAAAATGTCATCGTTTCAACAATAAAGAAAGCAGTATAAAATTAGCAGAGCAGTTAATGCGATGCCTCAAACTGTAGGCTAAGGTCAGGTAACAGCAAATTACTGCAGAACTGTGTTCATTAAGCTGAAGGTTAGCTAACGCCGACTTACTCCAAGTGCTTTTTAAGATTCAAGTCGAGTCCTTTGATGCCGACAGTATCTTTATTCCTGGAAGACACAAGGTACACTGGACCGACAGATTTTTCCCATTTTCTTCTTTAAACTGGAAATTGTGTCGATAACGCCACAAACTAAAAGCTGACTTTTCTTCCATCTTGTCCCTATCAATGTTTGTCTGAGTGTGGGCGCGCGCTTTTTTTTGGTTCTGTGCAGCGGCTGTAGTTTTCGTGAGCTGTGTGATGATAATCATGTAGGCGTGAGAATTTCATGCTGTAGCTTTAGTAATGAATATCAGCTCATTAATGTTTGTAAGGGAAACTTTCCACCAAGAATTCCAAGAAGTAATCCAAAATGTATTCACTTCAGGTTTATTAAAGTAACTGTATTCAGATTACTCGTTTTTCAAATGTAACGCGAGCTGAATACAGTTACTTGATTTTTGTATTCTGATTACGTAACGCCGTTACATGTATTCCGTTACAACCCAACCCTGTTCATAGGGACATCAGGACAGGGTTTCACAGGTGCAAAACAGGAGGAATCAAACATAGAGCCAGAAGATGTTCATTAAAACAATTCAACATCTCAATTTTGTCATGAACAGCAACAGACTCCTTCATAACACAGGTAGGTAAGGCTTGAGAGGTATTACTCACAGATAGGGTTTTGATGGCTTTCCAAAATCTCTTTGGGTCATTTAGACTTTCTGTGGTGACTGACAAGTAAAACTCAGACTTGGCTTTTTTGATTAGAGAAGAGCACTTGTTTCTCAATTGTCTAAAAACAAGCCAGTCAGAGTTAGAACCCGTCGACCTTGCCTTAGCCCAAGCTGCGTTGCGCTCATGAATAACATCCGAAAGATCAGTGGAAAACCAAGGGTTATCCCTCCCTTTAACGCTATATCTCCTAAAAGGGGCGTGTTTATTTATGATTTGGCAAAACCCATCATTAAAAAATGACCAGGCTGTCTCAACATCAGGGATCAGCTCAATTCTACTCCAATTAAAATGAAACAAATCATGATAAAACCCCTGCTCTTTAAAATGTTTAAGATCTCTCTTACAAATTAAGCGTGGTTTTGTTTTGGGGACCTTAGTGTTCCTGACGGTGGCAATAACACAGTGGTCACTTATATAGTTGCAGAAAATACCAATAGCTGAAAATGTATGTGGAACATCAGTTAGAGTGGACTTATCAGGGCATTTAAGATTTGGGCACGTGCGGGAGTTAATCAACAGTGTAAGGTTCATGGAATCACAAAGAGATTTAAAATCATCAGATACTGGGTTAAGCCAATCCCAGTTCAGATCGCCAACTAAAATAATTTCACTGTAGTTGAGCCTAGATAAAAGTTGACTTAAGGACTGCAACGCAGTGAGTAAGGCAGAAGGAGGCCTACAGCACCCAATGACAGTTATACAGAGGCCTTTGGCAATTTTCACTTTCAAGGCAAGGAATTATAATTGCTTGCAGATTGACTCAGACAGGACCACGCTGACATTACATTTTGATTTCACGTAGATCGCAACCCCGCCACCTTTCTTTGGTCTATCAGCACGATAAATGTTGAAACCATCAATAAAAACATCCTTATCAAGTATGAATTTCGTCAGCCAGGTTTCAGAAATTACAACAATGTCAGCCCCTATTGAATTAACCCAGATTCTAACCATATCCATTTTAGGTAACAAACTGCGCACATTTAGATGAATCACATTAAGACAAGATAGAGATTTAAGATCAGATGGTGTCTGCATGCACTGTAATTCAGGGCCAGGGTTTGGTTGCACATTTCCAGATATCAATAGGAGTATAACAATCAACCACCTCTGTTTAACAAGTTTACATAATGACTCCTTTTTAGACAACATTGCAGAAGTAGAAGTAAAATCCACAAGAGATTTCTCAGAGATCACAAAATGCATCGGCATTTGCACTAAATGTACAATGGTCATAGAGCGAGTGCATCCGTATGCAATATCCAGCGGGCAGTAGACATTGCAGCGACACATCAGTGTAACAGGACAGTTTATTTGTAAAGTCACCTGTAGATTTCTACTGAGGAGGAGCAGGTTGGAGCACTTATCCGATGAAGTTAGGAAATCAGGTCCGTAAATCCAGTTAATAGCCTAAATCCGTAGGCGTAATTCCAACGGGGAAGGTACGGATGAGTCCAAGATTGTTTTGTTGGTAGTTTAGAATGTAGTTCTTTAGTATGTAATCCAATACTTTAATAAATCACCCCCAAAAATGTGTCAATCGAAGCTGTGAATTCAAAGTTTAGCTGTGTGCCAGTGGATTGAGTCTACACGGTTCTCATTAAACTGCGATTATAGCAAAAAAAATAAAGATTTGTCATTTACTTTGGTTAACTAACCAAAATACACTTTCAGTAGTTCTTAATTAATTTAATGGAGTATTTATAAGATAAAAACACCTAGTATACGCAAGAGTAGTCATTGACAAACAGACTGACACGGACAAACAAACCGACTTGCTGTCATCTTGGATTCGAATAGTATATTTATACAATATACTGTATAAGGTGGACATGAATGTTCTCTTGTCTCTGTAACAGCCATATTGGAGTTGAAGGACCTATCTCGAGGACCCACGTCATAGAAATCATCCCATGGTGAGCCTGGTACCCTGAGATTCAGGCATTGGCCATCTGTATACAGTCCAGCCACTAAAGACATTCTAAGTCTGATCGTAGTTCAATGGCATCAGAACTTCGAGCATTCGCTGCTGGCATACTATACAGCTACTAAAGTCATTCTAAGTTCTATGGAGTATTGCTATCGGAACTTAGAGCATTCGCTGCCTGTTTGCAGTATAGCTATTAAAGACATTCCAATCTATAAATGGTTGTTGATGATGGGACCAGCTGCACACCTTCAAAATAACCACAGTTCTGTACTATATCCCCTATTTGGTGTACTGTGTTTCTTGCACGACCCCTGGAAGGGGAGCGGGGGCCCCCCACTGTGAGTGTATGTGGGTTTCACTTCACAAGACAGTCTCAAATTCCTTTTGATGGCTGTCCATTCCTGGGCTAGCCATTTGTCTGATGATAGGTTATCCCCAGGTTACAGAACTAGAATCAGGAAGGGAGAGAAGCTGGCTATTAAAATCATACGGCCACCTCTTTCCCACCCTACACAATTCTTTATATCAAGTTAATCAAGCTCATCTGCTACCTATGCTGATCTTATATATGACTGCCATCTTTTCTCAAATAATTATGGAGATTATTAAGAGTTGATGAATCTGGATATCTTAATAAACCAAACAAATAAATATAACCCAGTTAATGATTAAGTTATTTTGGTGGCCATCTTGTTAAATGTGTTTTGGGCCTGGAGCTAAAAGGTTTCTTTCAGATGTGCCATACAACCCTGAGAACAGCTACTGCTATCTGTTGGTATCATTAAGTGAACAATACCATCAAACCAGAAATGTGTCACCTGCTAAATGGTCTGATCAGTTCCGGACCAATTACCAACCGTCGTTCCAAAGCGCAACCAATACGGGAGAAGAGGGAGAATAATTCTCTCAAAGGGAGAAATATGCCATAGGCGGCCTGAGATTTGGAAGTTCAACCACCAGAGGGGTGCTTGGGGAGAGGACCACCAGTTCTCTCTCCTGGGGGGGAGGGGGGGTTACAATGGTTACAGGTGTTACAATGACTGGTTACAATGCTCCAGCACAATGTTAGAATGTTACAATATACAGTATATCCCATTAATTTTTTTCTTCCCAATGTGCTATGGGCTATTATATTTGTAGGCCTGTCCCATCACAGGGACAATGTCCTCAATCAGTTCAGGAGAGCATAGACAAGCACTCGCTCTACTAAGTGTAAGCTGCCAGCTGCTTCTTTTCATTCCACAGTCCGTCACCTGAGCTGTGTGGTCATTGTGTTGGAGGGGTGAACTTCCTGCGTGGCTGGTGCAGACAGACTTTGAGAAAATGAGAGCTACCTGACATCCCGCCCATTATCGCTTTTCGAAGGGTTGTCAGGGTTGCCACAGGCTATGAAATTGTACAGGGTTTAGTACAATCCAGCAAGGCTGCTTTGCTCTGGCCTCTGTGTAGCTGGTTCACTAAGTGACAGCAGCCAGTTCCCATAATTTCATTCTTGCCATCCGCCACCCATGTTCCCCACTGGCAAACATGTTTCTTGTGATTATAAATAATCGGCTCTTGCTATTATGCCTTTTATTTATTCCCAGCAGTTTCATTGTTTTCATCAGCAGGCCTTTGTCTTTCTTCCCTCCCCCCCTCTCTCTCTCTCTCTCTGTCTTTCTTGGCCTTTATACTCACTACCCTCCAAATGCCCCTTAAATTAAATTAAACAAAGGATGGCTGCCTAACAGAAGTGGAGGGGGGAAAGAGAGAGGGAGTGAAAAAAAGAGAGAAGTGTTCCCTCAATGTTTTGCCTCACGTGCCAAACAAAAACAATTTGCTGCCTTCTAAATGAACCCATTTTTCTGCCCCACACCCCAATGGCAGAACTTGGTAGGGAATATGAATTACCTGACTTCCAGCGTTATGCTTGGCTGACGGCTGTCAGCGGGGCCGTGATGGACAGAGGGAGACAGAGAGGGATGAGGCTGTCAGGGAGCACTTCACCCCCCCTACCCCCCACCCCAAGCACACATGGTCCCACCACCCATCACCCCACCTTACATAAATAAAGAGCCATTTTGTTGCTCCCTGGGGAGGGTGATGAGGGCTTTGTTTGTGCCCAATGCAGATGCTTTCCCTGCCATTAACCCCCACCTCCCATCTACCTAAATTAAATGACAGGGCCAGAAGAGCTGTGCATGTGTATCTGTGAGCCCATTTATGTGTGTTTACCATCTATATGGATTACTGAAGGTAACTGCGTTCTGTCACAGGAGATACAAGTATGGGTGAATCTTTTTAGGTGAGCTGGCTCTACTGTTTGTAACCAGTGACAGCAATTAATGTCAAAACCCCATATCAAAGGATTCAAATGGTGGGAAAAAAGAATGTCACACTGTTGAAAAAAACCCCACTGATACAAACCTTCGAGGTGTTTTCAGGTCCGTGTTCAGAAACTGTGATCTGGAATACCAGAAACAACTGTCTTTGCATAAAGCATGTCTATTAGACAGAGGCGGAGAGCTCAAAGAGGACAGTGGCCAAAGGCTTCAATCTGTCACCGACTCACAGCTCGCAAAGAGAAAGGCTACCCGCTGACTGTGCGAGCACTTTAACATTAATGCCATGACTCTTGCCTGCGTGCGCCATCATCCCCCACCCCGTCCCCCCCGTAATGGCGCCTCGTCACAATGTCCTGTGCAGCTGTGTGAAGAGCTCACGCACAGCCTCGTTCTACTAAGACCCAATTACATTTGGAGCTTTCTACTTCATGACTCACATAATCCCAGCACGATCTCCCCCTAAAGCTTTGTTTACGGTGGAAGTGTCTGCTTCACCCGCCAAACTGACCTGCATTATGGAGGCAAGAGACAGAGTCCATTAAAGCAGGCTGATGACTTAATCACAAGAGGGATCATTGAAGACAAGACCTCCCGGCAGCGATCAGGGTTTTAATTCGGATGGAACCATCACCATGGCTACGAGAAATGATATCATTCCTGTCCCTCAGCTTCTTCGCTCCGGCCCCTTTGCTGGGTTTACACGGCATCTGGCACACACGCGCCCATGCAGAGAACAATCACGCCGAATCCAATTTCACACAAAACCGATGAAATAAAATACATAAGTTCTGGGGGAGTACACAGGACCATAAACAACAGGCTAAACTTTGGCCCGATTTATTGAAGAGAGACATTTCATTAAGCCCTCCTGAAGGGGGTTTTTAAAGCCCAAAGTGTTACGCCAGTGCCCTGTCCACAGTGAAATATAAACCCCTGGTGGAGATTTTGCATATTTTCTTACCCAAAACTTGGCTTGTGTATTAAATATTTCTCATGTGCATGTGAGAAGTGTATGCTCTGTATTGGCCCTATGGTTTGCCCCAGTGTTGAACAGGAAACTTGGTTTGTTGTACTGTGCCATACCTGTGCCCCACCCCAAAATGTCTTCCACAGCACACCTGCAACATCTCAGCACACCCCCTCCTCCATATCATGTTCCTCTTCCAAATGTTCAGGTTCCAAATTGATAAAAACCCTTTCATAAAAACTATAACCTGTGCCAGATGTCCTGTTACCAAACCAAAACAATTGTGTAAACTAATAGTACTTAAGATCTTTTTAAACTCCTTTTGACAAAGTAACCACACGGGTACAAAGTTAATCTGAGTGTGGGAGGTTGCCATTGTCAGGATTTCAGGTAAAATACTCTGCAATTGTACACTGGGAATGGAGCTTGAGGAAGTCTTTTGGTGGGGAGGGGTGGATGTGGTTTGTGGATGCTCAGTGTCCCTCATTCGAGCCACGGCTTCCCTGTTATGGCTGCTGGTGATCCCGCATGTGTGGAGGAATCTCCCACACTGCACATTTACGGATACTGTTGGCGCATTCCCCTATGGAGCTGTTCAACATTGTTTCTCACATTCAGTAAAATGATAAATTATTAAGAGCATGCATCTCATCACGACTACAGTAGTGCAGTTTGTTGTTGTTGTTGTTGTTGTTTTGCTGTTTTTGTTTTTGTTTGCTGTTGTGGTCATTTTATTTACAAAATGGAGTATATTTGACAGCTTTATTTCAATGGATTTGTCTGGCATTTTTATTCCAATCAATTTGTCAATTACTCCCAGCATTTGACTACAGTGTACAGGAATTACAGTAATGCGCTCTCAATAAGGAATTCACAGCCCACAGCTAGGCCTTAGCGCTGCAGGAAAGTCATTAAGAGCTATAACTAATTCAAATATATGCTCTCCAAAATATCTGTAAAGCTGAGTGAAAATGTGAAACGCTTCTGTTGGGCTTGATTTCGGAATTACCTGAGGGAGCCTGAGACTGAAGAAAGCAGTTGAACTTTCCCTTGACTTTCGCAAGGGATGAGGTATGAAATTATGAAGAAAGCATTTCAGTGGATTACTGCATTTTGATTCACGCGAGAGTAATAATCGCAATAATAATAAAATATATTTTGGCACCAAAGCAAAATACTTATGTTTTAAAATGCACAGGAGATGGAGACAGGAGGATTGAAAAGGAATAAGAGATGGAAAAAGAAAGAGATGGGGAGAGGGAGGCGCAGCTGAGTCTGTGTCTGAAGGCTCGCTTCGCTCAGAGGAAGCCTTTCCATGCCTGCAGCCTGCTCTTAGTTTTTCACTTTCTATACCCTACTTTTCTTTACTACCACCGATACGCAATGCCCCATTATAATTACAGGCCTGTCCCAACACTGTAATAGGCTCCATCAATTCAGCAGGGTGTGCACTAGCTTGCGCGTCCTGTGAACTGTGCGCAATCAGCCGCCACTTCTTTTTACTTCATCAGCAGTGCGGTTACCAGAGGAGATACTGTCGTGTGATGAGGCGGGAGATACCTTGACTGAAACCAAGCTGAAACCCTCACTACCAGGGCGACGCTTTGGCCAGTTAAAGGCCGACCCATGAGACTCCTTCCTCAGTCGGCGCTGGCATGGCCAGGATTTGTTCCAGCTCGTAAGGTGCATCACTTCACTAAGAACACCTGCCTCAGCTGGATACGCCACTCGGGAGCCCCCACAGCCTGCTGTTCAATTGTCACAAGCCCAGCTAACCATTATACCATGCTGCCACCCCAACTCTGTCACCTGCATTGACCTGCTAATTTAATCGACTGCTGTCCCACTCCTATTTCCTGCCTTGGCGGCCATCACTACCACGGGCGCCCCAAGCTGCTACAGATCATCACTCTCTCAGTCGCCGTGGTACCGGTTTAATAAATGTTAATATCTCTTACTACTCTTACTACCGTGTGTAAAATTAAAAGCATCCAGCGAGATCTGTCAGAGCCCTGCTTAGCAAGACAGAGGCTCTTGCCCCCCATTAACCTCTTCAGTTCCCCTTCAGTGCCGGTGTC
Organism: Aldrovandia affinis; assembly: GCA_029706075.1. Classification (NCBI taxonomy): domain Eukaryota; kingdom Metazoa; phylum Chordata; class Actinopteri; order Notacanthiformes; family Halosauridae; genus Aldrovandia; species Aldrovandia affinis. The sequence continues at coordinate 7,643,468 of JAINUG010000010.1, forward strand.
GGAGACTGTGGACTAAGTTTAGCCGGAGGGATTAGGCTGCGTTCTGCGTTTTGTCATCCTGTGCCAAGCCTTAATATTTCACATTGACACATAGGTACATACCTTTTGGATTTCTGAAGTATTACCTTCAAGTGGCAGAAGAAAAATTGGAAAAAGGATGAACTTGCCCTTCACTCAAATGAAATGATTAATCTAAGATCGTGCTGGCTAAATATCATCATAATTTGTGAGCAATATGAAACCATTTGATATTCTCAAGGAGAATCATTTAGAATCATTTCTATACGGCGCTGGAAATAACTTGTGTACTATTTGTAAAATGAAATTTGTTTAATCAGTATACATACAATTACAAAATTTAGCATATAATACTATATTTCTGTATGCTTTATCATAGCTGTTTAGACTGTAAATTCCGTACTGCTCCTGAGTATCATTACCTCTCTATGCATTGGTAATGAAAGCAAGGACACTTATACAACCGAAAATGAAAAACCAGCCGTACATCAGACCTCTCAAGGCCGGACATGTGATTCATTTGGGAGATCCTGAAAATCAGCACAAAAATGCAAACTTTAAGGCAAGATGTGCAAAAATATGATAGGGGATAAAAGATTGCCTTTCTCTCCCGATACGTAATGTTCTTTTTTTTGTTATTCCGAAGCACCTTTGCTTCCAAGTTAATGATTTGTGTGCGCGCGCGTGTGTGTGTGTGTGTGTGTGTGGTTGTCTGCCTTTTGGTGGTGTAACTGTAAAATGTCATCAATCTCACCCCCCTTTTCCTGATAGCATCTCTCAGTATTTCCAGAACAGGCACTCCATGCTCTGAGGGGAGGTATAACTCAAGCCCGGTGTTATGGTCCTATTACAGTCCTGCATGACTGGACACCACAATTGAAGCCATATTTTTCCTTTCCTCCACAATTTCTCTCTCTCTCTCTCTATCTCTCGCTGTCTCTATCCATCACTCTCCCTGCCCCCATTGTCTGTCTCTCCCTCTCCCCCCACCTCCAGCCTCTCCCTTCTCTCACTCTCTGTCTCTCCCCGTATCATTCTTTAGCTCCCTTCATCTTTCTCGCTCTCTCTCTTCACTCTTTCTCTTTCTGTCTCCTTCTCTCTTTCTCTGTCTCGGTGATGCAAGCGGTGCTAAACATGAGTTATATGCAACGAGTGTTTCCCCCCGATTCCCAGTCGGGCAGGAATAGCCACGCAGTGTGACAGGAGCAAAAACCAAGCTGGCCGATTACACCGCAGGGAGAAAGCCGAGTGGCAGTTGCGGTCGGTGTGGAGGAAATCGTTGATACGGTGCAATTCAACTTCCATTCAGTTTAAGAGACAGAAAATGCCTGCCATTGGCGTGGAAGCCTTGTGGCTGGATGGGAGGCTCCCCAATAGTACAAGTTTGGCATCTGAACATTCCCTGAGGGTGAGGGAATGACACCACATACAGGGGCTCCTATGATTCATAGCAATCGACTCATAGCCAGCACAATAGCACGTTAGAGCACCAGTACCTAAAAGAGCTTATGGCGTTTAACAATACAATTGCTGATTATGGTGGCCGGCACTCACTCCCGGCATTGGGAGGTGGTGGAGATGTGCAGTGGGCTCTCGCAATCAGTGGCAGTGAGACACAGCGTGAATATGGTGACAGAGTGGAGGAAATGCGGAGAAAGCTTGGAGACAGCAAGCTCTTACACGCAGACAGCAAGGCACAACCACTGCAGCACCATTCTGTGGGAAGTTACATTTACTGGGGTAGAGCCATCTGATACCCATGTCATCGCATGGCATGTTGCCTGCCTGGCGCTCAGGTTGGAGACCTCCTGGAACATGCGGACAAGCTCCTGGCCAGAGCAGGGGTGGATCCAGTGGTCATGGTCCATGTTGGAACCAATGACATAGGTAAGGGTAAGTTTGAGGTTCTGCAGGACAAATTTATAGAATTAGGATCAAAGTTAAGGGGCAGAACCTCCACGGTGGTCTTCTCTGGAATTCTGCCAGTACCACGTGCTAGCAAAGGCAAGCAGAATTTTATATGGAGATTTAACATGTGGCTACAAACCTGGTGTAGGAAAGAGGGGTACAGGTTTATGGGGCACTGGGACTCCTTTTGGAACAGGGGTGACCTGTACAAGTAGGACGGGCTACACTTGAACCGGAGGGGCACAGATGCAATGGGCCAGCGTATGCTCAGGGTAGTGGAGGAATATTTAAACTAGGGACTGGGGGGTCAGGGAGGAACATTTGTAGTAGTAGTATTATGGATAGGGAGGTACAAACTGCCCAGATGGAAGATACCAGGGCAGAGTATAATAAATCTGAGGATATAATTAATAAAGATTTTTTTAATCATAATGTGAATAGAGGTGGTTCGGCACAGTTATGTGTTCAGGGGAAGAACAACGTAAGTGTGAGTAAGGCTCTGAAGTTCATGTGTTTAAATGCAAGAAGCATAAAAAATAAATTTTTGGAACTGGAGGCTGTCATGTTGAATGGGGGTTATGACATTGTTGGGATTACTGAGACATGGCTTGGCGCAGTGGGTGGGGATGAATATAATGTAGAGGGGTACAAATTGTTTAGGAAGGATAGAACTAATAAAAGAGGAGGGGAAGTGGCCCTTTATGTGCAGGAAATTCCAGGTATAAACCCATTAGTTTCTTGTGAGGACATCTGGATTAGATTACTGGGAGATCATGAGAAGGGCCTTAATATAGGAGTATGCTATAGACCTCCAGCTTCAGACAGTGACATAAATAGTACGCTCTTTGGTAACATAAAACAAATCTGTGCTGAAGGAGAGACGATAATAATGGGCGACTTCAATTACCCCTCTATAAATTGAGAGATAGTGACAGGACAGGACAAATGTGAAGAGGAGTTTTTATATATGGTCAATGACTGCTTTTTGGTACAGTCTGTTACTCAGCCTACGAGAGGGAAATCAATACTGGATCAGCTAAAAGGTGGTTTGAAATAAAAATTTCCCAAGATGCAAAAAGTAATCCCAACAAGTTTTTTCAATATTGTAGTAGAAAAAGGAAAGTTAAGGATGAGGTTAAGTGCATTAAGAATAAGGAAGGAACTTTAGTTTATAATAATAAGGATATTGCTAACACACTAAACAGTTACTTTGTTGAGAGCTTTACTAGAGAAGAGGTTATAAATATGCCTAAATGTATAGACAAGGTACAGAATGTTTTGGAGGACTTTGAGATAAGGGACGTAGAAGTACTACAAAAACTACAAAAACTTAAGACAAATAAGGCAGCAGGCCCGGATGGCATATATCCCAGAGTACTCAAAGAACTTGGGGAAATTATATATAAACCATTGACAGATATTTTCATTCAATCCATAATCACTGGAGAAATACCAGATGACTGGAAGCAGGGTAGTATAATTCCAATATATAAGAAGGGGGACCGTACTGACCCAGGAAACTATAGGCCTGTCAGTTTAACTTGCATCGCATGTAAAATGCTGGAATGTATTATTAGGGATAAGTTGGAATCATTCTTGAAAAATAATCGTATTTTAAGGGAGAGTCAACATGGTTTTCTCAAAGGGAGGTCATGCCTAACAAACAGTTTGGAATCGACTAAAGTAATCCAAGATGATTTAAACAAAATCCAAAAATGGGCAGATACATGGCAGATGACATTCAATATTGCAAAATGTAAAGTTATGCATGTGGGAAATAAAAACATTAGACAGGAGTATTTTATGGGAGGAGAAAAGTTAGTAGGTGTTCAATTTGAAAAAGACTTAGGAATTGTAGTTGATCAAAGCCTATCTGCATCAAAGCAGTGTGCTACAGCAGTGAAAAAAGCCAACAGGATGCTGGGATACATAGCAAAAAGTATTGAGTATAAATCAAAGGAGGTCATATTAATGGTTATATAATGCCTTTGTCAGACCTCACTTAAAATTCTGTGTGCAGTTCTGGGCACCGCACTACAAGAAAGATATAGAAGCTCTTGAAAAAGTCCAAAGAAGGGCAACTAAACTGATAGCTGGTATGAAAGGTAAAAGTTATGATGATAGACTTAAGGCACTCAATCTATTTCCATCCATCCATCCATTATCTAAGCTGCTTATTCCTGGTCAGGGTCGCGGGGGGCTGGAGCCTATCCCAGTATGCGTTCCGGGCGAGAGGCAGGAATACACCCTGGACAGGTCGCCAATCCATCGCAGGGCACACACACCATTCACTCACACACTCATACCTACGGGCAATTTAGACTCTCCAATTAGCCTAACGTGCATGTCTTTGGACTGTGGGAAGAAACCGGAATACCCGGAGGAAACCCACGCGGACACGGGGAGAACATGCAAACTCTGCACAGAAAGGCCCCCGGCCTGGATTAGAACCCGAGACCTTCTTGCTGTGAGGCGACAGCGCTATCCACTGCACCACCGTGCCGCCTTCAATCTATTTAATCTTAGCAAACTGAGACTTAGGGGGGATTTGATTGAGGTTTTTAAATTCCTAAAAGGGGTTAACAAAGTGAAATACCAAAGATTTTTTAAGATAAATGGGGTCAGCAGAACAAGAGGCCACAGGTGGAAATGAGTTAAAGGCAAATTCCACACAGATATTAGGAAGTTTTTCTTTACACAGAGAGTTGTCAATGCCTGGAACAGCTTGCCAGGTCAGGGTAGTAGAGGCAGAAACACTTGGGCTATTCAAGTCCAGGCTAGATATAGTACTAGATACTCTTTAGATTAGGACATGACGAGCCTAGATGGGCCGAACGGCCCGCTCTCGTCATTATGTATTCTTATGTTCTTATGTTCTTATGTCCCCTGACAGAGCTCAGCTCATTCACACACGAGCCTAGATAGTCTCTGCAATTAGCAGTACACAGCTAGTTTTACAGATGGAATGCAAGGTGATATTTTGTCACAAAATTACAGGGTAGAATTCCACTGGAATATGGGTTGAGAAGAACTATAATGGAACATAGCAAAATGCCATCCATCTGTTTTTTTTTTATGGTGTCACTTTGTAACACGAGGTAGTCTGGTCAAAGGCATCAAAGAACGCTTAGCTGTGTTCAAACTTAATTTTGGCATAGTAACTGACCCCAAATATTTACATCCTTTCATTGCTTTGGAAATGAATCATGTTCCTGGTGTAATAATAATCATTTATTTAAATGCAGTTACATTTATTTGTACACTAGATTTTTTTTCCTGTTTGTGTTATACATACAGTGGGGAAAATAAGTATTTCACCCCCTGCTGATTTTGTGAGTTTGCCCCCTTACAAAGAAAGGAACGGTCTATAATTTTCATGGTAGGTTCATCTTAACAGTGAGAGACAGAATATTTAAAAAATCCCAGAAAATTACATTATATGAATTTTAAACATTTATTTGTGTTTTATTGAGGAAAATAAGTATTTCACCCCTAGCAAAACATGACTCAGTACTTGGTGGAGAAACCCTTGTTGGCAAGCACAGCGGTCAGACGTTTCTTGTAGTTGGTCACCAAGTTTGCGCAGATCCCAGGAGGGATTTTGGCCTCCTCCTCTTTGCAGATCCTCTCCAAATCCTTAGAAATCCATTTTCAGTGTCCTGGCTGAGGGAAGGAGGTTCTCACCCAAGATTTCCCGGTACATGGCCCCATTCATCCTCCCTCGATCCGGTGAAGTCGTCCTGTGCCCTTAGCAGAGAAACAGCCCCAAAGAGAATGTTTCCACCGCCATGCTTGACGGTGGAGATGGTGTTCTTGGGGTCCAAGGCAGCTTTTTTCTTCCTCCAAACACGGCGAGTCGAGTTGATGCCAAAGAGCTCGATTTTAGTCTCATCTGACCACAGCACTTTCTCCCAAGCCTCCTCTGAATCATCCAGGTGCTCATTGGCAAACTTCAGACGGGCCTGTACATGTGCCTTCTTGAGCAGGGGGACCTTGCGGGCACTACAGGATTTCAATCCATTACGGCGTAGTGTGTTACCAATGGTCATCTTGGTGACTGTGGTCCCAGCTGCCTTGAGATCATCAACAAGCTCCAGCCGTGTAGTTCTGGGTTGTTCCCTCACCTTTCTCATGATCAGGTTCACTCCACGAGGTGAGATCTTGCGTGGAGCCCCAGACCGAGGGGAGATTGATGGTCAATTGGTGTTTCTTCCATTTTCTAATTATCGCACCAACAGTTGACTCCTTCTCACCAAGCTGCTTGCCAATGGTCTTGTAGCCCATTCCAGTCTTGTGCAGGTCTACAATTTTGTCCCTGATGTCCTTAGTCAATTCTCTGGTCTTGCCCATTGTGGAGAGGTTGGAATCTGATTCATTGATTGATTCTGTGGACAGTTGTCTTTATACAGGTAACGAGTACTTAATTAGAGTACTACTTAAGTAAGAGGACTAATCTGTGTGCCTCCTGGTCACATAACCGGTCTGTGGGAGCCAGAATTCTTGCTGTTTTGCTAGGGGTTAAATACTTATTTTCCTCAATAAAACACAAATAAATGTTTAAAATTCATATAATGTGATTTTCTGGGATTTTTTAAAAATATTCTGTCTCTCACTGTTAAGATGAACCTACCATGAAATGTATAGACCGACCGTTCCGTTCCTTTCTTTGTAAGGGGGCAAACTCACAAAATCAGCAGGGGTGAAATACTTATTTTCCCCACTGTATAGGGTGATATCAGCTAAATTGGGCCATCAGGTAAAATTAGCCATTTAAGGTTTGAGCGTACTTGACATGTAACAATTGACTTGATTGGTCTATGGTTGCTATGGTGGTCGGGGCAATGCCTCACATCGAGACTGCTGAGAGAACTTCAAGGTGAGTGGCCTGACATATGAAAATGTACTTGTCAATAATAAGGTTGATAAATCAATAAAAAACAAATGTACATCTATAAATGATTATGTATACTACATGCTCTGATGGCCTCCATCAGATATAATGCTGATAGTTTGTTAATAAACTTATTTATTTATAAAAAAGCATTTTTTGTTAGTGGCTCAATTTACCTTAATGTGTTAAGGTAAATTGAGCCATGCATTTCAGCCAAAATGAGCCACCTTCTGAATTGAGTTTTAGCTGATATTTTGATGGTTCCTCTTATTAAAAGTAGGCTATTAATATATTATTATATTATATTATTGTATATATTACATGCCTCTTTTCACATTTTCCCTTCTAATTATGTATGTGTGTGTTAGCTCTGGTCCAGGGCGCATCGTGAGCTAGCTCACACACACACACACACACACACACACTGTGATGAATGAGTGATTTACTGAAGCATCAGTCTAAAAGAGTAGCCTTGTCTCCCGTTTTAATATGACTTTCTTTACAGTTGTTCCGAGAGTATTTTTAATTCCAGATATGCATGTGTAAGCCTGCACACACACACCACACACACGCACACACACACACATGCACAGACACATTCATGTTCCAAAATGAGTTCCTAATGTCCTAATGCAATGTTTTAGTGTGTTGAGTTAAAGATGATTCGATTATTTTATGAGAAATGACTCTGTTTCGCTTTACAGTTTGAGTGGCTCATTTTAGCTGATCAGCCGGCCCATTTTACCTGAACACTGCTCATCTAAAAAAATTGAGACAGCTGATGTTTTCAAAAGCTGTAGGGCCTGAACAATTATATTTTATTACATCAATTCAACACAAAAATATTAAAAACAGTCCTTATTAACCATAAAAACACAATTCAATGTCATACATTGGTTTTTTCTTAGTTTCTCAAGCGATTAACCAAAAAGTGGCCCAATTTAGCTGATATCACCCTACAGTGTGTAGACAAAATCACGGAAACACCAAACTATGAATATTTATTAATAATGAGTTGGGCCACTCTGCTTTTAGAACAGCTTCTTGGAATGCTGTTATACAAGTTTTAAACTGTTTATAGTGGGATATTGGACCATCCTTCATGAAGGAAAGCCTTCAGTTCTTTGAGAGAAGAAGGCGGTGGAAATCTACTCTGCACTGTATGTTCCAGAATTTCCCATAAAGGTTTAGATCTGGTGATTGAGGAGGCCATGGAAGGTGTTTGACTTCATCTTGGTGTGTATAGGAGCATTATCATCTTGGAAATATGGGAACACACATGTTTGCACCTGGTGGCCTAAAATAGCGTTGTATTCCTTAGCCATAATTCTACCACGTACAGTAATAATCAGACCCAAGTATTCCCACTAGATGGCTGCCCATACCATAACAGATCCACCACCATGTTAAACACTTGGGAACAGGCAATGTGGGTTGAAGGCTTCCTATAGGTGTGTTCCCAACACGTCTTCTCAAAATGAAAACACCTTTTGAAGCCAGAATAACGTGGAGTCTTGAACGCAGACGACAGGACAAGAGACTTGTAGTTTTACAATTTAATGAAAACAAAACAAAGCTCTTCTTACAAATCTGGTCGAATGTATAAATGTATAATGTAATGCCGAATGTCGAATGTCGAATGTTCAAAAAACTGTGTCGCTATCAGGGGCTGGCTTCCTCTAACTAACCGGAAGCTTGATCTGCATCCCACAATGCTGCACATAGGTCATGTGATTAATTCTAGGTTCACAGTTCTAAATAAAGAAATGTTCTATCTCACTTGTCTCTGTGTCTATTTTTAAACTAATGAATTCTAAGTATACTTATACCATGAAGTTATCATGTCAGTCTTTTTAACTAAATTATCAAACATGAAAATATTAATATACCAATATGTAAAATATGAACTACCGATACGGTATATAGATTAGCCGATTCCTAAACGGCCCCTACATTATCCGGCCCCTAATTGGTTAGGCAGGAGGGCTAAGCAATTACTAGCTTATAAACTAAACAATTATGATGTCTATGAACTGACAAACATAAAGTCTCTTGGGGACTATTCTAACTGAAGTCCTCTCTTCTCAGGCTGCTGCTTCTTCTAGCAGGCACAACTTGTTTACTGGTCTCTCCAATACGTTGGTCTTGGTCTTTATCTTGACTCTTCGTACCACCCCGCTTGAATCCGGTAGTGTTTCGACTACTCTTCCCAGGAGCCAGGAGTTGCGTGGGGAAGTGCTGTCCACTAGGAGCACGACATCTCCAGTTGCGAAGTTTCGTCTTGGTGTTGACCATTTCTGGCGCTCTTGGAGGAGTGGGAGATACTCACGAGTCCATCTAGTCCAGAACAAATCCGACAAGTACTGGACTTGCTTCCATCTTTTCTTTGTGTACATGTCGTCTTTGTTGAAGATGCCTGGGGGCATGTTAGGTTGGGACTTCAACAGCAACAAATGGTTGGGCGTCAGAGGCTCGAGGTCGTTCATGTCATCCGAGATGGTGGTGAGCGGTCTTCCATTGATGATGCTCTCGACCTCGCACATCGTCGTCTGGATACAGTCGTCGTTTATGGCTTGCTCCTTCATGATAGAGCTGAGGATTCTTCTGACTGTTCGAATCTGTCTCTCCCAAACACCGCCTTGGTGGGAGGCTGCTGGGCTGTTGAATATCCATCTGATTTCTTTTGGTTGTAAGGCTCTTTCGATCTTGTCATTATCCAGTTGTTGGATTGCTTCTCTCAATTCTCTTTCGGCGCCACGAAATTCGTGCCGTTATCCGAACGCATGATGGTGACTTGACCTCTGCGGCATACAAAGCGTCGAATTGCGTTTATGCAAGAGTCTGTGTCGAGGCTGTCTGCGACCTCTATGTGTACGGCTCTCAGGGTAAGGCAGGTGAACAACACGCCGTATCTCTTGACTGTACCCCGGCCCGCTTTACATCAAAGGGCCCGAAGAAGTCGACGCCGGTGTTGGTAAATGGGGGTTTATCGGGCAGGAGGCGATCTTCAGGTAAGTTCGCCATCTTCTGCTCCCGACCTTTCCAGTGATCCTGCGGCACACAACACACTTGTTGAGTAGCTTTCTGATTGCAGAGTTGGCTTGTGGGATCCAATACTTGCGTCTTAGCTGCGCCAGGACATAGCTGCGTCCGGCGTGTCCTGTCCTTTGGTGGATGTCTGACAGGATCAGTGTGGCAACTCTGCTGTGTTTAGATATGATGGCTGGGCGTTTGGCGGTCTCTGGCATGGCTGACTTGTTGAGTCTTCCGCCGACCCTCAGGATGCTGTCTTGAAGTATAGGGTCTAGTCTGAACAACTGACTGTTGCGACTAACTTGCTTTCCCTTCTGTAGTGCTTGGAGTTCTTCGTTGAACTGTTGTCTCTGGCTGAACTTGATTATTTCTGACTCGGCTGCGACCAGATCATCCAAGGTAAGTGGTTTCTTTTCCCTTGTTGATTTATATTTCTTCATGTGATGTTCTAACTTTGACCTTTGCTTTTCAGGGTCTTTTTCTGCTTGGATGATGGTTCTTGATAACTCCTTTCTTTCATCTTTCAGTTGTTGCAGAGTTCTCTTTAGTTTTAGAATCCAGGCCACAGCTCGTTTTAGTTTATGCCACTCTGAGTAGTAGTCGATCAGCTTGTTCATTGGTTCTTTGTCCTCTTCGACTTGGATTGTGTTGACTGTCGCCGTGTTCTTGACCTCAGGGTCGTTTTGAAGGCTTTCCTTCCTTTGCATGGGTTGCTCCGGCCAGTCACACTCGTTGTTCAGCAGGAAACTTGGTCCGTCGATCCACGTTCTTGACTGTGCCAAGCTCTTGGCCTTCAGGCCCCTGCTGGGGTAGATCCGCTGGGTTTTCTGTTGTTCTTACATACTTCCACTGGGAAGGCTTGGTGGCTTCTCGGATCACGTTGATTCTGTTTGCCACGAAGGTTTTAAAGCGAGCAGTGTCGTTGTCTATGTATCTGAGCACCGTAGTGCTATCGGTCCAGAAGGTAGACGGCTGTAGCGGAACTTGGAGTTCCTGGTGCAACATCTTGTCTATCTTCACGGCGACAACTGCCGCTGTCAGTTCTAGTCTTGGGATCGTGACCTGTTTGAGTGAGGCCACTCTCGACTTGCCCATCACGAGGAACAATGCTTCTTGCCTTGCTTGTTCTCCAGTAACAGGTAAGATGCGGTGCCATAGGCATACTCTGAGGCATCCGAGAAGTGGTGCAACTGCGCTGAAGCAGTGCGTCCGGAAGTCGGCAGGTTTCAAGCACCTGTTCACTTGGAAGTTGGAGAGGCAGGTAACATCTTCTGTCCATCCTTTCCAATCCTCTGCATGTTTTTCACTGATGTCTTCGTCCCATCCACTTTGCTCTTTACAGAGATCTTTCAGCAGGAGTTTAGCGGGCGGATGACCGGTGCCAGTAGGCCGAGGGGTCGTAGATGGAGTTGACGACGGCCAGGATTCCCCTTCTTGTCATTGGCTTGTCTGGCAACTTGATGCTGTAGGTGAAAGCATCTGTTTCTGTATCCCACTGTATACCGCTCTCTCTCGACAGGTAGAGCTTCAGAGCTGAGATCCAGGTTATTTGTTTCTTTAGCTCTCTGTTCTTCGGGGATGGACATGAGCACCTTTCTGTTATGGCTCGTCCACTTTGTCAAAGTGAATCCTCCGCTGGCACACAGGGTGCGAAGGTCTTTAGCCAAGGTCATTGCGTCATCTTCTGTAGGCACGCTCTTCAAGCAGTCGTCTACGTAGAAGTTGTTTAGGACTGTTTGGACGGCTTCTGGGGACGCAATGTCTTTGTGATCCTCAGCGGTCCTCTTCAATGCATATGACGCGATGCTGGGTGACGAGGTGGCGCCAAAGAGGTGCACCGTCATTCTGAACTCTTCCATGGGCTCGTTCAACTTGCGTCGGGCCACCAAAGGAAGCGTTGGAGGTCTGCGTCATGTTCAGGTACCTTCACCTGATAAAACATCGACTCAATGTCGGCCATCATCGCAACTGGCTCCTCACGGAATCTTAAGAGGACACCAACCAGCGTGTTGGTCATGTTGGGTCCCTGTAGTAGTCTACTGTTCAGAGACTGGTCTTGAAAGGGACGGCGCAGTCGAAGACTACTCGTATCTTTCTCTTCTTAGGGTGATACACCCCGTGGTGTGGTATGTAGGACACCCTGGCGTCAGCACGGTTCAGCTGGTCATCCGGAACTCGGACGGCGTAGCCCTTTTCGATGACATTGTCCATGAAGCACTTGTAATCTTCATAGAAGCCAGGGTCCTTCCTGAACTTTCTGCGCAAGCTAGCCAGGCGCTGCTCCGCCATACAGCGGTTCTTGGGCATTGGCAGCTTGTGGTTCCTGAGCGGCAACCCGATGCTGTAGTGGCCGTTCTCGAAGGTTGTCGTTTTCTTCACCAACTGCATGAACTGCTTGTCTTCTTGAGACATCTCTTCTTTGTCGTCGTAGTTACGCTCTGGGAAATCAGTGTTGTACTGTTGTACGAGTAACTTCTCGATTTCTGTCACTGTGATTCTGTTTACTGAGCAGTGAGGTGGTTTCTCCTTTTCACTCAGCTCCTTCCTTATGGGTCCGTTCACGACCCAGCCAATGGCAGTCTTCACCGCATAGGGTCCTCCATTTCGGCTGTTTATGACGTGCCATGGCTCCATTGCGCTTGAACAGTTCGCTCCGATAAGTAGGCCGACATCCGCTTCTATCTCTGGCAGGCGCACTTCGCTGAGGTAGGGCCACTTCCGGATCTCTGATTGCTTGGGTATGTTCTCGGTGTGCACAGGTATGCTACCGTGGGTGTACGCCTTGGGGAGCTCGATGAACTTGCTGTCTTCCAGCCCACATACCTCCAAGTCTGATATCACGTAGCTGTTCATGGGTTTCTGTCCTCCAGGCCGATCTTGATTCATGGTGCTCAGAAGTATTTGTGTTGGTTTCCTTTAACATTCAGTTTCTTTTCAGGTCCTCTGTGATGAATGTCGCTGTGCTCCCGGGTCCATAAGAGCATACGTTTCTACATGCTTGTCGCTCTTTCTTGACTTGATTTTCACCGGTATTATTGACAGCACACATTCGTTTTCTCCGGCCCCAGTGAGGCAGGTGGCCTCTTGCGTGACGGGGACTTGTGGGCTTGCTTCTTCTCCTTCTTGAGCGCCGTTGTTCTTTCCCTGAGAGGCAGAGTCTTCTTTATCTTTGTGTAGGATGTCTGGGTGCTTTAATTCACATTCCTTACACTCTGTTCTTTTCCTACAGAACTTGCTGAGGTGGCCCGAAGCCAAGCACCCGAAGCATAAGCCCCTTGACTTCAAAAACTCCACCCGTTCCTTGTGCGGCTGTTTCCTGATTTTGTTGCAGGTGGCTAGGGTGTGAGCTTGCTGACAGTACATACATGGCTTTTCGAAGGCGCTTCCTTTTTATTTGGGTTTGCTGACTTCTCTCCTGCCCATTTAATCTTTTGGTTTTCAGTGGAGACGTTCGTCGCGAAGCTCCCTCGTTTCTCTTTCTTAGCTGGGGGTCTTTCCTTGTCGTTCTTTCCAGCGGAGGTAGGACGGCTGTCTGGGATGTCGCCGAAGAGGGGATCCGTTGCTATTTTGGCTTGGCGCTCTATATAGCTCACCAGGTCGGTAAATTTTGCTCTTCGGTCTCGCCTCTCTTTGATGTTGTAGGCTTCAGCACGCCAACGCTCTTTCATCTTGTAGGGTAACTTGGATACCACTGTCCGTAGGTTGGTAGGGTTATCCATCTCCTCCAGGGACTCTATGTCCTCCATAGTGTTGCGGCATCCGACTAGGAACATTGCGTAGGCATTTAGCGCCTTTCCGTCTTCGGACTTGATCTGCGGCCACTGGAGTGCCTTGTCGATGTATGCGCTGGCGATCCGTAGTTCGTCCCCGTAATGCTTGTGCAACAGTCGCTTTGCTTCTTTGTAGCCTCTGCTAGGTTGCATGTGGACGCAGCTCCGAACTAGCTCTTGGGGTTCGCCATTTGTAAATTGTTCCAAGAAGTACAGTTTATCCTGATCGTTGTCTGTCTTCTGTTCTATGGAATGTTCGAATGCTCGGATGAAGGACTTGTATTGCAGTGCGTCACCCCTGAACACTGGAATATCCTTGGTTGGTAGCTGGGATTGCTTCTGCTGCTTTACGAGCAGCTCTGTGATCACGTTCTGCTTTTGCATGACCTTCAGTATATCACCATCTCTGCTAACGTTGGAATGAGAGCTGATGTCTTGTAGAGCCATCGGTGGTGTTTGTAGCATCTGCGGCGGTGCTTGAGGAGTCGTAACATCTGGCTGAGGGCGAGGCGAGGCGCGGGTTACGTCGTGTCTCAGGCTCCCTCTGTTTCTTGACCTTCGCCCGTGACTACTCGCACCATCTTCTGATCTTTCGTATTCGTTGAGCACTTTTAGTTTCGCTACTTTCGGCCAATGCAGTTTCCATCTCAAGTTCTTCCTTTTTAGCCTTTATTCTAGCTATTTCTATGCTCCGCCATTGCTTTGCTTGAACTTCTTCTATTTCGTGCTGTTTCTTTAAGGCGACTTCTTCCAGTTCGCTGTTTCTTTAAGGCGGTTTCTTCCAACTCGCGCTGCAGCTCCGCTTCTTCTTGTTCTAGTTGCTGCCTTCTCTTTAGCGCCCGCGCGCGTTCCAGTAGCGCTGCATGTTCTGCCTCTTGTCTAACACGGGTCACTGACACTCTCGATTCTACGGTTGAGCGGCTTACGCGAGACCCGCGTGAGCATACTGACCCAGGGTTGTGGACGCCGGTCTGCGAGGCGCTATCGTCTGGCTGGACGCCATCTTGCAGGACATCTTCCGCTTCAGGCTGCTTTTGTAGCGGAGCGTTCTCTTTCTGCTGATCAGATATGTGTGCAGCTGCGATCCATTCTTTCGCTCTTTTCATAAAGCCTTTGATGGACGCCATTTTTGGTTCAAACCAGTTCTCTTGGTCTATTGCCTGTTCATCTTCAGACATAAGGCCCAGTACTTCTCTGTTAAGACATTTAAATTCTTCTAATGTACTAACAAAGTCATTTTCCATTCCATCTTGGACAAGTTTTGCATTTTGTTCATCCTTCATCAATGCTTCTGTTACATTAATTCTGGTAGACAAATCTCTTAATCTTTGTCTTCTTAGCAAAATGCATCTTTGTAATTTACTTTCCATTCCTTTTTCTGTTAGCCTACGTGACCTCTCCTTATCCTGCTCCGTAGGATTTTCCACGTTTCTTTGCTCCTTTTCCCCATCCATCTTATCAATTGCAGACTGGCTCATTCTAGTTGCATGCAATGTGTTCAAAAGCACCTTTCAATTCAAAGTCACTTTTCTCAATAAAAACAAATGCAATACAGCTTCTATTACAATGCCAGATTCTGCGTGGCTGCGTCAAAGTTGCACGCGCAGGATAGCTGTCAATCACTTTAACCTTTACAGTCACGTAGCCTCCGTGTAGCTAGCTATCGATAGCTTTCCTTTTCATTCGCGGAGCCTCCGTGGCTAGCTATCAATCGCTAGCTTTCTTGGCTGTAGCTTTCTATCTTCGCCACATCTACTGCTGGCATATAGACAATATGAAGATTTCTCTTTACCTTGTCTCGTAGAGTCAAAGGATTACCCGTTCTCCTACTTCAGATTGCCTCCCGTGTTTATGCTTCCAGCCACCTTTCGGTCCGGTTCCATCCAGTTCCAAGCCACTTTCTCCGCCGAGTCCGTGTGGCTCGCTAGCTAGCTTAGCTAGTTTTTTGACAAATATAGGTGTGTTCCCAACACGTCTTCTCAAAATGAAAACACCTTTTGAAGCCAGAATAACGTGGAGTCTTGAACGCAGACGACAGGACAAGAGACTTGTAGTTTTACAATTTAATGAAAACAAAACAAAGCTCTTCTTACAAATCTGGTCGAATGTATAAATGTATAATGTAATGCCGAATGTCGAATGTCGAATGTTCAAAAAACTGTGTCGCTATCAGGGGCTGGCTTCCTCTAACTAACCGGAAGCTTGATCTGCATCCCACAATGCTGCACATAGGTCATGTGATTAATTCTAGGTTCACAGTTCTAAATAAAGAAATGTTCTATCTCACTTGTCTCTGTGTCTATTTTTAAACTAATGAATTCTAAGTATACTTATACCATGAAGTTATCATGTCAGTCTTTTTAACTAAATTATCAAACATGAAAATATTAATATACCAATATGTAAAATATGAACTACCGATACGGTATATAGATTAGCCGATTCCTAAACGGCCCCTACACTTCCTTTGGCTTTCTACAAACATAAACCCACCAAGATCTAGGAAAAAGAGTAAAAGACCATACTACTTTCTTCCACTGCTCAGAAGTCCAGCTTTTGTACTTATTACACCAGATTATGGCTTATTGTGCCTTGGCCTTGGTTATAAGCAGTTTCCGAATAACAACCCTCCCATAAATATCAGCTTTGTGAAGCTCACAAAATACAGTTTCTCACGGAGTCATGGAGGTGTAGATTCAGTTGTATCGTAATTTTTTTAGCAAATGTTTTGTGCTTTTCAGCAACTATCTGGTTAAGTGTCCGTCTATCCCTGTTGGTGGGCTTCAACTTGCGACTAGTCTTCCTATTTCCTGATGCAGTTTTTCCTTGTTGGTGTATGTCGTCATCATTTTCGGGCACCAACTATTTGACCTCTTTCAGAATCTGTTAGATCTCTCATGCTGCTTTAGAAACTCACATATTGTGTGTTTCTATATCACGTGTTGATTTTAAAATGTTGTTTAAACCAGAAACATATTGGTAATTAACATTGACATTAATATGAAACACATGTGTGTGTATATATACAGTATATATATATATATACTGTATATAAATATTGTGACACTTACTGGTTGGCAGTCCACCAGGAAATGCTTGGAGTGTGTGATAATATGCAGAAATACAAAAGCAAATACAGTCCCCCACAGTGAGTCCACCGGGCGTTTATTGGTAAAAAACAAACAAACAAAAGACCAAACAAATACCTAGCTCCCCTTGGAGCCTAACCTAACAACCCACAGGAACCTTTCTATCCTTCCGGGCAGCTAAGCTGCTTCCCAGAGCCAGAAAACTCACAAAGGCAAAGAGAGGTCGATAATTAAGGCGTAGGTCAGAGCACAAAACAGGCAGTCATCCAAAAATGGGTTATACACAAGAATACAATACTATTTCTCCTCTCACACAACCAAGGATTCTCCTACTCTCCTTTTTCTTCTTTTCTCCTTTGTCTTTTTTGTGTGAATTAGTATTATTGTACTTTGATATACAACACTTGTATTATCATTGTACTATCATTGATCACTATTGTACTTTGATCACTAGCAATGATGTTAGTGATTACAATGTAATGTATTCCATACAATATGAATATTTAATATGTCTATAGACATTTCTATGGGAAAAGGTTTGTACTGATTTATTCTGTTATTGCGGTTGGCGTGATACGCTGGTTGGGAAATGCAGCCCGTATTGCCCAAAGGGTTGGGAACCATTACTCTGGGGCCTTATTTATAAAAAGTTGCGTAGAAACCATCCTATATTTGATCTAAGGTCATTTCTGAAATGTGCGTAAGTGTGATTCAGAGAAACTGAACGTACGCACAAAAAAACGTGCGTACGCCAGTCCCAGATGTGAAATCTGTAAATCACAAATGATCTTAAAATTGTGCGTAGCTGAATGGTTTTAGATCTCCGCCTTGTAAACGCCCCCTAATTAATATCATTAGCATATAAAGGAGCACGAATCAAAACACAAATCCTCTACTTGATAATGGCGAGCTGCAAGAAAAATAATTTTAACGAGGCCGAAATCGAGGTCCTGTTGGCGGAGGTGCAGATGCGTGCAGGACGCTGTTTGGGAGCCTTTCAATGGCTTTACCAGTAAAACCAAGTACGTGGCCTGGCAGTCTGTATAACTCGTTCCATACCTGTAACACTGGAAAGGAAAAGGTTAGTAATTATTTTATTTTTTTATGGAGTAAGCAGGGGTATATAGTGTTGAGCAAGTAGGCAGTGGTGATGACAATTAGCTAGATGTACAGAATTCAGTGGTAGTGGAGTCTGAAAAGGTGGGTTTTGAGTCTCTTGCGGAAATCGCAAGTGATTCCGCGGTCCTGACCGATTGCGGAAAGTAGTTCCACCAGCGAGGGGTCAGGACAGAGAAGAGACGAGACCGCGAATACCTGCAGTACTCCAACATTGCCACAAGGAAAGGTGCGTACGCCAAGTTGAAACCTGACGTGGAGCTGAGTACTTTTCCACGTCAAAGACCGTTTTTATCAATCTGAACTTTGGCGTGGATTTGAGCGTACGCACGTTCTAAGATCAAATCTGTGCGTAAGTACGTTTTATAAATAAGGCCCCTGGAGTTAGACTATTTATCCATGGGAACGTCATCAGTCCCTTGCCCAAGATTGCCACCTGGAGATTGCCACCTGGAGGACATCTGAAAAACAGCATTAGGAAAATAAATCTGTAAGATTGGTGTGGCCGGTACTGTATTTCCTGAATTCCAGCTGATCTGGGGCCCGCCATATTTGCTGACATTATTTTTTAGTCAACAGAGGGAACTAATAATTTATTGATTCGCTGAACCTTCAGTGCCCCTGTAGCGGTTCTGCTGGCTGACTGCATTCCCCTACATTCCCTGTCAACACAACCCTACTATGTGCTTCCTAATTTAATTTTGCATAGTTATTAGGCACGAAACCCTAAATATTAACAGTGGACTCCAATTGATCACTGGAAAGGATCTTTTCTTTTGGCCACGACATAACTCTCCCTGTACGCATCACAGAAGCTAAGGTGAAACAGGGACACTATTGGAAAAGATATGCAATAACCAGAAAAGAGTGTTCCGGTGCAAATGCCCTCTTTAGGAAAAGGATGTACAGTATGTTTTGAATGTCTACAGAAGTCTAAACTAAAACCTGAACAGACCCCAGCACAAGGTCCCCGTGTGGTCAGAGAGTGAGTGTACTTTCTCTGCTCTGCTTGTTTAATCTCTCCCCACCAGACCAGGGAGTTGTCTTGTTGTTATGCTGATCACGATACATAGTGTTTGAAGCAAATCAGCTCCCTCTTGAAACTTTCCGATCGTCGTAAGGTAAATTGCAATAGATTTCCTTTTACTGCATGAATAATTGAAGTAATGAACATTGTCGGGCTGTTTAAAGTGTGGTAATGCTGGCGAGAGCAGAAACGGTTGGGATTTTAGTCAAAGTGTCAGGTGGGGCGATGACAGACTCCTTTTATGGAATGAAGGTAATTAAATAATCATTTTTAAAAATCGGTCAGCTGACAAATGCCAAACCAAATGTGCTTGTGCATGTATTCGGTGTAAATAAATTTGGTGTAAAGGAAGGAAAAAAGATCTCTAAATAGTTGCACAGCTGTCCTCTTTTTCAAGCCATGGCATTCTTGCCTTTCAGCCTTCATTTTTCTAATGCTAGATTAGGCATATGCACAGATTGGACACTTTGGCATAAACATGCATCACTTTGATAATTGTTCTGAGGCACATGTCTGGTCCTTCTTATTGTAATCACAAAAATGCTAGCTATATTACAGGCTTTGGCGAGATGAACCTAAAGCATCCCATAATAAGTATGTTATCATGACCGACACGATGAGAAAACCTTTCCCAGTTCGGGCTTTGCGTTGCATCATTAAAAATCCAGAATAAAGCACAGGTTAAAAATGTACAGGCTTGTCTGGGTTCTGTTCTGTGAAGTTGCTGTATCTCTGTAAACGCGTAAGCATTCGTATTTAGGTGTGAACATTTTATCCTGGAATAAATTATGGGTAACTACTCAAATAGAGACTGAATTCCTTGTATAAAAGACACACCATTTATACTAACTGTCTGGTAAGTGAATATGTGTGTGTGTGTGTGTGTGTGTGTGTGTGTGTGTGTGTGTGTGTGTGTGTGTGTGTGTGTGTGTTTATGTATAGAGAGACAGAAACAGTGTGAGAGAGGAAGATAGATTTCTGTTTTCCCTTTTTCGTTGTAATGACTTCGAAACTAGATTCAATTTCCCAAACTTGGATAATTTCCAAAACCAAAAAATATAAAGCTCATGGAACCTTGAATGAATCAAATACAGTGAGCAACAGTCAAGGAATCCATACGAGTTTCTGCCGAAGACGAGCATGCTCCCTTGAGCGAGGAGGACACTACGGCCTCTAGTTTGAGGAGGGCGGTACCAGAAACACACCTGAACGGTAGTGCAATTGCTAGTTTTGGAACTGAGTATTTCTCAACTCCACCCAGGCCTTTGGCCTTCCTCCTACATTTCCTCCTGGCGAAATCTATTATAGTGTCGTCAAAGTCTACTTCTCGCAACAGTTCAGATTCGACGGCCATTAATACAGGGCACAAAGGCGCTTCTGGCACATTGTAGCATTGTATAGTATTGTGTATCTAAGTTCCCCCTCACAAAGTTACTTGGTAATAAAACCATGGTTAGTAACAGTCATAGTCATGCCTAGTGCAGAAACATTGAATATAAACATACATTGACTCTGACTCTGCATCAGTGTTGAGCAAGTAGATGTTTTCTCTCTACTTCAATAAGTTAAAAAAGCATGGAAAGGGGAAAACAATTGGCAATTTGAGAAGAGTGGGTTGGGTGGCCCTGCTGGTGGGAGGTTCCCCCAGAGCCCGGGCCCTGTGTGCCAGCCTATCGACCCGCCTATCGACCCCCCTTTGGTTGTAGACAACCTGGATTAGCTGCAGGGGTTTAATGGCACAGGCAGGGAGGCCGGTGAGGAAGGAATTGCAGTAGTCCAGACATGAGAGTGCCAGGGCCTGTTACTGTTGATTGAAGGCTTATCACACCAGGTGCTTCCAATGGCTTACTTATTTGCATCTAAGCACACGTTAATTTTCCACTCACACACTCTCACTGGATCGGAAGCTGGTCTAAACTCCTTGGAACACCCACATTTGCCACAGAAACTGGTAAGGGAGGCAGCCAACTGTGACACCAGCACATGATTATTATTTTTATTAGCAGTAGTAGTAGTAGTAGTAGTAATATTCTCTCGCTCACTCGCTCAGCATGACAGCATCGATTCCAAGGCAATCTATCATTTACGGAGGACTCTTAAGCTCAGCATGAAAGATGAAAGGTGTCAATGAGCAAGTCATGTTTCCCTTTCATGGGAAATGGTGGGGGCTGCGTTATAGCGAGAAGTTTGCATTTCCCCACAACTTGCTTCATGTCCTGGTTGCCAAGCAATTTGGTGGAAAATCAGCCAAGGTGGAGGCCACTGGTGCCATGCAAATGGAGTTAATAATGAAGAAGTGTAAATTTACGCCGCCCTTTTTAACTTGGCACCAAGGAGCTGACCTGGAGGGGAGCGGGGCATTGTCCCACACTGCAGTTGGGAAGTTGTGACATCTGCCACATGGTGATTGGCAACTCACATCCATCCTCTGCCGGTGCTATGGTAACAACAGCACTCGCCTCCCCAGCGCGTTAAAAATCATGTCCAGGCAGGCCCATGTTCTCCAGCAACCGAGGTGTGTTATGAATAATCTTGTTTATGAAAGGAAAAGCGTATTTGCCCATAAAGAAGTGCACAAGTGAGGGGTCTAGACTTAGCCTCTCATCTTTAGCACGGCTTATTTGGACCGTCACTAACCATCGCTGCAAGGAGAGGATCACTGCTATTGACAGAACAATGGCACATTGCTGAATTCTCTTTTAAAAAACATATTTTGCCTCCTAGCTTGTGTTCCCCGATGCTAGAGTTTTCTCATCCTGACTCTGGGTGAAAATGCATGTCCAAGTCCAAACTAGCAACTTTCCGTCTACATTTAAAAATCCCACAATGTTAACTCCCAACTCAAATTGAGTATGACAGAATGTGAAATTCTGTCTTGTCTCATGTTTGTGATCTTGGTGGTAAAACCTTAAAACCTTTCATAAGGGCAGACTGGGACTGGGGGTAGCACAGCTTCAGCCAGGAGTTCAGAACTGCAGACCTCTTAGCTTGTGAGCCGATTCCAGCGCCGCCTGCTCCTCATGTTAATTAAAGCCAGGCCCACGGACTACACGCCACCACATCCTGTTCCCGCCTTTCACTGTTTAAATAATGCATACTTTAAGCGTTTTCTTCAACTCTGAGAATGGGCATAGGGGCGCCACAAACGTTTTTCCATGTGGAGAGTCAACGGAAGTGTGACTGGCAGGGAGAGATTGCGGAGAGGTGCATGTGACCGTTGGCGCGATACTAATGCCTGGCCCGCAGATGTAACACAGATTCCTGCAGGGTTTCCCAGACCAAATCCAAACTCAACAGCGCAAATCATGATGTGACAGAATATTTATCAGGTGACTCTAAAGTGTTTTCTTTTTTAGGCCGTAGGGTTACCATAAGTATGTCATGCTTTCAAACAGTTGAGTCATTGAATTACAAGGATGCCTATGACTAGATCTTGTGTCATCTTGTGTGTTGGTAACCATAATCCTGTCATTCATTCATTATCTATCCTGCTTATTCCTGGTCAGGGTCGCCTGGTGCCTATCCCAGCATGCATTGGGTGAGAGGCAGGAACACACCCTGGATAGTTCACCAATCCATCGCAGGACACATACACCATTCACTCACACACTCATACACTCATACCCACAGGCAAATTTGGACTCTCCAATTACCCTAACGTGCATGTCTTTGGACTGTGGGAGGAAACCCACGGGGACACGGGGGGCAAACTCCACACAGAAAGGCCCCGGGACCTTCTTACTGTGCGGCGACAGTGCTATCCACTGCCCCACCGTGCCGCCCCCATAATAATAATAATAATAATAATAATAATAATAAATCATTATGATTTAAAAATGTTCAGAAATAGTTTCTCATTGATTCATAGCATAATACCATCCTAAGATTTAGAAACAGTCTGAATTGCGAAATCTTTCCAAATTTTTATCTCTCAGGGCACTCAGTGCAGGTTTTACAGAAGAACACTGCGTCATCACGAACCCCAACAGCCCCCAGAAGGCACTGCACAGAGTGCACTGTACTTTGGACATTTTCTTTTGTCAGACTATGGCCTTTGTATTTTTACAGAGTGCAATATTTTATAAGAGCATTATTAGCTTTTTTTCAATTTTAGTCTCTCAAATCTTAAAATATAATATAATATATCGTCACCTTCTTAAAATAATGGCCTAAGTCATATTTTCAAGTTTTTCAAAAAACAGAATAAACTGAACCAAATATAGAATATATGATATTTATTAATCATTTCACACAAAAAGGTTATGACAATATATGACTATTGACATACAAATAACGCTGTCTGTCAGTCTTCTTCTTCTTCGTTTGGGTATGTTCTTTTTTCTGCTCCCCTAGGCTTGGGGCCGAGGGGCTATCCTTTTACCACCTCAAGCCTAGGGGGGGGTTCACCTGGACTATATTTCGGGGCACACCTCCAGCAGCCATGTCACCGTGTCGTCGTCCAAAGCCGACAGACCATGGATCCCATTGGGTGCCCGATAAATCGGGCAATCCAGGATGACATGGTCTGCGGTTTGTTCCTCTGCGCCACACTCGCAGGCCACACAGGAGGCCAAGCCCCATCTGTGCATTGATGAGCAGAAACGCCCAACGCCAGTCCGGAGGCAGTTAAGCCTCACCCACACCAGTCGGGGCAGGTCCACCCCGATGGGGGGAAAACCAACGTCTGGGAGTCTGGGAGTCACGGAGTCTAGAGGTGTTTTTCTCCCACTCCGTGCTCCAGGTGTAATCCACCCACCGTGCCGCACTGATATTAAGGTCGCTGCATTGCTGCAGGAGTTCCCGTGCGGCAGGCACAAATGGGTGTCTCGACTTGAGGTGCTGGGGAGGCTCAGCTGTTAGAGTGAGCCTTTCATGAAGCAGATGGTTTGGCTCCATGGCCCGGCATGCGAGACGTGCTATGGCTCCCGCACGGCGAAGCCCAGCGGGCTGGATGCCTGCAAGGATGGAGAGGTTGTCCACAGGAGTGGGACGCAGGCATCCTGTCACAATGCGCAATGCTTCGTTGATAGGCGTATCGACGAGGCGGGTGTGGGCACTGCTGCCATACTGGCGCGCAGTACTCACTAGTCGAGTAAACAAGGGCCAGGGCAGCCCTACGCAATGTTCTTGCCCCGGCGCCCCAGCCTGACCCGACTAATCGCCTCATCAATGCCACACGAGATGTTAGCTTCTTGTGCAGTGATGCGAGGTGTCGGCGAAACGTGAGCGACCTGTCCAGTGTCACGCCGAGGTACGTTGGCTCAGCGCAACATGGCAGGGGTATTCCGCCGATATTTACTCGGAGCTCACGTTTGGCCTCCTTGTTGTTGAGATGGAAGGCTGCGGCCTCCCGCGTGGTCCAGTGGTTACAACGTCCGACGCTGGCCACGGAGACCGGGGTTCACTTCCCCGTCTCGCCAAGTGTCGGCTCTGGCCGGGAGTGCCACCAGGGGGCGGCGATTGGCTTTCCGCCCCAGGGAGGGGGGAGGGGAGCCGACGTGACGTTCGCTGCGTATAGTGGCCCTGTAGTACCGGGTTACGGTCGACAGCCTGCGGGTGCCGTCTCGTAAGAGGCGTCACTTCGCTTCGTCACTACCGGTCACAGGTCTACGGCAGCGAACTCACATTACTAGGGGGGGGATTGGCGTAAAAATAGCGGGTCTAATTGGCTACCAAATTGGGAGAAAATGGGATAAAATCAGAAACAAATTAAAAAACATTTTTTAAAAGAGATGGAAGGCTGCCGACACCGTCTTTGCCTTGCTGAGCTTCAATCTCCATTTCTGGAGGTATGCCACTAGTGTCTTCATATCCTGGCCTAATGTCCCCTCCAATGACTGCCAGTCTCCAGCAGAGTACACCAACGCGAGGTCATCCGCATAGGCATACTTCCGCGAGACCGTGTCAGGCAAGTCATAGGTGTAGATGTTATAGAGGAGGGGGGCCAGGACCGATCCCTGGGGGACGCCCGTTCTTGAGGCGTCAGAACCTACTTCGCTGTCCGCTATCGGTGGTGAGGGTGAAGCTGCGATTTCGGACAAGCTCCATGATCATTCTGACCATGTGCCTGTCCGGCAGCAGGTGGAGCAACTTGCAGGTGAGGCCGCGATGCCATGCGGTGTCGTAGGCAGCCGTCAGATCAACAAAAACGGCTCCAGCCTTCTTTTTAGCCGAAAAGCTGTCCTCGATGTCTTGGGTCAACAAAGTGACTTAGTCTACGGTCGATCTCCCATGTCGGAGCCCGGCCTGCTCCCGGGGGAGCAGTGGGTCGACGATCGGTTCGACGCAAGCGTAGATAAGACGCTCAAGGATCTTGAAGGGGATGCAGAGCAAAGAGATGGGATGGTAGCTCTTAGGGTCCCCTTCAGGCTTATTCGGCTTCGGGATCACGACAACTAGGGCTCTTCTCCAGATTTTGGGGATCTTCAGTTGGCGCAAGCAGGAAGAGAGGAAAGCTCTTAACCAGGACTTCAGAGCAGGTGCAGCATGGAGTATAAGCTCCGGGCAAATGGAGTCAGGGCCCGGAGCTTTTCCTGGCTTTATGTGCTGGAGGGCAGTAGCGAACTCCTTCGGTGTGAATTAGCCAGAGATGTTGTCGCTACTAGGTGTTGGGGCCCTCCAGAGGTCAGACACTTCTTTTGCCACAAGTCGTGATGACTCGCGGTCTTTACCCTCGTATACCCCATTTTTCACAAATTGTGATGCGATTTTATTTGCAGAAATGGGGCAGTGACGAGGGGAGTGTCTTGACCTGCCAGTGAGGTTGTTCAGGATACTCCATGCCTTGCGGCTGGAGTGTGAGAAGTCGATGGTATTGACAGCCTCCTCCCAGCGCTCTTGTCTCCTCTGTAGCAGCCCTGTTTGACTCAGTTCCTGCAGGAGCCCGGAGGAAGGCGCAGTAGAGATTCTTGCACTCCGCATCCCAGCATGGTTTGTAGCTGTTGCGACGTCCACGTGGGATGGATTTTTTGGCCGCTTTCACTAGCACACTGCAGAAGTCCTGGTATGTCTCATCCATGCTGTTCGTATTAGGCGATGGAAGATGCCTCATGGATTTGTTGGTGAGGAGGCGGAAGCGTTTCTAGTTAGCCTTTCGGAAATTCCATCGCTTCACCGGCTCACTCGGGACAATGTCCACAAGTTTGGGTACGGTTATCAGCGATGGTCGATGTTGGGACCGTGGGAAATTTCTGAGCACACGTCTGTCAGGGTGCACCCAAAATTAAGATGGCTACTAAACAAATGGCCAGAACTGTGAGGACTATGAGTAGCAGCTGTGGACTGTAAAAAGACATTTGAAATATGGCTACTGATAATATTTGTACTGATCCAAAAACTTTTAAAAACTTTTTAGAAAGCCCTTCAGGAGGACAGGAGGGAAGGTTGACACATGGTTCCCATGGATATGCCAGGCACAAAGTCTGTTTTGTGTCACCAGCATTCACACTGCCTGAGCTGTTAATGAGAGCTAATCGAGAAAGATTTCTATCTGAGACAGAAATTTCTCTAAAGAAAAGGAAAAGTTTTCATAAGTGTAAGGCTTATGAAAAGGCTTATGAAAATTCTTCCCCCTATTAAGCCTGCACAGCACAAGCATGAGCACAATGAATCATGGTTAATGTTCTAATACACTTCCTTAAACCCCCAGCAGTTATTCTGAGCAGGGACAGAGAAAACAGAGAGCAGTTGAAAGGGTCCTTATTTATCTTGTTTTGTTTCCCTCTCACACCTCCTCAGCTAGATCATCATCTAATCATCAACACATGCTCGGGCCTGTTAAAACAGGGTCTCAGGCCTCCCACATGGTCTAGTGGTTTCAATGTCCGACGCTGGCCACGGCGACCGGGGTTCGATTCCCCGTCGCGCCAGAGTTGGCTCTGGCCGGGAGTGCCACTGGAGGTGGCAATTGGCTGTCCGCCCCAGAGAGGGGGGAGGGAAGCCAACACAGTTTGATGCGCATATGAGTGGTTCTGGGGCGCTGGAGTTACAGTCGATAGCATGACGAGTGCCGTCTCGGAGGAGACGATGCTTCGCCTTCGTCACTGCCGGTCCCAGGGCTATGGCAGCAAACTACGAGGGAGAGGATTGAACTAAGCACAATGGGAGTAATTGGCTACCAAATTGGGGGGAAAATGGGGGAAAATTGAAGAAAAAAAAACAGGGTCTCTAACAAAGACCTTGGGCCGTTCGAGACTAGGCTTGACACAGTGCTAGGTACACTTCACATTAGGGAGAATGGCAAGCCTGGAAGGGCTTAACGACCTATTCATGTTATCAAACATTCTTATGGCCTCGTGTTCTTAAACCTGCGGCCTGATTCCTTACTGGTAATTTTGCTGGTTCCCTGTATGATCATTAGTACTGTGCGCTGTCAGCCATCGTTAATCAAAGCATCCATCTGGAGGTGGTTACTATTATGTTGGCAGGGAAACCCCAGGCTCACTGCCACAGAGCACCCTCTTAGGTGCTGTCGCCACGGGGTGTTTGGTAACATTCTGTGTCAATACTGATTGCAATGGCAGGCCTCCCCTGTGGTCTAGTGGTTTCAATGTCCGACGCTGGCCACGGCAACCAGGGTTCAATTCCCCATCGCGCCAGAGTTGGCTCTGGCCGGGAGTGCCACTGGAGGTGGCAATTGGCTGTCCGCCCCAGAGAGGGGGGAGGGAAGCCGACACAGTTCGTTGCATGAGTGGTTCTGGGGCGCCGGAGTTACAGTCGACAGCATTACGAGTACCGTCTCGAAGGAGACGATGCTTCGCCTTTGTCACTGCCGGTCACAGGGCTATGGCAGCGAACTACAAGGGAGGGGAGTGACCTAAGAATAGCGGGAGTAATTGGCTACCAAATTGGGAGAAAACCGGGATAAAAATGTTGGGAGCAACAGCAGGGTGCGGGTCCGAGAGAGAAGAGGAAGAGGAAGAAAGGGTGACAGGTCCAGTGGTGGAAAATATGTGATGTGGAAAGATCTGAGACAGATTTGATCTTTGGGGAAATCTCTGTGGGGCACACT
This sequence comes from Aldrovandia affinis, assembly GCA_029706075.1. NCBI lineage: Eukaryota > Metazoa > Chordata > Actinopteri > Notacanthiformes > Halosauridae > Aldrovandia > Aldrovandia affinis. Next base: position 7,671,330 of record JAINUG010000010.1, read on the forward strand.
CAAGGACAGTGTAAATATAAATTCAAATTGTTGACAGGTAACACAACTTTCAGGGACAAAAAAACAACAGAGGATCAAGACCGTGGCTACACCAGACCACCCCCAGCTCCAACCGCCCTGTCCTTCCGAACACCCAGCAGGCCAATCAAATAATAATGGGAATGTAAAACATGAAATTCATGAATAAGTCGCCCATTAAAAGTCTCGCAACAGCAAGGTCAGCGTTCCTTGTGAACGAAGCATACGTTCGGCTCGGTGGCATTTCCAGAGCAAAAAGTGTTCATGAACGTTCAGATCAACCAAAGAGGGACATTACACTGACAAACCTCAGAATGGATCTGGCTCCCACGATTGAACTGAAAAACGTTTCTGGAGACCTTTATCATTTCCACCTAAATTAGTTTGGAATGACTTCTGCGATTTGTCAGTAAAAAGAAAGACAGGCCGCGTTTGAAGTCTCTCAGCCAAGGGAGATTTCAGCTCAGATCAGATCAAAACTCTTTCATGTCTTAGGGTGAGGATCTGCTTATTTGAGAGTTTTTTTATACCCAATATTTAAATTTAAAGTGGGAAATTAAATGTACAAAAATGCAACATATGTATTATGGCAAATGTAATTTAGAAAATTTTTACCTGTTTCTCAGCAGCCAAATATTCCTTTCATCCACAGGTGTAATAACGTTTCTTAATCAATTAATTCAGTTTGATGTCTATTTGAATCCATTTGCTGTTGATTGCTCACGGTAATTATGCTCTCAGGTCAAGGCATAGAAAGCCTGGGATTTGTGGGGCCGGACGAGAGTGTGTTGAATTCATCGAATCTATCAAGGGATTGAAGAAACGATCACGATTCTGCTGCATGGCTCGTCCCCTTGAGACACTGCTCTAGTCCGTGGACAAGCCCCACGTTTTGGTATCAAATCCTGAGCATGCCAGCGCCGAGTGTCCATGTCTCATTGTGCACCAATCATTGCTCTCCGGTCTCCCTGCAGTCCACCCGCTCCAGCTGCGCATGAAGCGCGCCTCGCAGCCGCTGGACTGCAGAGTGGAAAGGAAGGGAGTGGCTTCGCAGGAGAGGGAACATTTATCTGCTCTTTCCCTGCTTGACTTCGCAGCCTGAGACTGGCCTACAAATGCAATTTGACACGCCAAATTGAGAAGAAAAAAAGTGGCTCTGTGTGGCTCAGTAGGTAGAGCATGGCGCGATTCAATTCCCATGGGAACAAATATACTGAAAAATGTATGCATTCACTACTGTAAGTCGCTTTGGATAAAAGCGTCGACTAAATGGAATATACAGTATATTTAAAAATCATGGTTCAAAAAACAGTAATAAAACAATCAAGTGAGGGTCAGGGAGAGCCGGGAGGCAGACAGGGCAAGGTCACCCCACTGTCGTGAGTATACGTTTGTATTGTTTTCTGTTTAAAAAAAGCTACTCTGTGACGAATGCTCTTATAAAATATTGTGGCCTGTAAAAATACAAAGGCCATAGTCTGACAAAAGAAAATGTCCAAAGTAAAGTGCACCCTGTGCGGTGCCTTCTGGGGGCTGTTGGGGTTCGTGATGATGCAGTGTTCTTTTATAGAACCTGCACTCAGCGCCCTTGACACACTTAACCGCCGCGCCATGATTGAAAAATAACTACTGTCAGAGGATATCAAAGGAGACCGTGAGAGAGAGAGAGAGAGAGAGAGAGAGGGGTCTGGGCAACAAAAGGGACATAAGTTGAAGCATGATGGACTGTCATTCTGCACACACACGCACACACACTTGTATGCATTTACATACACACTACCAAAAATGAATGTACGTACACGCACTCACCCACACACACACACACACGTACACGTACATGCACACACACACTCAAAAAGGACACTCAAGCTTTCACACATTTACATACTAAATATGTACACACACACTTGCCCACACACATGCACACGTTCAAACGTAAGCACACATGTAGTGACCACATGACGGTATCACATGCTAGTGTTTTCACTTGCCAACCGATTTTGTGGCCTAGTCAGTGCAGAGACAGGTGATTACGAGATAAAGGCCTGCATGCTTTTATGCGCCTAAAGGTTTCATTGCGTGGACAAGCAAGAAAACGACCTCATCAAGACACACAGGCTGGAAACGTCCTATTAGTCCATGTTAGAAGAGCTAAGTGCTAACAGCAAAATAGTGTCCCTGCCTTTCTCTCTTTCCTACAGTAAATTCAGTCAAAGAGAAATTCCTGCAATGTGATGTGTGTATGCATCGATACCATAGAAATGGCCAGATTCTTCTTGGAGAGAAGAGGCGTGCATGTTATATTTATCACACCAGAGCGGCCAGAAATGAGAGAAGCAGGCAGAAATCCCCCTGGATCACCTCCAGCCCTACCCCTGGTGAGGTCTGTCTGCAAAGTGACTTTCGTAGGGCAATCTGTCCCTCTGCTCGCTCCGAACAGTTGGCAGATCAATTGGGGGGCGTTAAACAAGCTGAGCGGCTGTCCTCAGATTAAATTAAATAACCTCCCCCCCCCTCTCCCATGGCACTGAAAATCAAAATGAAAAACAAACACAAAAACAACCAGATTTTAACAAGTTTATTCACGCAACAGTACTCTGGGTCCAAATCCATCTGCTGCTATGGTTACAGGACCACGCTGAGAGAGGCTGGTCAGCCACCATACTGTCAAAAGAGCAGGGACAGTGACAGAGCTACCGACCCAGCTCCGTAGTCTGCCATAGCCACAGAACCCACACTGCACTGTCAAACTGTTCAGGGAGAAAAACTCTAATGATGAACATTTTATGGTCCTTAACACTGCTAAGCACCTTGGCGGTACTTGCAGTTTTTTTACAATCACTTTGGCACTAATTTCAGAACCTTGAGGTCATTTTTCAAAACTGTAGACACAAAACTCAAAACGTATAATCAAAATGCATTTTTCAAAACTCTAAACACTTTGTTCACTTGCCTGAATACAATACACATAAACCTAAAATAATTTGTTCACTGAACCAAATCACTTGTTCACAATGGCACAACTTAACATCAAAGTATTAGCATTTCAAAATGCAATACACACATTACATATGGTACGACTGTCTTTTCATTTCATTACAATGCATCTAACTATCAATTGATCTAACTGCTCAAAATGATAGGTAAATGTAGCATTACTCCTAATGCATAGTTTTATGGAAACTGATTAACAAAATCCCATGTTTAGATCATTAATGTTTTAGGATAAATAAATCTATTGACACCAATTACATTGGAACATAAACCAATTTTGCTACATTATCTTTGGATGTAATATTTAATCACCATCCTTTATCAGACACTGTTCCTATGGTTCCATGTTCCATGATGCAATATCGGAGGATGGTGTGGTGGGACACAGACCTCTTATGGGATCCTATAATGCAGCTCTTCTTGTGAATTTACTTGATGAGCTACAGCAGGTCTGTCAACCTGATGGAGTGACTTATAGATTTAGATTTAGATTTAGATTTATTTTATTGTCATTGTACAACGAAATTGAGTGACAATCCTTACGGTACATTTACAATAACAAAGACAAAACACAACAGAACAGCAGAAACAAATTAAGATTCTGGATATAAAATTAACATTAAATAAATAAATAAAATGAAATGTGAACATTTGCTGTTAAAAAGTTAAAAGTTACATTATTTTGATGAGATATGAGATATTGCACTTCCAGATATTGCACATTCCGAATTGCAGAGGCTCACTATGGCAGAAGTGTAGTACGGTTGGGAGTATAAACATACAAACAAAAGTGCAGTAGTAATGTAAACATTTTTTTTTCTTGTAAACAAGATTGCTTCAAAGATATGTTTTTATGTGATAGTGTGGGACAATGTTCGGTTCCACCATGTTGAAAAGGTGCAGACATGGTTTCAGGCCCATCCGCAGTTTACAACAAACTTGCCCGCATACTCTCCTTTCTCAACCCAATTGAGGAATTCTTCTCAGCATGAAGGTGGAAGGTGTATGATCGCCACCCTCACAAACGTGCTACCCTCCTCCAGGCCATGGATGATGCTTGCAATGACATCACAGCAGACCAATGTCAAGCCTGGAATCGCCATGCCACAAGGTTTTTTCCCTGATGTATGGCAAATGAAAATATCCACTGTGATGTGGATGAGAACTTATGGCCAAATCCGCAAGATAGGCTTGATGGAAATAACTGATAATAATGAATGTCATTATTTTGTTTTGTTTTTCACTGTAGTTGAGGAAAAATCAATTTCACTTTGTAGCCATAATTATTTGTTACTATGATTCAAACAAACCTATGTTGTAATTGTATTTTTTTTAATCTGAATTTGTTCAATGATTTTTGTGGTTCTAAACAAAGAGTAGTAGAGACAGTAGAAGAGACAGTGGTCTTCTACTGTCTCTACTACTCTTTGTTTAGAACCACAAAAATAACAAAAATAACCATATTGAAACATGATCAAGTATTTTTTACTGCAATATTAAAGGATTGTAAAAACAACTAAACAGTAAAGCTATCAGTATCTTGTGTGTGGGTGATCTAAACTAATGTTCCTATAGTATTTCATGTTAAATGAGTTATTTGAACCAATGATTTCTGAAGTGCAAGATTCCTTCAACGATATGTAGTGTGGGTCGAAGGTGGAAGAGCCACACGCAAATTTCACGGGTATCTAAAAGCTGGACGCAAGCGGCCAGCCACTAAATCTGAAAACAGACTAGGCAGCGGGGAAACAAAAGAAAACCCCGGGACAAACTCCACGGGAATAAACCCAACAGAAACAACCCTAGAAGGGCGAACGCTCCTCAACGAGGTGCGTGGAAAACAAATAGCTATAGACTTTAGCTCTGGGGAACAATAGCCCCGACAAACAAAGAGTAGAGATAACTCAATTAGACCCTTCTCTCTTTAACTGAGAGAGCCACAGAGTGGTAAGTTAACCCTTTGTTTGGAATAATACAAAGTACCTTCTCTCTTTAACTGAGAGACCACAGAGTGGAAAACTAACCCTTAGTTAGAAGTACCGGCTACTTACTTCGTAATAATGGTTTACACAGAAGTGTTTGTATGAGGAAAACGCAGAACTTAAATAGGAGGCGGAATGAACACTGATAATCCACAGCTGGACGTGATCGGAAAACACACTGACAAAAGACCATATAAGGAAGGTGGATATGACAATGATTCCTCACACAAAACCAAAGAAAACAGGCCATCACATGGTCAAGCGCCCTCCAGCGGCTGAACAAGGTAAAACCGTGACAAGATATGAATGCACCGTGCAAGGTTTTGAACATAGGACAGGCTGTGTTACAAGTTACAAGTGCTGACCGTTTTTAGTGTTGTGTCTAAGGTTTTGAAAATTGAGCACAAATTTGTGAGATTAGCGCCAAAGTAATTGTAAAAAACTGTAATAATGGAATATTAATACTGTAGCGATCGCTCCTGTCAGGGCAAGAATCGCTTGCAAAAGCATTGCAGCTTGACATTCTGCCTCACCATGGGGCCTGGCCAGCAAGGAAGCTCTTCACCAACGTGTTTCTGGCAACAAATGAATAACTAAGCAAACATCAATATGGCCACTTTTCACTCAAATTGCAATTACACTCTATCTTACAATTTGATCTCAAAATGTGCATTTTTAAACCACCGCCACAGTTGAGTATGTCCATGCGTCCGTTTTTATCTGACTCCAGTAATATGGCAGCTGCGTAATTTAGCTGCTCTTGGCAATTTCTAAAAAATATTTTTTATTTTTTTGTTTCTGATTTTCTCCCATTTTCTCCCAATTTGGTAGCCAATTAGACCCGCTATTTTTACGTCAATCACCCCCTAGTAATGTTCGCTGCCGTAGTCCTGCGACCAGTAGTGACGAAGGCGAAGTGACGCCTCTTCCGAGACGTCACTCGCCAAGCCGTCGACCGAACCCCGGTACTTACAGGGCCACTCTTATACGCAGCGAACGTCACGTCGGCTTCCTCCCCTCCCTGGGGCGGACAGCCAATCGCCGCCCCCTGGTGGCACTCCCGGCCAAAGCCGACACTTGGCGAGACGGGGAATTGAACCCCGGTCTCCGTGGCCAGCGTCGGACGTTGTAACCACTGGACCACGCGGGAGGCCTTAAAAAATGTTTTTGATATCTAAAACTAAGTAACAGAATGTATTTGTACTGCATTTACAGTAATTTTTTAGTCCAGGCACTTATCTCCAAAATGTATGGGCTTGCTTCTTTTAAAAGCGACCTTTTTTGCTCAGCAGGAAAATCCACCAAACTTTAGTTAAACCGTACCACCGAAATTTGTGGACCGTCTCCAGAAGGCACCACTGATTGCACTGGTCTCTCTCTCTCTCTATCCCATAGGTTAGTTTGTGTGGTGATAATGTTGCCAGGGGGAGCAGGTGGAGGAGCAGCAGAGGAAATTAAAACCTGTCTCTGTCTCTCTCTCTCTCTCTCTCCTGATCACTGGGAGACACATACGTTTTCAGGTTTATCCTGAACATTTCTCCCAGTGATCGGTCTTGTGTGGCGGCCAGCAACCCCTGCACAATTACTTAATAAGCCTTATCCTCATTAAAAAGGGCTTTAAGTCAGTCAGGGGGACACAAAACCTGCAAAACCTTGCTAGCGTTTACTCTCTGATTATGGAAACTAATCAGTCTCATTTCCTGGAGATTAACCAGGGAGTGGGGGAAGGGGTGGGGAGACATTTGGATTTGAGAATGTGGAACAGCACTTCTACTGAATAAGTTAGGGCAAGCAGGGCTGAGAGAGAGAGAGAGAGAGAGAGAGAGAGAGAGAGAGAGAGAGAGAGAGAGAGAGAGAGAGAGAGAGAGAGAGAGAGAGAGAGAGAGAGAGAGAGAAAGAGAACGCGAGAGAGCGAGAATACTCTCTATTCCACCCCAGGGTGGAAGAGACCATTTTTTGGGGCAACACGTGTGGGATAACGAAGGTGTTGTAAGCTCATTAATCAGTGCTGAGAAGAGTGTTTATGCACTGATGAATGCCTGCACAAGTTTCCTGAGCCAGCAGGCCTTACTTACACTTAGTGTGAAGGGGAAAGTCTCCGTCAGACAGAGGAAAACCTGTGAGACAATGCTGTCACCTAGAGGTAGCACTCGCACTCGCCAGTCGCAGTTTCTGTAGGGTGACCATCTCTCCAAAGGCTGTTCCCATGAATGAGAGCAGGGGCGGCTCCCTTGGGCCGTAATCCTAGTGACAGCTCACACTTTACAGAGATAAAAGCCCTTTCTGGGACATGCAGACAAAAACGGACGATGCCTGCGTGACACAGAGGCTATCAGTCACTCTGTAGCCTCTTTGGGGCAGTCATAATCATTTTCATTACACTGTATTATTCCTCTCTTGGTGCTTTGGCAGCGAGACTTCTGCAAGTGCCATAGTTTGATTGGTTCCCAGGAGTGGATTGAGATGACCAATCGTTGAAAGTTGAGAGTCCTGAAGTGGGGAGCTTCCAGGTCATTGTATGTTGCATCTTCGTATAGCTGAACGCTAACACTCGTGAATGCAATTTCTTACAATTTGGGGGGGTTTTCTATCATAATTGAGCCCTTCAAAATGGAGATACATACCACAGCGAGAGTTGAGAGAAGAATTAAAGAAAGAATAAATCTGTCATGTTTGTCATTTGAGTAATGGGAATAACATTTGAGTAATACGAATACACTGAAACCCCTTTAAGATGATTGAAGAGTATTTAAACTGAAGGTTTTTTTTATGGCCATTGGTTAGTCAGTATGAGTATATAAAAGCTTGACGGGCTGATAGAAAACCTTGTATGGGAGTGTCTGAGAGGCTGCTTTGGGTGGAAAGAACAGAGGATCAAAAAATGTATGTTCTTATCTCCCTAATTAAACATAGATAGCCCCCGTGAACCACGTTTAGGAAAATGGACTCTCATTATCTGAGTAAAAACTCTCCTGCCAACAGAGACACTCAAACGGAGGAAAAACACCAACTCTTGGCCCACGGAGAGGGAGTGATAGGAGAGGCTGTGATCAGACTCGCATTTTAACATGGCTGCCTGAGGCCTGTATAAACACTATACCAGAGCGGGTCTGTCTACATACTGTTGTTGTGGGGGGAGGGGGTATATGCAGTACCTGGAGGGTGCAAGGTTTTGTTTCAGCCTTTACTCTACAAGGCTGGCAGTGTAATGTAATGGTTAGGGAGCTGGGCTTGTAACTCAGAGATTGCAGGTTCAATTTCCGGGTGGGACACTGCTGTTGTACCCTTGAGCACTATACTATACCTGAATTGCTTCAGTAAAATATCCAGCTGTATAAATGGATTGTATGTAAACTGTGTAAGTCACTCTGGATAAGAGCGTCTGTTAAATGCCTAAAATGTCAATGTACTCTTATTGACTTGCTCAGCACAACTGTTTCCCTTAAAAGTGCAATAACAGCTGCAGACTGTACATCTGCCATGTACTCTCTATCCTGTCGATGCGATGTCCTCCCCCAGTTTAGCCTGCCTGAGCAAGCAGTCACTGCGAGATGAGCTCGGGGAGTACCCCGCCTAATGTCAATTATAGGTCTCCCCACCGGCCGCAGTGGCCAGTGGTACAGTTAGGTTTCGCTTCTATGCGGCACATCACTGCAACTAGACCCAGTGCTTTAGCTGGGTCCGCCACTCAAGAGCCCCGTTGGCGTGTTCTTCCGAAAGTCTGCACTCGAGTTTATTCCTGAAAATGTGTGGTTTAAATACACGCAATTCATTAACAAATTAAAGTGAATGAGTTACTGGTGTTGGCTGGAACAAATATCAGCACACCAACTGACCCTTGTCTCAGTGTGTTTGTGTTTAAGTATGTGGGTGTGTTTGAGTGTGTGTTTGAATGAGATCTCAGCTTTCCTTGCTTCATTTGCGCAGGTAGTCGCGTAACATGCTCGTCTTTTCGTTGTGATGTGCTTGGTAGCCTGCAGTACAATTAATATGCAAGTCCACAGCAGGCTGGGATCCATGAGCCATCGGTGCTGGGAGACGGGGAATCGTACCTGCGCAATAGCCTCCCTGCTTCTGCTACCCTGCCCCCACTCCACAGTAGGCATGGGACGGTTACCGTAATAATGGTATACCGCGGTATAACAGGCCACGGTATAACTAACTACAAACATTTAGTTTCCACGGTATATGCTCTACGGTATTTTTTATTAAAAGAAGCAACAAAAAAAATTACAGTGGTCCCTCGTTTATCGCGGGGGTTACGTTCTAAAAATAACCCGCAATAGGCGAAATCCATGGTAGTCAGCTTTATTTTTACAATTATTATATATGTTTTAAGGCTGTAAAACCCCTCACCACACACTTTATACACTTTTCTCAGACAGGCATTAACATTTTCTCACATTTCTCTCTTGTTTAAACACTCTCAAAGTTCAAACCTTCGTAGATTTTAAAAAATAAGTACAGTATTATAGAATGAAACCAAAGATCAAAGCTGTTTTCAGGCCCAAACATTTATTTGAGAAATAAAAATATAAACGTTTTCCATATACATAAATATGATAGCTTTTAGAAACAAATTTAATTTTAATGATCAACCTACGAGGATGGACACATAAGAAATTATTAATAGTGACTCGCGCGTATTTCACAGTTCCTTTGACCGTGCCTCTTCGTCCTGGCGCCACTCCGCTGTAGCGTCTTTTTCCACTGAAGGCCTTGGAGCAGGTGTCATTTTTCGGGTGAAGAACATAGTTATGGGTAGTTGTTGGCGCTGTTTTTTCTTCTGGGCGAAAAGATTCTTATAAACAGACATGCCACCTTCGATTATATTTGAGAACTGTAATGAACTGTAGACCATTGTCAATCAGGACGCAGAACACAATGCGCGTTCATACGCTGTAAAAAAAAGCATGCAAAATTGCACAAAAAAAATCCGCGAAACAGCGAGGCCGCGAAAGGTGAACCGCGTTATAGCGAGGGACCACTGTAATGCTATGCCGAAAATCTATGCACCCCCCCGAAAACGAACCTAAGGTAATTGAGATTCCGAATTTCACTTGGTGCAGAATTCTACTTATGGCGGCATTGCGCGCGGAGTCAGTTGTGGAATCAGTGAGATTTGTCGTCTGCTCCACGTTGATTCAGTCATGGCAGCCAGGTTCGAAATAGGAGGTGAACCACCCGAACTGTATCCCAAAATACTTATTTTGAAGTGTTTTATTTTTCAGAAAATAATAGTTTTACAGTATAAAGTTTACAAAAATATTGAACAAATATTCTGTTAAAATAAAATAAATCGTAAAAAAAATCTGTTTGTTTTTTTACCCAGATTTTAGAGGTGCGCTGCCAGCGCGCTAATACCGTGGTAATGGTATACCGCGGTATTTTTTCCCAAGGTTATCATTAAGTCAAAATCTCATACCGTCCCATGCCTACTCCACAGTAATGGAGCTGCTCATGCTGTTTACTGCACAATCTCTCCAAAAGCAGCTGCCGAGTTGGAGGAAAAGCCAGTCATTCCCACATTTACTTCTGCCACAATTTTGAAGACTTTTCAAGCCCATTCAAGGCCCATTTAGCCCAAATTCAAAGGTCCATAAAAAAAACTGTACAGGAGACTATATCACAAGTGTTCCCAACCACCAACGAAGCATATAAAAATGGTCTTCGATATCACAGAAAATGAATGCTGTCCCAGGATCAGCTGTTTCGACCCTCAATCCAAACCCTAACCATATTGAGTAGAATTTGGATTCTGATCCAGGATAAGTTATATAAAATGTGGACATGTAGCTTTTCCAGCCGATTGCCAAAGTCCCTGAACAAAACAATTCAAGCATTTCAATTCTAACATGTAAATTGTGCTATTTTCAAGAAATCCTTTTTCAAAATAGGAGGACAGCATGGGAGCAATGCCAGGGGCAGCTGCTTTGTCTGTCTAGGCAGTCTGGCATAATCCAACACGTAGCAGCAGACTCACATGGGTATAAGAACCACCTGCATCCCTCACCATGACAGCTCTCCATTACATGTGACATACATGCCACACTGACCTTTGGAGGGTGTCATTCTCCTGCCTTTGCAGGCCAATGAAACTTGCGCCTGATCATAGGACCGTGCTTTAGATGCCAGACAACACAAGCAGATGAGGCACTGGAAACTGTAACTGGGAGATGGAGCAACGCACACAGATACACACGCGCAAACACATGCATGCACACAGTGGCCCACTCATTTAGGCCCTTTGAAAAGACAGTAAATACATTTACATTTAACATTTTTAGGCATTTAGCAGACGCTCTTATCCAGAGCGACTTACACAATTGGCATTTCTTTACATGCAATCTATTCATAGAAGTGATCATTGACTGATCACTTCTCTCTTCTCTCCCCAATTGATATGTGGCTTATGTTGACTTCTGTGTACTGTAGTGTGGGTCAAAGGTGGAAGAGCCACACGCAGATTTCACGGGTATCTAAAAGCTGGACGCAAGCGGCCAGCCACTAAATCTGAAAACAGACTAGGGAGCAGGGAAACAAAAGAAAACCCCGGGACAAACTCCACGGGAATAAACCCAACAGAAACAACCCTAGAAGGGCGAACGCTCCTCAACGAGGTGCGTGGAAAACAAATAGCTATAGACTTTAGCTCTGGAGAACAATAGCCCCGACAAACAAAGAGTAGAGATAACTAAATTAGACCCTTCTCTCTTTAACTGAGAGAACCACAGAGTGGTAAGTTAACCCTTTGTTTGGAATAATACAAAGTACCTTCTCTCTTTAACTGAGAGACCACAGAGTGGAAAACTAACCCTTAGTTAGAAGTACCGGCTAGAGCGTAATAATGGTTTACACAGAAGCGTTTGTATGAGGGAAAACGCAGAACTTAAATAGGAGGCGGAATGAACACTGATAATCCACAGCTGGACGTGATCGGAAAACACACTGACAAAAGACCATATAAGGAAGGTGGATATGACAATGATTCCTCACACAAAACAGGCCATCACATGGTCAAGCGCCCTCCAGCGGCTGAACAAGGTAAAACCGTGACAAGATATGAATGCACCATGCAAGGTTTTGAACATAGGACAGGCTGTGTTACAAGTGCTGACCGTTTTTAGTGTTGTGTCTAAGGTTTTGAAAATTGAGCACAAATTTGTGAGATTAGCGCCAAAGTAATTGTAAAAAACTGTAATAACGGAATATTAATACTGTAGCGATCGCTCCTGTCAGGGCAAGCATCGCTCGCAAAAGCATTGCAGCTTGACATTCTGCCTCACCATGGGGCCTGGCCAGCAAGGAAGCTCTTCACCAATGCGTTTCTGGCAACAAATGAATAACTAAGCAAACATCAATATGCCCACTTTTCACTCAAATTGCAATTACACTCTATCTTACAATTTGATCTCAAAATGTGAATTTTTAAACCACCGCCACAGTTGAGTATGTCCATGTGTGCGATTTTATCTGACTCCAGTAATATGGCAGCTGCATAATTTAGCTGCTCTTGGCAATTTCGAAAAAATATAAAAACAATGTTTTTGATATCTAAAACTGTAAGTAACACAATGTATTTGTACTGCATTTACAGTATTTTTTTAGTCCAGGCACTTATCTCCAAAATGTATGGGCTTGCTTCTTTTAAAAGCGACCTTTTTTGCTCAGCAGGAAAATCCACCAAACTTTAGTTAAACCGTACCACCGGAAATTTGTGGACCGTCTCCAAAAGGCACCACTGATTGCACTGGTCTCTCTCTCTCTCTCTCTCTCTCTCTCTCTCTCTCTCTCTCTCTCTCTCTCTCTCTCTCTCTCTCTCTCTCTCTCTCTCTCTCTCTCTCTCTCTCTCTCTCTCTCTCTCTCTCTCTCTCTCTCTCTCTCTCTCTCTCTCTCTCTCTCTCTCTCTCTCTCTCTCTCTCTCTCTCTCTCTCTCTCTCTCTCTCTATCCCATAGGTTAGTTTGTGTGGTGATAATGTTGCCAGGGAGAGCAGGTGGAGGAGCAGCAGAGGAAATTAAAACCTGTCTCTGTCTCTCTCTCTCTCTCTCTCTCTCTCCTGATCACTGGGAGACACATGCGTTTTCAGGTTTATCCTGAACATTTCTCCCAGTGATCGGTCTTGTGTGGCAGCCAGCAACCCCTGCACAATTACTTAAAGCCCTTTTTAATGAGGATAAGGCTTATTAAGTCAGTCAGGGGGACACAAAACCTGCAAAACCTTGCTAGCGTTTACTCTCTGATTATGGAAACTAATCAGTCTCATTTGCTGGAGATTAACCAGGGAGTGGGGGAAGGGGTGGGGAGACATTTGGATTTGAGAATGTGGAACAGCACTTCTACTGAATAAGTTAGGGCAAGCAGGACTGAGAGGGAGAGAGAGAGAGAGAGAGAAAGAGAGAGAGAGAGAGAAAGAGAACGAGAGAGCGAGAATACTCTCTATTCCACCCCAGGGTGGAAGAGACCATTTTTTGGGGCAACACGTGTGGGATAACGAAGGTGTTGTAAGCTCATTAATCAGTGCTGAGAAGAGTGTTTATGCACTGATTAATGGCTGCACAAGTTTCCTGAGCCAGCAGGCCTTACTTACACTTAGTGTGAAGGGGAAAGTCTCCGTCAGACAGAGGAAAACCTGTGAGACAATGCTGTCACCTAGAGGTAGCACTCGCACTCGCCAGTCGCAGTTTCTGTAGGGTGACCATCTCTCCAAAGGCTGTTCCCATGAATGAGAGCAGGGGCGGCTCCCTTGGGCCGTAATCCTAGTGACAGCTCACACTTTACAGAGATAAAAGCCCTTTCTAGGACATGCAGACAAAAACGGACGATGCCTGCATGACACAGAGGCTATCAGTCACTCTGTAGCCTCTTTGGGGCAGTCATAATCATTTTCATTACACTGTATTATTCCTCTCTTGGTGCTTTGGCAGCGAGAATTCTGCAAGTGCCGTAGATTGATTGGTTCCCAGGAGTGGATTGAGATGACCAATCTTTGCACGTTGAAAGTTGTGAGAGTCCTGAAGTGGGGAGCTTCCAGGTCATTGTATGTTGCATCTTCGTTGCACTCGTGAATACAATTTCTTACAATTTTGGGGTTTTTTCTATCATAATTGAGCCCTTCAAAATGGAGATACATACCACAGCGAGAGTTGAGAGAAGAATTAAAGAAATAATAAATCTGTCACGTTTGTCATTTGAGTAATGGGAGTAACATTCAAGCATTTCAATTCTAACTAATGTAAATTGTGCTATTTTCAAGAAATCCTTTTTCAAAATAGGAGGACAGCATGGGAGCAATGCCAGGGGCAGCTGCTTTGTCTGTCTAGGCAGTCTGGCATAATCCAACACGTAGCAGCAGACTCACATGGGTATAAGAACCACCTGCATCCCTCACCATGACAGCTCTCCATTACATGTGACATACATGCCACACCTTTGGAGGGTGTCATTCTCCTGCCTTTGCAGGCCAATGAAACTTGCGCCTAATCATAGGACCGTGCTTTAGATGCCAGACAACACAAGCAGATGAGGCACTGGAAACTGTAACTGGGAGATGGAGCAACGCACATTTTAAGAATTTATTTATGTCCACATAAAAAAAAGCATACAAGGACACAAATACTGAAGGTGCAGTAAAGTTGCATTCACAGAATCATGGCACAGATCTTCAAGATACAAAACACATCACTTATGGGTATAAGTAGCAGCGTCTCCGCCATATATGGCGGCTGCCAATGATAGCAGAGACAGCACAATATTTAGCTAGCCTTTTAGCCCCCCTTTTTGGGCATCCCAAGTTGTTGAAACCCTCTAATGTCCTAGGCTGCCAAATATGAAAACGGATAGTCTGCACCTATAGCCTAGCTCTGAGATGGTATTTAGGAGTGGTTGGTATTTAATGACCTTGGTCATAAAGGCTTCCTCTAGGCTAGGGTCAAAGGTGCAGGGTATCTCTAATACAGACACTTCTCTGGCCTCTTCATTAACAACAACAACATCTGGTGTATTGGCAGACAATTGTGTAAAAATGTCTCGGTTACTATCACAGAGATGGAACATGGAAGGATTGACACGGGAATGTTTGTACATTCTCACTGAAGAAGAGAAATGGTTTGATATGTCCTTCACTATGAGGTCCACTATTCTGTCGTGACGTGCTATGTACATTCCTTTGTAAGCATAACAGCCATTCAAGATGTGTGACATTGTTTCAGTGACCTGTTCTGTGGTGTGATGTAAGCAATGGGGAACCTGAGTAGTAGGGAACCAGATAGAGAGATTGAGTCTGGTAGGAAGGACTTGTAGTCTGGCTTTTACAGTGAATGTGACAATGTCCTCATTGAGCGCAGTGTTCTTAAAGAATGAATGAGAAACAGAATGATCGGCAGAGGGAAGACATGCAAGTTTTCCCTGAAGTTTTAGTCCAGTCCAGTGTTGTTGTTGTCTATGTTGGTGTAGATCCATGAGAATTCGCCTGGCACCTGTAGATGTTAGCAGGTGACTGTGTCCAGCATATGTGGCTGTTGCCTTGACCTGGATGAGGGGGTCAGTTATAATGTCGTCTGAGACCCTCACGGTCCCAGAGTCAGACCGCGCCCACTCCAGGGACACTCCAGTTCGGACACAGAGGTCGTTCAGATCCGGCCAATCTGACCAAACCCCAAAACCAGCGGAATGGGTGTCAAGTTTCCCACTGGGTTTCCTTCTGAATCCGAGGAAGTGGGGCTCTGATTACCTGGCTAGTGGGACCTTACATCTCCTTAGGTCCAGGAACAGAGAGGATTGAGCCAGCTCCCTAACATCCTTGTCATCGTTATTCAGCATGTTCAGAAGGTGGGAAATCCGCATGCTGGTATATATCCACTCCACGTCTGGTACCCCCAGCCCTCCCTCCCACTGGGGATGAAAAATAATGTCACGGGTACTGTGTGAATTGAGTCCAAACTACTTTCGCACTAGGCTCACTGTTTTGTCATTCATTTCACTCAGCACTTTCTGTTGGATGTGGACATTGGAGAACAGGTACTGAGCTTTAGACAGGGCCACCTGTCTGACAACTTCCAACTTCATAGTCAGCGGCAGCGGACTTCTGTTAATCAAGTCCAGCCTGGATGTGAACTCAGACAAGATGATGTTAACTTGGTCCTTCCATTCTCCTGCAATGTTAATTTTATGTCCAAGATAGGTGTATGTCTCATGGAGAGAGTATACACGTATGGGTTCTGTTGCTATTGTGAATGCAGGGCATGTGTCAGTTTTTTAACGATACCACCGATTCCCTCCACTCGTCCTCTCATACAGAACAGCACATTTTGTGTTCTTGACCTCCAGGCCAGACCATTCCAAAAAAGAATCTGTCCTGGTGAGCATGTTCTTAATTGTACTCTCTTCCCTAGAGGCTAGCAGGATATCATCCGCATAGCCCTGTACTGGGTTGGGGGAGATCACACCGTGGGGGGCACACTGACACATCCACTTTATCCATTGATTGGTGGCAATTATAAAATTAACTGCACTCCATGGACAGCCAGTTTTAATGCCTATCTGAAGAGGTGTTGGGTGAGTGAGCTGTTTTCCACAGATTACTTGGATAAAGGAGCCTCTGTATACATCTTTCACTATGTCAATGAATAGTTGGGGTAGTTGTATTTCCTCCAGTGATCTAATCATGACATTGTGAGTTAGTGTCCCAAATGCATCTCTAAAGTCAAGGAAGACTGAATACAGTCTACAGGACTCGTGCTTAAAGTCATCTATCCCTGTTTTAAGGCAGAACACATGTTCATTCATACCTTGCCTGTTGATGTATGCCTTCTGCTTGGTGGACAAAATGTCAGCATTCACTAACCAACGGAGGACTCTGGCCAGTATGCACTTCATGAATACCATATAGATGGTGGGTAGGAGAGATATATCCCTCCATGTTGTTAGATCCTCAGGGATATTGTCTTTTTTGGGAATACGGTGGATTAATGCTCCTTTCCATGAGTCTGGTACTCTTCTATTTTCCAAACAGACATTAAAGATAGTTGTTAAAATCTGACATGATTGCGTGGCTTTAAGGGTCTCGTATGTCACCCCATCTATGCCGCTGGCTTTGTTTTTAGGAAGGCCATGTAAAACAGTCTCTACCTCCTCAAAGGTAAAGTGCGTGGTGTTAGGGAGGAATGTTGGTCTGAGTGACGGCACATCCCTGTGCCAAGGCGGGGGTGGGAGATCGTCATTAAGCCTTCGGTTTTTACATTTATTATCATAAAAAGCTTGTATGGCTGCAATGTCACTGGGGCAAGGGGGAGGATCGGGGTGCTCACTGTTGTTTAAAATGATTTGGATCGCTTTAGATCTTCTATGCTGCCAAAGATATGCCAGTTTATTCCTGCTTACCTTGCGCCCTCGGCCGCGACCGTGGCTCGTCTCTGTCTCCAGTGTGGGCGAAACGGTATCACGCAGGAATCGCAGCTGGTCGCGGATCCAGTCAGCTATTGAGGCCGATGTTAAAACTTCAGGATATGGATGCATCAGTGGGAACTTCTTCAAGACTCTTGCCACATATTTCAGAAGTTGTAGTCCGAAAGGTTTACCACTGTGGCTTTGCGCTGTAAAACCTCCGTTCTTGAAGAATATTCCACTTAGTAATGTAGCGAGCTTTATCCACTTTCCCGGATCACCTGGAGGAAACAAAGTTCTTCTCGTACTGTCGTTTGGTGTTCAAGCGGTCCCTGTAGATGTTTTCATGGGTCTGGAAAGCCACCCATTGCTGCTCCGACAGCGGATGGACATACTGCTGGAAGACCGGGTCTATTGCCTCTCTTCCCGGCAGCTGTTCATGGGAGGGGTCGTGAGGAAGCCGCGGCTGTTGGTAAATTCTCCCGGTGAGTAATGCTTCTTTGTATGCGAGCTTGATGGTCGCGATCAAGCATATAGTACGCGGAAATTGCCAATACAGCTTAAATCTGCACCTACTACATTAACGATGGTAGTTACAACGGGTGTGGTTGTTTAGATTTTATAAAACAACTTGGCGTTCACCTGCACTTCACGCACACACACACACGGTGGCCACTCATGTAGGCCCTTTGAAAAGACAGTAAATACATTTACATTTTACGGCATTTAGCAGACGCTCTTATCCAGAGCGACTTACACAATTGACATTTCTTTGCATACAATCTATTCATACAGCTGGATATTTTTTTTTTTTTTTTTTTTTTACTGAAGCAATTCAGGTTAAGTACCTTGCTTAAGGGTACAACGGCAGTGCCCCACCTGGGAATCGAACCAGCAACCTCTGAGTTACAAGCCCAGCTCCCTAACCATTATACTACACTGCCGGCCGGCCGGCTCAATACAGGTCAACAGTTCCACTCAGTTAAGGTCAGGATCATTTTGGTTGCCATTTTGACTTTTGTCAGTAATGTGTATGGACATGGAGACCACCATTATACCACAGGTATAAAAGGATAATATCAACGTAATATGTAATATGGTTGATATATGAAAGGAATATCAGCCATATTGCAACCTTGTAGCCTGTCGTGCGGATGAAGTTAAGTGGGCCAGGGCATGGTGGTACTTGGATGGAAGACGTCCAGGTTGCTGCTGAAAGTTGCGTTGGTGGGATTATAACATAAATAAAGCAATTAATTAATTATGTTATATTATATTATATTATCAACATAAACTATACAACAGCCTTTTCCTGTGGTCAGAGAATAATGGTCGTTTTTGCCCCAAGTTGTCTCTGAGTTATATGGGTTTTGGGGGCGTTGTTATCTGGAAAGCATACTCTGTCCAGTGTCTACTGTCCAGTGATGGAAAATGTTTTCATTGTTTCATTGTTTAGCTACAAAATTAACACATTATTTTCACTTTTGTATAGGTGAATATGCATGTATTGCATAATATGCATTAGAAATTGGGTGTTATATACAACTTAAAAACATATATCAGGTAACTAGATTCTTCCTGTTATGGGTTTCATATTTTCCTATGCATCGCTGTGGGTGACTTCATCTAAACGAAGAAAGCTGCGTTGTTATTTTTTTCCTTTCCGCCACAGCACATATCTCTTAATTAAAATTGTACATTTACATTTGACATTTTAAGCATTTAGCAGACGCTCTTACCCAGAGTGACTTACAAGATGTACATTAATACATGGTATGATCAATCATTGTTCGCGCAAGAGATGAGTGCAGTAATAGAGCGACATACATTGTGGGGCTGGAGCTGAGCTCCCTGACGGCAGTGTCAGAAAGGAGAACGCTGTCCAGGCTGCACTCCATCATGGACAATACCTCCCACCCACTCCATGACGTGCTGGTCGATCACAGGAGCACGTTCAGTACAAGACTGATCCCACCCAGATGCACCACAGAGCGACACAGGAAGTCATTCCTGCCTGTGGCCATCAGACTCTTTAACTCCTCACTCAGAGCACCAGCCACTCTGAGACTGAGCCAGCAAATAGGATAGCTGGGGAACATTTAACACTTACATTTTTATAACTACAATTGACACATACTGTGCATAGAATAGTACCTTAAGCGGATGCTACTTATTTTTACTTATTTTACTTATTTATTATTATTATTACTAGTATTATTGTTATTTTTTTTCTTAGTCTATTGATTCTCACGGTACAAACAGCCCTATGTCTTGAATGTTTGAATGTTTGCCGTGATGTATATACTGTGCCATGTATAATATGTGATATGTCTGAGTGCGAGCAACTGTAACTTGTCCCAATTTCCCCCCGGGGATCATTAAAGTTTTCTGATTCTGATTCTGATTCTGATGATTCTGATACATAGTTGTTAGCAGCTGCATACCATACCAGCCACACAGGAAGGAAAAGGTTAGTAAAACATTTTTTAGAAGAAGTTTTAAACAAGTATGCATATACAAAACGCAGTATTAAACGTGTAGGCAGTGGTGAATAAATACTGCCTACTTGTCTAAATACTTGTCCTTTGTTACATTCGGCTGGTTACCGGTTGCCTAGCAGAGAGAATACGATATCGTAGAGAAATGTGTCCTTGTGACAAAATTATCTTCTCTCGCACAGCTGGACGCATCCCAGCTTGACCTGAAGAATGAATTCGACAGTGATTATTCCCCGTTCTTGCGGAAAAAGTGAATGAATGGACATGCGAATAAATTACAAGGACGAGCGTATTTATAAACAAGATAAGCACATTCCGTTCCGTTAATGAAGCGACACTCAATTTCGATGGCGCTAAATAGCAAGTACATTTAAACCTCTCAAATACCAACGCGGTTCCACCCTGTGGGAGTGCAGTGGAACTTCATGATCCGCAATGTCATTAGTTTCTTTAAACGCTCGATTACAGTGCCATTGGTTAGTACACTTGAGAATAAAGCAGGAATAATATGTAGAGGGCACACAAACTGCTCCCTGGCGTCTCGCGCCGGCGGGCATGTATAATGTATTCTGTTTGGCATTCTGCAATGCCCGCGGAAGACTCAGGCACAGTGAGATTACCGTCTGAGAGAGTGCTTCTTTCCTATATTGTTACCATCCTTTTGGTAGCCTTCACGTCAATGGAGCTGTGGGTATTACCACAAACACACAACCAACATTTGCTACATGGCGCCCCCTACTGACACAGGGGTTGAATTACGCACTGGTTGGTAATTTCTCCCTTTTGCGGATTGTAACAGCACGCTTCCTTTGTATATGTAAAGGATGTGTAGTGGAATGGACGCATGCTAGGTCAGGCAGTCATGGTCACTGTTCTAAGAGACCAGAATTATCTAGAACGCAATTAAGCTTATTTTTTGCATGCTTACTTAATTGTTCTATACCCTTTTGCACAATATATATACAAAAAGTGCATGCCCGTTATCTGACTATTTGGTAATGGAAAGAAAATCTAGCAACTCTGCTATGTAGGGACGTTTGTAAATGTATCCCACCGGCGTTGCCTGACACAGATTTTAAATGTAGGGTTTGGAACAGACTGGCTTACCGAATGTGTGTCAGCCGTTTGGTGACAATTGTGTGCTTACAGAGGAACACTGCCAGATTTCTCAAATTTGATGTTTTCCCTTATCTCAAAAAAATGTGGTTAGATTTTTTTCTGATAGGTGCTCCAGTAGCCAGAACTGCGATGCAGCACCCAGGCCTTCTTACAACAGAAGTCTTGCGATATGATTTAATAAAAAGAAAATTGACACCTTGATGGCCTATATTTTCTGACACTCTTACGGGTTGTGCATCAGGGAACGTGTACATTGGCCATGAAAATGCAAAAAAGACTATTTCAGATATCTTGTTCGTTTGAGAAAACTGTTGGAAGCACAGCATGCACGTACTCTCAAGGGGACTCCCAGAAGTGCAGTGCTGGTGTTTCAAAAAGTTTTTTATAACTAAGAAACTCAGTTTCTACTCTCACTGTACCCGGGGACATATTGCCTGCCCCTAAATTTCAATAAAGTGACGCCTGAAATACCAGCCCTGCACTTCAGGGATACCAGGCTGTTAAGACTTCCTCTGCTTCCGACAGTTTACAAACCTTGAGCTCAAATGGTGTCTGAAAGCATTACATTAAAATCGGATTTAAAAAAAAACATTACTTAAATAGAGAAATGTTCAGTGTTGCTTAGTGACTCTTATAAAAACCAAATGTCACTCTCATCTGAAGGTTGTGACAAACTGTCTTATGTGATATGATCTATACCCCATGTTTTGGTTAGAATGTGGATTTCTTGGGCATTATTCAGTTGAGTACAATAAAGTACATTACTTTATTGTACTAGCTTAGCTTACATTACTGCTGGGGCATTGGCAAGCTTTTACTATGAAAAATGAAGTACTATCACTGCCAAAGGTTTCTGTCATTTAAATTGACTAAATGTACACAAACATTAGTTGATCATTTCTTTCACAACCAGACACTTCTTTGGGAGACAGGGAAAACGTACACCTACCATCTACTTTACCAATCCCCCACCCCAATAAAAACATCCAGTTACATGGGGTTTGAGTGTCATAGGGGGGAACTAACCCAAAAATAAACTTGAATTGTGGCTGTCAATCAAGTGTATTTATCAATTTATCAACTTTATTTATCTGTTTAATTCATCCTTTATTTATCCAGGAAAAAACAGATTTAGATTGACATCCATTTTTCAAGGGGGACCTGGCCAAGAGAGCACACACTTAACAAACACAAACACACAAACATAATACAAACTATCAGGTGGGCTGCAATGGTAAAAACGGTCAGTCCACTCCTTGTACGGACAACACTAAGGGTAAAGGTGGAGGTGTGGAATTAGTGTGTTTCTGGTGCCTGTTCCCCGTGCATGTCGATTCTATACCCAAATACTGATCCTGGATGATGGTCAGCTTCTCTCACATAAGGGAAGGTTATTCTGACCAGTCTTGTGGGAAAGGGTGCACTTGTGTCATCTATTAATGGCAAACCAGGGGCCTTTTTATTGACTGCGGTAATTTGAGGACCTTCCCTTTCCAAACTTTCACCCTCATAAAAAATGACCAGCCTAAATGGACTGATTGTCGTCATCAAACATTCTTGTGTCCTTATGTTAAAAATATTCCCCTTCGGATAGGCCAACTGACTGACAATAAGCCCAATTTGCAATCTGGTCAAATCCAATGATAAATTAGTTCTGGAAGACGTTCTATTGCAAGGGCAATGCCTGTGTACAGGCTCTGACCCCTTAAACTGTTTGTCTGCACTGGACATTCCCAAGCTTTGTGACCACGCTGTGGCTGAGGAACCCCATCTCAATAAAATGTTTGACGCCTGTATCAAACATCCCTAACAAGCTGCAATGTCCGTGAATATTTAACACACTTGGAAGCATGTCAAAGCATGAGGGGTCACTGGACCACCGGACCCTGGTTTGGGGTTTGCTGTCATCAGCAGATTATGACCATTAACAAATATTGAACAGCTCCCAGAGATGTGAGGCTGACCTCCCAAAGTGCATTTCCACCCAGAGTGTCAAACTTAAACAAATGAAAGGACAGCGTAGCACACCTGGGCTCCCCTTCCTCGGGTTGATGGTAGCAGATGTGCGAGGGTACCACATCAATTTGTCCTCGCGCCTCACTTTAACCAACCGTGCGTCTCATCAAATGATTGACAAATTAGCTTTCCGGGCACAGCAAATTTTCACGGCCGCCCATTTTGGCTCATAAATTGTCCTGGTTTCCCAGCATTTGCATTCTGTGATGGAGACTTACGGAGGTAACAGCTCCAGATCTCCGCAGCGAGCTGGCCAATTAGAGGCTCGGCACTTGAGTGCACAGGAAATTCTCTTCCTTGCTTTTTCCATTTCTTACTCGCCCTCCTCGCTCTTTATTTCCAGCGGAGTGGTGCAGTCTCTGCGGGTTGTTATACTTTACTGTGTCACGGCTTATTAAGTCAGTGCAAGGCCAAAGAGTGGAAATCAAAGATGAAAAGAGGACATGTGATGGAGCTCAATTCGAGATGTTTTTGGGCTACCGAACCACTTTTTGGATTCAATGTTATTGTCAAAGTCAGGATTTGATACCACGCCACTGGACTCTTCAACACACTGGACCCCAGTGTCTTAGTCGGATGAGTCACGCAGCAGCCCCAACCAAAGACGTTTTCCTGAAAGACAGAGAAAGGATATATACCATCCCTGCAGGAACATGTTCGTGTTATGGGGGCTGATTCAGTTGATGGTGTTTTGAGGCAGATTTGGCTGATGTGGCCAGAGAAGATCTTGGCTTTGTAGCAGGTTTAGCTCAGTTCTTTTGGATCAGTTATTTTAATCGGTTTCCAATTCAGGTCTCCTCTCAGTTCAATATCATCTCAGCTCCCTGAAATCAGTGCCGTTAAGAAGATACAGAGAAATGGCGGGATGCTCTCCAAAATGTCAGACATTAGTTTCTAAAAGAACGTTTGATTTTTATTGAAAGAGCCACGAAATAAGTGCCCAACATTTTGGCAGCATCAGATCAGTAAATATGGCACTAAAAATCAATGAGGGGTAGATATGAATCTGGGGGCTTGTCCAAACTCATCTCAAATGAACAGACATGTCTCACATCACTGACAGCACTGAGAGGTCTCTACGGTAGAGAGACAGCGCCCCTTATCGGACCGAGTCTGAGATCCATCTTGTCTCCAGGAACTGCACTGTTAAGGACAGAAGGAGAGAGAGTGAAAGGGAGAGAAGGGGGGCAGACAGAAATAGAACAAGAATGTAAAATAGAGAGGGAAAAAGATTTTTATCAGCGTGCGGTTCTAGGCTCCTTTTAACCCACATCAGCCTGAGGAGTGACAATTAGATGTCTGTAGAAGACCACAGTGCATCTCTCACCACTTCAAGTTGGGGGGGGGCGCGGTCTTCCATGCGGGGCACTTGGACGTCAAGGTAGTGAACGCTATCCGTGGACGGAATGAAAGGAGGCTTTTGGGCCTTCATGTGAAAGAGAGCAGAGCTCCCACAGACGGGTAAATGTTCTTATAAAAGCATGCCGACAGACGTGAACATCTTTCATGTTAACAAAGAGGCCATCTCTCACTTGTTAAACCCCCAACCCCCCTCCCCCCCATTCCTCCCAAGCAGCCAATCCCACACCCTTCTCTCGGTATGGACTGCTCTTTCAAATAAATGACATATCGGAGGGGGGAAAAACAGGACAAATGAAATCCATTCATGCCAATTCAATCATTTTATAACATGCATGCAAAAGCAAATGGAAGACCACTGAAAGCCTCTTCAAATTCAAGCAGAATCATAAACTTATGATGACTATATACACTGATCAGCCACAACATTAAAACCACCTGCCTAATATTGTGTAGGTCCCCCTCGTGCCACCAAAACAGCTCTGACCCATTGAGGCATGGACTCCGCAAGACCTCTGAAGGTGTCCTGTGGTATCTGGCGTCAAGATGTTAGCAGCAGATCCTATAAGTCCTGTAAGTTGTGAGGTGATGCCTCCATGTATCGGACTTGTTGGTCCAGCATATCCCACAGATGCTCGATCGGATTGAGATCTGGGGAATTTGGAGGCCAAGTCAACACCTTGAACTCTTTGTCATGTTCCTCAAACCATTTCTGAACAATTTTTGCAGTGTGGCAGGGCGCATTATCCTGCTGAAAGAGGCCACTGCCATCAGGGAATACCGTTGCCATGAAGGGGTGTACTTGGTCTGCAACAATGTTTAGGTAGGTGGTACGTGTCAAAGTAACATCCACATGAATGCCAGGACCAAAGGTTTCCCAGCAGAACATTGCCCAGAGCATCACACTGCCTCCGCCGGCTTGCCTTCTTCCCATAGTGCATCCTGGTGCCATCTCTTCCCCAGGTAAACAGCCATCCACATGATGTAAAATAAAACGTAATTCATCAGACCAGCCCACCTTCTTCCATTGCTCCATGGTCCAGTTCTGATGCTCACGTGCCCATTGTAGGCACTTTCGGCGGTGGACAGGGGTCAGCATAGGCACTCTGACCGGTCTGCGGCTATGCAGCCCCATACGCAGCAAGCTGCGATGCACTGTGTGTTCTGACACCTTTCTATCATAGCCAGCATGAACTTTTTCAGCAATTTGTGCTACAGTAGCTCTTCTGTGGGATCGGACCAGACGGGCTAGCCTTGGTTCCCCACGCACATCAATGAGCCTTGGGCGCCCATGACCCTGTCGCCGGTTCACCGGCTGTCCTTCCTTGGACCACTTTTGGTAGGTACCACTGCATACTGGGAATACCCCACAAGACCTGCCGTTTTGGAGATGCTCTGACCCAGTCGTCTAGCCATCACAATTTGGCCCTTGTCAAAGTCGCTCAGATCCTTACGCTTGCCCATTTTTCCTGCTTCCAACACATCAACTTCAAGAACTGACTGTTCACTTGCTGCCTAATATATTCCACCCCTTGACAGGTGCCATTGTAACGAGATGATCAATGTTATTCACTTCACCTGTCAGTGGTTTTAATGTTGTGGCTGATCGGTGTGTATATATATATATATATATATATATATAGTTAGTTAGTTATAGTGATGTTCTCTGCCTCCTTCTGTCCACAAGCTTTTTGATGTCTGTGTCCGGCAAATTAAACCGTAACGGTGGCAGTTGAGACTGTCCCAGCTGGCCTGCTTTCTTCAAAAGCCTGCTCTGAACACTAGTTCTGCACGATTGGTTAAATATCAATAAACAATGGGGCCCATAGCTAGAAGAGACACTATAAAATATACCATTTTTGGGGTGTAGTGAAGGGGTCAATATACTGTAAGAAGCCCCTTTCTGCTGAAATCTATAATTTATAGATTAAAATATAATTTTTTTCCAGTTTCTTTTACTAAATTATTAAGGAACTTAAGGCACCAAAACTCCATCAAATAGCATTGCGTCTATTTAAATCCCCAGTGTAGTTTTTTTTTCCTGCAAAAAGAACATTTCCTAACTTTGTCATTAAAGCAGTGGAGTTTGCACAGCAGGATGTCTGTCTTCAATGAGTTGTGAAGGGAAGTCTGAAAATCCCAAGGAAACAGCATGTCACTTCAGTGGCTCTCAACAACAAAACTGTCCTCACCACTGCTGCCTGGTTTCAGAACTCTCCTGTCTGAAGGCCAATCGACACTCCACACATCACAGCAGCAGTGCAACGGCAGCCACGCTAATTAAACTATACTGTGGCGATCCAGGGGGTCGCCCTATGTAAATATGTGTGCGGGGCATTGTGGGGGAACATTATTGTGTGTTTTGTTGTTCCCCCCAGTGCTATTTAGCGCTATGTGTTGTAACCCATTATTGTGTGTGTTGTTATGTGTATATATGTGCATGTAAAACCGATGGTCGCGGTGAGCTAAAGGGTAAAGCGGCCAACGTTCGTTTATTGTTTAGTGCGGTTGCCTGTATTTCATTTGTAATGTGAGTTCATCATTGAAGGATGTGGCGAACGCGGAAGAGCGAAGCTGCGGAGGCCAAAGACCTTCCCACCCATGCTGAGATAGACGCGCCGTTCCGCCGGAAGTGGCGCCAGGCGAAGGAAGGAGTTCCGGAGACCAGAGTTTTTTTAACGCGCCCAGAGGGGGCTAGCGCTCCCCACCCACGCCGCTCCACGTCCGAGCCCAGGGACGCTCCCACCAACCCTGCTGCATCCCGACCTCTAACCAAGCTGCCTAAGTACGACGGAACAGCGGCGCTAACATCATACCTCGC
This sequence comes from Aldrovandia affinis, assembly GCA_029706075.1. Lineage (NCBI taxonomy): Eukaryota > Metazoa > Chordata > Actinopteri > Notacanthiformes > Halosauridae > Aldrovandia > Aldrovandia affinis. Next base: position 7,698,519 of record JAINUG010000010.1, read on the forward strand.
CCAGGTACAGCTAGCAGCTGAGTACAATGGATGGGGCAAAGCGGTCACAGTCGTCCACCTACGCCTTAGCCCTGGAGGGTGGGGCCCTGCAGGTGCTTCTTGACCTCTCCCCAACTGAGCAACGCAGCTACCCAGCACTGGCTACGGCCCTGGAACGATGTTTCAGTCAGCGGGTCTTCGAGAGCCACAGCCGGGAGCAGATAGCCAAACGCTCTCATCAAGGGCAAGAAACGGTAAGCACTTTCACTGCCGATATCCGCTACCATGCCCGGCTGGGCTACTCCAAGTTCCCCGCTGCTGTCCAGGAAGAGCTAGCGCTACATGCGTTCCTGTGTAACCTAGCCCCGGAGGAGCTGTTTCAGCACGTCCGCCTCCCCTCTCTGGGTTCACTAGCCGAAGCTATTCTAATAGCTGAGCGAGCGGAAGCGGTTTTAACACCCCTCCCCCTGAGTCAAGCGCCTGCCCACCGCCCACGGGTCCGGAAGGTCACCAGTGATGACGACGACACAGAGGGAGAAGCGGCACCAGCACGCCAGGTCCACTCTCCAAGTTCATTGTTCACTGGTTGGTTCACTGCATTCGAGGCCTCTACGCAGTGTGCCTGCTTGACGGCCAGCCCTGCCTCGCACTGGTAGACACGGGGTCTACCATCTCACTGGTCCTGCCTGGCACCGCCGGTGCGCTACCCGCAGCGTGGACCCCCACCAATGAACAGATGCAGACCGTCACAGGGAAGCGAGCCAGTATGCGGGGGAGGAAGAAGGTGCAAGTCCGTCTCGGCGACCAAGAAGCAACGCACGAGTTCTGGCTGGCTGACATTGATGATCCGTGCATCATCGGCCTGGACCTGATGACGCGACGGGGCACATGTGTGGATGTTCCCCGAGCGATGCTCAGGTTCGGAGATCAGGCCGTAGCCCTCCAGTCCGGCCGCCACCAGAAGCAAGCCCACTCCCAAATCGCAGCCTCGCCTGTTTCACCTATCGCCGCCCCACCTGCACCGTCTGCCGTTGCCACACAGCCACCTGCCTCTCGTGCTGCACCGCCCCAGCTGTCCAGGCCCCTGTCCACCAGCCGCCCTGCACTGCCCTCGCCACCACCTGCCTCGTCTGCCCCGCCGACCACTGAAACAGCTCGGGCTGTCCATGACCTGTGGCAACGCAGCAGCAACGGCTTGGACCCCTCGCAGCAGCAACAGCTAAAGCAGCTACTACGTATGCTGATAGCTTCGCTGCCAAAGATGAAGACTGCACGCGAACGGGGTTGGTTTAACACACCATTAACACCAGCTCTGCCCCGCCCATCCGTCTATGCCCCTACCGGCTCGCCCTCACCAAACGTCAGGCCGCTACCAGATCCGGGACATGGCGGCTGCCAGAGTGATCGAGCCATCAGACAGCCCCTGGGCAACCCCCGCTGTATTAGTAAAAAAAAAAGATGGTATAATTGGCAACCAAATTGGGAGAAAAACGGGAAAAGGTTAGAAAAATAAATGTATAATTGGCTGCAAAGGCGAATACAAAGAGTAACAGTAGGTGGGGCCGTATCTGACCTCGGTGCTGTGGGCAGTGGTGTCCCGCAGGGATCGGTGCTGGGACCTCTGCTCTTCCTGATTTACATAAATGATCTTGATATGGACGTTAGTAGCAAAATAGTTACATTTGCAAATGATACTAAACTTGGGGGTTTGGCAAACAGTTTGGAATCGACTAAAGTAAGGCAAGGTAAATTTATTTGTATAGCACATATTCATACAACTGAATGCAATTCAAAGTGCTTTACAGAAAAGATAAATGAAAAAATAAAAACATAAAGAAGTGCAATTTAATAACAATTTAAACGTTCAAATTTAAAATCAAATTAAAAACATAAATAGATCCAAGATGATTTAAACAAAATCTAAAAATGGGCAGATACATGGCAGATGACATTCAATATTGCTAAATGTAAAGTTATGCATGTGGGAAATAAAAACATTAGACAGGAGTATTTTATGGGAGGAGAAAAGTTAGTAGGTGTTCAATTTGAAAAAGACTTAGGAATTGTAGTTGATCAAAGCCTATCTGCATCAAAGCAGTGTGCTACAGCAGTGAAAAAAGCCAACAGTATGTATTCTTATGTTCTTATGTTCTTATGTTATGCCGTTCGGGCTCTGCAACGCACCCGCTACATTCGAGCAGCTGATGGAGCGAGTGTTGGCTCATGTCTCCTGACAAAACTGCATCGTCTACCTTGACGACCTCCTCGTCCACACCAGCGACTTTGAAGGGGCCCTCCGCAACCTGCGGGAAGTCTTCACCGCCATCCGCCAAGCCGGGCTGCGCTTGAACCCGAAGAAGTGCCAGCTGTTCCAGAGGGAAACTGCGTTCCGGGGACACGTAGTGAGCGCCAGGAAAATCGCTGCTTTCCGCGACTGGCCCCACCCCACCAACGTCAGCGACCTGCAAAGTTTCCTGGGGTTCGCATCATACTACCACCGGTACGTGCAGGACTTCATCGCCAGCCCACTTCACCGCTTGACCGACCGCGGCCGGCCATACGTCTGGGACGACCCGTTCCACGGCTTTTAAAACTCTCCAAACTGCCCCTGTACTGGCGTATCCTGACCTGAACCTCCCGTTCATCATCGACACAGACACCAGCAACGTAGGCGTCAGTGCAGTCCTGTCCCAGCAAGGCAACAGCGGAGAGCAGGTAATCGCTTATTACAGCCGTGCCTTGAACAAAGCGGAGCAAAAACTACTGCATCACTCGCCGGGAGCTCCTCGCCGTGGTCGCAGCACTGCAGCTTCTTCATCCGGACCGACCACGCCTCCCTCATGTGGCTGCTCCACTTCAAAAACCCAGAGGGCCAGGTTGCACGCTGGCTGGAGACGCTGCAGGAGTATCACTTCGAGCTACAGCATCGCCCCAGGCGACAGCACGGCAATGCGGATGCCATCTCGCAACGGCCATGTACGGCGGCGGACTGCAAATACTGCCCTCAACAGGAGGCATGGGCTCAGTTGGCCCGGACAGTGGCCACCCTTCAGTCGGTCGATGGGGAAGCTGGCTGGCTCCCCCTCCCCCGTCCCAAGTCCAGGAAGAGCAGGAGCAGGACGCGACCCTTGCCCATGTGCGAAGTTGGCTGGCGGCAGGAAGACGGCCAGAGTGGGCGGACATTGCCGCTCTCGACACTGAGACAAAGGCTTACCACTCCCAGTGGGGTGGCCTCGAGGTGCGAGGCGATGTGCTGTATCGGCGGTGGCAGGCCCCTGGCCTGATGCAGCTGTTGGTGCCCCGTGCCCTCCGACCATGGGTCCTGCAGTTGGTGCATGGAGCAACGGGGGCGGGAACAGCAAAGCCCTTCGCTGCCTCAGGGGGCGGTTTTATTGCATGTACACTGCTGCGACTCCTGTACGGCCCAGAAGGGGCCCACTCGGTGTTCGCAAGTCCCACTGCAGCAGTACCTGGTGGGGGCTCCGATGGAGCGCGTCAGCATAGACATCCTCGGCCCGTTCCCCGTCACTGACTCCGGCAACCGCTACATCCTCGTGGCCATGGACTACTTCACAAAGTGGCCCGAGGCGTACGCGGTGCCGGACCAGAGCGTGAGCACGACGGCGGGGAAACTGGTCGAGGATATGTTTTTCTGTTTCGGGGCCCCCGCCGAGCTGCATAGCGACCAGGGGCGGAACTTTGAGTCCCAGGTGTTTGGTGAGGTGTGCAAGCGCCTGGGGGTGAGCAAGACCAGGACCACGCCCCTTCATCCCCAGAGCGATGGCCTGGTGAGCGGTTCAACCGAACACTGGCCACACAGCTCGCCATCATCCATAGCCAGCACCAGCGGGACTGGGACCGCCATTTGCCCCTGGTCCTGTGGGCTTACCGCACCGCCATGCAGGAGTCCAGCCAGTGCATGCCCGCCAGCCTCCTGTTCGGGCGTGAGCTCCGGACGCCTGTGGACTTGGTGTTCGGGGCCCCCCAAGCCTGAGGTGGAGGCCGGGCCCGAGATGGCCTACCTTCGCCGGCTGCAGGAGCGCCTGCGGGTGGCGCACGAGTTCACTCGCCAGGCCCAAGCCAGTTCGGGAGTGCAGCAGAAGCGGAGCTATGACACCCATTGCCGGGGGCAAGACTTCGCAAATCTACTGCCCCTCCCGAACAAAAGGGATATCTCCGAAACTGCGGAGTCATTAGCAGGGGCCTGGTGAGGTTCTGCAGCGGCTGAGGGAGGTGGTCTACTGGGTGCGCATGCCCGGCCGGGGGCGTGTGGTGGTCCTGCACTGGCCCCGTATCGACCCCTTGCGCAGCCTGCCGTCAAAGCAGCGGACGAGGCGCTTGTCCCGCATTCCCCCAGAGACTCTGCAGGTGCGCCTGGGGGACCCCCAAAGGAACCCAGCGGTGGCGGCGCGCACCACCATATTTAAAAGACTTTCTGACAGTGGGGTCGCCGGGGACGGCTGACCCCTTATGGGGGGGCTAATTTGCACAGTAGGACTCGTGCCAAGAACCCTGACCGAGTCAGAGGGTTGTTCCGATAACAGAAGTAACACTGTTGTATATAAATGTATATAGGCGCCGTTGTGTTAACATTATGTTGCCTTATTGGTGATTATGTCTGTATTGTCTATGTGTATACTGGAGCTTTGTGTGTGACACAGAATTTCCCCAATGGGGATAAATAAAGTTGATCTTATCTTATCTTATCTTAATTATTATTATATTATTATATGGCAATCCAGCGGGGTCGCCCTATGCAAATATGTGTGCAGGGCATTGTGGGGGAACATTATTTTGTGTTTTGTTGTTCCCCCCAGTGCTAGTTAGCGTTATGTGTTCTAACCCATTATTGTGTGTGTTGTTATGTGTATACATGTGCATGTAAAACCGATGGTCGCGGTAAGCTAAAGGGTAAAGCCACCGCGACCGACGTTCGTTGATTGTTTAGTGCGGTTGCCTGTATTTCGTTTGTAATTTGAGTTCACCACTGAAAACACAGGCGCTAAAAATATTAATTCATTTCCGTATTGCCATGGCAGAAAATAAACATAAAACTCAAACCTGTAAAAAAGAAAAACTGTGTTCCCCAATCTTATTTAAGGGAGGGGGCGGGTGATTTTGAAAATAGACAGTCGCTGGGAAAATGACGTACAAGTGAATGCAGATCCAATTAAGAAGTTGCATCCAGACCTCGCTTTGACAGTTATGACAGCTATTGACAACTAATAAACGTGCTTTACCTTTACCATCGCCGAAACAAGTATTTAGGACCAGACAAAAGGAATCAAATAATTGTAACAAAAGTTTTAGAGTCATCTGGACAAACTTTAATCACACACTAATAGGGTGGCCATTTCCAAAACCCCAGAATGGTGTAGGCTACACTTCAGGCAGCGGCAATTTAACATGTAGCCTAATTATATTATCAATTTAAAACCATAACCTATATAGACTAACTGAGATTGAAAATGTGTACTCACAATAGCTGGATGGTCTACTTTTGGTACTTCTGTCGCTTCCTGGCATTTTCCAGAAGCCTTCTGTTGGCCAGGAACTTTTGGAAACTTTGTGTGAAAGTTAATTCAGATCTGGCGTTCTGCTTTGACACTGTCCGCTTCCACGCCCACATTGTACAGAAGGCATGATAATCGTCTTCCTGCTTCTAGAAATAAATCCGTGCTCTTTTGACCACTCTGGTTCTGGGTCTGAAGTCTTCCATTTCGGCGTTTTGCAGGGCTGGCTACGATAGCACCGAACATTCTCCGATAGCACTTAATCGCGTGGCTTGCCTTTGCGCCCATAGTGTAAGTAAGAACGTCATATTAAATTAAAGCGCGGTATTTATTTACGTTTATTAGACCAATGACACAGGCGATTCATAATTTGACAAATACATAAACCAATAAGAAGCACATTCGAGTCTTCAAACGTGAGAAGAATTGAGTGTTTTTCTAGTCGAGACTTCAGGACAGAGCGCTTGAAAACCGTCTGTATGGCAACCTTACACACTGAATCTCAAAGACGTGAAAGCTAATAATAAACACCCAACGATAGCAACTTTTTAGTTGCTAGCTAGCAAGCTAACGTGGGAAAGGGAAGAGGGAGGGGTAATCAACCATAGCTGCCACTGTGCAGGATAATTAAAAGTGAGAAGGATTTAAGAGATCATGTATAACTTGGAACAAGCGACAGTCAAATGTGTCAGTCATGTCTTTACATGAGTTAACATATAGATTAAATGAAAGTAGCAATACTCATAGGAAAATGCATGATATTTTTTTAAAGAGACATTTAGGCTGCCCTTGCTCTCATTCGACAAAGTAGTCATAGCCTACATTTACCTTCAAGTGTTGTCTTGAACACCTCTACCAGTGTTGATTGGGGGGGGGTTCAATTCAAAGTGGATTACATGAGCTATCCTTTCAGCAGTGGGTGGAAATAGGTGGGGTTAAATTAGGTTCATTTCTCACTGACATCAAGAACCGTTTCTCTTTTCTTTTTTTTACACAGTTAATGCGTGGAATAGTTTACAAGGGCTTGTAATGGAAGCAAAACCCTTGAGGTAGGAGGATTCTGTGGCCCAGGAGCCAATGTTCTGTGGCCAGGTACTGGGTCATGGCCTAGTGGTTGGGGACCCCTGACTTAATGCACCCAAACATAAATGGTAGTTCATCTGCACTGGTCCACATTGCTTTTAATTGCTAAAATTACAACCACCTAGGTTGAACCTGGACAATTATTTGCGGTCGCACAAGTGCTCCTAATTAAAATTTCCAGGTCGCGTATATTCCAGGTCGAATATGAGACAATTAAACTAAATTAGAGACACTTTTGTTTAATTTCGATTTTGTGTATTACATTTTTGTTTGTGTCTGCTTGTGTTTGTCTGTGTGAGAAACTACAGGTATAACAGTTCCTGCCCCTCTCACCTGTTGTACTGACCCCATTTCAGTGACAGTGTCCCCTGCCTCACAACTGGGCCAAAACTGGTCAAGATCATCGAAGCAGCGACCTTCTTAAACCGCTCTGAGGTCGACTGTTGCCATGGCGCCGAAAGCCCCACTGCTTCCACCATATCAGAAAGCAACAAATCAAGGGAACAATGTGAGAATGTTTTTCAAACTTGATACGATTTGGCGAATTACTTTTGAATAAATCAGCTTGTACCACTAATAATTTCATCCAACATTCATTATATATATTTTTTTTCTCACAGGGTCACAGACAGTTTTTTTTCTTTATGATATGAGGAGCATTTTCAAGGACGGAAAAAAAAAAAGTGGCATCGTAACAGTTAATGAAGATTCATGTACTTTTTCAGAGGAGATATCCTCAATAGGTTATTGTGTCAAAGACAATGGTATCCCAACACTACATTAGAGGAAGAGAAAAAAGACTCCAAACAAGGTGCAGATTTGTCTGAACGTGTTTATGTCAGAGACCAATCCTTCTCTCTGGAATATTCATATTTTGTTATTAATATCTCTCTTTCATTTTCACAGTATGTATCTTTTTAACGTACTTTAATTCCACATGAATAGCAGTTTATGTCATGTAATATCTCATGATGAGTCAGGAACACTGGAGATTTGTGACAGAGGGAAAGGCACAGTTCCAGTTGACAAATCCCACCAACTGTGGCCTGTGACTGTTGACCCTCATGATGACCCTCTGACCCTAAAACCCTACCTCAGCCACAGAGAAGAGGAGCAGGTGCAGGTGTCGGGCCCTACAATTAATCCAAAATGTGACAGAGAAAGAAACTGCTGTAATCAGGTGTTATATTAACCGTTCAGAAGCACAGTTGTTCCAGGTTGTAGGGTTCTTCTGATGTGTGTCAACATTGGAGTTATATCTTCAGCCTCTATATGGTGTCCACACTGGCTGGACTCCAAATTTGTGATGTTAAAAATAGCTCAAGCCATTCTCGTGTCCATCATACCACCTGGCCCCGTTCTGTAAATCCTGACATAAGCAGAGTAACTCTGTCTGACTTAAACTCACCCTACCTCAGCAGGGATGACGCCAATTTTGTCCCACTGCCGTGGACTCCCAGTCAGTCAGAGTTGAGCGCAGCTGAGGCTTGAACTTGCAACTATAGGCCTGCGCTCCTGGCGAATGCACAATTCAGTGTTTTTTAATGGAGGAATATGCTATTTGTGCTTTTTCATATGAATGTCAAGGTTTGTCAACGATCACAGTGTGTTTGCATGAAGTGTTCCGACTCTTACAACCTTTAAAGACTCACAAGAGCACACATGTCACATGTTGTACATACCACTTATGGACGCATATAGCGGCCAAAATTCTATCAGAATTGTAAACTCAAAAAAGTTGCTATTAGCTGTATATACAACAACAACAAAGATGAACGCTCTGCCGTTTACAGAGACGGAGCTCACCATTTGTGATTATGAAGGCCATGAAGGGTGGATCAAGTTTAATTCAGACTCCATACTTTATCCAGCAACCACGGCATTCACGGATTACCAATGGCGAACCGGATCTCTATAAACGTCAGGGCATTCATGGTTCTTGCGCTCCAAAGAGCGGAGTGCATCGTTACACTCAGTGCTTAATTTATAAAATAAGAGATGCCAGGGCTCAACTCGCCTCCCCCAAACATTCCCCCCAGCGGAGGAAAAAAACTTCGCTGCATTTCTGTCCCTCCCTCTGGTCTAATGGTAACTTTCCAGTGATGGAGCAACAAGGTTAAAAAGGAGCGATGATATGGTTGCTGTTTTTAAAGACGCTCTTGTTGACGTGCAGATTAGATTCATTTGTGAGAAACCTCTCTCACACTCTGCGCTGGAAATTGCTACGGTGTTAACAGCGGTTAAGAGATCCTTCAAGGGCTGTGTAACTTGTTCTCCCGATGTCTCTGTGAACACTCTTGAAAGCGCGAATTGTTTCTCGGCTGTTAAGTCTGTTAAGCCTGTTAAAATACGCGTTGTTGTCGCACTTTAGATATTTATGAGCCCGGGGCTCTGATTCTGACATTTGCCGGGGCGCAAAATCAGATTCTTCCCATTTGCTGGGGTTAAGCACTGGTTACACTCCAGGAAAATTGAAGGAGGTTTTTTGAAGGAAGAGAAGTAAACTACCGGAAACATCCCCCATTTTGTTAGTCAACTATTCATGGACATTCATGGACAGTAAAAAACTGCATCAGGAACAGTGATCGCAAGTCGATGCTCACCGACAGGGATAGACGGATAGGATAGTTGCTAAAATTCACAAAACAACAGCCTCAAAAATTACCACAGCACTGAATCTACACCTCCTTGATCCAGTCTCAAAAGCTGTAGGTCTACATCGTGAGCTTCACAAATCTGATATATGGTAGGGCTGCCATTCGGAAACTGCTTGTAAACAAGGCCAATGTGCAGCAATGCATAACCTGGTGTAATGACCACAAAACCTGGACTTTTGAGCAGTGGAAGAAAGTAATATGGTCTGATGAGTTGTCTTTTACTCTTTTTCCTGCATCTGGACGGGTTTATGTTTGGAGAAAGCCAAAGGAAGCCTTAAAACCACATTGCCTGTTCCCAACTGTTTAACATGGTGGTGGATCTGTTATGGTATAGGTGTAGTGGTGGTGCTTCGGTACATGGAGCGTCCGCTACAGAAAGTGACGTGGATAAGAGTGTGATTAGTTCCCCGAATTAGAGACTTGAGTCTTTAGCTCAGCGGGCTAAATCGCTCTCTCATCGCGTCGAGATTCTCGCATAGGCAGCCATCTCATGGGAGTCATTGGGTCTGATCATTACTCTGCATGGTTGAATTACGGCCAAGGAATATGAAGCCATTTTAGGCGACTAGGTGCGCCCTATGGTGCAAACATTGTTTCCTCAAGATGTTCCCATATTCCAAGAAGATAATGCCCCCATACACACTGCTAAATGGATTCAAGAGTAGTTTCAAGAACACCAGAATGAAGTCAAACACCTTCCATGTCCTCCCCTATCACCGGATCAAAACATCACTGAATCTTTATGGGAAGTTCTGGAACATAGAGTGCAGAGTAGATTTCCACTACCTTTATCTCACAAACTGGAGGCTTTCTTTTCTTGAAGAATATTTAATTTGTATTCATTAAATACTGTATATATTCATAAATATTCATATATTGTTTCCATTCATTTGTCTATAGGCCATATGCACTCTACCATGCAGACATTTTGCTTCTCATCACATGCTGAGGAAGAGAAGAGCTAAAACATCCACGTGGTGGTGTTGCTGTGGAGTGTTGCTATTATTATGGTTGAGTGTTTGCACCACATTGTGGATCATGGTATTTGATTTACCCACATTTTTTTAAATTAAAATATGGCTGCATACTTCTCACAAGGCAAGGCAAGAAAGGTCAATGTCAAAATGAATGAATGCATTTAATGCACCTTCAACTAGGAAATTAGAGCATTGCACTTAATTTGAATAATATGACAAGATTATACCAAGAAATCAAAAGGAAAATCAATGTCAAATGGACTTTACATTTCCATTTAAATTTTATAACAGATAATACATACTCAGTCAAGGAAATGTAAATGTAAACAAGGAAATTAAAATGCAAACTATATTGTTGGAATTCCGAGGGTTTTTTGTCACAGAAGATGCCCATTGAGGAAAGGAAAATGCAAAGTGAAGTTTACGTTTACGTTTTGGATTGAATTTTGGCCGTTATATGCTTTTCATACGCACTAGGTGGCAGCACTGAGTCAATTAATTATCTGAAGGAAGTGAGAGGCATTCTGTTTTTAAGAGCTGTGCATCCAGCCTTTTTCCTGTAAAGCTGTGGCAAGCTTTTTGTTCACAGACATAAGTTTTGAGCCAGCTCCGCACAGATTCACTGACCTTTATGTACGGATGTCACAATCTAATCATTAGGGGGGCCAATATCAGCCCACCTAGATGACATAAAGATCAGCTGAGCTGCAGAGAAGTTGAACAAGTTGTCAATGAACAAGTTGTCCATTTTTAACTCTTCTTTATATTGGGGCTACCCAAACTCTAGAGGCTTTTTTTCCACGTCAAATTGTTATTTCTTGTGTCTGCTGAGCTGTTAATTGATCTGTAGCCTGTAGAGGGGACAACTGTATATTAAATACACCTGATTGATTGACTGACTGATTGATTAATCATATTGATTGAAAATTGCACTGAAGGCCTAGAAGCCTGGCCACCTAACATGTGCCTAACAGCAAAGCCTCCATTCTGAATGAATCAAAGAAAAAAATTACAGAATGTACGTATTAAATTACAATAGCTTATTATGGGATTGGATGGAGCAAAGCCTGCAAACACAGAGATCCCCAAGACTGAGTTTGGGAAGCCTTGCTTTTAATGTAGAGGCCCACAGATCAGCGCAGTGCTTTCCCCAAGCTGATGCCCAGGAATAAGAAGACATTCTAGAGCCTTCTGACCTTTCACCTTCTTAGTGTGTCCTGGTCTCACCCACCCAGACCTTGAAATAAACAGACAACTGTTAAGGTGATACCGGTCTGATTTCATTGAGTCATGATATTATTGTAAAACAAAAATAGCATAGTATGTTAAATGAACAGTAAATATGTTAGACATGCAGGCTTATGTGCAATGTATTTATGTTCGTAGTTCCCAGTAATGCACAGTACACAGAAAGGTAGCTCACTGCACAGCAATGGAGTCTCACATTATGAATGCACACATACACATGGACAGTGGGGTCCAAAAGTTTGAGTCCACTACCAAGATCTGTTTGTTTTCATTGTTCATCGAAAAACGAACACAACATTTTTACTCATGTGGTATTTGTTATTCAAGAATGTCATAAAGCACTGATACAAATTTAAAAAATGTTTGTTTGAGAAAGGATGGTATGAAATTGAAATCTCTACAAATATTTTGTTTGCACACCATTGCCTTTCATTTCCTCAAAATGTTGTGACACCTTATTTTTCATTTAAGTTTAAATAAATGGACACTCTTAATATTGATGTTATTAATATGGTCCACTGTGTTCTTGTTGCTACTGCAGGTGCTTTAATCTTGAAAAAGGACACTTCCTTTGCAAAATATTTTGCAGCTGTTTGTAATTGTCAGCAGAGCTGGAAGAAAATGTATAGACATAATCTTTAAAATGTTAATGAGGTTGATTTCTGGTGTGTTTGTGTTATTTCCTCCATATGGAAAGTTGCAATGATAATGTCATGTTGTAATGATACTTTAATTATCATATAGTGGTGTACAGTAGTTATTTGAATTACTTTTTATGGGATAAACTGGGGTGTGAAAGAAATGATACAGGATGTGTAGCATGATGCAGACTTACAATTTATTATCAGAAAATTAAATTAAACAAATCACCACAAAACCAATTCATTTTATTATGTGGGTTGTGCCTCAAAGCAAGATATGTAACTTTATTTTATTTTACAAAACCCAGCCCTTCTTTTACTTTTACTTCTGTCCCAACCATCTCAACCAAAGAGGTGCGGTTAAGACCACTCTTCAGTCATTAGCACCCTGTTGAGGGGCGTATTTTCATTTTGAATGACTGCCAGCTAAGGATTCTACACAAAGTCATGGTGATGTAATCACAGCAAAGACAGAGACATACAGTAGAACCTTGCCACCAATGACTGCAATGTGTTCACAGTTGACTGGCTTTTTGTGACCACGTGGTTTTTTTCTTGTCCGATCCCAAAATGTCAAACAAATCTTTGCAGCAAGCATGAAAATGATGTTTCCTTTTTTTCTTCTTCTCACAGAGCATGAATGTCTTTACGGAGAAAGGTTTTGCAAGCGTGACTGAAACGTCCACAACAAACAAGCGCAGTCATCCCAAACATACTGCAAACTGTTTCTGAAACCTCAAGACTACCTTGCATTCTGGGGATGACAGATTCATTCTACGAAATAAACCAAACATCTAAATGTGCACTATTCTAAATCCATCATTACCTTAAGTGAGAACTGCAGCAGAGAATACGTTTCATGTGTCCTTCATGTGTGTTATGTATTCACTCTCCATTATCTTAAAGGGCCAGCGAATGCGAACTGTTCCTCTAGGACAGTAAGGCACGAGGATCGCTGTATGGGCTGTGTGGAAAGATGCAGAACATCCTTTGGATCAAGGGGGGCTGACAGCTATGAATGCTCACATCGAAACCCTGGAAAGCCAGAGGTAGATGACAAGAGTCAGGCGTGATGGAAACAATCCCTCCCATCCCAAAAGGCGTGTATCGGGTTCCTCCAGAGCCCTCGCAAGGATCACCGCAAAGCCCCGGGACATCGTTTGGTTGTCCTCTTTGGGACGTCCAGCCAGCCCTTGGGGGAGCGGTTTTATAAGCCCCCTTAAGGAGCCATCGAGCCTCTCTGAAAAATCCCAAGATACTTCACACCCCCTGAGAGTGGGTTATAAATAGAGCCCATCTGTCCGGGGATCGGTTTCTGTCCCATTCCTTCCGCTCCACACGAGCGAGAGGTCAAAACGGGGCCTCAGTCGCCCCAGAGAAGCCTGCACCCTGCTTTACAGTTCCGGTTGTCCTCAAAATTTCTGGGGCTTGCGGTGCTGAAATCGCGGCCCCCCACTTCGCTCATCACTCCTCCGATGGCCGGGTCCATCCCTTAACCTTCACCTGTGTCCTCGGGTCAGACATTGGTGCGTTCCAGCACGCAACATGTCACCAGACATCCCCAGGGCTCATGTGACGGGGGAATTTCACCGAACGGACCACAACCCTGTAACACCCTTTTACAAATGTGTGTTACAAATGCTTTGAGGATGGCCGATTGCTACAATTAAATGAAAACAGTCTCATGTGAGCTGAGCTGATGGGTGTGCGTGTGTATGCGTTGTGGGGCAGTTGGGGGTGGGTAAATGTCAGTGACTGCCCTGTGGAGATCATCTGACCAGTCCTTCAGTGCTGTCGCGTATTTGTTTCCCCACCTTCTGCTGCCCTATGATCTAATGTGTTACAGCAGAAGGGTTAAGTCCTGAAGGGTCATTCAAGGTAATCACCTTGCTCCCCCATAGACAGATGAGTGAAGGAGAATGACAGCGGTGATGTGCATGTATGTATGTGTTTGTATGTGTGTGTGTCTGTGCATGTGTGTGACATAGTGAGAGAGGGCGGACAGTGAGGGAAGCAGAGAGGGTGGGAGATTGAACACATTGCTATGTGCATTTCTGTGCAAGAAGATACGTTTTGATTTACATCTGCTCAATTTACGTGCAAGTTTAATACATGTCAATTATTAGCAGGAAAGCTAGCCAGTTCAAAGCATTTTTAATCTTACTATCCAGTAAGCTGCCAAGCTGTACATTCTCAAAATTGCCTAGTAGTTACCTAATTAGCTAGTTAGCCAGGCAGCTAGCTAGGTAGCGTGAACCAATCCACTTTCAGCATTACTAGCTAGCTAGCTGGCTAGCCAGCAAGCTATAGGCTGTCAATATAAAACTTAGCTAGCTATAGCTAGCTATGTCAAAATAGTATATTAGGTAAGTGGCTAGTGAATTAGATAGCAGTCTTAATTTATTATTTTATGTGTCAAGTGTTAGCTAGCTTATTACTAGACAGCTAACATAAGCAGCGATGGTCACCATTCAGAACGTACATGTATTGATATTCCAAACACCTGTGTGTACATCCTCAACAACTGTAAAATTAGAATGGACACACCAGTGTGACTTGTTTTGGTCTGGCCCATCTTCTTATCAAACTCTGTTGATTTTCCCACATTGGGCATGACATGGCTTTGGCGAGCTAGGCACAGTTTTTAAATGACAGATTTCTATTTATTAAAGATTTATTTTAAAGTTGTATATTAAAATATTAAAATGTAAATATCTCCTTCATTTTAGCTGTGTTAATTGACAAATGGATGGATTTGCAATCATGGCATATATCATTCACAGCTAAATATATTATTTAACCTTATATCATAATTATATTAATTGCTCATCATGCCCTCGGAAATACGTATATTAAGAAATCCATACATTACAGGTCTGCTATTAACATTACTTATAACCTTAAACAAACACAGTACCAAAGTCATTTCATTGAATATCACACTGAGTTCTCAGCATCAACTGTGAACCATGTAATATCAGAAAGGGAGGGACTAAAAAAACAAAATGATGACCACGACAAGCCAACATGTGTGGGAATTTACCTGGGGGAATGTTGTCCTTGCAAGAATTCTGGTCTATTGCTGTGTGGGGGTTTTGTGTGCTGTAGGAAACCTCCTATGGCCTGCATGTTTGCACAGGTCACTGCACTCTGCTGAAGGCAGAGTAAAACACTGATGTAAAACACATTCAATGGCCTAGCAGCTGTGGTAAAACACATTCAGTGCAAAACAAATGTGCAAATTATAAAACAAAACAACAAATTTGAGAAACAAAACAACATTTCAGAAAACGCAACATAAGTCATAAAACACAACGGCAAATCACACAACAGCAAAACCCTGGTCCACATAACTGTCAGTATGGCATTTCTTACATCAGTCATTGAGGAGTATTTTCTTCTGAACCCCTGCTTCCTTTAAGTGCATTTTTAGCATGCGCATACTCCTATTTATGTCGAGAAAGGTTGACAGCATAACTAGGATTACTTTGTTTGAATGTCCTTGACTAAAATAAGCATGAATGTGTGCACTTATATGACTAGTTTAATCATTTAGGCTAATTTTAATAATATATAAATATATATATACATACACTACTGGTCAAAAGTGTTAGAACACCCCCATTTTCTAGTTTTTACTGAAATTTAAGCAGTTCAAGTCCCGTGAATAACCTGAAATGGTACAAAGGTAAGCGGTAAACTGCCAGAGGTTAAAAAAAAAGTTTAGGTTACCAAAAACTGAAATATTATGTAAATTTCTGAGTTATAACTGTTGAAACTGAGACTTCCTTACTTCAACCAGTGTTAAGCTGTGCTTGAAGCTGTTGTCTTGTGTTATCACGCAAGCTGTTGACTCTCAGAAACTTGTCTTCTGATTTTGTTGTGGCTTTGGGTCTGCCAGACCTCTTCCTCTCAGAGTTTCCTCCAGTTTCCAAGTGCCTTTCGATGGTGTAGGAAACTACTCACTGCCAAAGAATGTACATTATTTTTCAGTTTTTGGTAACGTAAACTTTTTTTTTAACCTCTGGCAGTTTACCGCTTACTTTTGTACCATTTCAGGTTATTCACTGGACTTGAACTGCTTAAATTTCAGTAAAAACTAGAAAATGGGGGTGTTCTCACACTTTTGACCGGTAGTGTATGTATATATATATTTATATATTATTAACAATAATTTGCAATACAAAACAGAAATCATAAAGGGGCCAGGGGCTCCTTACAATACAAAGGAGATGATATTATAAAGAAACCTTAAAAAAGACACATATATTCCTCGATGCTTTAGAATTACTGGAGGCTGAGAGCTTGGGATATACTCTTTGACTTCATTTTCAAAGATAATAAAAAGAGTTTTTCGATTACTAAATGTAATTTTATGGATATTACATTTTGCCAACTAATGAAGATTCATAAAGTAATATTCACTTTCTTTTCTTTTACAAATGTTATAGAAGCCAAACAGTACATCCTTACAAAGCAAAGACAATTCATCACACATGGTGAAAAACACTAACACTAGGTGAAAAACCAAGACACTAGGTGAAAAAAGATGCAAAGCCGTCTCTATGCAGGTATCACCAAACGAGCAGCTCATTTCAATATCCTTTTTCATTTTTTTGTATAGGTAGCGTTAAGCTGGATAGAATTTAAGTAATTCAAAACAGATCTCCCATTTTCCTTAATACCGAGGACATGAAATCGCATGACACTTTCCCGTTCACCCAGAGTGACAGACTGCGCATCCAACCAGCGAAGAAGGATGCTGTGCCCTTTCGGTTTTAGTCAAGTTAACGTTGTTGTGTTTTGTGACTTGCCGTCGTATTTTGTGACTTGCTGTTGTGTTTTGTGACTTGCCGTTGTGTTTTCTGAAAAGTTGTTTTGTTTTTTAATTTGTTGTTTTATTTCATGATTCATTCATTTGCACTTCCAGGCCACTGTACCAGGCAGCTGCCAGCACATGGCCTGCAGTGCATGTGTTCTTCCACGTGGAGCATCATTGCATCTCAAGACCTTTTTTTAACCTTTCCAGAATGATCGCGCATATCACGCAACTGTACAGCATCCCAGAGTTGGTGGCTTGGTAAGGTGATCAAATTCATGCACATACATAAATCAGCCCTGCTTGGAGCCCGCCTGACATTTCTGTGTCGTGTCATTCAGGCCACAGAGTACTGAAGTCAGGGGATAGATACTGAGAATACAGGAACACCATACACATAAAATGTATGTAACCAAAGGAGTAGCTACGTGCTTTTGGCAAAGGTATATACACATTTTTATGGCATGACCTTCTGAAAGCTAGGTTTTCTTTTTTATATTAATTTATGTTAGATTTTTTCCTATTTTCTCCCAATTTGATGGTCAATTGCCTCTTCTAATGTAACTACCCCTTTCCCTCGTACATACAACAGAAAATATTCTAAATGTGAGTACTATCATAGCCTTCCTTGACTGGTCACAGGATCTTCTCCACTCCATCCTCCCAGTGTGGTTAAATCTGTTAAAATCATTAAGCCATAAAAATGTTTTAGGTCCCAGGACAGGTGCTGATGGGGGAAAGGGGGCGCGCTCGATGCCAGGGGGTCAGCACTGGTGACAGCTGAAGGGATGAGGATTTCTCTGGCTTAAGGGGGCATCAGAGAAGGGGGGGGGTCCTGGAATGTCTTCGGGCCCCCCTCCATGTTTCTTAGGGGGGAGGGTGGGCCTTGCAGGGCCAGATTTAGACGATTTGACGGAAGGAAGAGAGGGAGTCAGAAGTTGCTCTGACTGCCCTGCCTGGTAACAGACATAGGCAGCTGGCCAACCTCTGTCCCTCCCCCAACCTGACTGTAACCGCCTCTTCCATCTCTGGTTCCTTCAGGTCTTTTAGAGGGGGGACCACCAGTCTCCATCAATCCTCCAAATTGCTCCAGGAAGCTCGTCATCGGACGTCATACGACCAAACTCATGAGAATAAATCTTCACCCCGCGAAAAGGCGGTGATGACTTTCTGTTTCAATCGTCAGTCAAACATTGTGTCGCTCAAGTGCTGTGGAAATTCTGCTGCGCAAATCTCTCTTCTCAAACGAGTTTATGTTAAACTACAGGCAACAGTAAACTGCGTGAAAACAGTAAGGATTAGACACAAGTTATCCTGCTGCTGTTTATCCAAGTTAATGCAATTGTATAAGCAGTGTTCATCCCATACGTGTCGATGGACAACAAAGACATAGCTATCCCCTGCCTGCTGCGACGCGTCACGTCTCAAAATAGACCAGCTTTCACTGCATGCTAACTTGCATATGTTCAAGTTACCTTACCTTAATTGGTTGGAATCCAAATATGTGCATATTTAAACTGCTCGGCCTCACTTCACGCGAGGCAGGTCACAGGGGTGTCGAGCGATTAATTATTAGGTGTGTAACTGCTAACAGCAACTGGCCACTAATGACTGGAACGTATGTTATGCTTCTTTTATCCAAAGGGACCCAAATTAACGTGCCTTCGCGAGCTCTCGTTATGGGCTCCCGGGACAAACTGGCGGGGTTTCCTTCTATTGTAAGGAACTGTTTTCGCTGTACTTTTTTGATACTGTTTTCCTATCTTGAAATCAATAAAACCTTGCCGTAGAATTATAATTGTATTTAATAACTTCGCACAATCGCTAGTTTTCGATCAGTTGCCACAAATATTAAGCAATGTCAAAAGCAAGTCCTCAGTTTTGTTCTGAACACAAATGTTCTGCAGGCTCCACTCAATGCATGGGATTGATGAGCGATTTAATGGGTCTTGGATAACATTTCCCTGATCATAACTTGATAGTTGCTAAATGTGCACTTGCATTAATTAACATTCTTATTTTTAAGTAGAATTATTCCCCAAGGATAGAAAATATAGTGTGAAGCATCACTATATGATGACGTCATCCGCCATGAACGATACAAGTTGTCAGGTGCCAAGTGGTCTGACCCATGCTCCCTTGGGATTTTGATATCCAATATGGCGCATTAATTAGTGTGGCATATTTTATGAAGTCTACCCTCTGCTATGTTTTGTGTATATGTGCCAAAATGCCTATAGTAGGCCCACAACCATGGCTAGTCCTCATCTCACCGTATTATTTTAACGGTCTATTTAAACATTTCTACAGTGGTATTCGTTTCGACACACGCACACACACACGCACACACACACATATACATATATATACATATACATATATCTGTATATGTGTGTGTGTGTGTGTGTGTGTGTGTCTGTGTATATGACAGTATAAGAATGGTTGCTTAAGCCCTCGTCTTTCACTTCACAAGAAAATTGAGACTATTCGTAAAATCAAAATAGTAATAGTAATAATAAAATGTAATTTTCTGACGAGCCTGGTAATTAATTTCAAATTAACCCCCGTCACTTCAGGTCTTAGCAGAAGTCTATCGAAGCCTCACACCTTCGCAATGAGACGTGTGTTAAAACATAGGGTAGCCTAGGTGTGGAAAATCCCATCTCTCAAGTAGGCTAGCAATAGGCTACTACATATTTCTAAGTCTGTCCTATTCACACAGGCGAGTGTGTCCTTGGGGATTTGTAATTGCCTGAGTTTGACTGCTGTGGTGTTAACATAAAAAATCGCGGAATGTCACCGCCTCGAATAATGGTGAAAGTAGGGGCGCAACACATGCCGGCATTGAATATAGTTAATTGTTGAGATAAGTTTGTTTTACTTAAATCATCTATTGCCTGATATACATGGGGAGAAGCATTCGGAAACAGATATACATCTGGAGAAGCATTCGGAAATACATGTTATGATGGGAGCATCTAACCAACTATTTATATACGACAAGTTCTTATTTTAGAATGATTGCTAGATCGACAACTTTCTTGACAAACAAATGAGGACTGATTGGTCGCTGGGGAAATATACCGGGGAGTGGGGTCTAATACGCATACACCTTCCATCCCACCTCCTCCAAACAAGTTTGGAACCCATCTATACAGGCATATACAAGGAGCCTTGAATTCGTTCTCTGTGGAAATTAACCTCTATAAAAGGCTACATATTTTACCCAGTGACCCATTTACAATTCTAAGTGATTTCATCTTTACGCTCAAAATAAACCGGTTCTGACGCCTTCCGCGCTGCGGTGTTGGGGGCCGCCTCTATTCCATTTATAGACCAAGTACACGCCCTACTCCGTACACTATCCAATCAATTTACATCTTTCGTCGCCCCAAGGTCCTGCGAGTAAAATATACACATATATATACTCCTATCCGCTGGTTTAAGTCGTTGAGGTTTCTCCAAGTGTCTTGCGCTGTTCAGCTCCTTGCATTTCCGCTTTGCGCTCTTCCAGCAGGAATCTGTTCTTGTCTTTTGCCTTGTGGTAAAATACTCTTAACTAAAAACTAAAATGGCACCAAAGAAGGACGTTAAGAAGGCCGAGCCCGCAAAGAAGGCCGAGCCCGCACCCGCACCCGCACCCGCACCCGCACCAGCACCTGAACCCGCACCCGCACCTGCGGCCCCGGCAGTCGACCTGTCAGCCGTCAAGGTAAGGACTGCCTTTCGCATCCCCTACCGTTACATGTTTGTGTATGTGTGTTTGCGTCTTTAGCACGTTGGAGTGGAATATGTTTGTGCATAGGGTAGATAACCTTTCCTTTTTGTGCCATTGCTACTCGTATCATAGGCGCTTTAGGTGTCTGCAATGTAGGTACAGGTGGAAGGCGATTTAGCGATTATGAAAATTAAGTTGGTGTAGAAAACGCGCCTGGCGTGTTTGTACAGCAATGTACAAGACACTCGTATTTGTCCATCGATATCCCCGTAAGATTAAAACTGTAATAAGTTTTGTATCAGTTGTAAACATCATCATATTTTCTTCGTTAGCTTGCTTGAGTAATGACTTAATATAGATTAGCATTTTATCACTGTCAGGAGACTATTTTGAAATAGTACATTCCGGTTTCGACAGATGTTTCCGCTTGGGAGTTAATACTGAACTAGATTAGCTAAAAGTAACATATGAGTATGTATATTCACTTTAATGAAAGGGTATTGGAAAAATAGTGTGAAGAATGCTGTTGCGTCTTAACTCTGTCCGTAACAAATTGATTATTAGCAGGTGCGTAGGTACCAAGAGAAGACTGAGAAAATAGTTATAGAATATGTTTGAAATGATGGCATGGAACCGTTTGTCAAAATCGGTCAAAAATGTCAAAACACCAATAAGCGCAAATGTTTGGTGAATTCTGTCTTTCACTTCGCATGAGTTGTTGGAAAATATCCACTTTTGTAAAAAAGTGAAGAAGAAAAAAGAGAAAAGAAAATTTGAGATTGGATTTGTTATAGGTACCTTTTATTTGCTATACGTTATTTGAAAACGACACCCCTGCTTAGAGAATCAGTACCACGGAGAGCACCCAGATATTCTTGTGTGCTCCTCGTCAGTGATGTCTGGCTCTCACCTTTATCAGACTCAACTTTTTCGCCACGCCCCACGAATATCTTGATTGGAAGGTGAAAGTTACAGTGGGCGTGCCCTGGCCATGTAACATATGGCCAAATCTGGAAATGTGAACATATTTAAAGATGAGTTGTCTATTGCCAAATAATAGGTAAACCAGCTAAGGGACAAACGTATGCTGAAGTTTGACATTTTAACAGATCAACAGCGTTTCATACAATGCGTTTCATTATATGTATTGCCCCTTTGAGGAATGCAATAACCTTGTATTACCCGAAAATTAGCGCATGATTCATACGATAAATATGGATTTCATCAAGGTTTTATTATTGAATGAAAAGTGCAAACAAGCTCAATGTGTGTCCTTAATCCCAGTTTAGCAAATATAGAATAAAAAATTATACACGTAGTCTATGACCACTTGATTTGATCAGATTTCGCATGACACACATGTGTAGGCCTCTGTATGTCGTACATACTGGTGTACAGTAGGCTATTGCCATATGTAAATGACGCGAGAGAACACAAAATGCTGATAAAAGTAAACTAGCCTACTGACGATTAGAAACTTGTATTTAAATCCCCAAGAAAATCTCTCAACAGCCATATTAGACTACATTTGTAGCTGTACATGCTGTATATATGTATATACTTTTGTTGTTTTGTATATTTAATGCATGCTGATGTATGTATGTGTGCTGGTACTTTTCTTTCTTATTCCTATGCGAATGCTGATTAGTTTGATTATTGCTATTGGTTTCATTTGAATAATTTACATGAACTCATGCCTGTCCATTCTGTTGAATATCAAAGGCGTAGAAATAGGCTACTGTAAGTGGATGTACGCACGCCTGCTATGATTAATTGTGTTTTTTACACGGCCCTCTTCTTTCCTTCACCAACAGCTGATCAGCAGGAACTACGGCCCTTTCAGAATTCCAATTTTAACGAATGCACCAACAGATATGATTGAATGATTTATTTAAAATATTTTACAAAACAATTTCTCATGGGATTGTCCTCTTCGTTGTTTTGGAAGCCATTGGCCTTAAGTTATCAGAGCAAACGTATGTGTTTTATTTGTTACGGGGCCTTGGGCATAACTACGCTATTCGGGAGGATAAACGGACATAGAATAGTCATATCCAGAGAGAACGTTACACTTGATTTGATAGGTTTGTCAATTCCAAGGACAGTTAGCAAAGTGGATACATTGAATACTTCCTCGGGTTTTTTCTCTCCAAAGAAAATTGAGAGACTGTCCCCCACAGTGACGCTTAAAGTATAAGGTAATGCCAGGACAAAGTAGGCTTCTAGGCTACTCGTAGGTGGAACAGAAAACTGGAACGATGTTTAAAATGGTGATACGATATTTAAGGTTTAAGTGTGTAAAGCGGTTTTATTTGTCCACGATGTATAGGCCTATACATATGTGTTACAAAGGAGTATGAGTAGTTCAAACAATTCTCGGTAAATAATTTTAATAGTAAATGCAGAAAAGTTGTCCACTTTGCATAGGCACAGTAGAATGTATCAACACGTGTTGCGACGCTTGGCTTTCCCACAAAATACTTTTTCGGCACACTGTGTAACAGTTTCCTTTTTTCGTTTTCAAAATGTAAGACTAGACTCTACCTTCATTTAAGCTCCATAATCGTTCATAGGAATGTTAACAAAAATTGTGGTCTGGACGGGGAGTTTTAAACCTTCAAAAACGTGGCGTTTTAGCCTTCCATTTAGAATCATTTCATTAATGAATTTATCTTGTTGAAATTGGATTGAGAGAGACATTAGACCTCCCTAAAATATCAATTAAAAACACGACGCATCGATTCATATTTCAATGTTACACTAGGTTGAACACTAGTGCGGCAGTGCTGTTGTTCCCCTTAGCAAGGCATTGGCACTTATTGCCTAAATATTGTATAAATATTCATTTGTATAAACAGATAACATTTTAAATTCAAATCGGTCCTCCGTTGGCTACTACGCTAATAAATATTTAATAATAATAGTATAATTTATTTATTTAAATTGAATATTTCAATAATATAAACCAGCCTTTTCAATAACGAATTTAATTGGCCCCATCTGTAAAAACGTAGCCTTCAACATTCTCCTTTCTTATCAACTTCAAAGAAACTAATTAAAAAGGAAAAGCATATGCAGCCTATGAAATTATAAACAAGCTGCACTAGATATATTACAGTAATTTTCTGATTGAAAACTAAGGCAGTAAACTGTTGCACTGTTTCCTAATGGTTTAAAATGATTTTTGCTGATATCACGCTATTATAGTCAGAATAGCACGGATGGGATTCCATTTAACCCCTGTTTAAGGACAACAGTTTGCTGATACCTATGTACCTATCAAGTCAAAGAAACTGTGAATTGCCTCAAGCTGATACGCAAGGCTCGTGTGTTCTGGCCTATTTGTACCCGCACAGCAATGAACGGTATGCCTCGATATTTATATGGGCCTGGTGATGAGTTTATGAGAGGTTTTTTCTAAATGTGTGTACACTGCATCCGAGGCAACCATATTAAGAAATCGCTATATGAATATCTATATGAATTCTTGATGAGTTTTCCATGACAGCTAAAAATATATTTGAAAATAAGATACTGTATGTTGCTTTACCCAACCAGTAGAGTTACTGTAAAAGCACGCTTATATCAACGAATATCATATTTTTAATAGTAAAAGATGTTAATAAATTAATCGCAATTAAATGCACATTGGCAAGGAATATGTTGAGAACATGCTATTGCAAACCAAATGGACAGACAGGAACTAACAGAATTAAATATATGTGCGTATATATATATATATATATATATATGGTTCAAGGCGCATATGTTAATATGCTGACCAAAGCCAAGGAGTCTTGGATGAGTCTCTTGGTAGTGTCTAAAAATAGCCCCCACCCCATCTAAAGTCCTGACCTAACAAAGTTAAGGTACTGCCCACGTGTCATCCAATCTGCCCTCTGACATCACAGACTGGGATTAATAAAAAGGACTTTAATCAAGCAGTAGGTCCCACTCCTCAGAGCCTTCAGCCTCTCCCACTTCAAGTCCCTGCTCTCGTCCTCCTCCACCTCTTCAACATGGTGCGTACTCGAGTGGTCTGCACCAGGCGTTCATTTAACGCGGAT
The DNA here is from genome assembly GCA_029706075.1 of Aldrovandia affinis. Lineage (NCBI taxonomy): Eukaryota > Metazoa > Chordata > Actinopteri > Notacanthiformes > Halosauridae > Aldrovandia > Aldrovandia affinis. Next base: position 7,723,221 of record JAINUG010000010.1, read on the forward strand.
GAGAACAGCAAGACTTTCCTTAAATCATTTGGATCTTAGGGCTTAGTGTGGCGCTGTACCAAACTGACTTCTTGCAGACTGACAGTGTTTTCAAAATGTTCTCTAGAAAATGAAAATCTAAGGACCAGCTTCCTCAGTTTGGGATAGTTGGCTTTCCAGAAGCTGTTGAGATGGAGATTAACTATAATGCAATGACTGTGGCTTGCAGAGCCAGTTGACTTGTCTTAAAAGCAGTTTAAGCTCATACTGTACTTTGGACCGGCTGTTTCATCCTCAACCTGCTATAGTAGTTATTGCATGCTACTGAAAATGTTTTTGACTTTAACCTTCTCTGTGTATCAGTATGTTTTGGGATCTGGATCATTTTTCAGTTAGTCCAGCCTTATTCTGACATTGAAATAAAATCTTATTGTGCTTAATAGTATATATTTTATAACAAGGGGGCAATGGATGTGAATTAGGCTGAGTGCAAGGTGTTACCAGTGGTTCAGGGATGGACATTTCTGTTGGTGCATTCGTTAACAGGAAACCTTTCTTTCTTTACCTTTGGTAGACCTCATTCAGTGCTGATCAGCTCGACGGTAAGTAAAAGGGGGCCGTGGGAGAGGGTGGTGCCGGTGATGGGGGCAGGGGGACGGGGGGCACTTTTGGTGAAACCAGGGTCCCCCCCCCGAACCTTCCCCTTCTCCGTCCCACTCTCTCTGCTTGTGTCCCACCACCCCAGGGCCTTGCGGTGTGGGTGCCTGTCTCCCACATCCGCTGGCCCTGGGCGTCAGTGGGCACCCGTGCTGGTTTCCAGAGGGGTATATTAAGATGTTCTCTTGGTTGCTTTCTCTCCCACCCCCTGCACGCACAGTTGGATTTCAGCACAGACCAGATGGATGGTGAGTAGCTTGCGATGTCTGATGTCTGTGTCCCCGTAGGAGGCGTGCCAGTTGAAGAGTTATGGTGCATCTTGACCTAAGCACGCACTCTGTCACCTGTCCCTGTGCGCTCTACACCCCCACACACACATACCTGTTGTGTCTGGAGTTCAAGGGAATCAGTTGTGTTGCCTGTCTACGCAGAATCCGTCTAAAGTAAACCGGGTGAACCTGGATTTCATAAATAATTGCATCATCGTCTGTTCTTTTGTGCACACGAATTGAATAAATGGAGTCTTGTCAATCGTTACTTGTGATCACTGACCTAACAATAGCCACGTTACGTTTGTCCATTAAAGACACAAATGAGACCACGTGTGTTGTAACGTCGAGGGCACTGGCATGGGGTATGAATGGATTTTCGATTATAAATGACCTGTGCACCAGATAAAGGTTACTGCTAAATTAATTAGCTTCAGAGACTAAATGCTTACACAGAAATGTAATTTGAATTTGGCGGCAGTGTTAGCATAATGGTTAAGGAACTGGGCTTGTAACGTAAAGGTTGCAGGTTTGATCCCAGGTGGGGACACTGCCGTTGTACCCTTGAGCAAGGTACTTAACCTGGATTGCTTCAGTAAATATCCAGCTGTATAAATGGATTGTATGTAAAGAAGTGTGAAACTGTGTAAGTCACTCTGGATAAGAGCGTCTGCTAAATGCCTGTAATGTAATGTAATGTAATGAATTTTGGTCAAAATGGTTACTCCTATTGTTTTTTTAACATAGCAGCACCACAAAAATATAAGGTTCATAATGGAAATATTAATCATATTTTGTATTCCTGTATTAAGCATCAAACTGCTTTTAATACAAACCCTGTGCCAGGTTACCATTTTATAGTTTTATAGTTCTACAGGTCAGTGAGTTCATGTAATGAAAAGTAACTCATTGGAGCAATTGGAGCATCGGTGGGTGGATGGTTGGAAGGGCGGCCGTTGAGCTGGGTGTTAGTTACACCCCAGTCAGCATTCCCGTGTGTAACTCGGGTCGGAGGAAGACTTTGCTGCCTTTATATGGAAAGGCTTACTTTCTCGGGCTGTATCGGTTTCACTGTCGGGATTTTAAATGCGACCGCACGCCCTAAAGAGAGACTTGAGAAGCATCTGGTGGTGTTTCGGGAACCGCGCGAAGCTATTAATCTTTCAGCGGATCACTTTCAAATTTGTTCATTATGCAGCCAATAGAAATAGCAGCCTCTTGTTATCACCCAACGCCTTCTCGCCTACGGCAATTACAACAACTGCGCGGAGTTTTTCTCCGTCTGCTGACTTCCACCCTGTTCTGTCTATGATAACGACCAGACATTCGTTTGCATACTGCAAATAAAGCTTGGCTTTTATTATTTTCATTTTGTGTTTGCTTAAAGCAACATATTGTATTATATTATATTATTGCTTACAGCTCCATTCAGATATTATCACTATCTCCTCAACTATATTTATATTTAAATTGTTTATATGCAAAATTTCCAATGCTGTACTGGGTGTAAAGGTTTAAAATCTGTTCATTCAAACCTTAAGTGGAGCCTTGCACTGGCAATCCATTCTAGACTCATTCCGTGTCTTTGTCGCTGTTATTACAAATGTATTTGAATGCAAATGTTTAAATATTAAAATCATGTATACTGTTGTCCTTCAGATGAATGTATATGCATAGACAATGATGATTTGTGTGAGTGTGTGTATTTGATTGTGTATGTTTGAATCTCACTGCTCCTAGAAGATATGATGGGAGACATTTAGATTTTTTCCAAGCATGGTTTTGAGACAGGATGAAATGTGACAGTCCTACACGTATGGGGTGATTTCATGTGATTGCTCAGGGTGATGGTCCTCTGTCAGTAACCCTAATATCATACAATGCCCCCTCTCCCCTTCCCTACAGACTACAAAGAGGCCTTCGGTCTCTTTGACAGGGTCGGAGACAGCAAGGTGGCATACGAGCAGGTGGCTGACATCATGCGCGCTCTGGGACAGAACCCCACCAACAAGGACGTTCAGAAGATTCTTGGCAACCCCACTGCTGATGGTGAGTGGCACCCACCATTCCCCTTAAACTGGAGGAGGGGCAGGGGGGGGCGAGGCTCAGATTCCAGGAGGGCTGACTCCTGTAAAACTGAAGGATGAGGAGACAGGGGCTCCAGGATAGATCCACTACTGACTTCTACAGCTGTTTAAACTGTAGCCAGGAGTGCCACTAGGGGGCGGCAATTGGCTGTCTGCCCCAGGGAGGGCCAAGCCGACATGAGTTCGCTGCATATAGGAGGAGACGATACTTCGCCTTCGTCACTGCCGGTGTCAGGGCTACGGCAGCGAACTCACAATACGAGGGGGGGATTGACATGGAAAATAAAGGGTGTAATTGGCTACTAAATTGGGAGAAAAATTAGATAAATTCAGAAACAAAATCTTAAAATTAAAAATTAAAAACTTGTGGGACTGAACCTCATGGCATCGAAACATTGTGAGCATATATTTATGCGGGCATTTTTTTCTCTCTTGCTCTTAATTGCTAAATTAGCCCCGTCACTACCCGATTTTCAAAATTTTCATAAATGATATATTAAATGTGAATATTATATTTGTTACCAAAGAAATATTTCACTACTGTGTGTTTTATATGGCTAATCGGATCAGAATAGAATATATTACATAACTTTTTTACATTACCTCGCAGATATGGCCAACAAGAGGTTGGACTTTGAGGGCTTCCTGCCCATGCTGCAGACCGTGGTGAACGATCCCCAGAAGGGAACCTTCGACGACTACGTTGAGGGTCTTCGCGTCTTTGACAAGGAGGGCAACGGCACAGTTATGGGCGCTGAGCTGCGCATTGTCTTGGCAACACTGGGTAAGGGCAGAGAAAATAAGGCTGTTCTTGGGTGTGGCGCCCCCCTCTGGCCAGAGGTTTGATGCTCAAGGGAATCACAGCCTAGATGCAAACTAGGGGTGTAAAATTATTTCCACTTTGGAAAGTCTTTCCATTTTGGCTAATTTCCAAAATAAACTTCAATTTCAATTTAAACGTTAATTAAATTTGTCATTTTGTATGTCATACTAAATGACATGACTCAATGGCCTCAGCATACATAGCCAACACGACAGTAAAATATCTGACTACGCCGATCACTCAATAAATTAAGATTTCGAAGTAATTTGGAGTTGTGGATCTTGGCTGGATTGTTGCCTTCTGGGAATTTGGATATTGTAATTATTCAATGTCACATAAATCAATTTTTTCAGTAAGTACAAAATAAATATTGACAAGTTTATGAGTCTGAAATGGAAAAAATGTTCAGACAGTGTGCATATGTGTGTGTGTGTGTGTGTGTGTGTTTCACAGGACTTGTTTACTGACACGCTTTCTTCCTGCAAACTCTTAGGTGAGAAGATGAAGGAGTCTGAGATTGATGCTCTTATGATGGGGCAGGAGGACGAGAATGGATGTGTCAACTACGAGGGTAAGTTTCATTATATTCAACCTACTGTTAGATACTATCATATTAGAGACTGATATTCTTTATATGACAGTACTGTGCACACACTGAAATACTATCCCATTAAACAATGAGTTGTTACAGACATGCTGTTGACTCCTGACAGCTGCATTTGCTCAGCACTGTTGCTTTGTACTTAACTGGAGTATGTACATTACAACAGTAAATAGGATTAATATGAGAGAAACTGCCTACTATGCATTGAAATGGAGAATGTAAATACAGTATTGGCAATGTTTTGGATGAATGAGTATGAGACAGTTGTGATGTTATGCATTTAACCAGAGCATGCACATAACAGTAACACATACAGCCAGTGGGATTACAATGTGTGTCAAAATATTTGTGCAACTTGTAGAGCTGTATCACTATTGCCAGGACATTATGAGAACTTGCGAATGCTACCACACAATGTTAAGTAAACCAGTTTGAGAGTGTTACAAGTTAGCTGGCGGCGTGTTCCCCATGAGGGTACAGTACCTGACTGGTACCACAGCCGAGAGCCTGGCCAGAGTTCAATTGTTGTTTTTCTGATTCAAGTATAAACCTCACTCATTCTTCTCTCTCTCTTCCCCATCCCCGACCGTCGACCAGCCTTCGTCAAACACATCATGTCCGTGTAAGAAGTCTTTTCCTGGAGTGGTGTGGAAGCTGAAGTGTATCTGCAGACCACCAGGTTTCAGGACATCCATTCACTGTTTCTAAGACCAACTGAGGAAATGAGAAGGACTGTGGGATGTTGTTTCTATACCGTTCCTTTTTGTTTTTCTTTTCGCGTGACTCCTTGCCCCCTGCCCCCCCCCCTCTTCTCAACCGCCAACTCTCCCGAAGCCAAATCTCCACAGCGCACCCTTCGCCTACTTCCACCCGCCTGGCCCCGCCCTCCAAGGGGGGGGGGCGTGCCTCTTCACAGGGGATGGGAGCAAGCAGAAGGAGGGGTGGGTGATCACTCACCAAGTGGGGGTCACCTCCTTGTCCCCGCCCCACCCTGGTCAACCCCACCGGCCGCCGATGATCAAGGCACTCGCCAAGACCGTGGACCGGCGTGTGCCCCTGCCCATCTCCCCCCGTCCACCTCCTCGGCCCTCAAGTCTTAATTTATTTTCGCTCTGTCATTTCGCAAAATAAAGTTTTTTTCGAAAAATACTCCTGGCCTCCTGTTCCTTCCTTTTCAGCATTGTGCGTGGTTCCTGAGAAAAAGGGCAGCCTAAAGCTTATATGTGTTCAGTTCAGATATAGACTGCAATATGTCCTGACAGTGAAATAATTTTGTTACACAATGGAATGTTCTTCGCTCCAGTGTGCTCTCTCTGCCCTGAGGGTACTTCAGCCTGGTGATGGGTCAGTAAAGTAGACAGCACACAGGCTTGGGACAGTAACCCTCTCCCAGCAGTCCTGGGGTCTGATCAAGCACATTGAGTTAGGGAAGGGGATAAGCTGCCGAATTAACTCAATTCGTCAATGAATCTGAATGAATTTGCACATCTTGTAAGTCGCTCTGGATAAGAGCGTCCGCTAAATGCTTAAAATGTCAAATGTAATTTAACTAATTAATTTCCCCTCAACATATATAGGCTTGTGCCAGGAGGAATTATTTGTAATAATGTTAAATGTTTTTGTAAAATATCTTCGAACATGCTGCATTTTCATGCAAAGCTGATCACAGCGAGGATGGCCTCAGATTTTACAGAACGGATTTTAGTACTAAAAGAGTGACCCTATTGACTACTATTGGTAGAGTAAATAAACCCATTACTATTGGTTTATTTACAATAATTTCAATGGAACTGTAAAATGTATTTACACATTTAGATATGTATAAAAGAATGCAGCATGTGAAATGTGCCGGAAATCATCAGGTGGTAGCAAACGGAATGTATTCATATTCAGTAGTATTCCTCCTGTCTGGCAGAAATGAATGCTTGTTAAAATCATTTAGAAAGTATTCCTAGATTTTAACATAAATCACTTATGTGGGAGTAGCAACACACAGGTTCTCAGATACGTTTAGATCAAAAACATCATTTTATTTTTATGGATCGCACAAATAGCTTTTTAATACTATCACTGCTCTCCTGAAATATTTGAGCAGGACAAACAATCAATAGGCCCTACTGTATAACAATGGACAGGCGAGCTCTCCATTAATAGAATGAGCAGTGGCGCAACATGATCAAAATTTCCTCTTGTAATTCATTACCCATGAAACTATTTATCCTTCCTTACTTCTTTCCAAAAAAAAGACTTCCGCCCACACATACTCACGATTCCAAAGAAAAACATTTAATAACTGAACAATTAAAATATATAAATGTGATATCATTCCGTGTTTCTGCCCATCCTGGGGAGAAGGCAGAGGCGATTGGAGTGTTGCACATTTTTAATATCCACACCTTGCCAAGAAATGAGGTTTATACAAGGATAGAGCACAAATCCATTGCAGTCACCTAGCATTCATTTTGCAAGTCTGTATGAATTTCTTCCTCGCAGTGGGGCGAGAGGGGTTAAAGACTGCTCGGGTTTGAACAAAAGAATGTGGCAGAGGTTTAAGGCTGCGCTCTCTCCTCCTACAGAGCTCCTTGCGTACAGTAAATCGACAACCGAAATGCTTAAAGCTAGTGAAACGCACTGTAATTGTAGAGTGCAGGGAAAGTACAAAATAACAATTACACACTTTTAAATGAACACCGTTTACTCTTTAATTTAACATATTGTTGAAATTAACATAATTTAATTAAGACAATAGCAAAGTTAGATGTCAGCTAACACTGGCAGTGAAAGTTCACCATTTCGTATTTAAGCAAAACTGGCATTGAAATCGATGTTGCTTGGCTAGTGCCGCAACTGCTATTACTTTGTGAAGGGACACAACGTCAGCAGTGACACAGAATGTAGTGTACTTTGCTTCAGCCAGTGCAGATTGTTCTGTGTCGTTTTATGTCTGCAAATAAATACTAAAATGATTTACTGATTTCCTGCAGTTCATTTTTTCCTCTTTATTTTTTCCTCTCGCTACCATCCAAATGATACTTACACGTCTGCTCCCCATATAACAGTGAGCGTTACAGGACAGGGCGAGCCATGGTCCTGGAGTGCCAGAGATGTTTCTGGCTTTTGTTCCGACCGAGCTTGATAGAGCCGTGTCAGATTGAGCCTTCAGACAGAGCATAAGTCTGAATGGTATGAGTCTATACTTCATACAGAGTATACACTACCGGTTTTCAAAAGTTTTAGAACACCCCCATTTTCCAGTATTTACTGAAATTTAAGCACTTCAAGTCAAGTGAATAACCTGAAATGGTACAAAGGTAAGCGGTAAACTGCCAGAGGTAAGAAAAATAATGTAAATCTTTTGGCAGTGAGTAGTTTCCTACACCATCAAAAGGCACTTGGAAACTGGAGGAAACTCTGACAGGAAGAGGTCTGGCAGACCCAAAGCCACAACAAAATCAGAAGACAAGTTTCTGAGAGTCAACAGCTTGCGTGAAAGGGCGGCTCACGGGACAACAGCTTCAAGCACAGCTTAACACTGGTCGAAGTAAGGAAGTCTGTGTAAGTACGCATAGTCTGAATGGTGAAAGGCTGAGATGGAGATGATTAATTAAGTCTAATAATCAACATAATTATGCAGTCAGGTTCATATGAAGCAAAAATCATAAATGTCTGGCACTCCATGACCAGGCTTGCCTACCCCATTATCGGATGTCACTCGCTTCAGATCCTATCTAGCAGCATGTTTACATTATGAAAAAATCCATCGTGGAATGTTGATTCGACAAAGGGTCAATTGTCGAAAGGGAAAGATCTCATGTCAATTGAGGAGTGAGAGTACAGCACCAGAGGGTCATAGGGTCACATGGTGATTTTCTGGCTCAGGTATCAGACAAAGGAGAGATTTAAAGGCAGTCGGACGCAGACCCACGCTCGCCTCTCTCTCCTGCCATTATCTTTCGTACCGGCTGATAGTCTCTGACAATAGTGTAAGAGAAATCTGTATTGGAATATGACCTCTAGTCACATGACAAACAATTATGTCCAAAGTCACTGTCATTGCTAACGAGCATATTGTGGGCTAGACAATATGGAGGAAACGGTCACATTGAAATCTGCGAGGAAGCCGTTCCTAATAATTCCTCATTCTGACAGGGTGAGCGAACATGGTACTCTGGCTCTTTGCCTCTCCTTCATCTCTCCTCTTCATTTCGTCTCTCCCATTCCAGGAAAGGTCCGAGCCGAACTGCCAACGCAGCTCCGAGAGCAGCTCCTGCAGCCGCCCCAAAGGGTCCTCTCTGAGCCCCTGCGATGCCCCCTATTGTCGCCCCCAGGACTACTGCGCCACGATTCAGGGACCTCCCAGCATCCTCTCGGGCCTCCTGTCTGTAGCGCTGTCGGAGTGCCTCCATCTCTCCCCTCTGCCTCTCTTCTCTCTCCCTTCTTTCTCGCTGTTCGTCCACTCTCCTCCTCTCCCTCTCCCTCTCCAAGCTCCCTATCTGCTCTCTCTCCCTCCCGAGCTGTGCCTCCAGCTCTCTCCTGCTCTCTTCGTTCGTCTCTCTCCCCAGCTTGTCTTCCAGATCGTGGATTTTCTCCAGCGGCTTAATCAAGCTCTCCTCTCGTCTTGTCATCTCCTCTCTCATCCCCCTCTCCCTCCCCTCCTGCTCCGCCTGGTGTTGAGCCCTCAGCTCGTCCTCCTCTCTCTGCATCTGTCTGTTTCTGTCATTCCATCTGTCCTCCTCTTCCTGTGACGGCAGCTCAGTCCTTCCCGGGGTTCTCTCTCCACTCACTGGAGAACAGAGAAAAACAATGTTTGAAACAAAGACGCACATTATTCAGGTTTGTCAAGGCAGGTTTGTTTAAATTCCCTATGAATTTATTAACAAATCATTTACATCAGTTGTGGCCATGGATTGACTGGGGCTGAGTCACAACTGATCCTTAGCATTCTGGGGAGTGAATAGTCCAAACATGTAGTAGCACAGTTTGTACAAAACGACTTTTCCATCATAAGTTCATGACCCCAACCTATGTCCATACAGTGACATACCATGCAGAGAGACAAGAGGGTATCATTCTGTCTGTTGTGTGATTTATATGGGAAGACACTAAAGATCACAGATGCAGTTATATATAGAAAGGACACATTTCACTAACTGTATTATTAATTAGGGGGCTGGTATGTAGGCACCCTATCATTATTGTTATTATTGTTATTTTTGCAACTTGGGGAGAAAATAAAAAAGGTGTAATCCATTTAGTGGTGCAATAACAGTGAATTGCATTTTAATTTTCAAAAATATATTACAAATCGCCAGTATATCACAGATGTATCAAACTTCCTATGGAGGTTCTTCTCCTCTCAAGGAACAATTTTGTGTTCTGCCATATAGGGGTTTTCACCAATTTAAATATCAAAAAGGATCAGAGAGAGTGTTAGATGAGCTGATATCATTAACACAGTAATAAAGAATAAATTAACTTACTATCGAGACGCAACAGCCTCAAGACTTCTCTCATGCGCACTCGATCTCTCATTAAATGTGGGAGCTGAGCTCCTGCTACTGCCCCTATTGCAGCTCCTGCAGCTGCCCCTAAGGGTCCTCTCAGAGACCCAACAATGCCCCCTATTGCTGCCCCCAGTACTACATCTCCAGGATTCTGGGACCTCCCAGAGTCCTCTATGGCCTCCTGTCTGTAGCGCTGTCTGAGCATTTCCATTTCCTCCCTCTGCCTCTCCTCTCTCTCCGTGTTTGCTCTCTGCTCCTCCTCCCTCCTTCTCTCTTTCTCTCTCTCCACCCTCTCTCTCTCTTTCTCTCTCTCCACCCTCTCTCTTTCTTTCTCTCTCTCCGCCCTCTCTCTTTGCTCTGTCTCATCCCCCTCTGTCCTTAGCATTTCTTCAAGATTCTGAATCTTTTCATCCAGCTTGACCAAGCTCTCCTCTGGTCTGCACATCTCCCCATCTCTCTCTTCCTTCTCTGCCTGGTGTTGGGCCCTCAGCTCATCCTCCTCTTCCGGCTCAGTCCTTTCTGGACTTCTCACTCCACTAGCTGCAAAACAGAGACAAGAACTTAGTCACAGCATGTGGCTTTTCATGCTGAAATCTCTCAGAATGTAGGCTACTGTAGATTATTTTTTTCCACTCTACATAACCATTGAAAAGCATGAAACTGTATTTTCCCTTGCTGCAGAGAAATGTAATGGTAAAAATATTACTTTATATACTAATATATACTAATAGTTATCTTCGGTGATAACATTAATTGGTTAATTTGTCTCAGAGGAGGAGATGAATGACTGAACCAGCCTATAGTTATTCAACTCATTAAAAACCACTGTCCATCATCTCTTTTTCACCATGTCTTTTTAATGTCATTCTTCTCCTCCTGAGGTTTTAGAATTTAATTGACATAAAATAAACCATAACCACATTCTCATTCAAGCGGTTTCACTGCCACACTCAGCACCCATTTTCAAAACACAATTTCATTAATCTTTAACTCTTGTAACTATGGCTAGTCAGTTGTGCCAGTCTTCAGTTGTATTACAACTGGTTTAATGCACACTATACACACTCTACACTGCAGAGCAGTATGCAGTTAAGAACTTAATGAATACATTTTGAACGAAATATCCAAGCAGAAATCCATATACAACTAAATAAAATTAACAGGGGTGTTTTTTATAGGGTTGTTACATTTTACATTTTAAGCATTTAGCAGACGCTCTTATCCAGAGCGACTTACAATACGTGCATTAATCCTTGTTCTATAGTACCTGTATTCATATGTGTGCTTACTGGTTCTAAGCTCAGGTAAATAATGCATAGAAATGATCTAGAGTAGCATTCAAATGTACAAACACTTACCCGTGAGTAATTCTCCATAAGAAGCCATTTCAACCTTTCTTTCTTCCTGTATCTCAGAGTTCTGTGTGTGTGATCTGTTGCTCTTCCATTTCAAAAAGGGCTTCTCAATCTAACACTTTCACACTGAATAATTTTTTTATTTTTTTAAACAAACCCTTTATTGTTCTTTAAAAAATAACACGAGGGCCTCAATAGAAGTGAAACGAGAATGACTTCTCCCTCATGGTTTAACCTTCAAATGGGAGTTTACTTTCATTTTCTCTCTTAGAGACACACGTGACTCCTCCCCTTAGTTAGCTAAACATGTATACCTCTTCCTGAACAGCACAGCAGCCTGCCTGTAAACCAGGGTCATCTCCCTATTTGTTGCATATTACACCAGTGACGTGCGGTGAGGTCAATGTCTGGGGAGGCACCAGAGACAGATTTAGGTCTACACACATGAACCCGATAGAGGTATCTTAAATTCACCATTCATTGGCAGGTTGCGCAATGACTACTGGTTAGGCACCGTATGTTTCATATGTCATATCAGCGTTCTTTACAACACACGCATACAGGCAAGTTACGTAGGCCTATTTGATTCACGTTTTATTTGCCAGCTTTATTTAGCTTACTTTATTTACTTTATAAGTACAACGCACTTGTATTTCCCCAACACTCCCAAAACATAATCAGCAATAGCCGGTGCTCGTCTATCATCACTCACATCACCAAATCCCAAGAACGCCTCCCTCACCTCACAAGACACCTCAGTTTTAGCCACATAACGTCAAATTACAGAGATTTGGGCTTTGTTAGTGACATCCGTTGTCTCGTCTACTTCGACTGCAACAAATGGGGCTGCATTAATCTCCTCTGATATGATTTCTAATTACATCGCCGACTGCTTCGATTAAATCGTTCTGTATTCTGTTTGATAAGCCAGAAAACACAGTGGATGTCTCAAAATGTCTAGATAACTTTTCATCTTTGTCAACAAAAGCATGCAATAGCTCCACATAGTTGCCACGATTAGAAGAGCTTGCACTCTCATCATTACCACGAAATGCTCATTCCTGTTTGGCTAGGAAACAGGTTGCATTAATAAGGTCTTTTAAAATCTCACGGTTTTCCTTTACCTTAGCATTGTGAATGCTGATATTTAATCTCCGCTGTTCATTCAAAGCCAGATCTATCCTTGAAGTTCCAAAAGTTTCTAAAGCAATTTGGCTTTGAATGTGAGTTGTCGATCTTTCATGTTTGTTGAGGCTCCTTGGTAGATTTTTCAAGTCACAAAATCCCGCCTTAGTCTAAACGTTGTCGGTAGTGGAGAACAAAAGTCAGGGAAAGCAGTAAAGGCGTTTCTTTGTAGCACAGCCAGTCTTTTCGTTGGTACCACTCTATTTTAAACGACCGTGTGATTTTCTGTCTGTTAGTTTGAAGTAGGTCCTTAAGCTCAGGCATTGGTCTTCCATTGTTTATCACTCTGTTTTGATTGAAAGTCCAATTTTGAGAAATGTTTAAGGTTAGATATAACGTTTTCCATTTTTGCAGCCCATATGATGTAGAGATATTCAGGATGAACGAAACGAGAGCAATAAAACTAAAGGGAGTTGTAGCCGCAGTGCATTTTTTTGCAGCAGTTGTAATTTTTCTAGCTATCGTAGAGGAATAGCGAGCGTCACCAATTACGTGGGCTCAAGATCGCCCCCCTCAGTGCGGCAGATGTAATTGCTGCCTCACCTGGTGCTTTTTCATTGCAGTTTTATGACGAGACCAGCGAGCCTAAATATCTTATACACATACGTGAAATAAGTTACCTAGACTATGGAAGGCGAGGACATGTAATGAAGGGGTCTACAAACATTACATTGATGACATACAGAGAGATGGTAACAGGCACGCGCTTATTGCCCGTGCTCCAGCCAGTTTCTAAGGGGTTGCGCAATCAGAGGGGAGGCAGAGCTCGTCGCTGCCTCACCTCTCGTATCTCCCTGTATTTGCAGCTGAGCTCTGCAAATTTGGCGATTTTGACTATAACAAATGATTGGAATCATACAGATATTACATTTACAACACAGATCAGTGGAGAAATCTTAATATTTACTTAATTTTATTATTATGTTTTTTTACTTTTCGTAACAGCTATTTTCATTGGAGTATGACAGGTGAGGCTCTGCCTCCCCTGCCTCCCCTGACCGCACGTCCCTGTATTACACTGTATGTTGCTCTTACAAACAATAAAAAGTATGTACGGCCATAAAATATTGAAATATCGGAGTATGCTAAACCATTATCTTGAGATGGCTAGATGAAAAACACAGGGTTAAGGTAGCCTACATGAACAAAAGTAGGTAACATTTCTTTACCAACTTCTGTATTTTGAACACACACTTACACTGATGGAATTCCCCAAATACAGTGTGGTAAAGTATTGAACATTCTGGTAAATTAATTGGGCTTACTCCATGGTTCAATAGTAGGCCGTAAGGTGAACGCCGAAAATGTGTCTAGAAAGTGAATCTCGTTCCCATCAAACCCGACTACATACTTTTTACTTCATAAAAAACATCTATTGGTGTTGAGCGAGAAAATAAAACTTCTATTAGTGGAATCCTGCAGTTATTTTATAATCAGTGTTTAAATTCGGTACTAGTACGTCCTGGGCGTAATCAGAGTTTGTTCACGAGTGGTGAAGCGGCCGTCACGTGATCCCGCTAGACCAATAAGGTGGCCGCTTTTTGGAAGTAGCTTCCAAGATGTCTGCCTCCATGTCGTTAACAAGCAGACGAAGCGCTACCGGCCACTAGTGGTGAAACGGTGGTACCTAGGAATGAACCTAGGAATAGGAATGAACCTAGGAATGAATGTAATTAGCCTGGCACAGTGGAAATAAATATCAGGGCCGGTATTCACAAAGCATTTTATCTCACCACTAGGAGTACTCCTGAATCGCACTAAAACATTCTAGCTGAGCGTCCCCTCTTAAAACCTATTCACAAATAGGCCATAAGGTGAACCCGTTTTTCGTTTCATCTCGTTCCCATCAAACTTTTTTGATTCATAAAAAATATCTATTGGTGTTGAGCGAGAAAAAAAAAGTTCTACTCGTGGAATCCTGCAGTTATTTTATAATCAGTGTTTAAATTCGGTACTAGTACGTCCTGGGCGTAATCGATAGTTTGTTGACGAGTGGTGAAGCGGCCGTCACGTGATCCCGCTAGACCAATAAGGTGGCCGCTTTTTGGAACTAGCTTCCAAGATGTCTGCCTCCACGTCGTTAACGAGCAGTAGCGAAGATGAAGGAAATCCTGCCAAAACTCCTCCAAAACCAGTCCAGACATCAAAATAGAATCCCATCATATTGTAACGGTGTAAACAAAAGTTCAGTAGTAATGAATGTTAGCTTAGCCTCATACTATGCTAAGTAAGCTTGGGTGCTGCCATTGTTATGTGTTCGGTCTCCCATCACCCCTTGTGTCATTGAGTGAATTAGTGTTGTAACCGTGACTGTTTGTACGTCTAATAAGTGACCCCTGTGAGTTTCTCTGTTCTTGGTTCTGCCCTGCATCTATAAGCCTTGTTGTAGTAAAGCATGGAAAATCAAACTTTCACGAATCTTCCTTCAGCAGTCGCCCTTACAATATGCAGTGTGTTGATTTGCATTCCCACTTCACCTGCAGTGCCCCGCCTTCTGTCCCGTATTTGGATGATAAAAAGTTGGCAACCTTACTCTACGTACCTTTTTTGATAATGATTCTGTACCTAATGTCAACAATAACGTAAGTAGCTACTGTAGCTAATACATCACCTAGCTAGCTAAAGGATTGAGGTGGTTTGTATCCTTGAATGCAACATTACTATGTGCATGTATTAGTCTTTGTGTCTAATAATAATAAAAAAATACAGCCGTTTAAAAAAACAAGAATCCATCTTTATTTCAGTACGTGTTTAGATATATTTCAGTATATTACTATTTAAATATATTTATCACATTGAAGACAAGACAATATCATGACCTGTAATACAGAAATCATATACATCATACAAGGGGAACCCAAACTATGGATTAGGGGCAAGTTTTGGACCAGAAACTTTTGCTCTGACTTCTAGGAGAGATAGTGGATTTGATGCAAAATACCATCCATTTAAGGGGCTATTTATCAAGTTATATTAGAACGCCAGCCTCCTTTGTGACAATGTAGAATAAAAGACAAAATCTCTTAAAGTAAACTTGCCTGCTTAACCTTGCTAAAATAGCGCCTACAGCTCAAACGACTGGGCACCCTGTATTTGACGCACTGTAAGCATACAAACCTTCAACACAGAAACAATCTCTCAATCTCTGTCTTGCAGTAGACTCACACAAATTGGTTTGAGGTAAACGACATTGTTTTATCCTGGGATGTGGAACTGGTCAAGCCCCTTGCTCTTTAGCCCCAGGTTTTAAAAGAAACATTCCACAGTGCTAACAAAATGCACACGTGTTTCTATTTCAAATTTGGCAGGGACTTTTTTGCAAAGCCAGGAGATCATATGATAAAAGCGCACCATATAACCTAATACAATATACGATGAAATCCAGGTATGTTGTTAATTAACATTGATAAAGGACAATGCAGTGAACTTTAACATAACATTAAAGCAGGAGCAACTGGACACTCATATTGCAGTTAGCTAGGACAATGGTACTGATAAGGGAGAACATTAGCGCTTAAATGCATAACTAAGAGAACATAAGAACTAAAGACAGGACCTGCAGGAGAACATTGGACCCAAAGGCACAGAACATGGAGAACACTACCACTAAATGCATAAAAACACAGAGAACATTAAAGCATTAAAGACATACATCCTGGCTTTTTGCTGTGCGACTCAGCATGTGAAGATGAGATGGACAGCGGTAAAAGCACAACACCATTCACAGTGCAGTGGTGCTGTATGGCTTAAGGCACCTGATCTGCGCATGTGATTCTGCACTAACAACATCCAGCTTGATCTCATAGGATATACAAGTTCTCTTTTCTGGATCGAAACTTGGATTTACACACTTCTTTTCAATATTTTCCCTTCTCCACACATCACACTATAAGCTTTTCTGAGGCAAAAACGATATCACCACACATACAGTGCACTGTCATAAGCATGTATTGAGTTTAATAAGAGGGGAGACCAGGTTTAGAGTTAATCTGATCCAAGGTCTCCCACCGCTACAAGAAAGGCTGATGTCATGTTTAGATAACATGGGAAGGTCAGAGAGGTAACCGATTGCTAGAGTACGACATTCAGAATAATTCTATGTTTTAATCTCAACAATGTCATGAATTTACAAGTTAAGATAATATAATTAATCATTCTCAATATAAGCAGAAAGAAACTTAAAGAATACGGGGTGCACGATCTGGCTAAAGCAGTCTCAAGACGTTTCTGTTGTGCAGCAGCAATGTTGTAACAGACATCATCTCTCAAATGTCAGCAGATACAGTAGTATAATAATTCTAACAAACCTATACATCACTTATTCAAAGGCAGTTCTCTTTGGCTGCTAATCACTCTGGGGGTCTCAAATAATTATATAATTTTATGTAAGTGTTCTTCTAAAAATGAACTGTAGACTTTATGATGCCATGCTTCCAGGTGTATCAAGTTATGCATTCCTCACCGGAAGAAAATTATTTAACGTAAATGTCCCAACTCAACAAATCTCACACTAGCGTTCTGTCTCTACATATTTAAAATCACTGCTATCTTCACAAATGTCTCAAACACTGCCCTGTCTGACACTAACGTTGTCCAATCCAAATGTCACAGTAACGTTGTCCCGTCTCTATAAATATATACATTTTGTCCCATCTTCAAAGATCTCACATTAAACACTGTCTGAAGAAGAAATAAACACAATGCACATGCCAGAGAACAGTTGCTGATCTTGTTCTACAGAAGAGCAATTGTCGACCGGGCCAATGCACGTAGACCTGCACCAAACACCTGACGATTCACCTAGACTGGTTTTATCACTGGTTACCAGATACACCAGATATCCTCTGAATATTCTCAATTACACACACCTCAATAAAACTCATCTACACACACGCCTTCTCTTAAGAGTTCCCATTAGTACCTGTAATTAATCTGTAAAGAATTCCTGCCTGTTCCATTCTCACGTGCAAAAGGTGTGAGTTTATGAACTTATACCCAGTCTATACATAGGCTATAATTTCTTTCTAAACTTGCACCATGACACACACACACACAATAGTACTTCCATGTTTGGTAATAATAATTGCATTCCTGCTATATATTTATGTATATATCTATTTGACCTTTTTATATTTTATGTTATTGAGGTATTAAACATAAAAAATAACATCTGTTTTATACACCTTTTTTCTAATCTAATTATACATTTTCCTGCAACTTTACAATGAATGTTTATATGGCAAAATATGCAATCTTTTCCAAGTACATTGGCATAACACACCACTCTTTAATTCTCTTTACGTTATCCTACCAATCAGATCATTACTGATTGGTGAGTGTAGAGAGGTGCTTGTCAGCAGCAAACCAGTAGCTTAATAATGACATTTGAACCTAGGACATGGTTCCACAAAACAATCTTGTGGAAAGAGTGGTGTGTACTTTTTCCTGATAGTTTTTGCGTTTGGGTTTTGTGATGGCAAAGGCAAAGGTTGGGGACGGTTTACTGCAACAGGGTGGCGGTGGAGATAGGAAGTACTTCAGGATAAATAACCCATGCAATTCCAGCTACTGCACACTGGAGAGAGGGGTCAGGACAGATAGAAGTGTGGGAAAAACAGGGGATGCTCAGATGAATAAATGACTCATCTGGGGGTCAAAGTGATCAGGAAAGAGCGTTTGGGGGGGGGGCAGAAGGTTGTGGGATCTTAGACATTCAATCACATCCTGGTTGATATCCACCAAGGAAGGGGCAAGAGGAGACAAGAGGGGGGTTAACAGACATACAACTCATTTGGAGGTCCAGATCATCTGGGAGGAACAGGAAGGTGCAGCAGGAGGGTGAAGGTGGTCTCTCAGACGTGCGACTCATCCAGGTCCAGGTCCACGGGAGACAGGGTGAGGGGGGAGAGGAGAGGGGACAGCAGTGGGGAGAGGAGGGGGTTCTCTGTGCCATTTTCCTCGTTGATGTGGAGCACCGTGTCCGTGTGCTGCAGCAGGACGGACGTTTCCTCGTCCTCTGGGCTCTCCTGGAGGTGGACGGGGCCTAGCGGGGGGTGGGCGGGGCCAGGGTGAGCAGGGGTCCCCAGGATGGGGAGAGGGGGAGGGAGCGGAGAGGAGGAGCGGGGGAGAGGAGAGGAGGAGTGGGATGAGGGAGGCGGAGGGGTAGGGGTGGAAGGGAGAGGGGGGGACAGGCTGCTCCGGATTCCCCTCGGATCTCTCTTCTCTGAGGCTGCAGACAGCTGGAACACAGATACAGATGTGTGGGTGAGCTGTATGCCCCCCCAGTGGTGGAACAAGTGGTGGTAAACTGTCATAGGTCGTTCCATATCTAACCTTTGTCTCTTGTAATTCTAACCCAGATAATATCTAGTTTTCAGCTATACGAACAACCCAAGAAGCATTTCTCGATATTGTAAGCTAGTAAAACACGACGCACGAGCGGCAGAAAAACTCGACACAATCTTTTGGTGACCGTGTGAGACATCACCAGCAACTTGCCCACCTGAGCTCGGGCAGGGCTATGCAGGTCTTTAGGCACCGTTCCCTGGGCAACAGCAGCAGGGGATGCTGGGGGCCCGGGACTCAACCTCCTGCTCTCAGAGGGACGGTCTTTGCTGGTCACCAAAGGAGATGTGGCGGGTACATCAGGCTGGGTCTCAGTGAAGGTGACCGACCTCTTCTGCTCCGTTTGGGCTGAGGAGAGACAAGGAGGACAGGTTTCAGGGCTGCTCTGACTTTGGCACACATCACTGCCACCAGAGTAGAAGGCAGTAGGGGGGCGGGGATATGCAAGACAGACATGCAGAGCGTCGTTTCAGCTGAGGTTCGGAATAGGCCGTTACGTTGCAAGAGGAAAGGTAATCGTCTCACCTTCACAGTCCATTAAAGTTTCTTTTTAGAAATGAGACATAAACAGAACAGAATGACAAAGTCAGTTACTGGGGTCTGGGGTGATCATGGTATTGTCAGACTTTATGAACAGACATATAAATACACCGTAAACTACACACAGACAAAGTTGTTTTTGAATGATGAGAATGAATAGGTAGACAGCAAATCATATCAGCACATGCCCAATAGCAGCACTGCATTATAAATAGTTGACAGCAGTTTTGAGTTGAGTTTCTTAAAAAAAATAAAAATGGAACACACTTAGATATGAAGGAACTTTTAACTTTAAAAAAATGTGTCAAAGTGAATTCTTATTTGATCTTTTTTAAAAATTATAACAACGGCCAACTCAAAAACCTCTGCACAAAGCCTTTGTACAAGCAATGCTCAGCTGAGGTGGTTGGTTTTTTAGTAAATCTAAAGACAAAACAAGGTTTGAACACAAAACCCTGAGCTGGTATGAAGTGCATGGTCTCTGTTAATTATGATATATGCCATTTAGCAGACGCTTTTATCCAAAGCGACTTACAGTAGTGAATGCATACATTTTTCAGTATATGTGGTCCCAGTGGGAATCGAACCCACAACCTAAGCCTTGTCAACGCCATGCTCAAAATACTGAGCCACACAGAACCACATAATTACAGCGGACATGTTCTTTTCTGAATCGCAACTCTCTCACTCTCTCTCACATAGATACAAAGACATATGCACACGATGTGTTACCCAGGGGTTTGTTTTTAGGCTGGATATTCCTGCGTGTAGTGGAGAGGCGAGCACCCGAGCGACTGCGTGACTCATGCTGGGTCTTTGGTATGGACAGCAGGGGGCGGCGTAACTGCAACACAAAAACCTATTTGTAAAACCCTTCACATGCAGATACATGTTGGACGACTGCAGCGACAAGTGTAGAGGCAAACCTTTATGTTTGCCAAGTTCACCAAGTCAGCAGTCTTGCATCTTTCACATGCTGTTACAGTCTCTCAAGCACAATGCACACAGTACCATACTGCAGCAGTGGAGGCTGCTCCGGGCAAATGAGGCTGTCTCCTCAGAAAAAAATATTTTTAAGCGCTCATTACGGAAATTAAGAGTAATAATTAAAATTAATTAAACAATTACAAATATTAACATAATGAGCACAAAAGGGATCATTATTCTGCATGATATTTGTTTCTGTTAAGTTTTTGTTTCCTACTAGCTAGCAAACGTTAGCTAACTAGTTGCTGACTAAGCTTAGGCACATTTTTCCCTTTAGTGTAGAAACACTGTTAGCTAATGGTAGCTAGATTGACTATGGAAGAGGGGCTGAAATGGAATGATACCGCTGTTATATTATTAAGTAAATCCAGTGAGCTAAATTGCTAATGTTCCCTACTAGGAAAACATTAGCTAACTATTTTACTTGTTAGCTAAAGCTTGTTTGGCTGAATTTGTTCCCTTTAGCTTAGAAACCTTGTTAGCTAGCTAGATAATAGCAGTTGACTATGGCAGAAGGGCCTGAATTGGAATGACGACGTATATTATTAAGTAAAACCAATGACATGAATTTATGTTTCGTACGAGCTTGCAAACGTGAGCTATCTAGCTAACTAGCTACTGGCTAGCTAATAGTAGTTTGGGGGCATTTTTTCCTTTAGCTTAGAAACCGTGTTAGCTAGCTAGGTAATAGCAGTTGACCATGGCAGTTTCCTTTGAAAACGTATCCTTCAAATTAAAAGTTGCAGTGAAATCCAGGTCACAGCTTGCAATCAGGCATGTCATAGACGGTAGGCGCCCCCCTCCCTTGACTCCCTCTCTCACCTGTCTCAGACCTCTCTTGCGACCCAGAGGTGGCTGCACTAGGAGATTCTGCTGACCCGGCTCACTCTGCACGCTGGCCACCCTGTGAATCCGACCCGGAGACAGAGACAAGAAACGTGTCCTGGTCAGAATCACACAGTGCCACACACACTCACACAGATACATACAGAAACACTGCTGGCTCTGAGACCTGAACACCATCCTGATTAAATCTCCTGCAAGGTCCCCCCTGACTGTCCACTGCAGGAGAGTTAAGAAGAAGTGGGTCCACTGCTCATCCCTGATCCCTACCGGTCTCCCACCCCCCTCCCCACCCCCTGTTAAAATGGGAGAACCAGACACAGTCCCACGCGCTTGTCACTGACATGCCAGCTACAGAAAGACATGGGAGTCAAGACACAGTCATAATCTCCATGTCATACATCAAAACGAGAAGGGGATTGTGGGGGCTGGAGAGGCAACATGGGACAACACGTCCACTGCTCTGGGTAGTCCATCACTGAAAGCATCTTTATCGGGTGTGGGGGTTTGAAGGGGAAGACAACTCATGTTAATACTAAAACCGGGGCTGAATTGATAAAATAGAGCAAAAACTAATTCATTCTATTTTTACATGCTAGAAAGGCTCCTACGTTGAGATATTGGTTTCTCTGTATTGTAATGTACACATCTGCATACACACCCTCTCTCAATATTTTAATGTATTCTCTCTCTGTATTGGGAGTGTACTCTTTTGGCTGTCACCATTTTCACACCAAGAGTATGAAAACACTTTCTTCAAGACAGATATCTCAAGGTAGGAAAATGTCAGTCATCTCGACACTCTGACAATGCATTTTTATACCCTAATCTACCTCTTCAATACTGATTTAAAAAAAAATGTATACACAACTTTAGTCCCCAATTTGGAATGGCCAATTGTAATTATAGGCCCATCCTACCGCTACAACATCCTCTGTCAATTCAGGAGTTCACACAGCAGAATTTGTGAATTGTATGCAACCAGCCACCGCATCTTTTCACTCTGAAATCCATCCGCTGACTGCACAACTTGTGCAGCTGGCCCAGACAGACAGTGGGTGCCTAATTGAACAGAGGAGTCGCTATTGTACAATGAGGCAGGGGATACCTCTTCCCTCCATCAGTGATGCTATGACCATTTATGAACCATAATCATCTACCTTCTGCACTGGAATACTCAGGATTGGATTCAGGAGGCTAGCTGTATTCCGCCACTGCGACTGTAGGGCCCAGCCTGCGCTTGTGATGAACATCTTTACCAGCTGAGCCACTAGAGAGCCCCCTTTGTCCCCCCTTTTTTCTTTTTTTTTTTCTTTTTATAAATTTTTTTCAGATTTTTTCCTGTTTTTCTCCCAATTTGGTAGCCAATTACACCCTCTATTTATTTAGATTTACTCTCCCCACACGAGTCCGCTGCTCGTCTATACGAGGCAAGCTAATTCCCTGAGGGCAGCGAACTCCGCTTCCTTCGAGACGGAATTCGCCCACCCATGTTCTGGAGACTCCCTACGTGCTTCACGGCGGACCCGAGCCGACTCACCCTCCCACCTCCCCCTGGGGCGGACAGCCAAATGCCGCCCCCGATTGGGGCTGACGACCAGGGCCGGTCTGGTAGAGACGGGTTTCGAACCGCGTCCCTGACAGGCAGCGCACACCGTATCAGACCAGCCAAAATATAGTGCGTTAGACCGCTACGCTATCCGCCGCCCTAATTGTCCCCCCTTTTTAAGGTGCTACCTAAGAATATATATATATTTTTTGTTTTGCTAAAACTTTTATTGCATCTTGCAAATTTCAGAGATGAATCTCAGTGAGGGTTTGCTGTGCCAGTGCCCCTTTTGCCCCACAGATTGGCACCCCAGTTGGGGCGTTCCAATTTGAGCAACGGAAGCTGGAACATGGATGAACACCATGGTGCCATGGGAGGGAGGGAGGTGGGGGACGGGCTGACCGTGATGACACAAGAACCACACAGCGAGAGGAGAGGCGAGGTGGGGGGCGGGGAGATCGAGACCGAGAGCTCTCCGGACCAGCTCCCACCCACCGTGGTTACAAAAGCCCGGCGGATGGCTTGAGATGGTGTCAGATTGGAGCTGGAGGAACAGAGACATAACACTGGACCCACAGAGAGGACAGGGAGGAGAGAAACCACGGCTAGCAGCTTGATTGGATGTGATGAGCAACGAGGAAGAGGAGGAGGAGGAGGCGGAGGAGTAGGCCACCCAGACCAAGCCCCAGTACACACACACACACAGAAACACACACGCGCACACACACACACACACACACACACACGCACGCACAAGCACACGCACAAGCACACACGCACGCACACAGAAACACACATGCGCACACATAAACATACACGCGCACACGCACACGCACACAAAAATACACACACACACACACACAAACACCCACACACACACCGAAACACACACGCACACAGAAACACACACGCGCACAGTAACACACACACAGGGCTGTGACACTGTACCTAGACAGGTTACCCTCTTCCAGCATTCCTTGGGACTCATCTAGCACATTGGGTTCACTGCAGAGGGGGGTAGGGAGAAGGGTTTAGGGACAGAGAAGCAGGCTGCATTCACTGACGTCTCCCTCCCCGACCAGCATTGGCCTCCTGCCGCAAGTGGAGAAGAACTGGAGATGGTGGTGCTCCAGCGCTCTCCCACTCCTGTCTTGCTGAGCCATTCCAACCCACCCAGCCTCAAAAAACCAGACTGAATACCACACTTCGCAGCTGGCTCTGATAGTCTGTTTGAAGTTGGAGACTCAACCAATGGGCTCTCTGTTTGTGAACCTTCCCTTCTGGTGCCATCAGCTTGAGCTTCAGCGTGACCCTCTCAACATTGGCAAACTCATGCCAGCCAATCAGGTGTCGGTATCCAGTGCTTTGGAAGCAACCAGCCCTACCTTGGACCCTGGAAAGGCTCAGAATCGTCAGGATTTTGGTTTGTACCAAGCTCTCAGGCACTGGGCCACCCTTCATGAAGAGAGCTAAGGAGCTCCAGATCTTATTGGATGGATATAACTGTCCAATGGGGAGCCCCTTTTTCCCCCCTCAAGAGTCCGGATGGGGTGGGTCTGAGGAGAGTCTCTCGGGCGTGTTCACCCTCACAGACCCACCCCACTCAGCCCACCTGCAAAGTAGCCCAGCGGGAGGAACAGCATAGACGCTGGTCCTAACATTAGGGGGGGGGTCACAGAACACCCGTCCGATGAGCAGCTCGGTCACATGCGAGCCAAAATCACCGTATTACTTCAGGTTCTCGACTTCTTGAATGAATCTCACTGGAGAGACATTGCGTGGCAGTGAACGGCAAACTAGCTTGCGTGGAGGAACATCACTGCGTATCACCTTGAGGTTTAATAGACTTCCACAGGGCCGAAACCATGTTTGGCATCGCTTTAGTCAATCTGTTGATCATTTGTATTCATTGTTTAAAAAACAAAATCAATATAAAGAAACATTCACACACTTAAAGATTAGGGAATGTCAGGAGGTTTTCTATTGATGTTTAGGACTGTGTTAGTGTGCATTAGGGTGGTGGTGTACAGTAAAAAAAGGTGACGTGGTGTAGATGGTGCTGTTCAAAAGATGGTGGTGCTCAGTAGTGGCTGGCTGGTGTATACTGTGGCGTTCAGTAGAGTGCGGTGTTCAGTACCTGTGGCTGGGCAGCATGGTGCTCATGGTGGGCTCTGGTTGGGTGGTGGAAACTCCAGTTGCATGGCTGGAGAATCGGCGCTGGTTGATGATGCTGGGCAAGAAGGTCTCCTGCTCACTCACCACACTGGGGATGCTAACTGAGTCATCTGGGAACCAGAGACCGGTGTTGGGTGGGGGTTGAATGACAGACATGCAGCGGCAGCCAATAGAAAAAGGCAAAACACAGGAGGAGGAGGAGAATGGCATGTAAAGGACACGAGGACAGGCGGACACACACAGTCACAAACGCACAAGAGGCAAAAAGGCAGGGAAATACACGCCAGACAATCACAGACATGCAAAGCAATAACAAAAATCAATGATGGAAAATATATTGGAGGGAGGAAGGAGAGAAGAAAGAGAGACAGAAAGAGGGAGAAATGTATTAAATTAATCTGTAACTGTAATCTGTCACACCTCAATACTGACATATTTCAACATATATAATCACAATAGAGCCTGCTTTAATATTGCAAAGACTAGATAATGTATCTGAGTATGGATGAAAGAACACAATGCTCTCATAATATGATCACAATGCTAGGGCCAAGATATAATTCTCACAATACTACAGTCACCATACCATGTCTGAAATTATTGAGACGCTTGAAAAAGATCAAGAACAACACAGCTATATTGTATGCTCAAAGAAAAATAGGGTAAAATTATATTATTTTATGCTAATACAATTGTTCAAAGATTTTTTTTTTTGTCTCCAAAAAAATATATGTCACAATTATTAACACCCCTAGTAATTATTTTGAATAAAATCCAACAAAAATAAATCTGCATTGATCTTGAATCTTCTATAGTGTTTTATGAGATTGGTGAACATCGTAGTATCGCAACACACAGTATTGCTGTGCATCATCACATTTATATTTTGTATCAAACTGTTGCCTTATGATCGGCTCTCACTCAGACACATAACACAAGTGGGCAAATTAGAGGAGGGGGTCTGACTCTCTTCCTCGTCCTCGTCAGTGCGGCTGAGCGTGTCCTGGGACGGCTGTCGTGACGGCTGGCTGTCCTGCTCCCAGACGGTCCCCGTGCCCGTATTGGAGCGCGACATGGTGGCCAGGCTGAGGCGGTAGGCCGATGTGGAGGTGCCCACTGTGCTGATGGAGGTCTTCCCCTGGTAGGCTACAGAGAGACAGGGAGGGGCAGCAGGTCAAGGGCGTGGTCGTGAACATTTCAGATCACAGCTAATATTTTGATCTTAAACTGGGCAGTTCACTCTCGAAAACTGTTTGCAATGTTCTGCAATGCTGAATGGTATGTTAACAATGGTGGTAGTCTTATGAGGGACCCTGGTCTATAGGTTAGCAATAGTGGTAGTCTTATGAAAGACACAGGTCTCTTATGCTAGCAATAGCGCTAATCTTATGAAAGACACAGGTCTATTATGCTAGCAATAGTGCTAAACTTATGAAAGACCCAGGTCTCTTATGCTAGCAATAGTGCTAATCTTATGAAAGACTCAGGTCTGTTATGCTAGCAATACCATTAATCTTATGAAAGACCCAGGTCTCTTATGCTAGCAATAGTGCTAATCTTATGAAAGACCCAGGTCTCTTATGCTAGCAATAGCACTAATCTTATGAAAGACCCAGGTCTCTTATGCTAGCAATAGTGCTAAACTTATGAAAGACCCAGGTCTCTTATGCTAGCAATAGTGCTAAATTTATGAAAGACACAGGTCTGTTATGCTAGCAATAGTGCTAATCTTATGAAAGACACAGGTCTGTTATGCTAGCAATAGTGCTAATCTTATGAAAGACCCAGGTCTCTTATGCTAGCAATAGCGCTAATCTTACGAAAGACCCAGGTCTGTTATGCTAGCAATAGTGCGAATCTTATGAAAGACCCAGGTCTCTTATGCTAGCAATAGCGCTAATCTTATGAAAGACCCAGGTCTGTTATGCTAGCAATAGTGCTAAACTTATGAAAGACCCAGGTCTCTTATGCTAGCAATAGTGCTAAACTTATGAAAGACCCTGGTCTGCTATGTTAACAATGTAACTGCCATTATGAAGTCGCATGCTTATCCCAGTCTGACCAGAGCCACTGTGCACTGCCTCCTTCAGAATTTTGAGCTCGTTGTTGAACTCCGCAAACAGCGAGCTCTTGCAGAGTGGGCGGGGAATGAAACGGCGCTCCAGCTGGTCGGCAATGTGGTGCCGGGCTGTGATCTCCTCCTGAGACTCCGCTGGCTGGGTCAGGAGCTGGGGGTGTGGGGCGTGGTGAGCAGCAGTACACAAGTCAAGTGACGGTAAATCCTTAAAGTGCACATTTCGTTTACCTTAAATGTGTATAGTTAATAATTACAATATATATCTGCTAGGTAGTTCAAATGAAATTATTTTTTTCTATAAAATTCCTGCATTTGAACATAGCCACTCTACAGGCAGAGTTAGTAGCTGTATGTTCTCTAGCAAGCGCACACCATTGACAGCAACATAAAGGTTTATTTTTCATGCCAGCAAAGCCAATTTAATTGAACTGAACAGAGAGATGAGAGAGAGAGAGAGAGAGAGATATTAGGACGAATACAAAGGTTCTGACCTTGCACTGGATGAAGGGGCGCAGCAGGACGAAGATGGGAATACGGGTTCGAACAATGAAGTCAATGAAGTCCCAGAAGGCCAGGCCGCCCACCTTACGCAGTGCCATCTCCTTCACCTGCAGGCTGAGTCGATACCACTGGTTACCCAGCTGCCGCTCAAAGCACACCAGCACCACCTTCAGAGCTGGATAGATAGATAGATAGATAGAGAGAGAGAAAGAGAGATTACTTTGTTACTGTCTTTATAAAATACTGTTCTGTTTCACTAATTAATTATTATTACATGTATTCACATCTTTATTTTTGCATTTGACTGAGAGGGAGATAGATTCTATACGAATTGAATGGAAATCCATTTTATATTCATGAGACATATTTTAGGTTCATGCTACAAGCATAACCAATGCTTCTGCCTGCATGACCATGCTCAAACTCCCATCCCAATGGCCCCACCCCTCTGGGCTACAGTACCCAGGTAGGCGGCCTGGCTGGTGGACTCGGCCAGCCCCTCCCTCCGCAGGTCCTTTCCCGTGTCCCCGGGGGTGGAGCAGTGGGCAGGGGAGCTCTCCAGCATGAAGTTCTTGCTGCGGGAGGTGCTGATGATGCGGGGGGGCAGCAGGATGTTGAGCACCGTCTGTAGGAGCAGGAAGACTTCCGGCTGCTCCAGGTGGGGGCTGTCTGTAGGGGCGGTTACAGGGGAAAGGTCAG
The DNA here is from genome assembly GCA_029706075.1 of Aldrovandia affinis. Lineage (NCBI taxonomy): Eukaryota > Metazoa > Chordata > Actinopteri > Notacanthiformes > Halosauridae > Aldrovandia > Aldrovandia affinis. The sequence goes on from JAINUG010000010.1 coordinate 7,751,400, forward strand.
AGAAACGGAGACACGGCTACACACCTGCATTGTAAAATAGCATACTCATCCAGAGCGACTTGCACAGTTGACATTTCTTTACATACGATCCATTTATACGGCTGGATAAACTAAGGCAATGTGCCTTGCTCGAGGGTACAATGGCCGAGCCCCGGCTGGGAATCAAACCGGAAACGTTTGTGTTACAAGCCCAGTTCCCTAACCACTTAGAGATGTTTGTCCTTCTACTAGGTTCTCCCATCGCTGCAGAGGAACTCTGAAGCTCTCTTAGAGTGGCCATTGGGTTCTTGGTTACCTCCCTGACCATGGCCCTTCTTGCCCGGTTACTGAGTTTGGCCAGGCAGCCAGCTCTAAGAAGAGTTGTGGTGGTTCCAAACTTCTCCCATTTCACAATGATGGAGCCCACTGTTCTCCTGGGTGCTTTCAATGCTTTAGCCTTATATATACCTTTCCCCAGATCTATGCCTCAACACAATTCTATCTCGGAGGTCTATGGAGAGTTCCTAGGACTTCATGGCTTGGTTTTTACTCTGACATGCACTGTCAACTGTGGGACCTTATATAGACAGGTGTGTGCCTTTCCAAACCATGTCCAATCAATTGAATTTACCACAGGTGGACTCCAATGAAGTTCTAGAAACATCTCAAGGACGATCAGTGAAAACAGGATGCACCTGAGCATAATTTTGAGTGTCATAGCAAACGGCGTGAATACTTATGTACGTGATATTTTTTTTATTTTTTTTTTATACATTTGCAAAAATTTATAAAAAACGTTTTTCACTTTGCCATTATGGGGTATTGTGTGTACAATTCTGAGAAAAAAAATGAATTTAATCCATTTTGGAATAAGGCTGTAACCTAACAAAATGTGGAAAAAGTGAAGCGCTGTGAATACTTTCCGGATGCACTGTATATTGCTGCACTGGTCCTCGAGAGCATGTGGCGCTCTTTCAATCCACCAACATGGCCCAGTCACCAGTTACTATGTTAACATTGTTACTAGGCTACTACATTATTGAGCAACTGCAACATTACTATTACTACTGATGTGTGATGGGAAAGAAATAATACAACGCTGGGAAACACATTTTCCCTCTGGGGAGGCTGACCTTTGCTCCCTGACCCCACAGTCAGAACAAATGGGATCAGCAGGTTCAGTAACATCCCCTCTCTCCTCTCCTGATTGGTGAAGGGTGAGATCACATGACTGAGGGGGAAGTCATCTTTCAAAGCCTGTCAATGAGTAGAAAATAAGATAAGAAGAAAATAGTGGAAACGTCAAATATACAGTAATCAGCATTTTATCTCCAATTCTTGTTTATATGTTATTAATGCATAAATGTAATCAGACCTGAAGGGAACCCCAGGAAAGTGTTTTGATAACATATCAGGTAACACCATATCTGGCTATACTAACCACAACACGTTCTAGCTTTTGGAAAGAGCAAAACTTTGTCCACTAGCTAACATAGCATTTTATTCCTAGTTTAATTAGACATCTGTTCTTGCTTTAACAAACTATTAAAGCATATACCACATGTAAACAGTCCAGGACTGTGTTCCAAAATGCATACTTGCACACTACTCATACGCTTGGAACTATGTACTACTAAGCATACTGTTCAGTACCTACCAGTAAATCTGTGAGTGAACAGTACAAGCTAAATTGGTTAGATTGGGAGAGCATGTTTATGTCATCACCTTGCCATGAACTAGTATGTTGAAAAACCAAAGTTCTGGTTGGATTAACATTTCTTAATCGCCACTTTATTCTTTGTCTGAATGTGTATAAGTGGCATCACACACAGCTGGCAGGTCTTCTGGAAACGATACATATGGATAAATGTCTGGAGTTTATCCTTAACTTTGACCTACAAATAAATTGAAGGGTCAAACTTAAGATCAAATGTTGATTGCATATAAACCAAAGTGTGCTTCAATGTAGGATTTTTTGTCCTCCCATGTACGTGAGAACACATCCAGGGAATGTCTATGAATATTCACTGTCGCATGCTTTTCTTTTTTTCTATACATTTACTTCAGATTTTTCCCCCAATTTGGTCGCCAATTGCACTCTCTATTGATTCAACAACCCCCACCCCACCACGAGCCCGCCGTCAGCAGCAACGGGACCAGTCGCTAGTCACAACTCTGGAACCGGTAGTGACAAAGACACTGTACTGCCTCCTTCGAAGACGTCAACTGTGATTCCGATACATGCAGAGAAGCTTTGTGTGCGCGTAGTAAGCTCATGCTGGCTCATCCCCTCCCCCTGGGGGCGGACAGCTAAACACCACCCCCGAACGGGACTTCCAGCCAGGGCCGGGCTGATGATCCAACCCAGGCTGCAGTGGGCAACCTGCACTTAGAACAAGTGCCTTTACCAGTTGCCCCACCCAGGGGTCCTACCGTCGCATGAGTTTTGGAACAGTACTTGATACGTCAGCCACAAACTCATGCACTTCTATGCATTGTAGGTAGTATGCAAGTATGCATTTTTGAACATGGCTGTTGCCAGGCTGATTTAAAAATGTTGGGTATGTCCAACCAAACCCTTTCCCTGGGTTTCATCTTCCCTGAGCTTGTTCGACTAAAGGCCCCATTACCTTCATTTCTTGTAAACCTCACCCCCAGCTGCGGAAGGTGGGTCTCACCTGTATCTGCAGGGCCACCAGGCGCACCACAGCCGTACTGAAGGGGAGGGGGGGAGACAGGTAGGGGCTCAGGTGGAGCAGGGGCAGCCCGTCAGCCACACTGGAGGGGCCCACCACCCCCATCACCTGCAACACACACACATGCACAAACACACACGCAGACACACACACAGCGCGCAGACACACACACACACATGAACACACACAGCACGCAGACACACACACACACACACACAAACAAATGCAAACACACACACACACACACACACACAAACAAATGCAAACACACACACACACACACACACACACACACACACACACAGATACACGTACACACAGCTGTTAATACAGTTCCATACCTCTACCATATAAAACTGTTTCAGTATGAACAGGGGGAGTGTGGACAGGGGTAGGGACTCTGTACTGTTCTGAGTGCGCTACGCTGTGGTGAGACTGGACCATGGGATGCAGTGTTTTGACACTCAGCTTACCAGGTTGACACAGACATTGATGAGAGAGCGCAGGTGCGGTAGGAAGGAGATGATTGGCTGACGCTGCAGAGTCAAACAGATCCCCTCAATCAGACTGCTGGCAGCCTCCCATTCTACCTGCCTCCTGAAGAGAGAATGCACACACCATCAACACACACATACACTGTCAATACACCCAACACACACACACACACACACACACACTGTCAATAAAGACACACGCATACAAAGTCAATAAAGACACACGCACACAAAGTCAATAAAGACACACGCACACAAAGTCAATATCAATACACAGTCAATGAACACACTTACACGGTCAATAAACACACACGTGGTCAAAAAACAAACACAAACGTTCAATAAACACACGCACTCACACAGCGAATAAACACGCGCAATACTGTATGCATGTCGACGATACAGCACGTGCACGGTCAATAAAAACACACAAACACGTCAGTGGTATGAACATGCTCTCTCGCACACACGCACAGTAAGTTACAGGCAGTGTAAGGGCGTGGCGCAGCGTGAGGACGGACCTGGTGCACAGGGCCTGCGGTCGAGCGCACCTGAGCGTGGGCATTTTGTGGATCTTGTTGAACATGCGGTCCAGCCTCTTGAGGATGAGGATAAGGCCGGGGCGCACCGCCTCGGTGGCCCAGTCGGTGATCGGCAGCATCTCGGTGACGTAGCGACGCAAACCTCGGCTCTCCATGGTCAGAGTGTCATATGGAGCCAGCTTCAGCAGGGAATGGGCGATCTCTGCCAACCTGGATCCGCGACACGCACGCACGAGTGCACACACGCACATGCACAAAACCACATGTACATGCATACACATATACACATATGGTCAAGGCCACAATCTAACCCTCATAACCAACACTCCACATTCATCCAGCACGGTCAAGGCCACAGTCTAAATACCTGAACCACTAATAAGAACATAAGAACACATAATGACGAGAACGTCATTGGCTCGTCATGTCCTAATCTAAAGAGTATCTAGTACTACATTTAGCCTGGATTTGAATAGCCCAAGCATTTCTGCCTCTACTACCCGACCTGGCAAGCTGTTCCAGGCATTGACAACTCTCTGTGTAAAGAAAAACTTCCTAATATCTGTGAGGAATTTGCCTTTAACTAATTTCCACCTGTGGCCTCTTGTTCTGCTGACCCCACTTATCTTAAAAAATCTTTGGTATTTTACTTTGTTAATCCCTTTTAGGAATTTAATCTACACTGGCACATTCATACAGGGGGTGGCAGTGGCTCAGTGGTTAGCGACATGGGCTGGCAAGCGGAGGGTTGCTGGTTCGAATCCCAGGAAGACCAAACAAAAAAACAATGAACTTGACCAATGAAACCAGAGGGATTCCTGGGCAAGGTACTAAATCACTAACTGCTTCAGGGGCACCGTACTATGGCTGACCCTGCGCTCTGACCTCTCTCTCTCAGGAGAGAGAAAGTGTGCAGAAAGACCAATTCCAATTACATTACCTTGTGTGTAACTTATGGCAATAAAAAATATTAAATTAAATACTTGCGAAAATCCGAGGGGCGCAATAATTTTTTTCGCGTAGCACCCCCCGTCGACAATTATTTTTCGCGTAGCACCCCCCGTCGACATAAAATCCGCACTAACCACTAATCTGCACTGGCACATTTCTTTTAGTTTCGTTTCTTTGACATTTCACTTTAAAAGAATACAATACATGGATACATCCCGATGTACATGTACATTTAAAAAATACATATCAAGGATGACACAGAAAAGTCCTAGGACTTATTTCCATTGTGGTCCTTGTTGTTATTAGGTGTCATAGTGGTGTGTGTGTATTGTGTTTGTGGTATTAGGTCACAGTCTAAGGCTCTATTAAAGAGTTATACACACACTGATATCAGGTGTTGGTCAGTGACCACTGTTGGTCAGTATCTCAGGGTAAGCGATCGTGGATGATCAGTATCTCTGGGTCAGTGACAGCAGATGTTCAGTATCTCTGTAGAAGTGATCTTATGATGGACAGTATCCCAGGGTCAGTGGCCATCACCACCTCACCTCATGTGGGACTTGATGTCCAGCAGCTCCAGGGCTGTGACGCGGGGCTCCCCGGCCACGTTCTGCAGGATCTTGAGGCGCGGGCCGCAGTGCTTGTAGAACTCGGTGCAGACGTTGAGCAGGGACTCCCGCGGGCGGCGGAACTCCTCGCGAGCGATGCGCTCGTCCAGCTCCTCCCGCGGCACACCCTGGCCCTCCTCCAGCAGGTGCAGGTTGTCCCTGATGCAGTGGCATCGTCGGATCAGCTGACACACTGACATCATCACATCTCCATAACACAGTGACATCATCAGATCACCTGACACACTGACATCACCCTATCTACATAAGAGAGTGAGATAAAAAGGGCCACACGCTTGCTCCGTTAACAAATTTTGTGAAAAAGGAGAGTGGTACGCGGTTCCTACGGTCATGTTTATATGGCATGACGCAGGGACATCATCAGGTCTGCTGAAAGAGTGATGTAATCACATAGACAATGCAAGGATTAGAATTTCTTGGGGAGGTGCATTTTTGGTCATGCAGGCAAACAGAATATGGCCTAGCCTAATCTAAATGCTCATAAACAAGCATAGTGCCATCACCAATATGAATGAAACCAGGGCACTATGGTATGTAGCTTTGGCAGCCAGCGCAGTCCATATTAGATCAGCACAGCAATCTTACAAGCCTATGTCACACAACACAATTTCAGGATTCTACCTATGAGATGGAAATGATGGGTCAGGGAGAAAATAATTATGGGCATATCATATCGCGTACCATCCTGTCAGGAAGAGATAAGTGTGTATTGTCAGAAGTGGGAGAGAAACAACTCATGTGAAAGTATGAGAAACATTAAGATGCTTGGGTTGGGGAGTTGAGGAAGCATCAAGGTCAGTTCCTTGGGAATGAGTTTCATGATTGCACTGTATGAATCATAATAACACGGATGGAAAGTTATTACTGGGTCATGGGTGAGAGTTGCCTCATCCTAATGTATGCAAGAAATGTGTATGTTGGGAGGGTAAAACGTGTGTCTGGACCCATCAATAAAGGAGGGGTTTCAACCATGGCCAATGGGTGAAACTCCAAGAGGCGATGGTCACCTCGAATGTAAAATATATATGCTGTTGTATTTCCTTTATCTCATCGGAGATACTCTGACATTCTTCACGCGAGAGTGTTAGACTTCTCCCCTGTTTCGAAACAGTAATACAACTTATTTGAACTTTAAGAACACAGTCTCACTTCCTTTGAATAGTAGAATTTCCACGACAGGGATATGAGAGTTAAATGTACTGGCTGCTCTGTAGCATGTTATTCTGTGTTTTCTTATTGAGGCCTGAGCTACTTGTACAGACTGTTGTGGGGTTACCTGATTGTAAATGGTGCTATACTCAATAAAGATGTATCGATTGAGACTCTACTGAGATGCCCCCTCACCTGGTGTTGGCCCCCCCTGACATAGTGTGGTTGGCTGTGGTTGCCCCTTTGTGCCCCTGGTCACAGCGGCTCATCTGAGGGGCAGTCATTGGCCTGGGAGGTAGAGGGATATAGCGATAGTACACGATGCCAAAACTGGCATGAGTCTCACACCACCATAACACAGTCTGTTTAAGATGGGCTAGGACGACTGGCCTTTTTGTGTGGCAGATATGAAGAAAGAAAATCTGTTTGTCAGTGTATTTACTCTGTATATGTGCGTGTTTGTGTGTGTGTGTGTGTGTTTGTGCATGCTGCCCTGTGTGACTACGTGTGTGTGTGTGTTTGTGCATGCTGCCCTGTGTGACTACGTGTGTATGTGTTTGTGCATGCTGGCCTGCGTGACTACGTGTGTGTGTTTGTGCATGCTGACCTGTGTGACTACGTGTGTGTGTGTGTTTGTGCATGCTGGCCTGTGTGACTACGTGTGTGTGTGTGTGTTTGTGCATGCTGGCCTGCGTGACTACGTGTGTGTGCATGTGTTTGGGCACGCGTGTGTGTGTGTTTGTGCATACTGGCCTGCATGACTATGTGTGTGTGTGTGTGTTTGCGCATGCTGGCGCGCGTGACTACGCGTGCGTGTGCGTTCTGACCGCGTGAGCGCCTCCACGCTGTACAGCAAGGCCTGCAGGGAGGTGGCGAGGGCGGCGATGGCAGCGATCTCGTCGCGGGCGGCCGAGGCAGACTCCAGGGCCAGCGTGTTACTTTTCATCTTCTGCAGGAAACACGGCACCAGGGCCTCCAGAACCATCAGCATCTGCAGACTGCCACCACCAGGGGGAGACAAACATCATAACGTCCCCCGTGAGTCCGAACGGCACACAGACTCAGGTTAAGTACCTTGCTCAAGGGTACAACGGCACGGCACAGTGCTCCACCTGGGAATTGAACCTGCGACCTCTGAGTTACAAGTCCAGTTCCCTAACCATTACACTACACTGCCGCCTATGGAAGCAGATTTCTTCTCCTTCTCCATTTCCATTAGATTCTTCCTCTGTGATAAGTGCTGCAACGTTTACTGCAGCTCTCCGTTGATGCTGAACTCTACCCTCATTGGCATGTGCGCGTCGTGGAACACGTGGCCCACCTCCTGAAGGATTCCGGGGCGTAGGCCACCACCGTCACACACAGCTTGATGGACTCGCTGATGGAGAAGGCCAGGTCCTCGTTACCGTAGCAGAAATCTGAGAAAGAGACGACAAAGGATACCGTCTTAATACGACATGGCCCTTAGCGGAGATTCTCCCGGGCTATGCAGTGAGGCTGCGGGTTACATGACGTGCAGACGGATCTAATTATGTGGTTCTGTGTGGCTCAGTAGGTAGAGCGTGGCGTTGGCGGCGCTTACGTTGTGGGTTCGATTCCCACTGGGGCCACACATACTGAAAAATGTATGCATTCACTACTGTGAGTCGCTTTGGATAAAAGCGTCTGCTAAATAGCACATATTATATTAATAATAATACATTTTATTTATATAGTGCTTTTCACTTCACAGTGGAAATCTGAAAAGTGCTGCGCAGTGGAGCTGCGGGTCAGTAAGATCTCTGCGCAGTGAAGCTGCGGGTCAGTAAGATCTGCCCAGTGAAGCTGTGGGTCAGTAAGATCTGCGCAGTGGAGCTGTGGGTCAGTAAGATCTGCGCAGTGGAGCTGTGGGTCAGTAAGATCTGCGCAGTGGAGCTGTGGGTCAGTAAGATCTGCGCAGTGGAGCTGTGGGTCAGTAAGATCTGCGCAGCGGGACTGCGCAGTGAGGCTCTCGGTGAAGCTCTGCACTGCACACTGAGATCGGGGGTCTGTGCTCACCCAGGGAGCGGAGCGGCTTCTCTGCCTTCACCAGCTCCAGGGCGTCCAGAGTGTCGGGGGTCTCGCCCTCCAGCGACACCAGCAGGTCAAACAGGCACTGCGCCGACACGCCCTTCGACAGCCCTGTACTGGTACTGGTCTGATAGAGACACACACACCAGGCACAGGCGTGATTAACAATACACACAGACACACTTATATATACACATGCATGCACACATATACTGTACATATACACACTCATACTGTATACGCGCACGTGTATACACCGGACCTGGGCCGAATACGTATTGGGAAAATGTGAAAACATTTCTGCAGATTTTCAACGTGACATGTTGCAAACCAAAACATAGAATGACATGACATAATAATTGTATTCTGAGCATCTTTGAAAAAATACGTATCTTTTAAAATTGTCAGTAAACAGTGGGTATTGAATAGTGTCTTAAAGTATTTCAAATAAAGTATTGGACCTGAGTAAAGGTCTGATATATACGTACACAAACACATTCACATACAGACATAAGTACGTACACACACACACAGAGCTGAGTGGGCTCTTACTGTAAACTCGAGCAGTGGGGCCACACTGGCAAACAGCTGCAGGATGAAGGGCTTGCGATGCAGGATATAGAACTGGCGGCAGCAGAACTCGATGCCCTGCCTCAGCAGCGGATTGCTCTCGTAGTCGGCGTACGCCTGCAGGATGCAGAGAGGGATCAGTCAGACTGTGCACAATGGCACACTGTGACTGCACAAACACCCACACCCACACCCACACTCCACACTGTGACTTAAACACACTGGGACTGCACAAACACCCACACCCCACACTGTGACTTAACAAACACACTGGGACTGCACAAACACCCACACCCCCACCCCACACTGTGACTTAACAAACACACTGGTACTGCACAAACACCCACACCCCACACTGTGACTTAAACACACTGGGACTGCACAAACACCCACACCCCCACCCCACACTGTGACTTAACAAACACACTGGTACTGCACAAACACCCACACCCCCACCCCACACTGTGACTTAACAAACACACTGGTACTGCACAAACACCCCCACCCCACACTGTGACTTAACAAACACACTGGTACTGCACAAACACCCACACCCACACCCCACACTGTGACTTAACAAACACACTGTGACTGCACAAACACCCCCACCCACACCCCACACTGTGACTTAACAAACACACTGGTACTGCACAAACACCCACACCCCACACTGTGACTTAACAAACACACTGTGACTTAACAAACACACTGGGACTGCACAAACACCCACACCCCACACTGTGACTTAACAAACATACTGGGACTGCACAAACACCCACACCCCCACCCCACACTGTGACTTAACAAACACACTGGTACTGCACAAACACCCACACCCCACACTGTGACTTAACAAACACACTGTGACTGCACAAACACCCACACCCCACACTGTGACTTAACAAACATACTGGGACTGCACAAACACCCACACCCCCACCCCACACTGTGACTTAACAAACACACTGGGACTGCACAAACACCCACACCCCACACTGTGACTTAACAAACACACTGGGACTGCACAAACACCCACATCCTAAAAGGGGGCGACTTCATGAAAATGCTATTTCAACAGATGAAACATTGACTGTGGTTTTAATTTTACTCTCAAACGTCTGCATATGTATATGCATCTGCTGCCTGCACAGCTTGTGAGGTTTTGGACGGGTTTGGACAGGACCTTTCTGTGAGGGGACGGAGGGCTACAGCTTCTATAGACATGAGTTAGATATAATCGAAATGTTGGGGGAGTAGGTTGCTCGACAAATGGCACAAACCATACAGACAGGACGCAAGCAATCTGAACGTGACGAAACCGTCTGTTTATTGCTATAGGATGCTGAGCATGAGCCAAAATGCACAAGTAGCTCTCCACACGGTGCTAACAGCAGATAGAGGTTACCCACCTGGAGCATGGTGGGCAGGATCCACTGGTAGCCACTGAGAGAGAAGAGGTGGTTGAAGTGCACAGCGGTGTTGATTGCAGTGGCGGTGTACTGCCTGAGGAGGGAGCTGTCCTCGGGGTGCAGCAGCAGGGCCCCGTTGAAGACGTTGAGGAAGAGCATGATCTCGTCACCCCACGGGTACTCACTGGGCATGCCCAGAAACATCTCTTCCAGCAGCTTGATCCACAGGACCTTGTGAAGGGTATCCAGGCCAAACAGCTCCTTACCTGGACACACACAGATACACACCCACATAGACGCACACGTGTACACACACACACAGCCACACACACGCACACCCACACACACACAGACACCCACACAGACGCACACATGTACACACACACACACATATGCACACACACACAGATGCACACATGTACACGCGCACACACACATGCACATACAGGGACAGAGAAGGGGGGGGGGACGCTTTGAGTACTGGTGCACTTGAATTACCTTTGACCTGTGCAGCCCGCCTTTATCTTTCATCATCATATAAATAAATGATGGAAAATGCAATGCAAATAGAGACAAAGTGCAAATGCACTGATGTAAGGCGGCCCTAGGTTATTTTCTTTAATTTCCTGCTTTACGAAACCTAAAAGAGAACAAATGAAAAAACTAGTCAGGGGGGTGCGAAGAGGCGAGGTTGCCACGGCGGCCGCACCTTGGGGCTCGCTGAAGAGGGAGAACTCGGCGTCGATGGCGGTGCGGGGGAAGGAGGGCAGGCGCAGAAGGTCCTCCTGGAGCAGGGAGACGTGGGATTGGCGGTGGAGGGCCGGCATCTGCTGGGTCAGGGAGATGAGGAAGAGCACACGGCCCACCTCCTCTAGCTTCCGGGAGAACACCTGGGGGGGTCAGGGCAGCGGGGGGCGGAGCTTATATCAGCACACGTCATAACGTGAATGGTTAGAACAAGGCTTATGTAACATGCACTTTTCTAGACTGGCATAACACTATAGCAATACGCATACCAAAATAGGTTGGCATACCGCCCACAGATCAGCTTTCAAATGATGCAATTACAGACACAATTAGAGTCTGAGTACCCCACATTGCGACCATCAATATTTTATTGATAAATTCAACACGCTGATACAAAATGTGTAAAAAAAACTTTAAAAGGCCTGTTCATAGCCCCATGGCACTTATGGAAAGATTAGGGGGTTTAAACCTGGTGTCCTGCTAAAATTCCCAAACTGCATTTCTTCATCTGGCCATCTCATTTTCCCATTTACAGTTGACTGGATACACAACCCCTTATATCCCCTACCCACCTTTTCCCCAGGTCATTACAATATAAGAGAATTGTGTTCACGGTTGTCTTCAATAAAACAATTTTTTTAATGATTTTTATTTTTTTTGTTTAAAAAAAAAGTACAAAAAAAAGGTTTTAAAAAAGTACAAAATAAGTAAAAATATATTTCCTCCTGACATAACCATTCAGCATTAAGGGGGTCTCTCTGTGCCTGTGCCCTGCCCCTTCACTTAAACTTCTCTACACTTACATTTTTTACATGTCTCCCCACAACTCACCTGTTTCTGGATCAGCTCCTGGCCCTTCTCTGGAGGCATGTGGACCAGGTTTAGCTGGGGCGACACTGACCTGCGGAAGGGGTAGATGTCCCGCACGTATGTCTGCAGGCGACAGCACATGAGTGGCTATTACAGGGACGGCCATCCTGGTCACTCCAATCAGATCCAAATACCAGGATTAAGAACCTGCTACAGCGCAGCCATAACAAGGTAGACTTTGATGTGTGTGCCACAAATGCAGTGAGGTGCGATATCATGTAATTCAACGAAACATCCAACTATATGATTTCATACATCCATATTTTCAAAGGCAAATTGATCCAATAATTATCACTATCTGTTATATGTACTCTTAACCCTTCATCTGCTATCATAGCCTGGATTGGGATGCCATCTGTTAATGAGACCTCAATATCTTTCCATCTTGCAGAATAATTCGGATTACACCAGCATATAAGAGCTCTCAATTGGGCTGCATTGTAATAATCTCTCAAACATGGCAATGAAAAACGTCCTATCTGTGCGGAATTTGCCTTTAACTAATTTCCACCTGTGGCCTCTTCTGCTGACCCCACTTATCTTAAAAAATCTTTGGCATTTCACTTTGTTAATCCCTTTTAGGAATTTAAAAACCTCAATCAAATCCCCCCTAAATCTCCGTTTGCTAAGCTTAAATAGATTGAGTGCCTTAAGTCTATCATCATAACTTTGACATTTCATACCAGGTATCAGTTTAGTTGCCCTTCTTTTGGATTTATATATTTCATAAATTCTAACAAATGATCAGAAAGTCATGTCCTCATTATTAGTCTGTTTGAAATGAATGTTTGTTGGAAAGACAAGCCTGGTACCAGAACACAAAGAACGGTATGTTGCACTTGACTTGATAGGGATACCAGTGCGTTTAGCGTTGCTCACACATGAAGACACATAAAATATTAAATCATATCAAATATTAATCGCATAAAATTAAGATGGAAGAAACTTAAATATTAAAGCCAACTAAGGAATTTTTACTGTCCTATGACAATAAAATTGCATTGAATATATATACATATATATACAGTATATGCCATTTAGCAGATGCTTTTATCCAAAGTGACTTACAGTAGTGAATACATACATTTTATAGTATACGTGGGCACAATGGGAATCGAACCCACAACCTAAGTGTTGCTAGCACCATGCTCTACATACTGAGCCACACAGAACCACAACCACAACGCATTGCACCGTCATTAATGTTTTTCACTGTCCATTGGATGATAAATAGACACAAATATTACATTAATTAATACGTCTTAATAAACTGAAGGGAATACTGGTACCTTGGAGTAATGGATGAGGTTCCAGCGCTTGTCCATGAGGAAGTAGTGCGCCGAACGGGCTTCGGGAATATTGAAGAACTCCAGACACTCCTGTGATACAGACATTTTAGTGTCAGGGGCCCCATCCATACACTCAATAGAAGGGTTTTACAGCTGCCTTGACTCTTCTGGTCTCTTATTTGCTAAAAGTAACCTAAAAAAGTCTTACTTGCTAAAAGAATCTGATGACTTCTTATATTAAAGTTAATGGTGACAGGGTCAATCCTGCCTGAGGAGGCTGTAACATTATTGGTTGCAATTATTCTTCCGGTCCTTTGGGGGCAGTGCTCTAGGCAGTCTTACCTTTAGCAGCGCCTCAAACTGGGTGTCCTCGTGCACTGGCAGCTGGGTGGGAATGTCGCACTCATTCTGCCCGTGGACCACCAAGGTTTTCGTTCCTGTTTAAAAAGGAAATATGTTCTATAAACAAACCGGACGCTCAGCTCCTGCGTTCTTTCCGTTCTCTTAGCTTCACCAATGGCAGAGACAGAACTTCTAACAGAAGCATCTGGTGAGCATACATCAGTGGTGCCACACCCTGTCTACTAAAACCACACATTGCCTAGAGTAAGGTCAGCTCCAGCGTTTATTCAAGTCTCTCTACATTCCTACTCCAAGAGGTTCCTGTTGGTAACTATAGTTAGAGCTATGGTAATAGTTGCCAGTGGATTTTGTCTTTGGTCATAAGGTCCATAAGATGCCTCAAATTGGAACTGATCATCTGACTGGTCTACAGAATATGTACTAAAACCCTTAGTGTGGTTTCCTCCACTTTGGTTCACATGTGTGTGTAGTGACCTTGTTGTTGACCTCACACCAGGCCGGGAAAAAACGGCATACAGAAACAAAGATGGATATGAAATGCTCCCCTAGGAGGTGTCCTCATGCCAACATCAACCAGACTGTACCTGGCATGGAAGCGGTGACCAGCAGCTTGACCTCGCACTGCTCTTTCTTCATGGTCTGTTTCAGGTCCTTGAAGAAGAGCCCCTCCACGTAGCCCACCACCTCCCACAGGAAGGTCAGCGTGGCCGAGATGGCATCCATGCCCCACTCACAGGGCGTCCGCACAAAGTACATGATCAGCCCCACCTGAGGCACAGGGACAAGGAGGAGGAGTGAACTGTCAATCAGTGACTGATGCAAACCAATCAGCACGCATTTCTTAACTCAAGGAAACACTTTGATTGGTTCAAATCATCGTGCCATTGAAAAGGCTGTACCCATTAGTGTCCACGCCACATTCTCTCAGTATCAATATTCATCACCCAAGTACCTTCTTGGTGGACACCTATGTGCACCATGTGGCAGTATCACTACTTACCTCCAGGGCAGCAGTGTGGTGCAATTACCAGAGCTCAAGTCCTTGTCACACAAATTGTGGCAGTTTGGAAAACAAACTAAAGTATTTATTGAGATGGAGTCAAAAGACAAAACATTGCCCAAACGAATCCATGTTCTTCTTTGAGATGCAAATTGTTATTATATAAAGCTTACTTTCCTTTTTGTCTTTGCTCTCAGAGGTAATGCACTCTCACGTTGCTCTTTTTACAATGTATTATTCATTAATTTAGTTATTAGCTATTTTCTATCTTGTTGTGTACCAGTCAAACTTGTCTGTCTTGTCCAGGGCCCGACACTTATTTTGAAATGTGGTTGCCTGACCAGGCTACCACTAGTCAGTTTTTGGTAGCCCGAATGGCCAAGATGGTAGCCCAAAGGCTCATGTGTCAATTTGAGGACGTATTTTAAAAAGAGCATCACAGGAAATTGATGAACAACATTTTTTTATGAAATTATGTGGTGGTGACAGGAAACTGTAATGTTCTAAGAGAGCCAGGTAGCTTCAGGTAGCTTTAGTTTTAGCTTTAGCTAGCTCATTTCATCCCGAAATGGGGCAGCGTCTGCCTGTAGTCAACTTCGCCACGCTACAGGGGAGTGTCGTACAGCTAACGTGTCGTACAGCTAAACATCAATGAGTGAACCAAAGGTGAACGTGAAATCGAACCTTACCTTTTTTAAAAATCAGTAACAATACAAGATTTTACTGAACTGAGCCCAATCATTAACACAATGTGACAGAGAACCACGGACCAACTCTACGCAGCGGTAAGTAGGTAGCACCACTGTCCATTGACTAATCATGTTTGTGGTCAACTGAGACCGCCAAACTTGTTCGTTTTGTTGGGTTGTTCAAGTTTGAACAAAGTGTGGTGATTATGAATTGCTCAAATTAACTACAGTGTGGTGCTTTTCTCGCCGTTAGTTGTAAGCTTATTTATGTTTGAGATGAGATATGCCCAACGTTACGTTTAAGTTAGCTTATCGATAGTTCAAGCATTGCGTGTCGACCTTTCCTCCACGGTAGCCTGGAGCGCTGGAGCGACACAGCCAACCAAGCAGCAGCAGCACAGCTATCTATACTTGATGGCTTTAAACCACAGACATGCTGGGAAACAGCGCCACTAATGTGAATCTTTAATATGTTCTTATTTATATTTCTGACACTTACACTTATGACCAAAAAACTAAATAACGGAAAGTTGTAGCCCGACCAGGCAAACAGGCAGCAAAGAATGGTAGCCCAAACTGCTAATTTGCGATTTATTGGTAGCCCTGGGCTACCGTTAATGCAGAGGCCTGGTCTTGTCTATCGTGGGGAAAATGTTGAAATAAAATATTTTTTTTAAATAAATTTTTTACATTTTAGGCATTTAGCAGACTCTCTTGATGACAATTGGGTAGATGTACAGAATTCAGTGGTAGTGGAGTCTGACAAAAATATGCAAGCACTGAGACTGAATCTCACCAGGTAGTTGAAGAGGATGTGAGAGGTCTGGGCCGGCAGGTCTCCGATGTTTAGAAGCAGCTTCCTCAGCATGTACATGAGCTCATCCTGGGACAGAGAGACGCACGGTCTTAAAGGGTGCCTCGGGCCAAACACTGAAAAACTAGCAATGCTTCTACTTGCAATTATCATTGAGCTAATGTCTGACTGAAACTGGACATTCATTTAAACGTCTCTGGTAAAAGGCAATGACTATTTGAAAATGAAACCCCTTGGAATATGTTTGGTTGGCCGTAACCCAAAGCACACCAACAAACGAAATACTTTCCCTGGGTTTAGGGTGCCTCAAAATCCAAACCATGTCTCAGAGTTATTTTAGTGTTACATATATTATTGTATTGTACGTTACTAGTATTATCTGTATCTATCCCCTATCAAACAAATCACCGTCAAGACAAGATATGCCACTTGGAATGAGAACCTGACTGAAGTCATCAAAAATAAACTAGTGAACTGTGTTTGATCTAGAGGTTTACCATGCATGCATGTGTATATCATACATATTTGCCCTGCAAAACAGGAACATCATACTAAGAGGCCTTTTAAGACAATGTAGATGTAACTCATGTCAGTGTGGGCATCTCACTGGGGCTAAAACTCTCAGACAGGAAGAGGAGTGAGTTACAAACGATGTCATTTCCTCTAACCTGTCTGTTGCTGACAGTAAGCTTCTCCAGGAAGTGCCTCAGCACCAGGGCGGGGTCCTCAATCAGACAGTTCCACAGGACCTGCTGGGCCACTGCACTCACTGGATGGCCAAGGGAGGACACACATACAAACACACACACCCCGACACACAACACACACACATGCATAAACATACACACACAAGTAAGCCAAACAGGGTCTCACAGATCAAAGCATTTAACATTCACATTTGTTAGTCTGTCCAACACGACTTCCAAGGCCATTATTGCTATCAAAGTTCAAATAACCAGATTAACTACAGTCACCAGACCGGAGTAGACAGTAACGCTGTAGATATTTAGAGCAGAGCCGATCAGACATCAGACTCAAATGAAAGTGCCGTGACACAAATGAAAGAAATGAGAGGAATACAGTTCCCGACATGATGCTCTTAGTACTAATTCACATTACAACAAATGCATGAGGAACTTAAATCAAAGACAGCGCTATAACTACAATAAGTGCTACAGCTGTAGCTGCAGTTGTAAACCGCGCTCCCAGCATAAACCCAGTGGCATTTCGCACAGACCGAAAAAAAACACGAGAGAGGGAGGGAGACGAGGGATCTGGGCTGACGAGACTTTGCACAACGACGCAGAGGAAGGCCCCACCTGCCACGCCGTCCTCCCGCACCTCCCCGTCCTCCATCAGGTGCACGATGGGCAGCACGGCCGCACAGATGCATGCTGGGAACACGGCCTGCGGGGGCTGCAGCACGTGGTGAGTGGGCGTGAGCTCTGTGGTGTTCTCCTCATCTGCAGGGGAGGGGGCAGAGGCGGAAGCCTGTGATCATCTTTCAGCACCTCACGAAGAACAACGAAAATACGTTGAACTCGGTCTTGTTCTGAATCCATTTCAATGACACTTTATGAAGACATACGCATGCACATTAATAAGCACTGACTACATAATGTATAACCCCCCCCCCCCAAGTGTTGAAATTAGTTGCAAAGGAAGCACAATTTTGAACCTGCAATACAAAATGCTGAAGGCAGTCATTTTAATTTGTAAATTTAATTTAATTTTTTATTTAACCTTTATTTAACCAGGCAAGCCATTAAGAACAAATTCTTATTTACAATGGCAGCCTGGCAAAAGGCAAAGCCTCTTGAGGGAAGGGGAAAGGGCCTAAAAGGGAATGTAAAAAAATGTGTGACAAATGTGTGAAAACACATATTATTTCCTGAGTAATTGAATGCAGGTCCTGGTTCCTGGTTTTGTCCTGGTTCATGCCTTATCGGGGTCTGTCTAATAATCTCTTGATGTTTAAAGACATACCCAGTATGTCTGCTTCATGCATTTTAGCAGTACTACATGCAGGCCTGTGGCACCATTTTGGCTCTGTCTTGGTGACCCAAGTCACCCCACTGACCAGCCCAACTCTGGACTCTGTGAGCCATGACCTCTGACCTTCGGCACTGACGACAGAGCGCATAGACCAGACGGAGCCACGGCGGAAGGAGTAGTTCCGGTGGGAGTTGCTGGAGGCGCAGGAGGGGCTGACGGACAGGCGGCGGGACGCCAGGTTAACCACTTCTTCTGCTGACAGGGAACAAAGAGCACAACATCAGACAGCACTGACACAGCAGACACAGCAGAGAGCACACGGACAGAACAGACAGCACCAGAGACAACATAGACACCGTAGGCACAGAGTTGTCAATGCAGGCTGCTGCTTTTAAAAGTCCCCAGGGTTGTTTCCGTTAGCAAAAACTGCCTTTTCATATTGTGCACCTACAACACGGAAAACACCTTACAAAAGGTTCTCCAGTTAGAGGTGCTGGTACCACTTAGGGAGTTAAAGACCCTGGTTGCAGATGTCCTTAAGGACGAGTGTAGATGTTTCCCATAGGCTATATATATAGGTGTCTTGGAAGATGGTTTAATGTATTGTATTGTCATACGTGTGTCAACGTAACTTTTAAATGCTGTTCTGCTGCCTTTCTTGGCCAGGTCCCCCTTGAAAAAGAGATTGTATCTCAATTGTACCCTTTGTTTGGTTGGGCAGGACTGTCTTCTCAGTTTCTCAGATAGCCTTTCCTTCCTATAGACGTGCTCTTTGCAGACGAAACTGGAACCTTTGACTGCATATACACACCGACAATCTTTAAGGCCACACTTCCTACACGTTTTCCCGAGGGAACTTTGCAGAGAAATATCATCTAGACAAAGGCGATTCATTCCTGATCGAAACTATTTACCAATCGAGTGATTCAAGTTAAATTAAACCCAGAGCCCCCTAGAGGCCACACACTCCGGTTAATATCTGTGTGTCAATCCCCTCTGCATAAGTAGCAAAAGCCACTGAGACTATCCTAACTGTGGCTTTCCAACGTGCTGAAATGCCACAGTGCCATTCCAACATGCCGCCCCACTACACAGAGCATATTTAGTGCAACCTGTTTGATCTCAGCTAAGCAACCCTGCTGCATACCTGACAGCACCCCGGTATTCCCTGAGACTTTCCACAAATTCACACTCTTCTCTCCCATATTCCCAGATCTCTCCCATAAGTTTCCCACAGCCTATTTCAGTGGAAGCTTGCAGGTTAGTAATTAGAAGCCTCAGGTGAAGAGGTTTATAAGTCTCCTTGTTTCATCAAATTTTTCCCCTGATTGTCGTTCACAGAGGTTTAAAAATACAAAGATATTTTACAAAGGTGAGAGTGAAATTCGGCTCATGGGGCGCACGTTTTGTATGAAGACATGGCAGCGTAGTGTAACGGTTAGGGAGCTGGGCTTGTAACTCAGAGGTTGCAGGTTCAATTCCCAGGTGGGGCACTGCTGTTGTACCCTTGAGCAAGGTACTCAACCTGAATTGCTTCAGTAAAATATCCAGCTGTATAAATGGATTGTATGTAAAGAAATGTAAAACTGTGTAAGTCGCTCTTGTTAGGGAGTGTAATGGTTAGGGAGTTATGTGAGCTGGTTAGGGAGTGTAATGGTTAGGGAGCTGGGCTTGTAACTCAGAGGTTGCAGGTTCAATTCCCAGGTGGGGCACTGCTGTTGTACCCTTGAGCAAGGTACTCAACCTGAATTGCTTCAGTAAAATATCCAGCTGTATAAATGGATTCTATGAAAAGAAATGTAAACTGTGTAAGTCGCTCTGGATAAGAGCGTCGGCTGAACGCCAAAAATGTTAATGTAAATGTAAGGCCAAAAATAGTCTCCAGTTTTGTTCATGTCTTAACGCTGCGCATGCGTCGTGGAGGACTGAGGTGTCCCAGCGTGCCGAGCGGGCGGGCGGGCCCACCTTCCTCCTCCTGCTCGGGGGGCGGGCTGCAGGTGGGCTCATAGCAGGCCTCCTGGGTGATGGGGATGGCGGTGATGATGCTGGCCTCCCTCCCCAGCCGCCGCTTCTCCTCCTCCTGCTGCAGGTTCTTCAGGATGTGCTCCGCCCGCTGGTGGGAGCGCGACACCGCGCGCGCCGAGAAGGATTTCTGCACGGGGGGGAGGGGCGGGGGAGAGACAGGGCGGGGCTGAGACGCTGAGGCTTCTGGTGGGGAAAGGGGGAGGTGCTCAGAGGAGGCCAGCCCCCGTCAGAGCGGTGGCAAACAGCTGGTAGGGAGACACAAACTTCGCAGTCTTCGCAAACTTCGGCTGACAATGCAGAAATCCCTTTCCACACACCCTTTTAACCCTGATGCTTATGTGTTTAGTTCCTCCTGATAAAAGATAGTTGTGAAATTCATGAAATCGGTAAATATATCTCACGACGAATGAACAAATGTTATTTGTTAAAAAAACAACGAATGAATGCAAAAACAAAATAGAAATTGTTTCCAAAAATAACATTTGATTCATGTAATCAAGTCAGAACTAGTCACTCTGTAGTTCTAGCGCGGTGCTCATAAAATTCGGGCGGGTTGGTATTTTTCACCAGGAGGCTAAACACATGGTAAAAGCATTGCACACTTTCACAACCAATCCACACGGGGTGTACACACTGGACCAACAACACGATGAAATGACAAGACCTGGAAACATTGAGTTCAGACCCGTGTAAGAGTTCACAGTGGGCAGCGCACATTTCCCATGCGTCTCCATGCAGAAAAACCGTGCACTTTACTGTGGGTCGCCATGCTGTTCCTCATAATGGTACACTTCACCATGCTTGTTTGGGCCTTGCCATGCCTCCTTCACCACAGTAAAACCACGGTATACTTTTAGAAGTGACGGATGCTGTTTTGGATGCTGTGGAATGCGTGGCGCTCTTGGCCTTAGGTCCTGATTTGTGTGTTTTGGGGTGTTGGGAGAGGGGGGAGAGGGGGAGGGGGGGGTCAACAGACAGCGGTGAAATTTCAGCGAATCAACAAACATTCACTTATCGATATACAATCTCAGATCATCACTGAATGCATGTCCAAACAAGCAGCTGTAGAGAAATCACAACTTACTATGGGAAAGACTGACTGAATTAATGTGGGATACTAAAAACAAGAAATCAATAGATAGATTACAGCTCTCAGTACAACGTACACCTGCCAATATCACTTTTAGCTATGGAATATTGACAAGTGAAGTTAGGACACTGCCATGCATGTTGTCAACAACAACAAAAACAAAAACACTTGTGGTTTCCATGGCTGATGGTACACAATCAGTAATCACCATGGCAACCAGGTTAATACAGTCACACCACGAAACAAAGCGAGTGTATCCCCTTTGC
The DNA here is from genome assembly GCA_029706075.1 of Aldrovandia affinis. Classification (NCBI taxonomy): domain Eukaryota; kingdom Metazoa; phylum Chordata; class Actinopteri; order Notacanthiformes; family Halosauridae; genus Aldrovandia; species Aldrovandia affinis. The sequence goes on from JAINUG010000010.1 coordinate 7,773,016, forward strand.
CCCCGGTTTAACCTGTTAGTTCTTGATACAGATCAGAAGACAGATGTGTTCATTTTTAACCGGGGCCAACTAGTTGCTTTGTAAACCTTACCCACAAACCTCATTTCTTGGTGTGACTGTAAACTTAAGTTTACACACGCTTAAAATTATAAACACTACCACAGCACTTATAGTGATGTGGTATGCTAGGGGTTGGGTGGGTGAGGGGGGGGGAGGGGGAGTGGTGTTAGTAAAATTAGTAAATCAGATGCAACACAAAAAATGTAAACACAATTTTAAAGTGCTCTCGGCACTCAAGTTCCCAGAAGCTCGACTGTGTGTAACAAGCACTGGTCCTGTGATGTAAAACATGGAGATGAACCCGGATATTATGAGAGACAGAGAGTGGTGATTATGCAACTCTTTATAACCAATATTTAGCCTACATTTCTCTCCCAATGTGGAATATTCAACTGTGTTCAACTAGGTCATAATTTTCAGAGAGAGCCGCGGACAAGCCAACGCTCTCCCCTGAAGTGTGTGCCGCCAGCCGCCACTTCCCTTCCCTCCACATTCCACCGGCCGAGCCGCGCAGTCGTTGTGTCGGAGGAGTACACTTCATGCGCAGCCCGCTCAGGCCGGGCGCAGTTGCCCTGATGAACCACAAGAGGTCACCGGCGGGTGATCAGAACAAAAACCCAGCGGGTCTGCCGGCCGCGGTCAGGACTGGCATGGTCAGGATTTGTCGGCGGTCAACAGAACTTACGGGCGAAAAGAAAAGCACACAGACCCATGCGATGAATCCGCACAATTAAAACATCGAGGCCTCCCAAAGGGGCTCTGAGTCAGAGAGTGGGAGGGACTTACAGACTGGTCCTCGCTGATTGGGTCCTGGACGCTGCCCGTGTTCTGGGGCACCCATGGCGGGTCGAACATGGGCACGCAGGGCATGCCCAGGATGGGGGACGGCAGTGTGAAATTTATGCTGGGGGGTGGGATCTGAAACAGACGGCGTTGCATTAGAGCGTTTCGTTGGTCTTGATTCATTTTTGCACAAGGAAGAGGGAAACAAGGAAGAGGGACACCCACCCTAATGCTGACCCTTCATTTGGCCCCACCCACTCTAATGCTGACCCTTCATTTGGCCCCACCCACTCTAATGCTGACCCTTCATTTGGCCCCACCCACTCTAATGCTGACCCTTCATTTGGCCCCACCCACTCTAATGCTGACCCTTCATTTGGCCCCACCCACTCTAATTCTGACCCTTCATTTGGCCCCACCCACTCTAATGCTGACTCTTCATTTGACCCCACCCACTCTAATGCTGACTCTTCATTTGACCCCACCCACTCTAATGCTGACCCTTCATTTGACTCCACCCACTCTAATGCTGACTCTTCATTTGACCCCACCCACTCTAATGCTGACCCTTCATTTGGCCCCACCCACTCTAATGCTGACCCTTCATTTGGCCCCACCCACTCTAATGCTGTGCACCCTTTGGCTCCACATGTTAACACTGACACCACATATTCTACAGACTAACTAGATAGTCTAATACTGAATAGTCTCTCTTTACTGTTGAAGCTGAAATTCTCCAATTTGATGTGTCTTATAATGCACATCTTGTAAGTCGCTCTGGATAAGAGCGTCTGCTAAATGCTTAAAACGGAAAATGGAAATAACACAAGAGCGAATAACATTAGCGGTGACAAAGAGATGAAGTGTGGGTACCTTAAAGATCTGCTGAGCCCCCTCCTCCATGCGAGGCCACACCTGGTAGCGGAAGCGCCACAGCGTGTAGAACTTGAGCACCGAGCTGATCCGCTGCCCTGCCTCCTGGTGGTGGAACTCCGCCATCATCATGTCCGTGACCGCGTCCGGAACCTTCACCGCGCACAGCAGGAACATGGCCGCTGCACACGCACGAACACACGCACACACACACACATAAATAAATATGAACAAACGCACACACCCATAATAATAATAATACTACTTCTACTATTAATAATAATGACATTTATTCAAACAGAATTTTGGACGTATCCCAGTATCATACTCCTAGAAAACAACATATAACATATCGTCACCTTCTTAAAATAATGGCCTAAGTCATATTTTCAAGTTTTTAAAAAAACAGAATAAACTGAACCAAATATAGAATATATGATATTTATTAATCATTTCACACAAAAAGGTTATGACAATATATGACTATTGACATACAAATAACGATGTCTGTCAATTATGTAACATAAGAGGATTAGATTAACGAACATGCCGTTGTGATTTAGGCAATTTTAAACCTGACTTAGGCCAAATTACTTATGGAGTAAGTGACTTTGGCAAGCAGCCGCCATCTTGAAAGCTTGTAAAATTGCCTAAGTCACATTGTCTTGCGACTTAGGCAAAAAATAAAATGGCCTAAGTCACACTCTTGACGTCGGCCATTATACTACCGGGGTAGGAACAGCATGATCTTTTCAATTAAGGATGTAGGCAATTTTACCAGAGGTGGCCAGCATCATGAAGAGATGACTTAGGCAAAAAAATCATTTTCCTCAAAAAATGACTTAGGCCATTATTTTAAGAAGGTGACAATATGCCATTTAGCAGACGCTTTTATCCAAAGCGACTTTTTCAGTATATGTGGTCCCAATGGGAACCCACACCCTAAGCGTTGCCAACGCCATGCTCTACCTACTGAGCCACACAGAACCACAGAAAGGTTTGTATACTGTATTCAAACATTAGTCCATAACACACAGATCTAGTTGCTCTACATCTCAGGCTGGAGACGCATGCCTACCCGCGGCGGCAGCCATGTGCTCATCCACGCTGAGCAGCAGCTCCCAGGCGGCGGGCTGGACGTCCCCGTACATGTCCTCGGTCAGGATGGGCGCGGCCTTAATGAGCAGGGACAGGGGCGCGGGAGACAGGCTCATCACCTGTGGGGCGGAACGGGCTGTTAGAGACTCATGGCACGCGGGGCTTCGCTGTCTGCAAGAGCGAGGCTAATGGTTAGGGCAGGGTCAGAGAGGGTGGGGCCAAAGGGAGTGTCAGTGACTGAGTGGGTGGGGTCAAAGAGGGTGTCAGCACAGATTATCTATGGTACCAAGATGGAGCTCCTGTATTCCGTCTGTCCTCTCTACTTCCTTGCTCTTGGAGGTTCTCGTTGGCAACAGGAGATAATGGTGCTATATTATATTTCATAAATATTCACAGTGGCATGCCCAAGGACAGAGTATCCATTGCCACTGGTATTGTTCTTGGCCCCGCTACTTCATAAATATTTATAAGACACATCAAATTGGAGAATTTCAGCTTCAACAGTAAAGAGAGACTATTCAGTATTAGACTATCTAGTTAGTCTGTAGAATATGTGGTGTCAGTGTCAACGTGTGGAGCCAAAGGGTGCACAGTATTAGAGTGGGTGGAGTCAAATGAAGGGTTAGTATTAGAGTGGGTGGAGTCAAATGAAGAGTCAGCATTAGAGTGGGTGGAGTCAAATGAAGAGTCAGCATTAGAGTGGGTGGAGTCAAATGAAGAGTCAGCATTAGAGTGGGTGGGGCCAAATGAAGGGTCAGCATTAGAGTGGGTGGGGCCAAATGAAGGGTCAGCATTAGAGTGGGTGGGGCCAAATGAAGGGTCAGCATTAGAGTGGGTGGGGCCAAATGAAGGGTCAGCATTAGAGTGGGTGGGGCCAAATGAAGGGTCAGCATTAGAGTGGGTGGGGCCAAAGGAAATCCGAGTGGGTAGGAACGAGGTGTGCGGGCACCTGGTTGCGGATGTACTTGAGCATGCCCGTGTCCTTCTTCCCCTCTGCACTGGCCTCTGTGGTGCACTTCTTCATAGAGGGGGTGCGGAGACAGGACTTATCGGAACACTGGAACCAGAGAGTACATATGTTACAGTTTGCATGAATGTTAAGTGTGTATGTTAACTGCTCTCAATGATTTTAGGGCCTTTCTTTTAGTTTATTTATTGGATTTTTTCAGATTCTCTCCCGGTTTTCTCCCAATTTGGTAGCCAATTACTCCCGCTATTCTTAGGTCAATCCCCTCCCGAAGGCGAAGCATCGTCTCCTCCATGACGGCACTCGTCGTGCTGTCGACTGTAACTCCAGCACCCCAGAACCACTCCTGTGAGCAGCGAACTGTGTGGGCTTCCCTCCCCCCTCCCTGGGGCGGACAGCCAATTGCCGCCTCCGGTGGCACTCCCGGCCAGGGCCGACTCTGGCGCGACGGGGAATCGAACCCCGGTCGCCGTGGCCAGCGTTGGACGTTGAAACCACTAGACCACGCGGGAGGCCCTGATTTTAGGGCCTTTCTAAGTGCACTCGAGTATCCATCGAATTTGAAAATATGTAAAGTATATATCAATTCCATGTTAGATGATGACCGTAATGTAAACTGGTGGAATATTGTTTTTTAACATTAAAAGACCTTTACAAACAGCACTTAAACTTGAACTTAAAACTAACTTTTCCCTGCTTGTGTTACAGGCACGGTTGCAGCTGCCAACGATTATGTTTATTACTGTATCACGACACTGATCTCTGGCGCGGACTAAGATTAATCTCACCATGTATTAATGGGCATTTTGTAAGTCGCTCTGGATAAGAGCGTCTGCTAAATGACCAAAAAGTAAATGTAATGTAAAGCAGGACCATAAAAAAGCGCCAAGAAGTGCAATGACTTCAGGCGAGAAAGGACATGAAATTCAGTCGTGAGAAAAAGTTCCGCTCAACGCGAACAACTCGCAAAGCGTCGCAACGATTCAATTCGCCGACCTCCCGGTCCGCAGACCTTCGTCGGAGCGTTCGCCAAACAGTGAAGCGAATGAAATCGTTGTGACGTTTTGCAAGTTCATTCGGTGTTGCGTGGAAACTCTTCCTCGCCACTGAACTCCGACGCGCCGTAAAAGCGCGCCGCCCGGGTCCCTGTTCTCCCGCCGCTGGCTGACGTTAGCGCTCGCCTCTTTGCTCTTCTTGACGCGGGCGCCGATGTTGCCGTCCTCGCGCAGGCTGTCCACGGTCTCCCCGTACAGCAGCTTGATGGCGCGCACCAGGCGCGCGCACGACCGGCTGTGGTGCTGGTAGCAGCGCGGGTGGCAGAAGTCCACGTGGGTGCAGATGAAGCTCTGCTGGTTGCACAGCAGGATCATGATCTGTGTGTGGGGGGGGGGAGGCACAAGGGGGCGCCAGTGAGTCAGGCTCAAATAATTTGATGAGCGACTGAAGCTTCCGCCAAGTTTCCTGAAGCTAACATTATAGCACTTTCTCTGTTTATATATTGGATTGAAGTTCATTCTGTTCTTTCTATTGTAATATTGATTAGTACTAAGAACATCAAGTCAAGTATTTGCACTTCTAATTTATCGAATCTAATTTAACTTCTTTGTTGCTGAGTATGATCAGCTTTGCTTTAAATACCTGCAGGTTTACTCTGTTCTGGTGCTGGTAGTTACCCTTGGTACTTAATGGTCTTGGAAGTTGCTTAGGACAAAAGTGTCTGCCAAATGAATTCATTTAAATGTGAATGTGATGGTAAATGTACTGTTAGTACAGTCAACTATCGGTTTAATATATTCAATTAATCTGGCTACAATTAAACACCACCAATTCCTCAGGATGCAAGCTTTTTCCCTGGAAGTATGATGCTAGTGTGCTCCAGCTCCACCCCAAATGCAGCACTACATCAACCCCCCCCCACCGCCTTTCCCCAGAACAGGACCAGCGCTGGCCCTTGGGCGTGATCACCCACATGGAGCCAGGACATGTTGCGGTGGTAGTTGTCCTCGGCTCCGCCTGTGCTCAGCGCCTCGGGTTCGATGCTGGGCTCGCTGGTGCTCCAGGGACTTCCTGTAACACAGCATTTCTCATTGGTTAGTGACTGGACAGGTATGGACCAATCAGTCAGGACTGACACAGGGAATGTCAGTTACTCATATTATAGTCAGCGTCTATGAGATAACATCTTGGGTCGTATAACAGACAGCGTTAGTAGGTCAGTAATCAGGGTCACCTACCTTCAGTATATTACTGATAGTGTCTGTGGGTCGTTAATTGTGGTCAGTTACCTTCAGTATATTACTAATAGTGTCTGTGGGTCAGTAATTGTGGTCAGTTACCTTCAGTATATTACTGATAGTGTCTGTGGATCAGTAATTGTGGTCAGTTACCTTCAGTATATTACTAATAGTGTCTGTGTGTCAGTAATTGTGCTCATTTACCTTCAGTATATTACTGATAGTGTCTGTGGGTCAGTAATTGTGGTCAGTTACCTTCAGTATATTACTAATAGTGTCTGTGTGTCAGTAATTGTGCTCATTTACCTTCAGTATATTACTAATAGTGTCTGTGGGTCAGTAATTGTGGTCAGTTACCTTCAGTATATTACTAATAGTGTCTGTGTGTCAGTAATTGTGCTCATTTACCTTCAGTATATTACTAATAGTGTCTGTGTGTCAGTAATTGTGCTCATTTACCTTCAGTATATTACTAATAGTGTCTGTGGGTCAGTAATTGTGGTCAGTTACCTTCGGTTTATTACTGATAGTGTCTGTGTGTCAGTAATTGTGGTCAGTTACCTTCAGTATATTACTAATAGTGTCTGTGTGTCAGTAATTGTGCTCATTTACCTTCAGTATATTACTAATAGTGTCTGTGTGTCAGTAATTGTGGTCAGTTACCTTCGGTTTATTACTGATAGTGTCTGTGTGTCAGTAATTGTGGTCAGTTACCTTCAGTATATTACTGATAGTGTCTGTGTGTCAGTAATTGTGCTCATTTACCTTCAGTATATTACTAATAGTGTCTGTGTGTCAGTAATTGTGCTCATTTACCAATGTCGGTGACGGTGTCCCTGCTCTGTGAGAGCAGCCCCTCCTCATTCTCTGACTCAGAGTCCTGCCGGGACATCTTGGTGCTCTTCAGGCTGCCGGCGCGGCGGATGGAGGACAGGGACCCCCCCTTCTTCACTCGGAAGCTGCGGGCGCCCTTAATCTGCAGAAGCCGGGAGCCCCCAATACGGATCTTTCTGATGGGAGCTGTGAGTTGAGAACGGGTTCATAAGTTTCAAACACAAAGATGACAGTTGCTGCCCAAAACTATGTAATTGTGCAGTCTCATTCAAGCAGACTGTAACCAAGGCAATACAAATAAGAAAATGATTATTTTTTGTTTACTACAAGCCAAACATTGAATTGCTCAGCCTTGGAAATCTACTAACAGACCAAGTGTTAATCATTGGCCAAAGGTATTGACCCAATCTCTGGCTGTAGAAAAACTCACATTTGTAATTAGGAAGAAACATTCTGCCTTTCAAAAAATATGGAGCTCATTTACAGAGTTTTGGAGGGTGAAAACATTGCTGAAGTGACCTGTGTTTTTATTAGTAGTACTGCTATGTTAAATATTATTTATTTTCTTTGTGTCCTGGCAGTAACGGGAAAGTCATGTAATGTACCTTCGTCCTGTTGTACCCATACAAACCTTTATGCTGATGTTCTATGTGTTATATTATAAAAAGAATAACAATAAACTAATAAATATATTTCTTTAAAAAAGATGACAGATGCTCTACACCTAAATATCTAAATATATTTGCATTTCTAATGAACAAAGGGCGGGAGTGTGTGCTTGTCCTGACAAGCTGAAACAAATAATGCAATACAACGCAGCACCGTGAGTTGAGAACTGTGAGGGATCAACACAATTTCAGTGGTTTGCTGAATGCAGAGTGCAACTGGGAACATAAGGTTCTATCAAAACTTCTGGGGGGCTGTGGTTAATCACAGAGAACTCCGTGTGTGGGGAGTGAGGCGGTGAGGCGGTGAGGCGTGCTCCCTGACCTAGAGGTTCCTGGGACTTCTTCTCATCGCAGCCCGTGTCAGACTTGAGGGTGTGGCTGCTGCTGTGCAGAGAGTCCCGTCCGTCCTCGTCGTCAAGGATACCGGCGAAGCTGATCTTGCGCTCGTACCGGTGCCGGCCCAGCTCCGGGTCCAGGCGCAGCCGGCAGCTGTCCAGGTCCTGGAGTGTGTCGAACAGGGATTAGACCGCATGTCCTACCGACTGTACCCTGACAATTGACAGGATTTTTTTTCTGATACAGAAGGACAGTGGCAGCACTGTCTTGTGTGTGTAAGGACGCTTTATTATTCTGCTTCGTACAACAGTGCATACGTTTAAGAAATTGCTAGTCATATTTGGGTATGGTGGTAAATATGGCTGCCATTTATTGTGCAGAGAGGGTCAGAAAAACAAACAAAAACTAAGAGGGAGCAAAAGGACCAATGAAAGAGTGGGAACATGAAAGGAAAAAACAGGGGTACAGAGAGATAAAGATGCTAAGGCTGGAGAAAATAATTTAAAAAAGATCCAGGTATAATAAACGATATGGTAAAATAGAGACAAATTCACATATCGCCACTAGGGCGAGACAAAGAGATAATAATGTCTTAAAAAGACAGTGGAACAAAAAAATAATGCCAATGCTTCGTAAGGAAATCTGAGGGAAAGGTCATTTGATACCTCAAAAACGCATGCACACTCAATATGAGGATCATCTGATGATTTAAGTGATTATTTAAGGGTGCTGCCAACTGCAAACAATGCATTGAAATAAACCCTGGTGTGAAATTGGTTTTAAAAAAAGGGTTTCCCTGAGTGGACAAAGACTAAAAGACAGGCTTAGGGTTTTAGGGTTCACAGGGGTATACCGGGTGATATTAACAAGAGCAGTCCCGATACTCACCACCAGGGTTCTGTGCGTGGACGGGGCAAGCAGGGAAAGGTCTCCCTCAGGAAGGTGGTGATCTCCAGCAGCAGCTGACAGGCAGCCATCTTCAGGGCGAACGGGCAGGCGCACTTTGTGGGGTTGACCGTGTCTGAGGGAAGACCAAGCTCAGTCTTACAGTGATATACATATGATCCAAGCATGAGATTTATTCTTTTCTGAATAAATACGTTTTCTGAAGTGGGTATTAACAGATCCGTAACCACACTTTGGACACTTTGGTGGACATGCAGTACATACAGCTGCTTAGTGCAATATGTCCAACTAAATGCTTTCCCTGGGCTTTTATTTTCCCATTCAACGAAGTGAGTTTTAATGTGAAGCTGTGCCAAGCATGGCTCACTCCGAAACTGCAGCAGTTATTCGGCACTCGGTTATTCATCGTTCACTCACTGTCGTCCAGGAAGTCCTCTTCCTCGTCTTCCTTGCGCATGCGCCGTTTGGTTTCCTCGTCGTAGATGAAGCCCAGGATGTTGGCCGGGCTCTCGCTGTCCGAGTGGCAGAGCTCACTCAGACGAGTTCCGATAGCCTGCCAGACACACACACACACAGACACACACACACACAAACACACACACACACAGACACAAACACACACACACACAGGCACAAACACAAACACAAACACAAACACACACACACACACACACACACACACACACACACACACACACACACACACACACACACACACACACACACACACACAGACACACACAGAGACACACACACACACACACACAAACACACATCAGATTTCTGGCCTCACAGGGAAATATTTTCAGATGTGCCCCACTAAGATTATATAAGATAATAATATGAAGCTGAACTGCTGCTCAGGCCTTGTGTACCATCTGTTGGGTCGGGCTGCGGGTGGGGCTTTGAGTTTCACTCTATGTGATGTGTTGAAAGGCAGGCTGTGTGTGATGTGTTGAGTCACACCCTATGTGATGTATTAAGTTACACTGCGTGATGCATTGAGTCGCTCTGTGTGTGTGGTATGTTGAGTCTCTCTGTGTGTGGTATGTTGATTCTCTCTGTGTGTGGTATGTTGAGCCGCACTCTGTGTGATGTGTTGAGTCGCTCTGTGTGTGGTATGTTAATTCTCTCTGTGTGGTATGTTGAGCCGCACTCTGTGTGATGTGTTGAGTCGCTCTGTGTGTGGTATGTTGAGTCTCTCTGTGTGGTATGTTGAGCCGCACTCTGTGTGATGTGTTGAGTCGCTCTGTGTGTGGCATGTTAATTCTCTCTCTGTGTGGTATGTTGAGCCGCACTCTGTGTGATGTGTTGAGTCGCTCTGTGTGTGGCATGTTAATTCTCTCTCTGTGTGGTATGTTGAGCCGCACTCTGTGTGATGTGTTGAGCCGCACTCTGTGTGTGGTATGTTGAGTCTCTCTGTGTGGTATGTTGAGCCGCACTCTGTGTGATGTGTTGAGTCGCTCTGTGTGTGGTATGTTGAGTCTCTCTGTGTGGTATGTTGAGCCGCACTCTGTGTGATGTGTTGAGTCGCTCTGTGTGTGGCATGTTAATTCTCTCTGTGTGGTATGTTGAGCCGCACTCTGTGTGATGTGTTGAGTCGCTCTGTGTGTGGCATGTTAATTCTCTCTCTGTGTGGTATGTTGAGCCGCACTCTGTGTGATGTGTTGAGCCGCACTCTGTGTGTGGTATGTTGAGTCTCTCTGTGTGGTATGTTGAGCCGCACTCTGTGTGATGTGTTGAGTCGCTCTGTGTGTGGCATGTTAATTCTCTCTGTGTGGTATGTTGAGCCGCACACTGTGTGATGTGTTGAGTCGCTCTGTGTGTGGTATGTTGAGTCTCTCTGTGTGTGGTATGTTGAGCCGCACTCTGTGTGTGACAGTGCATTTGTTTAAATGACAAGCTTAATGTTCTCGTCATTATGTACTCTTACGTAGCAGGTGAGTTGTACTCTGTGTGAGCGTTGAGTTGCTCTGTGTGTGCCGCTGAGGGTCAGGAGGGGTGTGCTCTGTCACTCTAGTCTAGGTCATATTGTGACTCACATCTCCCCACTGGCAGAAGTGTTTGGCTGCGTTCCACTGCAGTTTCTGGTTCCTCTTGTTGCCCACCACGGGAGAGCGCCCCCTAGAGAGACCACGCTTGGTGATGTTGACGTGATGACCCTTCATCCACTCCGGCCAGTTGCCGCGGTTACACCGGTGAACGAAGCGGGCGCACTCCAGGAAGAGCGAGGCCCGAGCCACTACTGGAGCTTCCTGTGGGGGCGGGGTCACAGAGGGACTTCTTGTCAGGGTCGTGACACGGTCAGCAAACACCAGCCACCTGCAGTCTGTCAGATCATGCCATGGGCTCACGGATGCACAGTTCACATACTGGCAATCCGTTTGATCGAAAAGCGGTTCACCTCTCGGTGCCCGCTGCAAACTCACCCTCAGGAGTTCATAATGTAGATTACGGCAAAAGTAGTCAATATACTGCACTAACCAGATGGTCAGCTTCGTATTCTTAACTATTTAAGTTCAGTCTCAGCCATTTCTGAAGCTCAGGGGGGATTGGTTGCAGACAGTACAAGAACATCCTGTAACCAATCAGAACCTCCAAATGTAAGGAAGATGAAAGGAAAGCTGGAGGTGACCGTATCGTTTGCATATGGAATATCTGTGACGATACCCCCCCGTGGCCTAAAGACAATGTACTTGTAGGACCCGGAGTCTTCCAGTGTCCAGGTTCAATGCAAACCCTTAAAATAGCAGCATGGAGACACATTTGCCTGTGGCTGCAGAACCATCCCACCAACCTGGTCTTACCTCACCGGGAGGCAGAGTAATGTGAGGAGCAATGAGGCAAACACAAAGATGAGATGGCGGTGACGGAAGACCAGAGGCACATTCACAGCACAGCAGCCTGCGGACGGAGACAGCGGCTCCCTGGCTAGTTACAACAAACACAGCTCTGTGGGCAACACACCACAACATCAAGGGCAAGGCACAACTTCAGAAACACATCACAAGTTCAACGAATCACAGCGTCAGCGACACGTCACAACTGTAACAGCACATCACAACATCAGCACAATGTAACGTCATTGACACGTCACGCATCCACAACACCGCAGCGGTAACAGCTCGCCACAACACCGACAAAGAATCACACATCACAACAACAGCACATCGCGTGACACCCGGAATACTTTCAGAACTTTCAATACTAAAATACCTGCATATTAAAATGGAAGAAATAAAACAACCATAAACCACAATTAAGCAAGGGAAGCATAAAATGTTGTCCTTCATAATAGTAAATACGTAAAGAGACCACTTCTGTTATATTTCAAATCCGTGTCGAGGGTGAGGGGAGGTGGAGGGGCCTCACCAGATCCAGGGCGGCGGCTAAGATGGAGGCGGCGGGGATGGTGCCCGGCTCGCAGCAGTTGAGCAGGAACTGGAACCTCTTCATGCCCTGGCGAATGGCACCCAGGTTCACCACGTTCTTGTTCTTCATGGCCTCCTGGCTGGCCGCCAGCCGCTCCTGGAACCCGTGGCACCCTGGCGGAACAGAGGGAGGGGGCGAGAGAGACGGGACAGCGTAACAGGGCGTTGATGGGCGGCGCCGGTGCAGTCGGGGCTTCGGCTCACTGCTTCCCCCCTGGAGTCACACTGTAGAATGCAGGCCGAGACGGACCACACGCCACGGACAGTACAAGTGCAGCGCGCGGCGATGAATGCGTTTCAAGACATAGACAAGCTAACGTGTAAAAGCTCACAAAGGTGTGCGGGCAAATGTAACCTGTGACAGTTGTGTGACACCTGTATAATGAGACGCTAAGTTCTGTACACCTGAAGTTGGAGCCCGGCTAAACTACGCGATTTGTGGAAAGTGCTTTATGAATGATTTTAGACAGAGAAGCACAAAGCACATTTAGTGCTTCATCATATGTGTTGGCCTAGTTCTGGCAACATACTGATGAATTGCTTCTTCAAAATGATGATCTTTTTCAGTGCTCATCACATACTAAAAGTAGAAAGGCGCTAAATAGGCAAACAGAACATTACAGAACAAGGAGAACATTCCGCAAATGCCCTTTTAATAAATACTGCAGCAATGAAGGCATTACATTGCTTGAATCTCTTTTTCCGAAAGTGATATTTTTCAAAGCTGCCTGACCCCTGATGCAGGTGTTGAATTTACCATGAATGAGGGACCCAGCTGGAGACACGCACCAGCGAGTGGATCATCGATTGTCAGGTTACACATTTTCCCAGAATGCACTGGGGCAGTATCTGCACAGCAAACAGGCTGCAGACAGACAGACAGATGATGGACGCCACAACAGCATGCACGACACAGAAGAAAAGATCGACTTGCCTCAACAACTTTAACACCCCCTGACCGCCTGCCCCGTCCCTCCCTGCCCCACCCCTCTACCCTCCCTGCCCTTGTCCTAGAGGTCACCGTAAGGTCATGTCCCTTCTCTCCCTTATCCACCCGCAAAGGCATCGAGATATCAGAAGGCAAGTTCCCCTAATGCTGGCCCGTCGCCTGGTGTGTATGTGGGGGATTGTTGGGGCTGCTGGGATTGGTTGGGGTGATGGGGGGAAGGGGAGGGGCAGTTAAAGGAGGATATTTCAATTCAGTGCCTGAACACACTAACCCAGAGCCAGATCACGTACCGTCGACTGGTTGAGGTGGAGGGGGGAGGGCAAGGCAATCAAACCAGGGGATGGGGGTTAAAAAAAAGAAGGGTCTGGTCTTTGTGAGAGATGGTCCAATTAGCACCGCTGACTCCTTCCTCTACCGTTCAGCCACCGCAGACAGAGAGAAGTAGCCGTTGATAATAGAAGGTAAAAGTATTCAACTCTCCCCAGGTCAGGGGAAGAGGATAGCATAAAACTCAAAAACCTGCACAGATGAAAAGCTATTCAATCCTATTAGGAAACAGTGCAGGCTATACCATACTTCCAGCTCTGTCCACAGGTGAGGAAGAGAGCAAAAGGCATATGAAAATGACTTTCATATGATATCAAAACATTTTTCTCCCCAGAAACCAAGCCAAACCACGACAGTGATTTGTAGGATACTTTGGTCCACTTGCATACTTTAAATTATGATGAATATGATTATTACTGTTGTTCTTAACCACCTCTTTGAGGTGCCACTTCATGCCTGATGAGGGTGTGGAGTTCAGGTTAGATCAGAGGAGGGGCCCCAGCCCAGCTACCCCCAGCCTGCTCACTCAATTCTGGCAGCCCCCCTGCTGGGTGATGGCATGCAGTGACAGGTGTACACACACACACACACAAACACACATATGCACACAACAACATTCACACAGGCGCACGCGTACATGCACACACCAACGCACTTGCGCACACAAGCACACACACACACACACACACACAGACAGACACGTGCACGCACATGCTCACAAGCACATTCACACACAAGCACACACACACAAACACATGCACACTCACGGAAACACACACGCACACAAACACGTGCGCACAGGTATGCCTACGCACTAGGACTGCACGACAGATCATAGGAATTAATATACCAGTATCATAATAACTTAAACTAATTAGGCTATTTCCAACAGGAGTTTATTTAACTGACGGACCCATTCAAAACAATCACTGGAGCTGAACAATACAGCTGTCAAAATAGCTGTCATTATCTGGAAGGAACATCATGTAAAATAAATAAAACATTAAATAACTCAAAAACTATCCACAGAATGATCTCAAATGAATATAATTCAAATAAATAAATAAAATGTACAGAGCATTCTATGGAATGGTCCACACTATGGGCTCAAATTAATGCCAAAAGTATTTCGTATCTGTAAGCAATGACTTACGTAAGTGCTTGCAACTTATAGTTTGTGTTTGAACAATCTGAAATAAAACATTTTGTACTTGTAACCAATGACTTGAGCTTGTAACTTGTGGTCCGTGTTTGTACTTTACCATTTGTGAACAGAAATAGTACGAATGGAAAACAGTATTTACGTGCAACACTCCCTGTACATGCAACGCTCAGTTTACAAGACTCCTCTCAACACAGACTTTTGGCACCGTTTTGCCGCTTCCAGTAAACTATCCAATTGGTATCCAGAAGAGATCAAGTTCTCCATAAAAATGGGGTTTGGAGGGAAAATGAGTTTGAGGAATCAGGCAGTTTAAACACTGTACATTGTGGGCATGTAGAAATAATTAATGAAAAACTAAGAAATAACGTATTATTTCCACGATTGTATACACTATACAGTGTAGGTTCCCTCGATAGCTAGCTAGCTAAGGTTAGCATATCCCTTGTTAGCTAGCTAACGTTAGCTAACACACATGAAGTCAAACGGACCGGTTCAGAAATAAGCAACTGGTCAAACTGTGGCTAGCTAGTTAATTTCACTATCACAGCTGTGTTTCTCCTACCGTTTTCCATGATTCGACACTGCCTGGGCAGATGAGTCTGCCTGCTGTAAACCTGTCAGTTATCCCAAACCACTTGTGCTGCACATACCCCCTTCCCGCTGTTTGTGCAGTAACTTCAGAGAGCTGCCTTTTCTAATGGCGTTATCACCAGTTTTTTCAACAAATTTTCCCAGATCAATATGAGCAATGTTGCTGGCACCTCCAATTTAAGGGAACTAATAACTGACCATTTCACAACCAACGAAGTTGACAATGACAGCGACCACGTTTAAATAACGTGTCCAGTCAGCATCTGCTGTTTAATTGATTGCGTGTAAAAAAAAAAAGAGCAAAAAATTCAAACACAAAATCGCAGCCTTCTGCGGCTTACACATCGCGCATGTTCAAATTTGATTAATAGCGCCCTAGTGCACACACACACAAACATAGGCTGTGTTCGAAACCGTTCACTCGTTCACTCATTCCCTATGTAGTGTTCCATGTAGTGAACGATTAAACTGTTTTCGGACACTACACTGAACGTCATTTGCGTCAAAAAAAATGTGCCGGATATTCAGGTGACGCAAGCGGATGCGCCCAGTCTCACGTAAACAAACCGAGAACTCATGGCAGCAGGTTGAAATGTACTCAGGTAGTATCGGGTTTGCATGTTCAGTTTTGAATGTTAAATCCCAAATAAATTGTTGAAATTCTAATGATGTGGAAGTGTGGTTTTGTCAACTGTGGTGCTGTCTGCTAGCCACTGCTTTAGCCACAAATAGCTACCGTTATGGAAGTCGTGAGCTAACTAAGACACGACCGCATTGCATTGTGGTATACGGGAGAAATTGTAGGGTACATTCGCTGTTCACTAGAAATCGCTGTGAATTGTGGGTATTTTATAGTGCACTATATAGTGAACGAATTCGAACAACACTACAAAATGGCGAACACACTATATAGTGCACTATTTCGGGAATAGGGAATGGTTTCGAACACAGCCATAGCCTACATACACACACGCACGCGTGCACACACACGGAAACACGGTGCCCCCCGCCCCACACACCACACACACACACACACACACTCACAGCTTGCACTTAGGATGGCAGAAGGCAGTGCGCGGGACAGACAGACAGACCACGGACAGGCACACAGAGAGAGAGCGGGGGGAGGCAGGACGCCCAGGGTTCTACCATCTTTCTCTTCTGTGTGGTGGAGCCTGGACGGATTCCGCCGGCCGGACCGCCATTTACCGAGCCGCTTGAAGAAGTTCTCCTCCTCGTCCCGGCCGTACTCCAGAGCACCGCCCTCCGACAGCTTCACCGCGCTGGTGAACTTCACCTGGAGGAGGGGGTGTTTAGGGGGGATTGAGCTCTGGTTCACTACACCACCCTTAGAACAGGGCATAATAAGGGAAATACAGATCAAGAAGCTGGGACCTGGACAGACATATTATATGTTGGTATTACAAAAATAAAATATCATATATTGCCTTTCCTCCCTCTTAAAATAGTTGCATACTAATGTATAAACAGTGCCCCTTTAAAGTTTACACCCAGTCTCAAAAGTTTTGTTGCCTGACAGCCTGAAATTAAAGCATTAAATCAGACTTTTTCCACCCTTATTTAAACATTTTACCCTACAACTTCCAAATGAAAAAAAATGTCTCAACATTTCTGAACATTAATTAAAAATTTAAAACTAGAATAACTTGGATTGATAAATCTACACCCTGCTGAGTTGGTACTTGGTAGAAGCACCCTTTGCTTGAATTGCAGACATGAGTCTGTTTGGATATGTCTCTACCAGCTTTGCACAACTAGATGGGGCAATGTTTGCCCATTCTCTCTTACAGAACTGTTCAAGCCCAGTCAGATTGCATGGGGACCGCTGATGGACTGCACTCTTCAAGTCATTCCACAGGTTTTCAATAGGATTTGAGGGCTCTGACTAGGCCACTCAAGGACATTCACCTTTTTTGTTTTTTAGCCACTCCACTATTGCTTTAGCTGTGTGCTTTGGGTTGTTGTCATGCTGAAAGGTGAACCTCCTTCCCAATTTCAACTTTCTTTCAGAGGGCAGCAGGTTTTCGTCAAGAATTTTTCTGTATTTTGCTCCATCCATTTTTCCTTCTCTCCTGACAAGTGGCCCAGTCCCTGCTGACGAAAAACATCCTCATAACAGAATGCTGCCACCACCATGCTTTACAGTAGGGGTGGTGTTCTTTACAGTAGGGGTGATGTGCTGACCACACTTTTTGCCACATGGCTTCAGAATCTTCAGTGTTTTTGCATACCTCAAATGGGACTGAATGTGGACATTTCTGAGCAGTGGCTTCCTTCTTGACACCCTATCATATAGACCAGAATTGGGAAGAGCTTTCTATATTGTTGACACATGCACACATTGGCCACTCTTTGCCATAAACTCCTGTAGCTCCTTCATAGTTGCCATTGGCCTCTCTGATCTGTCTCCTTCTTGCTCGGTCATCCAGCTTGGACGGACGGCCTGATCTAGGCAAGGTCCTGGTGGTGCCATGCGCCTTCCACTTCTTAATTATGGTCTTGACCATGCTCCGAGGGATATGTAAGGCCTCTTTACTCTGAATTGCACTACCCAGTAGTGGAATCCTCTAGGAACAGCTAAGTAATCCGAATCACTACAATTGAACACAGGTGGAGGCCAATTAGCTTGGTGTGTGATCTGGAAGGTAATTGGTTACCCCATGAGCTAGTTTACAATTGGTAAGAGTTTTCTTTAGAGGTATTTCTCCACTTAAATGTGTAAATAAAGGTGGGAAAAGTCTGATTTAATACGTTTTAATTTCAGGCTGTAAGGCAACAAAGGCTGTGTTCAAAATCGTTTATTCCTAAATAGTGCACTATATAGTGTGTTCGCCAATTTGTTCAACACACTATATAGTGCACTATTTAGGGAATAGGGAACGGTTTTGAACACAGCCAAAATGTGACATTTTTCAGATAGGGTGTAGACTTTAAAGGGGCACTGTATATATATATTGTGGTGTCCCTTGGGGTGGGAGGACACTCAAGGACCTTTTCAGAGGGCACAGGCAAGTGAATAATCCAGAGGAGGCAGTATTTCAAACAATTTTTATTAAACTAATTTCTGACAAAACATAAAATAGGATGGGTAATCGGGGAAGCTCAAATACAGGCCACAATCCATTTATTTGTCTAAATCCGTAATCCAAAATTGAAATCCAATCCAGTTCCTCAAGCAATCCAAAATCGGTAACAAACAGGGTCCTCAAAATAATCCAAGTCAAGCACAATCAGCAATCCAAAAAACAATCCTCACCCACTCTCCACCACTCTAACACACCAGCCTACTCCCTCTCCATGTGACATAAAGCAGTCCTTTAAATACACTTCCATATTGCCTTCAGCTGCATGTAGTCCTCGTTTCTTCACTTGGTTCATGTGTGGGACTGCAGGCTGCTGGGAACTGTAGTCTATTGGGTCTTAGTGGCTCCCAAGAGTTAAAGAGGCAGGCAGCCATTTCCTCGTCCTGCCCCTTGGGATTCCACACACTCTCCTCCTCAGCTCTGACCTAGGGAGGGCTGAGCGGCCCATGTCCAACGGCCACCAGGAAAGCCACCATCTCCAGGTCCACTCAGGAAGTTTCCTCCCTGGATCGAATGTCCATATTCCATCGCCACCTTTCACCTCCTGTAAAAGCATCTGCAAACCGTTAGGAAATATTGTAAGTTTCTCACCTCGTATGCCACCAAATGGCCATATGTGGGTACAGGCTCTGGGCTCCATGGCTCCGCCCCTGAATTGTGTGCCATTTTGGAATCAGTGATCCTCTCTTTGACCTTTTCCACCACTTCCACTCTGCTTCCAGGGGGTCAGGGGGTTAACTTTGATGGAGATGCACTCACCACATCAGGAGCTGGTCAGGTGTTCAACAAGACCTCAGCTATAGTCAAGAGGCTCTTCCACACTATGGTCCCACTATAGTTCACCCTCAACATGCTGCTCCTCTCGTCCACGTCCAAGGTCCCGCAGGCAGAGTGGGATTGAGTACCGTCTACCCCCCTCCAGCTCCATCTGGTCATCATCTCCTGCAGTCTCCACTGGTTGCGAGAGCTCCACCTGTGTGGCAGAATCTTGCACAACAGGTACATATTTTGCACACTCAAGCTCTTCACTCACCCTTCACTCACTTCCAGGTTCACCTCCAGCTCCTACCTTTCTTCACTCTCATGCTCTGCTCGGCTCCGGAGTTGCTCTGCCTCGGACACATGTACCTCCGCTGCTCTCCTCAGCTCCGCCTGCTTCTGAGCAAGCCTGGTCTGTACATCCCACAACGCCCTGCCATACTCCTCTCTGGCCTGGTCCTGGGATTTCTGGATGTCCCGACAATGCAGATGCTCTTCCTCAAACTTCTTGCTTATGTTTCTCACGTCCTCCTCCAGCTCCAGTCTGTGGGCCTCAACACGTCTCACCTCATTTTCAAGAGAAGTTTTCGCTCTCCAGCTCCACAACTATGTTCCCAATCTTCCTCAGGGAGTCCGTGTGCTCCTCCAGCAATTTCCCAACAGCCACCAGGTGACGCTCCTCCGAGGTCCGCAACTCAACTTTCGTCCTGTCCAGCTCAGTCTGGGCATTCTTCAGCTGTTGAACCTCCTGGAGGGTGACTCGCCATCTGTCCTCAACCATAGCCGCCCACCTCTGGTTCTTCACCAGGGCTTCCTTCTGGTCAACACAACACTTCTCCAGTTTCCGTATCTCTTCCTCTTGGCCCTTTATTACAGTTTACTGTCCATTGCCCCATCTCTGAATTTTGTGCCGCTTTGGAATCAGTGATCCTTTTTTGGCCTTTTCTGCCACTTCCACTTTGCTTCCAGGGGGTCAGGGGGTTAACTTTGACGGAGATGGCCTCAAAACGTCAGGAGCTGGTCAGGTGTTCAACCAGACCTCCGCTATAGTCAAGAGGCTCTCTTCCACACTATGATCCCACCATAGTTCACCCTCAACATGCTGCTCCTCTTGTCCACTTCCAAGGTCCTGCAGGTGGAGTGGGATTGAGTACCATCTACCCCCCTCCAACTCGCCATCTGTCCTCAAACATGGCCACCCACCTCTGGTTCTTCACCAGGGCTTCCTTCTGGTCAACACAACACTTCTCCAGCTTCTGTATCTCTTCCTCTTTGCCATTTATTACAGTTTGTGCCTCTCCTAACTCTGCCTCTAAACCCACACATTTTTCAGTCATTTTGGCCTCACTATTATGCTGCTTTTGTGGCTGACTTGGGTTCTTTTTGCCCTTTTCCCTAGGGGGCACAACAGAGCAGGAGTGGCCATTTTCGTTTGACTTTTTTCATTTCTTGTCCTCCCTTCAGTGTTTTTCACACCCTGTCCATGTCACTGATGGCCTCAGCAACATCGGGAGCCATTCCAGCCAAAAAGGAGTATTTGAGGGCTGGACTTGCTTGAAAAAACACTCTGAGGGAGCGTCGGTGCGCTTTTGACAGATGCTTGGGCCCCTCTGCCTCCAGCCAAGCCTCCATGTCTGGATCCACTGTCTAGTTCTCTTCCATCATGGTGTCTTTTCCTCTCAAATCAAAAACCAAAAACAAGTCCTGCTCACAGTCGCACTACCTCGTCTTGCCTATAGGTGATGCCCTCTTCCCACATTCTCCACCATATTGTGGTGTCCCTTGGGGTGGGGGGACACTCAAGGACCTTTTCGAGGGCACAGGCAAGTGAATACTCCGGAGGAACTCATTTCTGACAAAACATAAAATAGGATGGGTAATCGAGGAAACTCAAATATATACAGTCCACAGTACATTTCTTTGTCTAAATCCATAATCCAAAGTCGAAATCCAATCCAGTTCCTCAAGCAATCTAAAGTCGGTAACAAACAGAGTCTTCAAAACAATCCAAGTCAAACACAATCAGCAATCCAAAAACCAATTCTTCAAAACAATCCTCACCCACTCTCCACCACTCTAACACACTCTACATCCACTTGTAGGACATATGCCAAGGTGCATTGAAGCTGTTTTGGTGGCTCATGATGGCCCAATGTCCTATTAAGACACTTTATGTTGGTGTTTCCTTTATTTATATATATCCACAGTGTTCTGCATATAAAGAATAGTGTATATAAAAGGGTGTTGACCCCTCTGACCTTGGAGCTCTGTCGGATGAAGCTGAGCCGGTCCACAGAGCTGATGTCCAGCAGGTCTTCTACTCCGTCTGTCAGACCGGAGAGGGATGAGCGCTTCAGCCAGTTACCTGCACAGAGAGGACGGTGAAAGGGGAGAGGATGAAGAGGACCACACACACTGTCTCTCCATCTCTCCATCTCTCTCTCATACACACACACACACACACACAGAAACAATCTTACACACATACGCACATACAGACATATACTCTCTCTGGTTTGTGCGCTTGTGGGCACACACACCAACACTGACACACACATTATTTCTTGCATACCAGACCACAGATACAGACAAGCACAGCAACACACTGCCATTCAAATACACGCATGCACGTAGCCACATTCACATATACAGTATGTAACACAACAGGGGCAAGTAGAAGTCGAACAGTCCCATGACACCCTGGGAAAAAATATAAACAAAAAATAAATAATAAAGAACAGATTAATTTGCTTGGACCCCAACACAACAACAAAGACCAACATGGGAACATGGATCTCAAACGTATTCAGAACTGCAGTACAAGACCATCACACTGATGGAGGGGGTGGGTGCACATTACAGTAACACTGATGATCCCAACAGCAAGGCAATACAGGAAAAAAACTGTGACCCCCCCGCCCCATGGGGGCACAGCTCCCTAAACCCACCGATGGGCAGCTTCAGCTTCTTGCGGAGGGAGATGCGTCGGGATCGAGTGCGGGAGCGGCGGTCTGTGGTGGTGCCCGAGTGGGCAGTAGTACACTCCGAAGTGTCCTGCTCTGATTGGCTGCTGGTGTCACTAGCCGCGCTCTGGGATTTGAACATCTTCCGCCAGAAATCCTTCCTGCCCAGCAGTGCCCCTGGGATTTGCTCCTCACTGACATAGAGAGGAGGATTGTGGGATATCCAACAAAGATTACTGTCATGCTAAATAGAACCAATCCATAGCAGCATCAGAAATGTAGATACATAACCAAAGCCTCTACACAAGTAAAAATAATGAGTCCCCACTAGGCTGCGATCTGAAAAAATATAGCGTATAGTAAAGACTGGGTGTTTATGAATTGTGTTTAACATAATAGGTTTTATATCTACCCAGCCAATCTTTTCTGCAATGGACAACACAGACAGCAATAAATTAAGTGGATATTGATTTAGGAATGCATGCGTGAGGAGCAGACAGACTGATGAGACTTACAATTTCCATTGGGGGCTGTTGGGCACATGTCAATGTTTATTAATGTCAAGCAGTTAAAAAAGCTATTTCCTTCTGTTTTCCCTACTCTTAAATAACCCTTAACTTTGCAATAAAACACTCCAGAGACAGGGCACAAGTGTACCATCAAGACCCAGGTGAAAACCCCAAAACCTGTGAAATATGTGAGAATATACTTTTGGTATACACTGAAAGTCAATAAGAATGTTAAAAAAAAAATCTCGCCAGACAGGTTTTCTTGACCATGCATGCACGCGCACTGCTGACGAGTGTGACTTCTGGTGAGCCAAATATAAGGATTAAGACACTCGGATTTGTCTAACTACCTGAATGGACATGCAATTCAACCTATGGTTGCCCAGAGGACAAAACACACACTCTTCTCCCTGGATTTGTGTAACGTGATTGGTACATGATATGCTCCAAGGAAAGCTACAAGTTTGGCTGTCAACCGAAAACATGTTAACAACAATTCCAGAGGATTTACGTGCTTTATTTCATGTAGATAATAATCATATTTCTAAACACAATAACCATATGAAGTTTGGTGTTTTGGACTTACCGGAAGAGGCTGAAATGTGAGTACATTGAAGAACATTATTATACAATACTTTATAGGACGCTCTGAAGCGTTTGAATAACCTGTCCTGAAAGCTAAAAGGATATCTGATTTGTGAATGCCAAATTCTATAGACAGTGACTGTATAAATGTGATATTGTACAGCATGTAATGTTGGGGTGGGAAGCAGTGGAGGGGTCATATTTTTTATTGCCCTGAATTTGTGGAGGTTCTGAATGGGCTAAAAACAGTGTCAAAAACAGTGTCATGCATGTCAAACTGCATTTCAGGTTTTGACCATACAATAGCGCTCATAGATTGTTATATGAATGTAAGAGTTGCGGATTTGAGTCATAATTCTTTGAGCGGTACCGGTCACAACGCTAGGGGGCAATCCATAAAAAGGCTAAAGCATTTGTTACCATGTTTGAGAAAATGACTCACTGTTCGGGGGTCTGGGGGGGTCGGCTAGAGATGCAGCTGCGACACTCGTCTGCCGCGGTGGAAGGCTGGCCCTTCTCCCCGACCGCGCCCGCTTCCGACCTGAACACAGACCATCAAATAACCAATCAATCTCATCAACGAGTCAATCAACTCACCGATGAACACCACCGGTTAGTGAACTCTCTCTCCGATCATTGACTCGTGAATGAGTTGAGTCAATGAGCTAACCAACCAATCTCATCGATGAGTTGATAAACTCACTGATCAATACCATCGGTGAGTTAATAAATTCACAGGTAAACTTCATCAACGAGTAAATAAAGCAACAAAATCGATCTCAATCAACTCACTCACTGATCAACGTCATCAACGAGCCAATCAGCTAATCAATCACAGTCATCACAGTTATTGTGATTCAATAAATACACAGGTCAACTTCATTTACTGGTCAGCTCACCAATGAACATTATCAATCAGTTGAGGAACTTGGGTTGTTAGGACAAGAATATTGCAATAAAGCTACAAAACTACTACACTGCCAAAACAAATTCCTCATTGACAATCAATCGGTAATGTAAAAAATTGGCCAGGTCCAAGGATAAGTTGGCTTTAAGCTGGCCAGGGCTCCTCGGGTTATCCATGCAGTAGTTTCTCCCAATGACACGCACCCCCAAAGCAATCCAATGTCATCGGTGAGAGATACGCCTCTCCTCCTATTGGTGCTAGCTCTCTCCTGTGGTATACTGCAGTGCAGGGTGAAAGATATTCACTGGCTCGTAGGCGAGTACATTGGAGGAGTGCACATGCTTCAGCTGCAGTGCTCCTGGTGAAATGTAAACTGTAAGTCGCTCTGGATAAGAGCGTCTGCTAAATGCCTGTAATAATAAATAACTGGTGTGCGGGTGGTATAGCGGCAACTCGAGAGGACTAGCTGGTGAGTCCAAATGAAGGAGAAATAACAAAATAAGGTGCGCTGTGTGGTTTAGTACCTCCTGGGCCCAGCGGGTTTGGGCTCCTCCTTGTCGTCGGGCTTCTTGCCGGTGGTGAGCTTCTCGGCGCTGTCCAGGAGGGCGCTCAGCGCCACCCGCCGGAACACATTTCCATGGGACTCTTTAATGAATTGCACCAGCTGACGGATATCACAGTACAGGCCCTGTGTGTGTGTGTGTGTGTGCGCGTGTGTGTGTGTGTGAGAGAGAGAGAGATAGAGATAGAGAGAAATACTTTGCATGTTAACATATTACACAAATTATAAACAATCACATCACGGAACCTGAAGTAACTTTGAACATAAACTCCTTCTAATGCTCCTCAGTTCAGCAACTGATGTGCCTCCAGTCAGGAATTCCTGTACATGTTAACTTCTGTCTTCAGTGCCAGTTCCATGTAAATCGCTGTCCCACAGGAGAAAAATACAAGCCCCTGCAGCAGCTGCAGACAGCTCAGACACAAGGTCCCCACAGGGGCATTGAGCAGCCCTGATCTCTGCTCTCGCATATCATAAATACCTGTGAATTAACCCCGAGGCAATCACACGGTAGACCCAGGAGAGATGTTCAGAGTGTTCGCAGTTGTATGTAATCCAAATGGCCATAAATATTAGTGCAGCTGGCAGCCTGCACAGGTTTATTTAAAGGGTCAACGGCTGTCATTACTGGGTAACTAGGGTGTTCAGCAAAGTGCAAACAGTAGCCAGCTCTAAATATTATGGCACTGTATGGAGTTGCTGATTCACAAATAACTTTATACAAGCTCATTAACAAAGAAGGCAATGCATTATATGCGGGTAACTGCCAAGATAAAGGTAACCCAGGGGGAGGACACAAACGGAGAGTTCCATCCAGGCGGGGGGCAGGGGGTCGTTGGAAAGGGGGGCTGGGCCTAACTGGCACCGTGGCACCCCCGATGGACACCCACGGTACTACATCCATTTAACGCACCCTCATTTACTCAAGGTGTTGCCTTTATTTGGGCAGTTATTTGTATGTTCTATATTGATTGTGATAAGCTCCATAATTTTGTGCGCATAATAATGAATATCACTGGTCTTGATATTTGGTCTTCAACTCATTGTCAGTGTATCATTTGTGATTAGATAATATGTTATTATACTATACTATTAGACTATAACTCTAAATGTTCTCACTAGCATCATTATTTTGAGCTATTACTAGTCTTATTTAGAGTTATCTGTCTATTATCTGTGAATATACTATTAACTAATCACAAAAACGCATAGATGATAACTTGAAGTAATAATTGGTAGTGATTACCTTATGGGGCTTGTTCTTGAATTAGTGTTTGTGCGTTTGTTAATATGCTGTTAACTACTCAGTAACACTCGTTGAATGATAACTAAAATAATTTACATAATTTATCACTAGCCATAATTACTTCAAGTTGTCATCTGCTTGTGTTTGTTATTTCACAACAATATTAATAGATGGTTTGTAGGTCTATATAGTACACTGTACACTATATTTACTGTGATAAGGTCCACCATTTTGTATATATTGATGATGGAAATGAAAACATTTGAAAACAAATTCCCTTAATTTATCACTATCCTTATTAATTATTCATTAAGATAAATGATGTATGAAAAGGTATTAATCCATAATTAATTACTAAATATTAATTAGTATTGTATTGTTAATCATTCATAGCAGTCATTCTCTTTTCAGTTATCATCTGTGTGTGTTTGTGCTTACTAATCTATATTATTTGAATTTATGTATGATTACAATATTTTCAGAGCGTTGATAGCTCTTTCTGAGGGACACTGCCTCACCAGGTTTTCCGGGCTGTGGAGCTCATGGGTGGTGGAGGAGCAGCGGGTTATCAGGGACTTAAACATACAGCCCACCACCACAGTCTCCATGTTCTGAGCCAGAGATTTGCCCTCCCCTGTGGTGAAGTTGTTCCCAAAGCCTGCCTTGTCTGAAAGCAGGGAGAGACGGGAGAGACCATGTATTATATGGGGGGAGGGGGTGGGGGAGTTGTGGCGGTGTTTGCCCTGTGTAGCACGAGAACATTCACAGGCAGCACAGGCATGAAGAAACAAGAGCCCTCCATGATGTAAAAACAGGCCAATTGACAAAACAAAAAAAATTATCCAACAAATTAAAAGGCAACGCAAGAGCACAGATGAGAAGCAAAAACTCAAAAAGGATTTGGGTGTGAATTTGTATACATGCAAGTGACTATGGCCTGCTGAAATAGGGGGACTTTTTTTCCTTTCTTTTAGATCAAAGTGAAAATCTGTCGAGACTTTGCTGTCAATAGGCCGAAATGCAGGATTGGGCCTAGCAGTTGGCACGGGAATACTGAGACTGTTATCAGTCTTGCCAGGATATTCAGGGTGGGTAGGCTAAACAAATTGCCTCAAATTGATTTGGAGGGGGCGCAGGAATGGTAGCGTGCCGAAGAAGCCGTTTTTGTTTGTTTGTTTGTTTGTTTATTTGGACATAGTGTATCTACCCAAGTCTCTCTTATCCGCCCTCCGGGGCCTCTCACCTGCACTGCCGTACTCTGCAAGAGAAGAGATGTGGGTACAATTGGAGTCAGGCCTGCACAGACATGTACTTCACAGAAAGAACACACCCTGACCCCCCAACCACTCACCCACACATCAAAATCACATAAACTCACACGCACACAGGCATACACACACACACACACACACACTCACACACACGCATCCAATCATATGTGTGCACACACACACACACACACACACACACACACACACACATCTAATCATATGTGCACACACACACATACACATCTAATCACACACACACACACACACACACACACACACACGTCTAATCCCTTGCACACACAAGCAAGCACACATACACACACACATACATAGATGCACATCTAATCACACACACAGGTATATCTACTCACACACACACATACACGCAAATGTAATCACTGCACACATACATGAGCACACAGACGCACGCACGAATGCTCGCACACATGCACGCACACACACAACCATGCACACGTATCTATACGCACACAGACGTCCAGGCACGCACACATGCACACACACACATGCATGCATATCTATACACGATACACACCCAGACACACACGCACACACAGGCATACACACACATGCACACTCATCAACCACCAACTCGCACACAGGCAAACCCATACACCTCCCTCTCTCTCTCTCTCTCACACACACACACACACACACACACACACACACACACACGCACGCGTTTCCAACACAAGCTCTCCAGGGGCAAAAGGTGCGCTTTCATTAGTTATGCTCTCATCAATTCATTTACTTGCCAGTCATTGTAAACTCACTAATTTGTTTAAATGTGAAATATGACCAATACATTTTATTTGAGTGTTTTTAGAGAACCTTAGTTTCTATGAAAGGTGTAATCAAATACAATCAGCCAATCCATGAATACAACAATTTGACCCGAGATTTCCCTGACAGGCAAGTATAGGGAATGGATGAGCACCCGATCTGAGGTCAGTTTCATTCTCCAGGGCAGAATGGCGGAAGATGGGAGACATGTGAGGACAGAGTGACCGAGGACAGCATTGAAAGGCATGAATGAGTGAGAGAAACAGGGAGAGATGGACAGGGAGAAAAACAGATGACTGTGGGACAGAGAGAGAGAGAGAGAGAGAGTGGTTTGGTTTGGTACCCAGAATGGATCCTTCATGAAATGTTAAAAATCTGAAACCAAAACACAATGCAGGGGCCCTGTGCTGCTTTTCCCAGCATGTCTTGCTTCCACCTTCCTGCTGACAGCTTGCAGTGTGATTTTTGGACAGTACATGTTGAAGCACAGCGGTTACCCTACATGTGTGCTTTTCCCATTTCATAAGCCAGCCCATGCTATGAAAAAGAACAATATTATAATATAAAAGTACATATTTTATATATTTGTAATAGATGGAAAAAATTATACATAATATCATATCATTATAATACTGCATTGTTGACACTTTCATACAGACAACCATCTGTATATACAGTGCCCTCTAGAATTATTGGCACCCTTGGTGAAGATGAGCAAAAAGGGCCATGAAAAAATGTCTTTGTTGTTTATCAGCTTGATCTTACACTCAAAATATGAGAGAAATCTAACCTTTAATTGAAGTAAAATTATTCAAGAAATAAAATCATTATCAAAAAATATATATTTTTCTCAAAAACGTGTGTCAAAATGATTGGCACCCCTGCATTTAATACTTTGTGCACCATTTTTGGCATTTACCAGAGTGACTTGCACCCTCCCCTTGCCAAGATAACAGCACTGAGTCTTCTCCTATAATACTTTATGAGGTGGGAGAACACATAGCAAGGGATCTGAGACCATTCCTCCATACAGAATCTCACCAGATCTTTCAGAGTCCTTCGTCCTCGTTTGTGGACTCTCCTCTTCAGCTCACCCCACAGGTTTTCAATGGGGGACTGGGATGGCCATTGCAAAAGTTTGATTCTGTGGTCAGTGAACAATTTTTGTGTGGATTTGGAGGTATGCTTTGGATCACTGTCCTGCTGGTAGATCCAACCACAACCCAGTTTTAGTCTCCTGACAGAGGCAGTCAGATTTGGATCTAAAATCTCCTGACACTTGATGGAGCCCATGATGCCACGTATCCTAACAAGGTTCCCAGGACCTTTGGAAGTAAAACAGCCCCACAACATCACAGATCCAGCACCATACTTCACAGTGGGGATTAGGTTATTTTCTGCATGACCATCCCTCTTTTTACACCAACCCACCTCTGGTGTTTGTTGCCTGCCAAAAAGCTCTATTTTTGTCTCATCTGACCATAGAACCCGGTTCCACTCAAAGTTCCAGTGACATTTAGCAAACTCCAGGTGCTTACATTTGTGGTTCGATGACAGCAGAGGCTTTCTTCTGACAAGCCTTTCAAATAGCTTGTTGGCATGTTGCATGTTTTGGGGACTTGGTGACCCCAAGACACAACCAACTTCTGCAATTCTCCAACTGTGATAATTGGAGAAATGTTTGCCTCTCGAACCGTGAGTGGGGGCAAAATACACTTCCATCCTCTTCCAGGCAGGTTAATCACAGCTCCAGTTGTTTTAAACTTCTTAATTATTTCCCTAATAGTGGAGATGGGAATTTTCAGGCATGTAGCTATTTTTTGTAGCTATTGCCTGATTTGTGAAGGTCAACAACCTTTTGTCTCATTTAATTTGTGTATTCTCAGATCTTCCCCATGTTGATGTTTGGAGGAGGAGTTTGGCCTGCGTGTCACCTCATATTTATACCCCAGTGAAACAGGAAGTCATGGATGACCACTTAAGAGTTCCTAAACTTGAAAAAATAATTATATAAAGGGGAATATACTTAATTTAGATTTTGTTCATAAGAATTTCAAAGAAAGTTCAATTCCTCATGTTTATTTATTTATTTCAGATTTTTTCCCCTGTTTTTCTCCCAATTTGGTGGCCAATTGTACCCTCTGTTTCTTCATTTCGCCCGCCCACATGAGCCCACCGCCTGTTCTCTGGGTCAAGCCAATACCCCAAGGCCGGCAATAATCCGCCTCCTCCGAGACAGAGCTCTCCCCCCCCCTGGGACGGACAGTCAATTGTCACCCCTGGATGGGGCACCCGGAGATAAAACCCCGGCCATTGTAGGCAACCTGCATTCCAGGCAAATTCTTTTTCCGTTACACCACCCGAGGCCCTGATTTCTCTCATATTTTGAGTGTAAGATCAAGCTTATGAACAACAATGACAAATACATTTTTTCATAGCCTTTTTTGCTCATCTTTACCAGGGGTGCCAATAATTCTGGAGGGCACTGTATTGCAGAGTATGTTACACAGTATATGCATAAAATGACATATATGAAAGGCAATGATATATATTTGTATATATCATATCCATATCTTATACATATGAGTGTTTTTGTGAGTGACACATACATATACAATATATATACATATAATTACAACTGTATTGCAACCTTCTCAGGGGTGGTACAGTACATAAAACTGAAAAGCATGTTGTGTTTATACTGTCTGTATACCACAAATACTCATAATAAAAATAAATAGGTAAACGCTGAAGAGAAAAAGAGACACTTCAGCGTATGAGTCCATTACATCACAGGTATTTAGCAGACGTTCTTATCCAGAGCAACTTACACAGTTTACATATTGTTACACACAATTTATGTATTTAGTTCGATATTTACTGAAGCAATTCAGGTTAACATCCTTGCTCAAGGGTACAATGGCCACCTGCGGCCTTTGAGTTACAAGCCCAGGTCCCTAAGCATTATACTACACCACCACCCAGAGGATGACCTCTCATCCAGAGAATGATCTCTTTTACATAAGTAAGTTCAAACAGTCAACCATTTAGCCATTCTTTCATTTGAAATTTGACCGATTCTCTCAGTCTGAGGGAATGCAATTAGACATTTCCATGAACAGCAAAGTTTGCCTCGGTAAGTCCAGGTTATGGTACGGTAAGAGGGGAGTGAGCTGTCGTCACAGGAAGCAGCCTCTGCCACAGTGCCTTCACCTCAGCTCTGTCTGTAACAGCTGTCACTCCTGAAGGCTTTCCCTACCGATAGTGTGTCGATAACAAACACGCATGACATGAAATTACCCTATGCAGGGAAAACTGACGTATTTCATAAAGATTCAGGTACATTATGTTCTTGTACATCCCTTTGACTAATAAGAAAGTAGTCGGGAAGCCTTATGCTTGTCACTTTATACTGCAGATTACAAAAACTGAAGCTGCCGTTGTTGTCAAAACGACTGTTTTGTTACACGATAAATAACCTCATAAGAAGTCATATTCTATCATGATTTGTGCATTCCACAAAACCTGGTGAAATATGCAGGATGTTCTTTCTTTAACTCTGTTTATATTATACTTTTGCTTATATTATTTTTGTGCAACAGAGACTGCAGGTAAAGCATTTTTCATTCCACTATATGTGGAGCTATATAGGAATATATAGGGGGGGAAATATATGTATATATTGTATACTGTATTATATATATATACACATATATATATTATTTATATAAGAGTTGTATGTCTTATTAGACATAAGATTGCTCTTATAGGAAGAAATACATTTCACAGTAAATGGTAAAACTGTATTTTCTTACAATAAAATATGTATCATTCCAAGACAATTCATCTTAAAATGAATCTTAAGGGTTTTTATTACAATAAAAACTATGTTCAGTGGCTCCCATTTTTCCTTTTCTTAAAACAACACAAATATCTATTTCATATGTTAAAAGAATATGAAAAAAGGTGAGCACCGTAAACACAGTTTTTTCTCATAATAAGAAAATGCAGAAGAAAAGGAATCATTCTTTCTTTCGGATGATCCCTAAAATAGGATTATCAGATGTGTTTTTGCCATGAAGCACAGGCAAAATCGGTCGTGTGGTGCGCATGTGCAGTGAAAATCACACACGCCTACACACACGCACGCACGCACACCCGTTCACACGTGTGTGCTCTTACTGTCAGTGATAGGCTCCATGCAGAAGCCCAGTAGCGCATGCAGGAAGTCCACGATGTTGTTGAGTGAGTCCCGGGTAACGTACTCCCTCATGGTCAGGCGGAACTGCAGCTTGTCCAGTTTGTAAAGGCGGGTCAGGCAGTTCTGGGCCTGGAACACACGGTAAACAGGGCATGGGCCTGGCACCAACTAGGATTATCATTTTGAATGTGTCCAGCACAGGCTGGGAATATTGCCATACATTTTTCCCAGCAGGACAAGGTATTACGATTAAAAAAAAGGCTCAACGCAGCCTGGGATTATCACTGTATATATGCTCAACAGACTTTCAAATTATCACTGCAAATGGGCCCTGCACTACGTTTGACTCTCACTGTGGCATTATCATTCTGAATGTTTCCAGTAGGATAATAACTGTATATGTGTCTGGAAACACTTTGGACTATCAATGGAAATGGCCTAGCATTACCAGAACTAACAAGGTTCAGTTTCACATTTGGATATAGTTCAAAGCTACTGTAAATTGGGGCTCCAAGAAAATCAATGCATTCTATTTACATTTTTTTTCAGGCTATCATTCAGTTTTACTGTGTCTGCTGGCACAGCTTAATCTGTTGAGTTCAGAAGCTAACAAAATTCATTGTTGGGAGGGACCTAAGAAACAAAATCCAAAGATACAGATTGCTTTTTCCTCTTTCCTAGCCTCTGGTGTCCAGAGCTTTGCTCTATGGATTTAAAAAAAATGATTGTCAATTAACTGCATCTGGTCATGTGATTTCATGAAAATAAATGTTGGCAATGACAGAATATGACCAAAAAGTTTATGTTAAGCCGTGGAATAAAAAAAAACTTTCCAAGGCTAACAATAATGCGTTTCATTTATCGCATCCGGATTACAACAAATTACTGGAGACTGGTGACTTCGGTTTGAAAGGCACAAACCCACTCGATGCCCAGGAGTCTGACCTGCAGACGCAGCCGGTCGCCTGATAGGCCGCGGTGTCCCTCTCCGCAGCCGTATGCGCAGCCCAAAGACTTGACAATCTTGATCAGCATGGTGAGAGCCAGGCGATGGGTACTGAGGGAGGAGCCGGACTCCTGCATGGAGGGAGCAGGGCAGGGCGGAGTGTGGTAGGGCATGGCAGAGCAGGTTTGGGCGTGAGTGGGGCAGATGAGGACAGGGTGGGGTAGAGTGGGGCAGAGCAGGATAGGGAAGGGCAGGTTGGGGGCGAGGTAAGGCAAGGCATCAAGGAAGAGCTTATTAGTGAGAGGTAGTGGTAGCGAAAACATACAAACAGTGCTTCTGCAGGCAGTACACTTACATTTCATAGACTTTATGTTAAAAATAAAACACAAGTACAGTGGAAAGTCAGTAACATTTTGCTTCATACAGTAAGGCCATGTCAAACCAGTTGGCTATGACTGCAAAAGCTCTATTGAATCGAATTATCATGGGGAAAAAAACGGTGGAATTGAAAAATGTGATCATTAGAAGAAGAAATACACATAAGTCACAGGAACATGCAGTAAAGCGAGTAGGAAAAACGCATGCGTACTTTGCTCTCTTTCTCCTTGTTGTTCTTAACATCATCTCCGCTGCCTCCCCCTCCACCTCCCCCTCCACCTCCACCACCTCCTCCTCCTCCTCCTCCCCCAGAATCCCCGCCCCCTCCGGGAGCCGCCCCCGCACTGCCGGACACGCCCCCC
The DNA here is from genome assembly GCA_029706075.1 of Aldrovandia affinis. Classification (NCBI taxonomy): domain Eukaryota; kingdom Metazoa; phylum Chordata; class Actinopteri; order Notacanthiformes; family Halosauridae; genus Aldrovandia; species Aldrovandia affinis. Next base: position 7,806,832 of record JAINUG010000010.1, read on the forward strand.
TGGGCCCCGCCAGCACTCTGATTGGCCCCCTCCTTGCAGCGGGCCTCGTCGTTCTCCTTGTCGTCAGCCTTGGCAGGTGACTTCCCCATGCAGGGCACCACGCCCAGCTGCAGCAGGCACTCGATGATGTTCAGCGCTGCGTCGCAGATGCGTGAGCTGATGTCGTGGGTCAGTACGGCGTACAGCGCCCTCATGATTGCCTTCAGTGAGAAGGAGACAGGGGCCCATCAGGGGCCCATCACCTCTGCAAATGCTCACACTGAGACATCACTTAATGAATAATAATAATAATAATAATAATAATAACAACAATAATAATAACAATAACAACAATAATAATAATAATAACAACAATAACAACAATAATAACAATAATAATAATAATAAAAATAACAACAATAATAATAATACTTTACAGTGAAAGGGGGGGGAGCTCAACCACCACCAATGTGTAGCACCCACCTGGTAACTTACAACTAATTTACAGTTAACCATCTCTCACCTTTCTCCACATAGCTTCTATACAGTAATGAACTGTGTATTAGCTCAGCAAAACCCTTTCATCAAAGAAGTGTATTATATACCACGTACAATTATTGTTTATTTGCTTAGTTTCCCAGACTTAGGTTTCTTACAAGCCTGTACAGTGAGATGTTTGCTAAAGCACTACATATTAAGAACCATACTGCAGGAAACAACAGCTTCACTCAATCCTGGAGCAGCCAGGGAACTGGTTGCATCAGCTGGGTGTGGGAAAAGTCGGTGCTAGGTTGGCTTTGTGATCAGAATTTACACCAACTGATTTAGAACAACGGTTGCACCAAGTGAAATTAAGCCTGGTTGCAGTTATGTCTGGCTTAAGTAAGTGCATGTTGTCAAGCTACATCCACCTTCTACAGTATGTTCACACGTTTTTTTTAAAGCTGTTTATTTCAAGGAAAGATTCTGAATTAAGAAAGCTAGCTAGCACGGTTATTTGCTAATGTAGCTGGCTTGCTAGCAAACACAACTGATCCTCTCCTGTTACTCTACGGATCACAGTGCTGTGGATCTGTGCCCCACAGTAGAATACTGTGCTTAGCTAAAGCATAAATGCACACATCTGAAAGATCAGCGGCCATGCTTTCACCCAGGCATATCCCCATCTGGTTCACCCAAGCCCTGGCTACAAATCGAGTTACCTAACCACTACTCCACACTTTCCCACAAATCTGACAACATGCTTTCAATAAACCAGTTATTATTATTATTATCATTATTATTATTATTAATATTATTATTATTATTGCTATTATCATTCTTACTATCCCATCCTTTCCCAGCATCTACTAAAAAATCCCCATGCCCCTCTCACAGTGAGATCCGCCCCCAACCCCCATGCCCCTCTCACAGTGAGATCCCCCCACCCCCCATGCCCCTCTCACAGTGAGATCCCCCCACCCCCCCACCCCCCATGCCCCTCTCACAGTGAGATCCCCCACCCCCACCCCCATGCCCCTCTCACAGTGAGATCCCCCCCCCCCCCATGCCCCTCTCACAGTGAGATCCCCCCCCACCCCCATGCCCCTCTCACAGTGAGGTCCAGCATGCCGTTCTTCAGGATGAAGCTGCTGGCCCCCTCGATGCTGTCTCCCTCCTCCAGGCAGGAGTAGTTGATGCAGGAGTCGGTCAGGCTACGGGGCAGGTTGGTACAGGCCAGCGGCTCACTGGGCATCTCGGGCAGGGGCACAGGGTTGCACAGTCGCTTCATGTGTTCCGTGAAGAAGTCAGCGTAGCCCACGTTGAAGGAGGCGACGGTGGTGTTGAATGTCGCCATGGTGATGGTGGAGATCTGTGAATGCACTGGGAGAGAGAGAGAGAGAGATAGAGAGAGAGAAAAGAGCAGGAGGGGAAGGGTCATGAAGTGGTTCTTGGCTTGAGAAAGTCAGACTCTAGATGGCATTTCAGTGAGCGTTGCAATGCCACTCACACATACTGTATTTGAGCTTCTCGCTCTTAATCATCATAGTCAATTTGACACATTCAGTCTGAGACTATGTTAACACAATACCCACTGAATGGCTTGGGGCTGTGGGATAGAGCAATCTTTTGAGCCTTTGTCATCATGTTTTACAGCAGATTTACAATTTTAGTAACCTTGTGAAGGAGTGTTTGACATAGTGTACAGAGCAGACTTTGAGCGTTAATGACCATCATAGAGCAATCATTGAGTGTCGCAAATAGCCACACACTGACACCCAATTTACTAAGACTGGTTCTAATTACGCAATGAAAGAAATGAAAGGCCCTCATTCACAATTTGCAGTAGGATACACCCATAAAAAAGGTCTGAAACAACATTGCACACTCACATGTCCAAATCACGCCAAGAAATGGATACGCAGCAACAAGGCACAAGTAGCCAAGGAACAACGACAAAATAAAACATTTTACAGATCAGGAAATAGAGGTATTGGCCAACGAGGTACAGCATCACAACGCCGTATTGCAGCACAGGAAAGCAACACCAACGAACAAGAAAACAAAATGGAATGACAATACGAAAGAAATGAATTAATTAGTCATAACAAAACGAACAGTAGATGATGTAAAGGAAACAAACAACTGATGGTGTAAAAAACAAATATGACATGACGTTAGGTGGCGTCCAACAGAAAAACTTAATGCGGGAAAAGACACCGGTGGTGGTCCAACTGAGAATATTAGAATAAGAATAAAGAATAGAAACAACTAAACTTGTTATGGGAGAAGGCCACAGAGTGTCTGGAAGTAAAACTGTATTCACAATTAATTCTATACCCTCCTGACTGCATACGCACAATAAGATAATTGTTCAAATTCAGAACTGCGTTTTTGTACTGACTACTAGCTGATTTTACTGCTAACAAATTGTTCAATAGAAATCCTGTGCCCTTTCATATATTTTTCTGCAAGTTCTAGTAAATAATAGACCTATGTATGCTATATAGAATATATATTTAAAATTCTGACTTAGCGGTCTGTAGATACAGGTATTCAGTAAAATAAAGCTCTTGTGACATGAACCGCGGTACTTTGCAACAAAATGTGTGATTATTTGTTTTGACTAGTAGCAATACAAAATGGGGATTGTATAATACCTAGGCGATGCCAACCAATACCGCCTGGTTTCAAGAGTTCTTAAAATTCTCATGCAAAGAGGAGTCGCAATTAAGGCATACTTTAGTAAATCGGACGGAATACTTCATCGACCTAATTTACAAAATCTCCACCCTGTTTTAGTGCGTTCACCCCAGACGCATATGCATGAACAGATTTAACTATTCGTCTAAAGGAAAGTCGCAAAGCGACTTAACCCCAGCAAATTACACCCTAATAGCGATTTGACTCATTGTGACCGTTTATTGAAATCCGATGTAGATATTGCGACCTTGTAGCGACTGCTTTTGCGTTGGAAAAGCAGTCGCAATCCTTCAGTAAATCTGGCCCTTAATCTTTGTGTGGCGTGCCATTTCTACAGTCCTAGTGATCATGTGACAGAGCAGTCACGTGTTACGGAAAATGTGCACGAGTGGTCTTTGAGCATCAGTGACAGAGTGTGACACAGTGCGCGTTAGGAGATTCTTTACCCTCCTTGACCGTGTTGTCGCTGTGGCTGTTGGCGTGGTCAGGGAGGTCCCGCAGCAGAGTGTGGTGGGAGTGCGAGTGTTTGGCGCTCAGGCTCTCCACGTCCGCGGCAGTGTCTGTGCTGCCGCGTCGGGTGAATTTCCCTGGACAAAGGAAACACACCACACATGCAGGTCCTTCACACGGTCCACACACCAGCCCCAAAGTCATTGCTCATCCTCCTTAAAGGACTGGCCCTCCCAAAATAAGCTGCGGATTGGGCCCCACTGGTGTGTCGTGGGAGGGGCCATGAGATACATATGAAAAACATAACCCGCTATCTATAATACACTTCCCATTGACGTTAATCCCAGTCAAAGAAGGCACTGCACTAGTTACAGTGCAAATGCAATTGTTTTGGCATTTCATTAATTCCATATCTGAACATATGCCACACTACATTTTAATAAAGGATGAGTCGCAGTGCTCATTAAGTGGGCTGCAGCCTTAGACAGTTTGGGGGCCCCTGATCTAATTCTCCTGCTTCACACGCTGATAATACAAAACCCACGGAGAGCTTTCGGTTGGAAACAAGAAAGAAATCACTCGAGGTCCTTTTTCTGCTCACAAAAACAGAACTGGGATACACACAACAGTTTACACAGATATAATCCTAACCCTATCATTTTTGTGTATAATAAAAGGCCCAGAGGCCAAAACGTGGCATTGTAGGTCTTGAAAGATCTTGCAGTGGGAGGAAAGTGTGATTCTGTATTCATGTGATTCTATATACCTGCTGACACACACACAAACACACACACCCAATAGAATGGCAATGTGATGCAATGTATTAATGGTGATTTGATATAACAATGTAATTTACAGCATAACATAATCTTGCAATGTAATCATGACTCATACAATTGCATGGTATATTCAACGTGAGAACAATTCAACAAATAAACAAATCATAAGGTGATTATGGGTCAGTGCAAAGAAAGGGTAGGTGTGCTTCCCAACAATAAGATGTTATTATGTTCGTATGTATATTCAACTTCTATATGTACTGGTGTGTGTCTAACATTTTCGTTGGTTTTCTATGTAGACGAGGAAGTGATTCAGGTGCCAGTGACTGTTTGTGCATAATCAGTAGTTATTGACTTGGAGAGCTTCTCTCCCATTTGTAAGACCATTTTGTAAGCTGCAGTCCACCAGCTGAGCTGCGGATTGTGCCATTCCGCCAGTTGTACTACTTGCACGGCGAGTACAGGCAGACTGCAGGCGCCCGATGGACCAGAGGCGTCGCTCTTGCGCGACGAGGCAGGGATCTCCCCACCGACTCGCGCCCTCCCTTCTGGAGCAACACTGTGGCCAATCACGTACGGCCCTGCACAACCGCTGGCCGGAGTTACTTCGTTCGATCGGTTCGTCGCGAGTCGGCAACTGGCAGCACACTGCAACTCCGCCTTTTCGTGAGGTTAACGGAGCCTCACTCGCTCGTCGCTAGCCACCGGGACGCGGCGTTTCGCGTCACCCCGGCGGTGAGCGCGAGGGCCTGGCGATCAACCAGGGGACGTCGATGACCGTACCCATGATGGTCGCCTGCCAGCCGCCCCGGTCCAGGCCCCGGCGGTCGTCCCCCAGGCCGGAGAAGCTCCCGAAGGAGAAGGTGCTGCGCGTGGGCGAGACGTCCAGGTGGTCCTCGTGCAGAAGGAAAGGAACGCCCATGCGCCGCTGCCGCTTCTTCCCCGCGTGGTGGAACGGGATGGAGCCCTTCCTCTCACGGTCCTCGCGCCGGTTCTTAAACTGAGCGACGGAGGGAGTGACAGACAGACAGACAGAGAGAGAGAGAGAAAGATCCATACACCAATAATAATTAGTTATTAACATTATTACTATCTTGTAAGTGAGGTGAGCTAGCTCATTTACATCCACATTGACATTTTAGCCATTTAGCAGACACTCTTATCCAGAGCGACTTACGCAGGTTATACAGTATTTCTTTTACATACAATCCATTGAAACAGCTGGATATTTTACTATAGCAATTCAGGTTAAGTACCCTTAGCTCAAGGGTACAATAGCAGTGCTCCACCTGGTAAGTGAACCAGCAACCTCTGAGTCCGATTCCCTAACCATTACACCACACTGCCGCCACAGCTCACATGACTGGTGAGACAGTTCGTACCGAAGGCGAACAGGTCAGACAGATCACACGGTAGGTCGGCAGGTCACATGCCTCACCTTCTTGAAGATGTTCATTCCCAGGTCGGAGGCAAGGTCGGGCACGGCCTGTCTCCTCAGGTTGGAGCATGGACACCTTGGAGAAGGTCTCAGAGCTGAGAGACTTTTCCTCCTCATTGCACTTCAGAGTCATGTCCTTTTCAAGGTCACAAAGTGTGGGGGTTAGGGGATTCAGAGGTCAATAGTAAAGGAATAATCAACCCCCAGCAGCTGTGAGGTCAGTGATGGTCATGTACATGATTAGATATTCCCTATTCACTATTCAGTAGTGTAGATCACAGATTTGCGCTCATAATAATAATAATAATAATATAATATATGCCATTTAGCAGACGCTTTTATTCAAAGCGACTTACAGTACTGAATGCATACTTTTTTTTTCCAGTATATGTGGTCCCAGTGGGAATTGAACCCACAACCTAAGCGTTGCCAATGCCATGCTCTACCTACTGAGCCACACAGAACCACATCCCATATCATGAGTTTGGCATAATCACTCATCAGCCAACCGCCACAGCGACAAATCTTATCCCATCCGCCCAGCTACTGTTGCCTGCCCGAAAATCAGGTTTGATAAAACAGGGTTAAGAAAGACAGATTTTTCCCCATTTCCTCCCAATTTGGTGTCCGATTGTACCCTCTATTGATTCACCTCCCCTTCCCCCACGAGCATTCCGCCTACAATCGCTGACCCCCAAGCGGGACTCCCGGCCGCAGCCAGGGATCTAACCCCAGCCGCAGTGGGCAACCTGCACTTGGGACAAGTGCCTTTACCGGTTGTGCCACCTGGGGGCCCCTTAAATCTGTTTTGCATTCTACAATTGACATTTTAGCCATTTAGCAGACACTCTTATCCAGAGCGACTTACGCAGGTTATACAGTATTTCTTTTTACATACAATCCATTGAAACAGCTGGATATTTTACTATAGCACCAGGTTAAGTACCCTTAGCTCAAGGGTACAATAGCAGTGCTCCACCTGGTAAGTGAACCAGCAACCTCTGAGTCCGATTCCCTAACCATTACACCACACTGCCGCCACAGCTCACATGACTGGTGAGACAGTTAAGCACCAAGGCTAACAGGTCAGACAGATCACACGGTAGGTCGGCAGGTCACATGCCTCACCTTCTTGAAGATGTTCATTCCCAGGTCGGAGGCAAGGTCGGGCACGGCCTGTCTCCTCAGGTTGGTCATGGACACCTTGGAGAAGGTCTCAGAGCTGAGAGACTTTTCCTCCTCATTGCACTTCAGAGTCATGTCCTTTTCAAGGTCACAAAGTGTGGGGTTAGGGGATTCAGAGGTCAATAGTAAAGGAATAATCAACCCCAGCAGCTGTGAGGTCAGTGATGGTCATGTACATGATTAGATATTCCTATTCACTATTCAGTAGTGTAGATCACAGATTTGCGCTCATAATAATAATAATAATAATATAATATATGCCATTTAGCAGACGCTTTATTCAAAGCGACTTACAGTACTGAATGCATACTTTTTTTTTTTTCCAGTATATGTGGTCCCAGTGGGAATTGAACCCACAACCTAAGCGTTGCCAATGCCATGCTCTACCTACTGAGCCACACAGAACCACATCCCATATCATGAGTTTGGCATAATCACTCATCAGCCAACCGCCACAGCGACAAATCTTATCCCATCCGCCCAGCTACTGTTGCCTGCCCGAAAATCAGGTTTGATAAAACAGGGTTAAGAAAGACAGATTTTTCCCCATTTCCCTCCCAATTTGGTGTCCGATTGTACCCTCTATTGATTCAATTCCCCCCTTCCCCCACGAGCATTCCGCCTACAATCGCTGACCCCCAAGCGGGACTCCCGGCCGCAGCCAGGGATCTAACCCCAGCCGCAGTGGGCAACCTGCACTTGGGACAAGTGCCTTTACCGGTTGTGCCACCTGGGGGCCCCTTAAATCTGTTTTGCATTCTACAATTGACATTTTAAGCATTTAGCAGACACTCTTATCCAGAGCGACTTACAAGGTTTTAAACCCTGATAATAACCACGCAACTCTTATATCTGCTGGGTATGAAGACATCACGCCATATCGCCGCACGCCCATTACCTGTGTCTTGTGGGTGTTTACCAGGGAGGGGGCGGCTGCCACCATGGAACTGCTGCGTGGGCGGGGCAGGGGCGTGGTCAGTGGCTCGGGGGGCCTCTCGGGCTTCTCCTCCAGGATCTGGCGGAGGCGCTCCAGGTAGAACATCAGTGCCCAGTGCACGCCCTCCTCCGTCCAATGGGGTTGGAGCAGGCAGCGCAGTACCGCCACGTCAAAGTACGTCCCGTAGCGGGCGCGCTGTGCCAGGGGCACGGAACTGCCAACCGACGATGGCACCCTAGGGGGAAGGGGAAGGAAGACAAGAGAGAGCATTCATCATAATTATCATTGTTAAAGAGAATGTTGAATTTCACTTTGCTGGCTTGAAACCTGAGGCCTATCCCACAATGTTTAGCCTTTCAGGTGGCATGGATTCATTGGTGTTATTTGGGGCGGAGACAAATCCAGGTTTCACAACGGCAGAAGCAGGAGCTCGTAGGTGCGAGCGTATCCCAATGCTGAACGCTTTATTACCATCTCCTCTCAACTCAACTCAACTCAAACTTTAAAGCACCTTTAAACAACCAACAGTCGACCAAAGTGCTGTACAGTAATAAATAAACAGTAATAAATAAACAGTAATAAAAACAGTACATGTAATACAATACAATAAGAAAAAGAAGAAGGAAAAAATAATTCACATAAAAGTACCATAAAAGTGTCTAGCTCAACCGGAGTTGAAAGCCAGGGAGAAAAGGTAAGTCTTCAATACGGACTTAAAGACCTCTAAGGTTCGGGCAGATCTAATATGCAAGGGCAGGCTGTTCCAGAGCCTAGGGGCAGCCGCCACAAAGGCTCGGTCACCTCTGGTTTTTAGCCTAGTCCTGGGGACATCCAGCAGCAGCCGATCTGCCGACCTCAGTGCTCTAGCTGGGGTGTGACAATGTAAAAGTTCAGCTAAGTACAGAGAGTGGACCTTGCTGTGATGTCATCATCACCTGACTCTGAGGGCTATTCGAGGGTGATGAGTGAAAGGTGCGGTTTGGGATACAACCGAAGAAGGACAGACATAGAGAGGGGGAGAGAATGGAACAAGAGAGAAAGGGAGGAAGGGAGAGGGAGTGAAAACAAGCTGAGTGGGAGCTGAGAAAAATGGGGGGGGGAGAGGAGGGAGGGAGGAAGTGCTAGAGAAGAGATAAAAGACACAGAGAAAAGAAACAGAAGAAGGAGAGAGGTCAGAGGGAGATGGAGAGTGAAAGAGGTACTATAGAGAGATAGTCAAACAGAAGGTAGAGGCTTATGATACAAGTCTTGATGTGTGAATGTGATTTTAATTTTCAAATGTACAATTGAATGTTGAATGGTGAATGGAATGTTGTGTGAATGGTAGATTATCAATGGATTCATTTGGATGTGGCCATCATCAAAAAAACATCTTCCAATGTAACTAGAGTTGCAAACCTGCTGCTTTGAACCTTAATAACGATTGAGTAAATTTACTACCGTAATGCTTCAACCTAATTCCGTGCGAGATGAAACTCTGAGTAACACTGACTACTATAACTGCTCCAGATTGAGATCATTGGCTTTTATGATTTCCATAACATTCTCATTGTCCATTTGATGATATGAATTAATTCTGCAAAGGAAGACTCAAATCCCTGAGTGGCCCTGTCTGTTGCAAAACACAGCATGTCTTTTCCACCTACGCAAGGCCGCTATGAATAGGCAATCAGCACAAGTGCACCAGAACATCTTTGAAGGTCATTGCTTAACGCTTGGCATTAGAGCTGGAATACAGCCGTGCGCGGAAAGCAAATGGAGAGCTGGTTTCGCTGAGCGTGCGGACGGGGGAGCGCTGTGTGTAATCTTTTATGGGGGGAAATCAATCTGAGTCCAGCGATGCCAGCGATACCCTTCGAAGACTAGCAGTGAGGTCAGAGATATCTCGCATCACGTCTGGCCGACGCCACGAACGCACTCACTTCCCCGCTGCCAACCTTGGTGCTATGACAGATTGCCATGGTGATGAGACTGATGGCGTATGCTCGCTCCCCCCCCCCAGATGTCAGAGTGCGCTGTGGCGGGGGTTGTCATAGCAACATCTTCAGCACCAGTCGCAGTTACAGCGGTGGCAAGCAGGCAGGCAAGCAGGCAGGCGATGAAGCCGATCTGAATGCAGTGGTGCCTGGTGCTGCATTAATCAGTATAAACCTCAGAACAACAAAACAACCACATAGCTCTATATTACCACTACCTTCTGTATTGATCACCATCTTACCACTGTCTACTGCTACACAGAGCTCTACATTACTACTACTGCTACACAGAGCTCTACAATACTGCTACTGTTACACAGAGCTCTACATTACTACTACTGCTACACAGAGCTCTACATTACTACTACTGCTACACAGAGCTCTACATTACTGCTACTGCTACACAAAGCTCTACAATACTGCTACTGTTACACAAAGCTCTAGAGTACTACAGTCTACTGTTACACAAAGCTCTAGAGTACTACAGTCTACTGCTACACAGAGCTCTACAATACTGCTACTGCTACACAGAGCTCTACAGTACTACTACTGCTACACAGAGGTCTACATTACTACAGTCTACTGCTACACAGAGCTCTACAACACTGCTACTGCTACACAGAGCTCTACATTACTACTACTGCTACACAGAGCTCTACATTACTACAGTCTACTGCTACACAGAGCTCTACATTACTACCACTGCTACACGGAGCTCTACATTACTACCACTGCTACACAGAGCTCTACAATACTGCACAGAACTTAGTCACCAGTAGAACCAGCTCATAAGGTGTGGCTCTCCACAAGCCATCACTCTCGTTCACTAGCACATTCGCACCTTCTTAAAAACACACACATGTTTTTTAATACTGTGTATCAACATCAAAGCTCACAGGCTCCCTGTTCCTGTGGAATGTGCCACAGAGCTCAGTCATGGATGAGGCCAGCTCCAGCCCCACACAATGCTTTTAAAGTAACACAGACACTGTCGCCTCGGTCATCGGACACACATGCTGGTCTATTGCAGGGAACGTACAGTAAAGTGAAGCAGCAAGTCACAAGTCACAAGTCACAAGTAAATACACGATTATTCAGTTTTACTGGAAAACTCAGACAGACACCAGACAGACAATTCCTAACCTCCCAAACACATACTGTAAATGTGGCCATCACTTGGCCATAACCCATTTATATTAGGCCAGATTTTCACATGGAAGATTCATAAATATTTCCCTGCAGTCCGTCTCTGCAGGACTGAGCCGAGGCCCTGTGATTACATTTGACTCGTGCCCCTCTCCAGTCATTAACAAATTAAGCCCTGCGAGGAGATGAGCATATTCCCCAGAGCTCAGGGGTTTCCGAGAAGAAAGAGTTCTGCCTTCCTCTTTACCGCATTAATGAAATGATTCATGCCGCCTATGTATCAAAACTGGGAGGCCATTACGATTGGCTGCTCTCTATTCTCTTTGACTGGTGCGAGGAACAATATTGCATTTTAGTTTTTTTACATTTTAAGCATTTAGCAGACGCTCTTATCCAGAGCGACTTACAAGATGTGAGACGAGGAGGGCGAATCGCAGTGACTGATTTAAATATGCTGATGCAAATGGCTTATTCCTACTGGGAAACCCTGCGTCGTCCAAAGCCTACCAGTATTATCGTACTGTTTATTACCATTCTGGAAAAATGTGGCATAAATGTAACATATACAGTGTTGAAATGGTACTATTAAAATGTAAAAAATGTATTTCACACATGCCACTTTTTAAAACATTGTACATTGTAATAAAATGAGACAAGCAGGAAATGTAATCTAAATATGAATTTGGCAGTCATACTGCAAACTGTGGTGCACTACATACAACTATCTTGGCATTGATCATTCAATATATTTCCTATATTCATTTTCATTTTGTATTTGAATGCAAATAAACCAACTACCCATAGTCCAAAATGCAATTATATGCAGTGACAATGATAAACTATATTAGCAAGCTAATATGAACGATTGTGGCAAAGCCTGCCATTCAATTTCGCAAGGCAGATAAATCAAATGCATGGCTTCGTAGAATGCAAGTCAGAGACCACTGGAGGAGAGAAGGTCAGAAGTAGGCTGTCATTCGGAATTACCCTGCATTGCAAGTAAGTGTCTCTCCAGGAGAATGAGAACAAGCACCATAGAAGAGTGCACGATGATGGCAAGGCGTAGATGCATTTCTCTAGCAAAGTTAACCTGCTCTTGCCCTTCTCTCCTAGGGGGAATGAGAGAAAATGTCAGGCTCAAGTGAGTTTTGATTTTGAGTGTGCGCCTTGAAAGGGCACAATGTGAATATGCTCAGCCCTCCAAGTCAGGGGAAAAAGGTCCTTGCAGGGTTCATGTGTCAGAACTCCCTGAGCTGGGAGATGGAAATGGAGGCCTTTACAGGTGGACTTTACAGGACTTGGTCTTGGAAAAATGTACAGCTTTCAGTTGTAGTCTCTGAATTACTCCTTTTTTGGTCCTTAAATAAATCAAGGTAGGATCGGACAAAGATTGTTCGATCATTTATTCAGGAGATGCTACATGACCTATAAAATCCAATCCAGGGTCTCATTATACATTATTTCATCACATGGATTGATATTCATGACCAAATGGGGTTTTATGTTTATCTGTACGTTTAAATGCATGTGTGTGTGTGTGTGTGCGCGCACGCGCGTGTGTGTGTGTGTGTGTGTGGGCATGCGAGTTCCCATACTTCTTCTGCGGGACCGCTCTGTCCCTGGGAGCTTGCTGGGAAGGGCCGCCTATTTCCACGGAGTTGCCACGGCGACAGCTCTGCCCACCTGCTCCGGGGGAAGAGGAATCCGATTGGGCGGTTTCGCACACCACCTGGAAACCCTTTCAGAGACAGCAGGAGTGATTGATTAAAGCAGTAAATGACTTCAGCCTTCCGCAGTGCACGTACACAGAGGGGTTGTGACCCCAGGGAGACTTAATCAGGAAGCAGCATGGACCACTGCCTGAACACTCACCATGGGGCCAGGATTGCTGGATCCACAGGGACTGCACTGGTTGTTGGTTGGAGAGTTCCTCTTGGCTGAAAGAATGGGATTGCAGCAGATAAAATTGATTTTATTTGACGTGATGTCAGCATATGCATGGAGACAGAAATACATCACAATCCAATAGCATCTGCTTGATGCAACATGAAATATGACCAATTTCATAAGCTAAAAGAGTTTTTACATTTGTTTGTCCTGCTAATGCATCTGGTCATCTTTCAGAACAGCACAGGGATCCAGTGGTCCCATGGTTTCAAGCAGTGGCATAATTCCAACAAAACCTAAAGTGACAGTATTCAACTTGTCGTCACAGGACACGTGACTTTAACTTAAGGTAATTAAGGTAAGTGATTTAACGTTAAAAAAATAGTATCAGCAACAAAATTCTGACAATACCACAAGAAGATAACGCAAAAAAAAGGGGAATTTCTTTAATTTACGTAAAACAAGGTTACATTCCCCTGGAAAGAGCAGCATGAGTTGAACTGGGACTTTTTATTTAATCAATTTCTATTCCATATTGCTTTCTTTTCTCAAAATTTTGGAACCAGATCAATTCGGTTCGGCCTATTGGGTGTCGGCCTGTTGGACACAGTCGACACTGGGACAGTAAGGATTCAGTTTCAGTCTGTGGAGAATTTCACTGAAACAGGGACTAATGCTTTAGTTCAACATGCCACCTGGGACAGGTTAGCATGATTAATGTAAGACTCCACCCCCTGTCGCCATATATGGTCACAGGTGCCTCACCTGTCACAATGTTCCTCACAGGTTTGATGAACGCAGAGAATGCAGGCACATCGGGCTGACGGTGCTCCCACATTGGCTGCCAGATCACCAGGCCGCTGGCCAATCGGAAGGTCAGGTCAGACTCCTGTGGGACCATGAGCGGGGACAGTCCATGATGTAACTTTGAGGACAAGATGGGCCGAACAGATTCAACAGGATACACTTCACCAGATACCGAAATTACAAAAGGTGTCATATACTGTATAAGGTGTCACAAATAAGCCAAGTAGGTGGTCATCTAGTATAGGCAGGATGGTTGACTCATTTGACCACTTATTCATACGCTTTATAACATACACAGGATGCTTGACATACTTGAAAAACACGTTATTAATTTTAGATTTTAACTTTTTTTCCTCAGTAGGGTCTCAGGGATTTCATTGTCTTTTCTGCACTCAGTTCCCAGCGCAAATGTGATTTATCTGTACTCCCTCTGATTCTGACTGACTCACGTCGATCTAACATTCCAAAACAATTTCTTCAATCGCACGTCATTTATATTATTTATATCAGTGTGCAAAAATACTAGATGAGAGTAACTGGGCCAGGGTGGGTGATTGGCTGGAAACACGTGACCAGCATGCACTGCAACCCTGTCAGCTCGTGCGTAATGGAGCCGTGCGAAAGGGAAAAGCAATCCTCCGCTACATCGATCCCTACGCCATGCGCCACGGCCCTCTTGCATCTACACAGATCAATAGGGAGGGTTTCCCCGGAGACGGGAGTGCTGCGGAGCGAGCGAGAGAGCAGGAACCTTAATGCGGCCGACGAGCGGGGCGAAGAGGAAGACGAAGAGCTCCACGGTGGACATGTTCTTGTGGAAGAACTTGGCGCGGGCGTGCTCGTCCTCGTCCAGGGAGCCCGCGCTGCAGTGGGGCCCGGGGTGCGGCCGGGGCCCGGGAGGGGAGCCCGGGTTGCCCAGCGGCTGCAGGAAGGCGCCGCTGCTGCTGCTGCCGCCGCCCCCGCCGCCCCCGCCCGACCACCTCAGCCCCAGGCCGGCCTCCTGGTGGCACTCCTGCGCCGCCTCCAGCAGCATCCAGTGCAGCGTGTGCAGCAGCTTGGTCTCGGCCACGCCCAATTTGTCCTGGTGCCCTGGGGACACATGAGGGGACTGGGGTCAAAGGTCAGAGGGGGGCAGGGAAGGTGTGTGTCCCGGTGTAACTCAGACATCAGAGCCTATGTGTTGTGCTGTCTAACTCAATTGTATGCAAACTTGACAAACACTGACAAGCACACAGAGGCCATGAGAAAACCGACAAGGGTCCGTTTTAGCACATGCACCAGGAGCACTAATGAGTCATACAGTCCTCGTGAACATGGGCCATTTGTGATCACTGCGTGTTACTTTACTCTAATATTTCTTTAATCGGATTGTTTGTTGGCCATAGAATGTGACTCTGACTCTCTGACTTCGATTCTTTCGACGGGTTCTTCTATCCCTGTCCAAATTGCCTCTGCCAAATAATTAAGGGAGTGGCTCTCCACACTTAAGAAACACTTTGGGCTTTTACATAGCATTTTATAGAATGTATAAAGCTTAACTTCATTGATGGCTATGGCGCTGCCAAAGCAATAATATTGTATGCCATACAAGTAACTGCCAGAATAAAGGAAACACCAACATAAAGTGTTTTAATAGGGCATTGGGCCACCACAAGCCACTGGAACAGCTTCAATGCACCTTGGCATAAATATTACTGGAACTCTACTGGAGGGGTGCAACACCATTCTTCCATGAGAAATTCCATCATCTGGTGGTTTGTTGATAGTCGTGGAAAACACTGTCTTAGGCACTGCTTCAGAATCTCCCATAAATGTTCAAATAGATTGAGATCTGGTGACTGAGATGGCCATGGCATATGGCTTAAGAACATAAGAACATAAGAATACATAATGACGAGAAAGGGCCGTTCAGAGCCCATCTAGGCTCGTCATTTCCTAATCTAAAGAGTATCTAGTACTGCATCTAGCCTGGACTTGAATAGCCCAAGTGTTTCTGCCTCTACTACCTGACCTGTCAAACTGTTCCAGGCATTGACAACTCTCTGTGTAAAAAAACATCCTAATATCCATGCAGAATTTGCCTTGAACTAATTCCCACCTGTGGCCCCTTGTTCTGCTAACCAAACTTATCTTTAAAAATCTTTGGTAGTTCACTTTGTTAGTCCCTTTTTAGGAATTTAAAAACCTCAATCAAATCGCCCCTAAGTCTCAGTTTGCTAAGCTTGAAGAGATTGAGCGCCTTAAGTCTATCCTCATAACTTTTACCTTTCATACCAGGTACCAATTTAGTTGCCCTTCTTTGAACTTTTTCAAGAGCTTCTCTATCTTTCTTGTATAGTCGTGCCCATAACTGCACACAGTACTGTAAGTAGGGTCTGACAAAGGCATTATATAACATTAATATAACCTCCTTTGAGTTATACTCAATACTTTTTGCTATGTATCCCAGAATCTTGTTGGCCTTTTTCACTTTTTCACACTGACTTTGATCCACTACAATTCCTAAGTCTTTTTCTAATTGAACCGCTACAAATTTTTTGGCTCCAATAAAATACTCCTGTCTTATATTATTATTTCCAACACGCATAACTTTAAATTTAGCAATATGGAATGCCATCTGCCATGTTTCTGCTCATTCTTGGATTTTGTTTAAATCATCTTGGATTACCTTAGTCCATTCCAAACTGTTCACTAAACCCCTACATTTTGTATAATCTGCTAATTTAATTACTGAATTCATTTTAACAATGAGCCTCTCAGGTGGTACCTTGTAAAATGCTTTTGAAAGTCCAAATATATAATATCATAAGGCTGATTTAAATCATGTCATAAAGCCAAAGTTAAAACACTTTGTAGCCTCAAAGAAGTCCAGGAGGTTTGTTAGGCATGACCTCCCCTTAAGAAAACCATGTTGGCTCTCCCTTAAAATACTATTATTTTTCAAGAATGATTCCAACTTGTCCCTAATAATGCATTCCAGTATTTTACATGAGATGAAAGTTAAACTGACGGGCCTATAGTTCCCTGGGTCAGTACGGTCCCCCTTATTATAAATTGTAATTAAACTACCATGCTTCCAGTCATCTGGTATTTCTCCAGTGTTTAGGGATTTCATAAAAATATCTGTCAATGGTTTATATATAATCTCCCCAAGTTCTTTCAGTACTCTAGGATATATGCCATCGGGGGCTGTTGCCTTGTTTGTCTTTAATTTTTGTAGTTTTTCTAGTACTTCTACATCCCTTTTCTCAAAGTTCTCCAAAACATTCTGTACATTGGCTATACCTTTCGGCATATTTCTAACCTCTTCTCAGGTAAAGCTCTCAACAAAGTAAGCAAATTTGCAAAGCAAAATTCCTTCCTTATTTATAATGCACTTAACCTCATCATTAGCTTTCCTTTTTTTACAGCAATATTTTAAAAACTGCTTAGGATTAATTTTTGCATGTTGAGAACTGCCTTTTTGCTGCTTATTTCCTTTTTAGCCTTAGCCCGCATATTACAATAATCCATCTTGTTTCTCTCAGAATTTTCCTTTTTATATACCATACTCTGTACAGTCGCTTCTTTTGCCTCAAAACCTCCAGTAAAGATTTAGTGTGGAGACAGTTTTTTCATCCTATTTTTCCTTATTTTTGGGGATGAATTTACACTGTACATCCATAAGAACCCTTTTAAATGTAATCACATTTTCATTCACAGTTCTGCAATACAGAAGTTTTACCTAATTTATATTGCTTAAATCTTCTCTCAGTTTATTAAAGTCAGCTCATCTGAAGTTAAAAATTCTCGAGTTAGAGGAGGCCATCTTAACTTGCCCTGCACTATGATCACTTAGTCCCTCGTGGTTCTACTACCTCTGAGCTGCAAATTCTGTCAGGGTTATTACACAAAACCAGGTCCAGTATTGATTTCCCTCCCGTAGGCTGAGTAATAGACTGTACCAAAAAGCAGTCATGAACCACATCACCACATTAACTCCTCTTCACATTTAGCCTGACCTGACGCTACTTGCCAATTAATAGAGGGGTAATTGAAGTCGCCCATTATTAACGTCTCTCCTTCCGCACAGGCTTGTTCTATGTTTCCATAGAGCATAGCATTTATGTTGGCTGTCTGAAGCTGGTGGCCTATACCATATTCCTATATTAAGGCCCTTCTCATGATCTCATGAGCTTGCAGCATGCAAAGTGGCTCTGTGTGTATCAGAGTTACGGTCGACAGCTTGGAGAGTTCCGTCTCGGAGGAGGCGGTTTGGCCGCCTTTGTCGCTGCCGGTCCCAAGGTTGCAGCGGCGAGCTCGCAGTACGAGGGAAGGGATAGTTGAATTAGAAATTGGCTCATTGGCTACAATTGGGTACAATTGGCTACCAAATTGGGAGAAAATGGGAGAAAATCATAAATAATTAAAAAGAACAAAAACATACAATCCATTTATACAGCTGGATATTAACTGAAGCAATTTGACACTCCTTCAAGGCCATTAAGCATGCAAATCTGGCACTCTCTGAGCATGCTTAGATACCTCTATTTCTCTCACATCTCTTTCCAGGAGGGATACTGCAGTAGGATGGGGGGTGCGGGAGAGCACAGCGTAGGGGGACCGTACCTAGCTTGTTTCGGTTGGACAGCAGGATGGCGGTGCAGTGCAACACGTGCGGCAGTGCCGTTTGGACCAGGTCCCAGCGGGACACACTCTGGATGGCCTCCAACAGCGCTGGAGAGAGCCCATGGAGCTTGTTCTCCACCAGGACCCGCTCGAATGACTGGAAGGGAGCGAAGGGCGGTGAATAACTTCCTCAGGGTTTCATTTCATAACATTTATGGCTCTTTTACTATGGACCTATATTAATATTTCTCCACCGTCATGCCACTTATAAGTGACCGAGAACAGGAACGCTCGGCATAGCCAACCTTGAATTTAAGTGAGTTTTAGACATTTAATTTTAGAGACATTGTGAGTGAAAGAATTATATTTATATTTATCAACTGCATATTTATTTCCTAAAGACTGACATCAAAGCCGAAATGCAAAGAAAGGCAGTAAACTGGCCAAAAAATATATATTCCTCTCCCGGATAACCTAAACTTTTTTGTTGTTGCAGCAGCACACAGTGACAGAGAGAGGGTATTAGGCTTTCAAAGGCCACGTTTACACAGAGCAGCTCAGCCTTAATTACATTAAACTTCATTAGAAAATGAATTCATCATCCACGGGCCTGGTACAGAGCAAGCATGATAAATGGCTGCTGAATGCACAGTTATTAATCACATTGATGACCCTTACCACGCAAGAGGCTTCATACTGCTTGCCCAACTTCGGCCGCAGAAACGCACTGCAATAACAAACAAAAAAATAGCCAACGTCAAAATAGGCTATTGGGCTGAAATAAAAGAAAAAATAGGCCTGCACTTTCGACACATTAAATGATTTATATTGCGGGATAATAGATTTAGAAGATGACATAATACACAAGACTTGCTCGTGTCCACTGAAAGAGAAAGGAAAACGTGAATGTGTGTGCATCACTGTTGGCATATCGTTTCCATGTAGATAAAAAATAGATAAACCGTCGTGGTGTAACCGCACAGAAATTAAAGTATTTACATTCACCGAAATGGCCAAGAGGTTCACATGTGTTGCGTGTTGTATATATTCCCTCTAGGGCACAGTCACAATCTCACGTAGCCTATATTAAGAACATGGTTTTTCCTTCTCAAGTATATTTTTTATAACGTTCAATTTTATATGCGTAAGCAAAACGTACACAACGTACTGGTGATGACGCACAAAAATCACACACACACACACACACACACCAACACAGACACATACACGTCGAACAGTTAAATGGTAGTCGCATGGAACATATTTCTATATAAAATAATAAAAGTCTAATAGAAAAACTCGGTCGGGTAATTTGGTCAATAAAAAGCAGATGTCGCCCATGTATTCATAAGGAACAAGTTCCCTTGGCAATTGACAGCCATCACGCAACACACAATCTTTTCCGGCTCGACAGCGGCAAACACCTGTTATCAATCGCATACATTACTAACCTGGTCTGCCTCCACAAGAAGGTTTGAATCGGGAACGGTATCCCCCTGCCGCACTCCTGGTCGGTGTCGTCCAGGCTCTTCCTCTTCACCATCGTGCCGCCGGCTTGTCTTGGGCAGACGTTGGGGCTCGTTCGGTCCAGGTGATGTGCCACCTCACGACATCACTCTGTTTGGGTTGTGAGTAAAATGGCTGCAAGTACCGAGCGGGCGGCAGAGCTCTGGTTTCAGCACCACCCTCCCTGAACAGTGGCTGGGAGCGGCATGGTAATTTATCTACGGCGAAACCGTATAGCTTAAAGACGCAGTAGCTACGAAACATCTGTGAAATCCCAGCTGTCTGAAACGGCAACATGCATTCTGGGAGTTAAAAAACTACCACACAGCGTCCACACACTTTAGCCGATCATAATAAAAAAGAATACCCTATTTGTGTTCAATACACTATTTCCACAAAGTTCACTATTAAAGTATTGTAGACGTCGATTACCAAAATACAGCACATAATAGGCTATTCAATAAATATTTACATTGATAACGTAAAAAGGAAGTAGCCAGAAAACAGTACAGCTCTCCGATAAAGAATATATATATATGTATGTATATATATAGCTATATAGGCTACATATTTATATTTATCTGTCTATCTGACTGACATATATACTGTATATATATATAGCCTACAAATCTGACAAGTATTTTGTGTTGATCAGTGGCAAACAATTCAAATTAAATACATTTTGATTCCATGAAATAAGAAAATAAAATGTGAAAAATTGGGTGAATACTTTTTATACCCACGGCATGTGTGCGTATATATATAGCTTTAAGCATCGTGTGAAACAGAGGATATTTGCTCCATTCTTCATTCAAGGCTATGACGTTGTCACAGCAATCCCCCTTATTAAAAGTTCATTGTATTTAAATGACCAAAGTAATTCTGTTATATTAATTGAGTTATATTAACAGTTTTGTTAGTCTTTACCACAATCTGGAGCAACGTTCGTGAAAATGCAGGTTTAGATGTAGGATTCAGGAGACAACACGGGAGTCAGATTTGCAAAAAACATTTGTGTCTGTGGCTCCAAAAATAATAATAACCCCCCCCCCAAAAAAAAAATCAATTTAAACCAGATTAAGTGCTGAAGAGGAAATAAACCCAAACTCGCACCTCTGGCCAGAGCTCTCCAGCGGATCACAGCTGGTCACACGAGGCCACACATCGCACACATCTATGCGATCTAATGGTGTTTTTTTAAAGGCCATTAGATCGCATAGCACTTATGGCCCAGATGAGGCCACTAACCATCGGGGGGCTGTCATAAATTAAACAGAAGACTTACCTCTGCACAGTGCGGTTGCTTTTTACCCTACAATCATAATACTCATAACACAGCTTCATAAATACAAACTAAAGTGAAATATATTCAAATACAGTACTGCAGATATTGTAATGTAACATAATACAAATGTAAGAGACAATTTGCAACTGTGATAGCTGACTTCTACTGAGCATGTGCACATTTTCTGGCGGCAAGAAATGACCGGAAAAAGGCAATGAATCTAGAGCGGAATCAAGGTCTGTCATGTGGGCAACGTTGCCCTGCCCCAGGAGAGAACAAGGGGAATACGCCTTTCTGTTTTTACTCGTTTTCAGTTTGGGTATGAGAATTAAACCTAACCTTGCTCTAAACACGTTGAGAGAACGGTAATGTAATCAGAGTTTGTATCAAGCCTGTATCATGTTATTGCCTTTTCAATCAGTGTGTCTTTCTGATCTTTCTGCTGTGGGTATGCCCTACTGTAGCACTCACCTGTGACACTAAACAAACGAGCCTTGACTACAATAAAATAAAATAAATATTTTGTAAAAAAATGTACAATATTTTCAACATGCTAATCTGTTGCTTTACTTGTCCTAGATAAAACAGCACATGCACCAGCACGGTATTTAAAAGACAACATTTTAAGCCTTTTGGAGAGTGAGCTGAGACAGTGAACAGTGTTTGTGAAAGTCTGAGTCTTTCCACAATAGACACACTCTCAATTCCATGTAAGCAAACACACACACACACACACACCTGCCACCAAAAGAACAAAAGTGAGTCACAATTTTCAGATGTTTCAGAAAGCACTTCATGCTAAGTAGTTTTTTTATTGTCATTATTCTTAAGAGCAGTGGATTATCAGTAATATTTAAACAGGGGAAAAACTGCGTACATCGACATGACCTCATAAGTACATTTACACTTGCGGAGAGGCTGGGAGGCTTGCTGAAGAAACACAGAAGCGGAACAGACCGGGGATTTCCAGTAGGGGGTAGCACAAATGGCAACAGAGAAAAATATACTATAACACTCTATCAAACAGATGCATGGTGAGTGAGATTCTTTTTTTATAACTTTTTTAATTTTTTTTCCTGCCCTTTTTAAAATTATTTTCTAAATTTTTACACAAAACAAACTATTAAAATCCTAGTGTAACTTGACACGGGTCTGGAACACAGAATCAAGTGTCAAAAAATAGCTGCTCCCTAAATTGAATCGTCTTAAATAATACCCATAATTCTGTCGACACGATTTCTCTGATGACTGCAAGCCCTAGGCCTCCCAGGGTCCGTTTTAACCATAGCATTAGCATGTGATTGTATGAAACCCCCCATGATTCCCTGACCATCTGACCATGCCGTTCTTAGAGGGGGTTGTGGGGGGTGCAGAGGGGCTATGAGTCACATGACTTTAGCGCCATTCAATGTCCATCTGTCCTTTATGCACGAGGTGTGAATCAACACCAAATGTGGGAAATGTACTGCTATACCAAAGGTATTGTGTGGTGAGCATTCTGGTGCAAAATGGCAGCTGTGCATCACCCAGTGGGGGGGCCACATCGATGATGGTTGAGGTGAGCTCCCCTCCCATCTCTTGAATGCGCTTTGAGATTGTGAAAGGCGCTATATACATGCAGTCCATCATAATCATCATCATCTTTGTGTTACAACACAAACTCAGATTAAATTACTGAGCTGACCGCAGTCCATGGGGTTCGATGTTTCTGCTATCTTGGCAGTCAGTGTGCACAACCTGAAAATGAGCCCTGTTGGTCTCAATGACTGCAGTCAGCTGCATAGCTAGCTCTCTAGCACCCCCATGAGGCATGGTTTAAATGTGGACCTGTGGGCACTGCCAATGCAGCCATCGGGAAAGTGACATAATTACTATTGTACAAAACATGAAGTATTCATTTTTATCCAATGATTCAGGAAATAACTTACTAAAATCCTTTGTTTAAAATAGAAAATAACCTCTTTTTTGCACTAAAATTGATACATGCTCATCATACCATAATTAATTCTTGCGATAATGCAATATTACAGGTAGAAGTTATTGTAGATGTTATCCCTTTTTTAAATTGGCTGAGGAAATGTGAAAATATCCCTGGTGCGCATATGTGTGTCTGTGTGTCTCTGTTTGCATGTGAATGTGTGTTTGTGTATGTATGTCTATATATATATGTATATATATATACAAACATACACACATCCATCTGTTTAATGTTGGACTTGCATGACTTGCCGCTGAGCAATGCGTGTTTGTAGCTGGCATCCATGCACTGACGGAGAAGAAATGTGCTGAATGGAATGTTGAAATCCCTTTCTTTCATAGAAAAGGCTTTGAGCTTTGAGCTGTTTGGGTAGATAGGGACCAAAAACACTGACCCGGCTAACCAAAGTACCGAATCCAAAACCTCAACCATTTTGCAATTGAGTAATCATGCCAAAATGATCCTGGATAAGTACTGGGGTAGGAATCGTCAATCTAGACCATAGAAAAAAAATACAGAGGCGTCTCCTGGCCAAACCGAACCAAAAAATCATGACAAAAAAAACCCCACAAACATTTTTTTTTATACAGTCACTACAGTTTGAGGAGGATGTTTTATTCATTTTTTTCCAATGGGATGGGAGGGGAGGGGAGGGGAGGGGCCGGGCAGTTCACGATGGCAGCGGGCTCCAGCCGTGCTGCGCAGGGGGAGTGGGGGGCTGGTTGGGGTGGGTGTCGCCAGGCCCTGGGGGTGGGGCGCACGGCGCTCACAAGCCCTGCTTGGCCAGTGCGGCGGTGACGTCCTTGGCCAGCGTGGCGAGCTGCGGGGACTCCAGCAGGTTGATGCTGCCCGAGGACGACATGATGCTGAAGCGGGGAGGGGTGGTGCCGCCGGGCGACAGGGTCACAACCTCCGCACCGTGGTCCACGCGCGCCTTCGCCATGTCCCGGAACTGAAGCTTGTGGCTCTCGATCTGAAGGGGGGGTGCAAAGAAAGAAGCGTGTGGGGGGTCATTCTTAGATGTGGGGCGGGGGCGGGTTTCTGAGGCGGGGGGCTGTGGTTTCTGGTTCCCGGGCCTCTCCTATCCTGTTGTAACTCCATGTCTCTCGCCTCCGGTGTCCACCAAGGCTCTGTTCACTGTCCGTTACCATCATCCACGGCCTCCCAATTATGCCGCACTCTCAGCTTATCTCTACCACCAAATGTCAGGCCCTCTCATTCCAGCAGTCAGGGGCTTGACGGCTCACCTGCACGGTCCCGCCCCCTGGAGTGTGGTGGGCGTTATCCAGGGAGCCCACCTTCGCGGAGGCCTTGTCTTTGAAGTCCAGCTTCACACTCTCGATGCGCACATGTCCACCACCTGCAATTAACGGATAAAGACTATGGGCCTTCATATGTTTTTACCATCAAGGGTCTAAAGCCCTAAGCCCACCTGAAACACTGTCTCTGAACCATGTCTGTTTGTTTCAGCATTTGACTGCCTACGCTTGACCGATGAACACAATGTTGCTCCATGTGACACATGGGCATCAACTAATGGAAAGGTTTTGAAGGTTTTGCAGCTTTTTGGCTTCAGCAAGACAGGGAAATGTTCAGCTAATGCAGGCTAATGCAGGGGTTCTCAAACTGTACAATAGTGAGCCTTCCTTCAGTGATCTCAGGAGGAGAGGCGCCCCTTGCAGAGGTCGGACTACATTCACAGTGAAAAATGAAAAGGTTATGATAACGGCAATGCTCACAGGCAACATGCACATGCAACCTATCATGAGGGATCACTGTCACTAAGTATTTAGATAAGTAATAACCGTCACTAAGTATTTAGATAAGTAATAACCGTCACTAAGTATTTAGATAAGTAATAACTGTCACTAAGTATTTAGATAAGTAATAATCGTCACTAAGTATCTCGATAAGTAATAATCATCACTAAGTATTTAGATAAGTAATAACCGTCCCTAAGTATTTCGATAAGTAAGAACCGTCACTAAGTATTTAGATAAGTGGGAACCGTCACTAAGTATTTAGATAAGTAAGAACCGTCACTAAGTATTTAGATAAGTAAGAACCGTCACTAAGTATTTAGATGCATGGTATTACTATCAGTGGGACTTGCAGTAAGCAGGATTTGAATCATGGTTCCATTGAAGAGAAAGAAAAAGAGGCAGTGTGGAATTAATCACAGCTGGGACAGCAATGCTGCTCTAAGATTTAGCTGATGAGACTTCTTCCATGTCATGAGGTTTTTAGTCTTTGGTACTGAACCATTTTACGGCTTTTATTCTAGCAAGATAGCAAATGTTAAATTCTACGAAGCAACCAGTTTCATTGCATTCTACATTGTCATTTACATACATACTATTTATTATGACTCACTAGCATGTTTTGATGTATGATTTGCAAATACACACGCCTCGCCCTCGTATGTTGGCACGTCCCACAATATGGGAACTCCTGATCTCGCAGAAGCGATTGACAAACTCACAGAAATGATTCAAATCTCAACATCGATATAAATACCCTGACTTCCCAGCAGATGGCGATGTAGGTTGCCGATGCACTTAATCGGAACACATTTGTTTCTTCTCAAAAGGACGTTGCTTCTTGAATATAAATGTATTATTTGAGAAAATAAGAGCTAACATATACTCAGGTAGCATTTTGTCTAATTAGATTATAGCCCCATTTCATCCCTCCCTAAGCTCCTGACACACAACTGACCACTTGAAACATCCATTAAATGACATTATTGATTCGCTTAGCAGATGCCATTATCCAGATCAACTTACATTTTATTACATGCTATCCATTTGTACAGACAGAAGCAATTCAGGTTAAGTACCTTGCCCAAGGGTACAACAACAACAGTGCCCCATGTGGGTTATGAGCCAAGCTACACTACACTGCTGCCAACCATATATAAACTAGCCTGACTGACTGAATCGGTTAGCGCTGTAACTGGTTACCTGGTCGGTGGCGGATGTTGGACAAAGATCCACATTTGGAGGTCACGTGACTCACATCAACCTTCTTTGTTTGGATTTGCACCTGTGTTGAACACATGCACACACACACAAATAGGTCGCCTCAGTTTCTACTGAGGCACAGACAGGTTCCCAGACAGCAGGTACATACACACCCTCTAGAGCTGTCCACAGGAGGGAACCTGCCTACATTTTACAATATTGGATTTTAGACAGGGTACTGATTTACTTGTCTTATTAAGTATCGTTTTTTAGCAGCCACAATGCACATTTACAGTACATTCACACTTTTGCTGAAAATATGCTACCACTTCCTCACATAAGTGGAGGGGATTACCATCGAGTTGCTAGGGAAACAAGACAAAACTGCTGGTCGTGCCAATTTGTCTCGCAGCAAATAGCTGCCGATCATTGTGTTATGGAGAGCAGAGGAAAAAATGGAATGCCGCTCCATTTTTCCCCACTGGCACTGAAACATAGCCATGTGCCTGGCCAATCAAAGGTTGAGGCAGGACGTTTGAACCTCCCACCAAAGCACAACCCCCCCTCCCTACAAATACACTGATAGGTCACATTTCTTAGAGGCAGGGACATGGGTCTTCCCATCTGCGGGCTGAAGGTGCGGAAACAGAAACGCGTTCTCGCGCGAAAGTGTGAATGCACCATTATGTGTGCAGTGGAATACAACCACAGTCAACAGCTATGCCTGCTAATTTCCCACAGCAGTTCTCTCAGCCCAGCCACTTTAAAAACATATTTACTGTCAAACATGAGCACAGGTCTGTGGCTATACGCGGCAAACCTGCGAAAGGAAACGACGAGACGAAGCATGCCACAACAATCGGTGACAAACACAACGTGGAAATCGGGTGGATATGTAACAACCACAGTCAGCTGTCCAGAGAGAGAAGCACAGAGATGGACACGGCTAGAACACAGTGTGTAGCGAGGCATGCGCTAAAGGACTAACGTAAGCATCTAGCACACCGGTGAGTCAGTGACGGATTACAGAAATCGAGCGAGGGATTAATCGTGGCCCTGGTGTGCAGTGTTTTGTGGCGCGTTCCTGGTTCAGAAGAGCCACGCTGTACTGTACCCCCCGTTACAACAAGGTGTTATGGCCTGACCATGCAGAAGCTACTCCGGACGTTAGTGAAAGTGTGAAGGCTTTGGATGAAAAGAAGCTGTGTTTCATGTTGGTGAAAAAAACAAAGGAGCGCGTCAGCCGTTCCTCCGATGTTATCCATTGACGCACGGGGCCTTTAAAGCAGGCCATGTGGGCGAAACCCGGAGAGTGAACGCTAGGCCTCCGCCCCTTTGTTTTTAGTCCCCAAAACACAGCCACCGAGACAACTTTTTAGATGCAGCCCTACGAGGGTCGGGACGCCGCGCCGACTGCGCCGGTCCACCGATTAGTGAGCGAGAGTGACAGGAGACCACACGGACACCGACGTGTAGGGTGTGCAAAAACAACTCACGTTTCCACCTCCCGCTGCGTACTGCTTTTTGTCCAGGGAGCCGCACTTAGACTGAACGTGGCTAAAGTCCAGTTTTACACTTGGGATTAGCACCTGGGGATGACACGGGCATTTTATCCACAAGCTGGCTGACCTGACGCTGCAGCCCTGTTACTCTGACGTCTCACTGTCCAGTGGCACAGGCTTCAAAACCCCATGTGAATTGTCCAGGTGTGTGGAACGCTGGACACTGCTCCTCTTGTTGCTGTGACATGACTTTTCATGCAAGGTGGAGGGTGTGGGCTTCAATGGACTGCTTATAATCGGATGCCCAAGCCATGAGTGGATTTAGTCATTTTGAGGCCCCTCCAATCAAATGTCAATTTTGAGACACCCCCCCGCCCCCATTATGGCACATTTTGTCAATATTAATTAATGGTCAAAGTTTTTTTGTTTGTTTTGGTAATGACATTTTAAACTTTAAAATAATGATGATTCATTTTCTGCATTAGGCGTGAAGAAAAGTAATGAAATTTGGCAAACTATCCTTAAGCTTTTGGCATTTAAACAAATATCCTTTTCCATCTCTGAGCTCCCGTAGGATTACTGCGTTTCATGGCTGCTATCATATGAATCTGAGCAATGCGGCAGCTCAAATGTGATATCGCGTTGAGTGGATTAGCCCAATGTTACTAGAGAAGGTTTATATTACGCCTGTGGTCAATGAAAGAACATATGTATTGTGGCAACCGGCTGAAGGAAGTGGGGGGGAAGGTGACTGAGGGGCGGTATGTGGCGGCATGCTGGCTCCACCCCCGTGCCTTAAATGGGATTATGAGTGGAAGAGCTATACTTGATGCTTGTTTACCTGAGTGGACCAGGGGAAATAAAAGCGCCACGTTGACAGCTGTGCAGTGCAAAGTAACATGAGGGAAACGCGTTGGAGAGAGAGTGTTGAGGAACTAGTGTGGATTATTGGATATGACCCGGATTGTTTGAAAACCTGCTTTGTGTACCGACCATCGAACGTTAGAGAACCGTGACTTGGAGACCAACCATTGGCTTTGGACTACAGACTTTTGACAAGGAGTAAGGATTAGGGATTGGACTTTCCCCCCTTCCCCTCGTTAGTTTCCCCTAATAAACGACGTTAGTTTCCCCTAATAATAGTTTCCCCTAATAAACGACGTCTGTTTCGAACCACTGATCCTGCCACAGTATATTTTTGTTATCACAGAATTGATAAGATCAGACGGTGTTTTTTATGTTCATCTTGATATATAGGCTAGAATGGGATATCACTTCACGCCAGCAGGAGGCCAACTGATCAATTGGGTGTTGGGAAAACACGCCACTGGCCCAAGCTACAAAGCTTGAGGGTCCAAATTAAGGTGTGTGTGTGTGTGGGGGGGGAATATTCTCTGTCCACCTTTAATTTAAAATCTAAAAGGTTGAGGGACACTTAGTTCCCTCTACTACAGGGGCCTCAGTTATCTGTGCCACAGTTTGGACATCCTCATTCCCCAATAGCGTGTTTTAATTTAATCAATCAATTATTCAACTATCTTTCTCTGTGTGCCCCCTTCCCCTGGCTGTACAATGCTCATCAGTTGAGACAGTCCAGACAGCTGACAGACATTGTTACAGAAAGTTGACGTGACTCGCAATGATCTTGCCACCGCTGTCACTGCAAGGAGACAAAACAGTTTTGATTGAGACACAGACAACAAATAAGCAACACTGGGCCCTGGTGCGAAGCCTTCTTCAGACACGTTCTCTGGACGTGATGTGAACATTCGAGAGAGAGAGAGAGAGAGAGAGACAGAGAGAGAAAGAGAAAGAGAAAGAAGAGAGAGAGAGAGAGAGAGAGAGAGAGAGAGAGAGAGAGAGAACATGAGAATGAGGACAGGGGAGAAATTCAAACGCATGCAGAAAGAGAAGAAATAAAGCAGGAGAGAGAACTTCATCTGGCCCAGGGGCCAGCGCTTGATTTAGCCACGGTCCCTTCTGGAGCTTCGACCCACGCTGCGATGGTGAAAACAGCCGTGCACGGGGTTGCCGTGGCTGGCTCTTAGCCAAGACCCATTTCATTTCATGAGGAGCCAGAGTTGCGCCACCAACAAATCATTCATGCCGCATTTCTCGCCCAGCACAGATGAGATCCAAATTCCTTCCCCCTTTAGCATCAGTGCAGCCGTTTCTTTACTAATTTACTGCGTAAGGATTTGAATGCTTGGACATCCCATGAATGTATCAGTTGAGGGTGGGCTACAATGTTTAAGGTGGTGCAGGTATGGAGTTTAAGGTGGCTCAAGTGAAGTACATAATGTGGCTCGGGCATCATTGGGGGTGGGCTTCAGCCACACACTCCACACATCTGAGTCCATCCTGGTTAACATGCAGCAACCAACAGCCTGCTGAAATCCCCCCCAATATTCGAAATATTCCAATCTAGAAAATAAATGTCTCTGACAGGAAGGACAGGGGGAAAAAAACAAGCCTTTCGGTTGTGGACTAACTTCCCTCATTTTACTGCAAATTACAGGAGGATCTGGGAGTCAAAGGCTATTAAAACTACCTGTCCCTGGAGGTGAGGTTGAAAGGTGTTAATTTGCACAACTGATAAGGCTGTGCATGGGAAAAGCTGCTTGTTTAGATCAGATAAAGAGCAGACTCTGCTGAACTGTTGATGGTCATACTGTATGCGGAAGCCATCAACACCTGCATCAGTCAATATAAATATATACAGCAGTAAAGCGTGTATATATTTCAGATGTGGTAAGCAATATAAAAGCACTTCGGTTTTGAGATTAGTGTGTTATTTATGTGTGTGTTTGTGTGTGTGTGTTTATAGTACAGAGGATCATCCTCTTCATTAACACAGTATGCTTCATATCATGTTGGAGAAGGGTGGCAGGAAACTTGCCGAATACCATCAGGTCACGCTCGTGGAGTGTGGGGGAGGTTCTGGGCCCCCAGCCGAGAGAGATGGAGAGAAAGAGATTGAGGGCCAGATTTACTAAGATAGTCGCAGCGCAAAGACAGTCACTATTTCGTTGCGGCTATTTTGCAGTTGCAAATAGGGACACATTAACGACCGATTTTCTAAGACTGGCTCTAATTACGCAATTAAATAAATTAAACGCCCTTATTCGCAATTTGCGGTAGGATACACCCATAAAAAGAGTCCGAAACAACATGGCACGCTCACATGTCCAGATCACGCCAATAAATGGATACGCAGCAATCAAGCACAAGTAGCGAGGGAACAAACGAGAAAAAGAAGGCTTAAATTTACAGATCAGGATATAGAGGTATTGGTCAACGAGGTACAGCGTCACAACGCCGTATAACAGCACCAATGGAGAAGAAAAACAATTGGGAGTGTCAAAGGAATAAATTCATTAGGCATAACAAAACTAACAGTAGATGATGTAAAGAAAACAAACACCCGATGATGTAAAGAAAATATGACATGACGTTAGGTGGCGTCCAACAGAAAAACTTTCCTGCAACATAATGCGGGAAAAGACACCGGCGTTGGTCCAACCGAGGAAAGAATATTAGAATAAGAATGAAGAATAGAAACACCAAAACTAGTGATGGGAGAAGGCCAGAGTGTCTGAAAGTCAAACGGTATTCACGATTCATTCTATACCCTCCTGACTGCATACGCACAATAAGGTGATTGTTCAAATTAAAAACTGCTAACTTATGACAAATTGGTCAATAGAAATTCTGCATCCTTTCATATAATTTTTATTTCAAGTTCTACTAAATAATATGTATGCTATATAAAATCCATATTTAAAATTCTGACTTAGCTGTCTGTAGATAAAATAAAGCTGTCATGACATGAACCGGGGTGCTTTGCAACAAAATTTCTGATTATTTGTTTTGCATCGCTGGGACAGCGACTAGCACCTCGGAAAGTAAAATACAAAGCGGGAATTGTGAAATACCTAGGTGATATCAGCGCTCATAAAATACCGCCTGGTTTCAATATTTCTTAAAATATTGAAATAAAATTGAACTATTAATCTAAAGGAAAGTCGCAAAGTGACTTAACCCCCGCAGATCACATCCTAATAGCGATTTGACTCATTGCGACCGTGTAGTACATCCAATTTAGATATTGTGAGCTCGTATCGACTGCTTTTGCGTTGGAAAAGCAGTCACAATCCTTTAGTGAATCTGGCCCTGAGAGACAGAGAGCAAGCGAGAAAGAGAAAGACAGAGGAGGGAGAGCGAGAACAAGAGAGAGAGAGACACACAAATACAGAGAGGCAGAGTAAGCAAGAGGAGGTGGGGGGTTGGGGGTGTCTTAAGGTGTGGGGGTCAGGGGTGGGAGGGGGTGGAGAGGTACATACATTGCCTCCACGGGGACAGTGCTTCAGGTTATCCTTGGAGCCGCACTTTGACTGTACGTGACTGAAGTCCACCTTCTTGTTTAATATCTGAATCTAGAAAAATACAGAGATATATGTGCCTCTTTAATGCAAGTGGAGATGTATTTTTTTTTACATCAAATAAATGTTTGTGTGTTACATAGGGGCGCATTCACAAGGTCTGGGAAGAGCATGTGAACAGGAGTGATGCACAGATATATATGTTATCCGGGAGCTGGATCAGTATGTACGCTAATAGACAGACAGCACAAATGAATGTATCCCAGGCTGCTTAGGGCCAACTACAGTGATCTTAATAGGCCGTTTACACATTGAGTTTAGATCACTGAACTCATATAGCAAATGACTGGTCCTAATGTTGAATCTGAATTGGGGGAAGGGGCTGTAAGGTTGGGGTGGAGTCTATAGGGAGGGGCTACAGCATTGGGGCGCTTTCAAGGTTTCCCCCTTCCAGTATGGTTTCCCTTGGCTGCTGCTGCCAGGGTCCAATGTGGATTTAGGAGCAGGGGGTGGGGTGGGGGATAGGGGGGTTTCTGGTTGGGCAGGTTCCAATGGGTCCAAGTCGTTGCCAAGGGACTGTATCCAATCGCCATGGTTGCTATAGCACTTGCAGAGGGGCAAATACAATTCCTTTAGCTATCGCTGCATGCACTTTATGTGCTCCTCCCTGCTCCACGCTAATCATGGATAAATGTGGACGCAGAGAGCTCTCCCCAGCCCGGACACTGGTGAAGAGATAGCCCCCCTACACCCGGATGAGAAATGCGTATCATGGAACCATGGAATGCAGACAGGCAGACAGACGGAGACAGATGAAAGAGTGGTGATACTTTGGAGAGGGGACAGAGAGGTGGACGGGGCGAGAGGGGAGCAAGTGAGGAGGGCAAACTGCAGCTTTGACTGCGTCTGAGCCATTTCAGGACCCGAGAGCCAGGCTGAGAAGACGTGTCGGCTCCAGAGGAGGAACGCAATGTCTGCCTTCAAAACCGAACGCTCGGGGCTTGCAGACTCTGAAATGGCTTGAGACGTCGAGCAAAGGTGGTTGCCATCGCTTTGCGGGAGTCACTCCAGACACAGCGCGGAGACAGTCATGAGGGTGGGGAGCAGATGATAACGAGCGCACAAAAAACAACACCTTTCAGAGAGCACACAAAATAACACCTTTAACACCTTTCAGAGAGCACACAAAACCTGTGCCTTATGAAGGCTAAGGGCCTGAAACCAGAACCACGAGCAGACAGGAACATTCTGGAAACAGATCTCCATGACCCATGGGGCAAAGTGTAGGGCGGGACTGTGTGGGTAGGGGCGGTTCTCATTGGTCAAGAGCACTCCCTGAGAGAGCGCCTCCCAAAACCCCAGATCTGGGCTCACCTCTCGTCTCCTGGATCAAAACGCTGAGGGAGGACCATTACAGCAGTGAGGGAGAAATAAGGAGCCAGAGCAGAGCACCGAGCACTGAGCATGTGCACACACACACACACACACACACCCACACGCGCACGCGCACACACACATACACACACACACACGCGCACACACACACACACACACCCACCCACACGCGCACACACACATACACACACACACACACACACACACACACACACACCCACCCACACGCGCACACACACATACACACACACACACACACACACACACACACACACACACACAAGCACACACACATACACACACACACACACACACACACACAAGCACACACACATACACACACACACACACACACACCCACACGCGCACACACACATACACACACACACACACACACACACACAAGCACACACACATACACACACACACACACACACACACACACACACACACACACACACACATAGACACACACACACACACACACCCACACGCGCACACACACACACACACACACACACACACACACACACACACACACACACACACACACACACACACACACACACACACACACACACACACACACACACACACACACATACACACACACACACACACACACACACATACACACACACACACACACACACCCACACACACACACACACCCACCCACACACCCACGCACACACCCACGCACACACATACACACACACACACACACACGCGCACACACACACACATACACACACACACACACACACACACACACGCACGCGTGCGCACGCGTGTAAGACAGGTCTGGTGCAAGAACTTCAAAACAGCTTCAATCGCTATGAACATTTGGAGAGGGTTAAATACTGCCTGAAGACAAGAATGGTCGAAACACATTGCTGCAGAAGCTACAGTGCCACCGATTATTTTTTTGTTGTCCATCTGTTACCAGCGCATTCTGTGTCATGCATTCATTCATAACAATACTCTCTTTCTCTCTCCCGGTTCTCTATCGCCTTACCCTTTCTCTCCGTCCTTCCCTCCCTCTATTTCCCTCCCCCTTGTTTCACGACATAATGGTTGCCCCCGTCCTTTCTGTATGGTTGGTGCCTTTGTGCCGTTTGTCAAGCAGCCTACGCCTCCGCCATTCAGTGAAAGTATTCAAATAACCTGTATATCATACTACAAAACGCTGACCGAAACACCTACATCACGGCTACAGAGCAAACATCCAATAACAATGGCAAGGCTATACGGCCATTTATAAATGCTAAGAATGCTACCTCTCTTCAAGTAACATTTGCAAGCGCACCTGAACATCTTGCTTCATTGATGAAACACAGATCCACAGATCACACTGATTAGTCCTTCCGGATCAACAGCTTCAACTTCAGTGAGTATGTCAGCTGTGATGAGTGTGCATAGACGGCCCGGGACATCTGCAGTAGTGCACAGTAGTGAGTGCTCACAATCCTCCCCGCACCGCCTGCCTCCCACCCGCACAGCAGAAACGCCCGTTTGCTGGCAACTGTAGAGAGCGTTCCCTCCTCTGAGCATGCTCAGTGTGAGTTTACTCCCATCAGACACTGCGGCTGCGACTGTGACTGTACGAAGGCCCTTGGCAGTGCTGCTGCACCTGCAATGGTGCAGTACCACCTGAGTCCACAGGGGGCAGATGGAGACCAAGGAGAAAGATGCGTCTTGTAATGGAAATAGTCTTCTGCGCACTCACACCGACACTTTGTTTCCAGTGTGTCTTTTTTATTTGTTTGTTGGTTTTATTTGATTGGATTCTGGGACATGTGTCTGGTGGGCGGGGACTAAGGTCAGGTGGGCAGGGAACAAAGTTAGGTGGACGGAGACAACGGTCAGGTGCAGGTCTGCCAAGTGTGACCTTCCCAGTGTGGATATTTTGCCTCCACAGTCATGTGAAAAGCAATCAAATATTCACAGAGACATTTCCAGCTCAAATCACGTGGCTCCCTGAACGCCCATGCTAGCCCATGTTAGTTATAAAATAACATTTTTGTGCCCAGCTGAGATTCTCCTACTCCCTAAGCTTTCACGCAGCATCTCTTTCACGCTGATAAAGCTTCCACAGAGCAGCTCTTTGCGTGGGCAGACATCCACTCACTTGCCTGCCCGCTCCATCACCCACACGAGTGTGGTGCGCACCGTGTCACTTCCTGTCAGGTTTTTTGTCGGGCGCTGTAAACCGTGGAGACAGCTGAGGTCATTTCCAATGCCAATCCCCAAGGTCTATGTTTGGGCCGGCTGGGGACAGAGGCTACATAAACCTTTTCTCTGTGGGGAGGGGAGGGAGGGCTGTCTGGAACAGTCCCTTTCAGGCTAAGAACTCCCAGGACCATCCCAGGACAGATCTCTTAGTGAAAATATATTGAAGCTGCCCAACAGGGGCTTCTGGGAACCTTAGCCGTTGCAGACATCCTGTCCAATCTCATCTGTCAACAATCCCTGCAGTGAGGACGACAGCAGTGCTATAGTGAGGGGGAGCACTGTGGCTCAGCCCTGTTTGGGTTCTGTATCTGACAGGCCTGCACACTAGGGGAGGGGGGGTTGCATTGGCAGTGCGAAGATAGAGGTCAGGGAAGGAGATGAGAGTGAAAGACATGGGGAAAATGAGGGGATGGGAGGGAGGGAGGAAGGGCGAGAAAGTGTAAAGAGCAAGAGGAGAGAGACAGAGATGGAAGAGAGGGAGCTGGAAGACAGACAGAGGTGGGGAAAAAAGAGTGCCAGAGGAGTAGCTAGCTGGTAGGAGGAGGAGCCACGAATAGGGGAGAGGGACAGACTGGGAAATGAAGGGAGACAGATACATACAGAGGAGAGGTGGAGATAAAGAAAGAGAGTGAAAGAGAGAATAAGGAGGAGCGAAAGATGGTAGGGGAGAAGAGAGGTCTCCGTACCCTTGAGACGGTGGCGCAGGAAGGCCGCTACTTGTCCGCGCCGTACTTGTCACCTTCCATTAACAGACTTGCCTGTCAGCAATCTGTCACTCACTCATACCTGACCAATCCTGACCACTCCTAAGGAGCTAAGGGGAAACCATCAGCAAAGCTCCTGCAGATTATGAGGCCAGTCATCTGTCATGCTGCAGTACACCTACATTCCCTGAAGCAACCCACTTGTAAAAGTATATTAAGCCCTAAGGACACGCAGACGAAGCTGTTCACAGAGACTTCTGCCGTCGCCTGCCGTTTAACTGCACTGGGATACAGCATGCCGTCTCCGACCGGCACAGTGTCAGGGCAAACAAATATGCCGAACGAGTTCAGAAAGTCATGATGACAAAAGCGTGCAATGCGAAGCAGCATGACAAAAAGCACACAAATAATGCTCCAAGCAAAACATTTTCAGAAAAAACACATTTCACCAGGATGCTTATGAAAGCATATTAGTCTTATGTTCTTGGTTTAAACAGATCCATAGATGTGCACAGCGATACTGTGGAATTAGTCATGTAAGAAAAACGAATGAAAATGCAAAAAGATCATTATTATACTAACCTTAACAGACATTATTAGAGAGTCATTATTACTATAGCTTTATCTAACTCCACAAATGCCTATACCACCTTCCTGCTAATAGCAGCCAACAAGAATACTGCTCTGAATATTCTGGTCTAGATCAGTGACTACTTACTACTATGGTCCTCAGTCCAGCCCTTTGAATAAGTATTCCGAAGGTGTCTGCTGCTTAAACGGTGTGTAAACTAGCTAACTAGCCCGCCAAACCAGTTAGCCAATATAACATTCCCTTTTAAACTGTTGACAAAATTGTTATATTTGGCACACCAGAAATGGGTCTCATGGGGGGTCTTGTTTTCATTAGAATAATTAAAAACATATACATCCACACAGCATGACACGATTTAAAAAGGACGATGTAAAAAATATATTTGGCGGCTGGCGTCAGTACGGAGGACGGAGAGAGTCTGAGGAAGAGACACACAGGGGAAACAAACTACAGCCTGCCTCACCCCCGACCGGCCAAAACAACACCCCCCTCCTACCATCGTTGGGTGACCGTAGTATGAGGGAAAGCAGGCCCTAAGCAAACACCCCACCCCCCTTTCCCTCCAATCCGCTCCCCTTCCGATTCCTCTCCGCACAGCTGCACTTGTAGACATGTCAGAGTGATTTATGCTCCCTCAAACCGGTCACAGAGCACAATCACATGGACAGAGACGGCCTTACGCCACATAAGAAAATCTCTGTATAAATAAAGTTATTATTATTTTTTATTACCCAGTGCCAGTGCAGTTTTTAGTTTTTTTACCCACTGCGGCTTCACTTGCTCAACTACCAGGGACGCTGAGTGCCCACTGGGTATAAAGCCTGGAGCTGTGTCCTTCAGCCTGAAATGCCAATCATTTCGCCAAAACTTCCCACGCACACCCCCATGTATACACAACGCAGTCTGTTGCTACGAGAGCCAAATCAGAGCACTGAGGGTTCGGTTCTCAAACAGAGAACCTATGACCCGTCATTAAAATCTCAAGATTGATCGCTTGCTTGATTGCCCCTATTTTTATTTCTTTTCTTTTTTTTTTTGCTATGTTAAAGTCTGTGGGAAGCTGGTATAAAATCCCTGCTCTGTGTTGAATTTTGTGTGGTCTTAAGGTCTTAAAACCAATCAAGCTGACAGCAGTCAATCAGTCAGATGCAGGGCCTTGTAATTAAAGCAGGCTGACGGGTGCTAATTATGAAGCCGATTCTCAGGGTTAAAGCGCAGTCCACCAGACTTCTCTGCGCTATTCGTCGGGGCTGAGACGCACACCGGTAAGGGCATAGTATCATTTTAAAGTCGATAAGTATTTGAAGATGAAAAAGAAAACAGTACAGTTGTACACACCAAGTCAATGACCCTTAAGAGTGCTTCAGACATGAGCACTACAGTACTGCAATTCTATGACTCTAATCAAACTTCAAGCTGTCAGAACAGGCCGCAGAGTCGGTACTGTAAGGGTGAAAAGCGCGCTGTAGTTGAGTTGATCTTCTTCTTTTTTGTTTTGTTTCTGATTTTCCCCCATTTTCTGCCGATTTTGTGGCCAATTGTACCCTCTTTTCATGTCAACTATCCCCCCCTCGTATTGTGAGCTCGCTGCCGTAGTCCTGAGACTGGCAGTGACCTCCTCCGCGCCGGAACTCGCCAAGCGGTCAACTGTAACTCCGGTACACAAAAAGCCACTCTTATATGCAGCGAGCTCATATCGGCTTCCCTCCCCCCTCCCTGGGGCGGACAGCCAATTGCCGCCCTCTAGTGGCACTCCCGGCCAGATCCGAGCTGGCGTGGCCGGTGGAATTGAACCCCGGTAGCAGTGGGCAGCATGCATCCCAGTCGGACGCTCTTACCGATAGACCACCCAGGAGCCGCCAGCACAGTAGGCTTTAGTCCATAATGTTTCAGATTCAAATATGTACAATATATTCTGTACGTTTCCAAAAATTTGGGAGGGAAAGTAAAGAAACAGATTTGACTCAAGGCCCAATCCAGAAGGGACTCGATCTCCCATGGCACTGGAAAATAAGAAAAGGCTCTAGAGGAGAGAGAACAGAATGAAGTCCAGACACAGAGAAACTTGATGATCAGGGTTGCCAACCAATTTTGTTTTTTACTGACATGGCTATCTGAGTCTGACCATTTTTACAAATATTTTTTCCCAAATTTTTTCCAACTGTCCCCCGCCACTGGCCTATTCTGATACCGGTAGTTGCAGGAACAACGAACCGCCTCCTCCGAGACGGAACTCGCTAATTGCCAACCGTGATTCCGATACAGCCAGAGAAGCTTTCTGCAGCGAGCTCATGCCGGTTTCCCTGGGGCGGACAGCCAATAGCCGCCCCCCTAGCGGTACTCCTGGCCAGATTCCCGGTACTACTGGCGCAGCCGGGAATCGAACCCTGGCCGCAGTGGGCAGCTTGCATTCCGGTCGAATGCCTTTACCGTTACACCACCCGTACCATAAAATGATCAAATAAAAGCAAAATGGTGCGTATATTTTTTTTACAGACTTTGAGTTTGCATCTGTAAATTTAAGGATGGTTGGCAACCCTGTCGATGATCCTGGGAGGAGAGAGGTGGTAGCCAATTGGCTGAGATCAGCAGCGGGAGGTGGGGTCGGGGTCCCCTGGCCCTCACCTGCCCCCCTTTGGGCTGGTACTTCATGTTGTCTGTGGAGCCGATCTTGGACCTGACGTTCTTCAGGTCGGGCAGCGGCTGGTTGACGATACGCAGCTGCGTGGTGGCGGGAGACTT
This sequence comes from Aldrovandia affinis, assembly GCA_029706075.1. Taxonomy (NCBI): domain Eukaryota; kingdom Metazoa; phylum Chordata; class Actinopteri; order Notacanthiformes; family Halosauridae; genus Aldrovandia; species Aldrovandia affinis. Next base: position 7,846,491 of record JAINUG010000010.1, read on the forward strand.
GGGCGGCGTGCGGAGGATGGCCACCTTCCTCTCCTGGGACAGCAGGCTCAGGGACCTGGGCGTTCCGGGCGTGCCGGGGGTGCGGGATGAGTAGCTAGGCGGGGTGCCAGGGGTGATGGGGGCAGAGGAGGCGCTGCGGGCCGAGCGGGGCCGGGCCGATTCCATACCTACAGGGGTCACAGAGGGTGTGCAGAGGTCACATGCAGGTCACGCGGACCACCTTCCTTGTTCGCTGTGACATGACCCTAGCCTTGGAGTCACCCTGTGTCCCTAAAGCCCAAATGTTGTAGGTTCATGGCTACGTCATTAGCTGACTACGACCGGAAGTCTGCATTAGCGGGACCCGATTAGCCCACTGGCGTCAAGTGACCCAGGGTTCCTTGTGTGCTGCATTAGTTCCTTCCAATGACGTGGCAGGTGCCCACGGGCAACATCCCTCCTCTGATCGGTGCCTGCTCTGCTGTACCACCGTATGGTGTGTAGGGTGTGAAAGAGTCATTGTGGGCAGCAACAACGGTAACTCGAGAAGCACAGTTTGCAGAAAAAAGGGGGAAACTTTTTTTTTCAACATTTCTTCTGACCTTTGTGAACTGGTGACATTTATTCTTACGAGCGAATGAATCTTATGCATTCTGATTTAAATGTAATCTTCTAATGAAGAACACTTTCTGCAAGGCAATGAGGATGATCTTTGTGACAATGTGATGTCCAAAAAAGAGATGACAAGAGGATCACTGACAGTAAAGATGAAGGTGTGACGATATATTTTTGAGGGCAGACTCGCCGTGAAAGCACTTTGTCAATGTGGCGTCTGGCAGAGATAAAACAAAAACCTTGTATGCCACAAGTCTGTCTCCAAACATGAAGATGGAAGGTGTGTGAACTGAACACAGATGCGAGCAAGGGGGAAAGAAAGAAAAATCACAGGACAGAGTGAGCCAGGAATGATGGAGTGCCAACATGTACGATGGGTTAATGCTCAGTGGCTCCCCCTGTAGGGGAGGACAGACGTGACTCAGCAGGCCTGACTCTGTCACTACCTGTCATACTGGGGGCTCGTCTGGATCTGCGCTCCGACCTGCCCTCAGTACGGAACGCTACAGGAGGGGAGGGGGAGGAGGAGGAGGAGGAAAACAGAGAGAAGGACAGGAAAGAGAGCGGGGAGTGGCGAAAAGGATGACAGACATCATTTTCACAGGCTCCAAAAAGCAGCAGGGTTCAGAAACGCAGAAAGGAAGCAAAGGCCAGTCTGTGAGTCTACATCGCACCATCCGTCATCATGCAGAGGAGGTTCAAAATGTTCAAAAGGTGTTCATGTAGACTTCTTCTGCTGTAAACCCTTGAAATCAGGTCATGAAAGTCATTGGAGTCCGGTTACATAAGAGGGCTATTATTAAGGTAAGGCCGGTACGGCACTTTGCGTGTGTGTGTGTGTGTGTCTGGGTGAGTGAGTGAGTGTGTTTGTGTGCACGTATGTGTACGTGCACGCATGTGTGCATGGGTGTGTCTGTGTGACTGAGTGAGTGTTTCGTGTGCACGTGTGTGCGCGTGTGTGTGCGTGTTAGCGTATGTGCGTCGGCTTGGGCGGGCGGGCGGGGTTATTACAGGTGGGGCGGCGGGGGGCAGTGGAGCCGGAGCTGGTGAGTGAGGTGGAGGTCTCGTCGTGCTCTGCGGGGTGAGCTCGGCGCGTCAGGATAGAGGCAGGGCGTGGCAGGGATGACCTCTTCTCTGGGCTGCGTGAGCTTCCGTCCTGCCACACACACACACACACACACACACACACAATGTATTACCACCTGAGCCATAATTACGGCAATGATGCTACCATTGGGACCGACAAAGAATGTGAGATCTGACCAGAATCGCAATGCGAATGAATCGTTATGTCTTTATTTGCTTAATATTTTTGAATGGGGTAATTATAAGTTGGGGGCCGACATTCCATTGGCAGCTGAAACATGGCAAGGCAAATGCAATATAAACACTGAATTAACAGCAAAAGGGGTGTGTGGCAAGGAGCCCCCCGTTCAGTCTCCAAAGTGGCAGGTGGGGGGCTGCCTTACCTTTTCTACGAGCCTCTGCATGGTGGAGGAATCGTGGGGGCCGGCAGAGGAGGGGCGTGGCCCACAGAGCTCCGCCTCCACCACAGCGCTCATTTTAGGAGGAGAGCAGGCGGAGTTGGGGCGGGGGGGCAGTAGGCCCGCCATTCGCGCCTTAGAGGTGGGGATCTTTGTTAGCGGGGAGTGGGTGGGGCTCTGGAATCGCAGTAACGGACGGACGGGCAGACAGACGGAGAGACAAGGGGGTGGGCGGGGAAACACGATGCAAAACAAAGGCAACAAGATGAGAAAAAACAAAAGGACAACCAAATGAAAGGACCTCGGACCACATACCACACAACCAAACCGAACCAAGAACCTGGATCCAATTTAATAGTAAATGAAGGCCACGGGGAAACAAATAATAGAATGACATACAACTAATGCCTTCAAATGTTCATGTTCAGGGCTGACTGAAGGTGCTATTTAAACATACCAACAATTGTGGAATGCCACTAACTGAAGGAACTGCATGCAACACAAAGTAGGTGTGATGTTAATGTTTTGTGAAAATGTGCAAGTGATTTAAAAAAAGATTGACGTTAAGACGTATGGAAAATGATGGATACAAAGGGATGGAGGCATATGTGTGTGTGTGTGTGTGTATGTGTGAGGGGGGTAGCCTGAATGCATGGGGGACATGCAGTATACAGTATACTTACTGTGTCACTGCTGTGTATGCAGCAGGACACAGTATACAAATACTAATTCATCTATACCATACTATACTATTCTATTTTGCATGTTGAAATTCAGGGGTAAGTATTTTTAGGTACAAACAAATGAGCCACTGTAGAGATTCTTATTAATTAAATGGCAATTCATCATTTTCTCAGACTCTATTTCAGAACCAGAGGAGAATCGGATTTCAATGTCTGGACTGAACGCTGTTTGAAAAAAGCACTTTTGCGATTATCGATTGACCCTCATGGGATTCCTGGTGTGATGGTTTACAGTTCGTGAGCAATCCTTATCATTAAATGACAATGACAGGATCAATTTAATAATTAATTATTACTATTGAAAGACCCTTAGTGACTGTAAAAAAAAAATTAACTGCTTTGGAGTACAGTTACTTAACATTAACACTCATTAGCTTTCAGTTTAGACAGCCAATGGAACTGTGATACTCCAGTGAAGTCAAAGTGAAGCTGGAACGTAATGTTCAGCATTTGCACTCAACTCACTTTCTTCATTGTTTTCCAAGCTGAAGCAAACGAGATAAAAATATGTTGTGAAAAAGTAATAATGCTTTGTATTACTTATATTTTTAAGAATTTTTGATTTTAGAATGTATTATTATTATTATTATTAGTAGTAGTAGTAGTAGTAGTAGTATATTGTACAGTAATATTGGAATGACCCCTGAATGGTGACAAGTTTGTGGGTGAGGTGGGGGAGCAGGACGTGCGTGTGTGTGTATGTGTGTTGGAGGGGCAGGGGTAACTCACTGCGGTCCTGTCCCGGGACTGACGGGCCACACTGAGGGGCTGTCGGCCTTCAGGCACCACTATAGCTGCGGAGAGAGAGGGAAACTGGGACCGTTAGAGGCAGCCGAGAAGTGAAACACACACACACACACACACACAATACTCACAGAGAGGGAGCAGTGATGAACGCAGTGAGTGAGTGGCAGGTGACAAACACACAGGGCTGTCCTCTCACACATATGCACACACACACACACACACACACACACACACACACACGCACCTGGACCTTGACTAAGAGAAACTTCCCAAATGTTTCTCACTCAAGTACACTTAAGACTGCCTGCATGATGCACGTACCAGCACAGTCATTTTTTTAGTACCTTGGAACAAGGAAAGAACTGCTAGATACCTTCAGTTTAACATATTTGCTTACTTTACAGGCTCTGTGACAAGGACCCACAGATGATAAAATATTGTAGATTACATAACAGATCCTCCAGCAGTGTCTTTGCTGTCTAGCAGTCATTCGGATGCACACAACAGGACTCATCCTAAATCACCTAAATTGGGTAACTTGGAGGTGGACGTGTGAATCACTCTGCAAGCACAAGAGAAACCAGCATCCCTCTTTTGGGAGCTCAGCTTATGGGAGACACAAACCAGCGGTTGCTTGGCAACTGTTGCAGTTGCTCGGTAAAGCTGGAGGAGTTGCATTGTTTTTGATGTACAGTTAAAATGGACTTCTGCAGGTCATTCACACACCAAGTACTCCTGAACAGCACGCCATCACCACCAAACAGAGAGCAAAAGAGAGAGAGAGAGAGAGAGAAATAGCAACTCCAGACCAGTCCAAAGCCAACCCATGAGTGTTGTATGAGCACAGCGATTCTCCACAAACAAAAAGAAGAAGAGAAGCAAGAATGAGCATGGCGCAATGCAATTCTGATAAAAACAAATGAAAACACATCTTTTAAAAAGGAAATAAAAATGAACAGAAAGAGAGAGAGAGAGAGAGAGAGAGCTACCGTTGAGCATGTTGGGCATGTCTGAAAACAGACGAGTTGACAAAACAAACCGTACAGTCTGATGGTTTTTATATTTAAAAAAGCAACAACATAAAAGCAACACAAAAGATAAAAACAAACCAGAACGAAGCCAAAAACAAAAGACAGACATCACTCTAACGATGAGGTACTATGGTTAATGTCCATGTTTGCCAGCCACATTGCAGATCCACCCAGAGTGGGATCATCACCTGTGGGTTTCCGTTTCGCACAGCCGTGGAGCTGGGCGGGCCTGGGCTGCCTGGTCGCAGGCTTTAAAACGCTTTTTCGGAAGGGAGAGCGCGTCTGAGTGTCAGATTTTTTTGTAATTTCAGCCTTCTTAATCACAGCTGTCGGAAAGGAGAGACGCAGTCAAAGAACAGCAGAGGGAAAGATGGGTGACAAACGCACGGAGCGAGCGCCCAATCCGGAAACTGGGGGCACAGCTGGAAATGCTTTAAAAGGCCAATTCTGCATCTGATATCGGGAAATGTCTTTTACACAGAACGTTGTCAATGCAGGCAACAGCTTGCCATGTCATGTGGAAGATGCAGAGACCCTTGGGGTGTTCAAGTCCAGGCTTGGTGTAGTGCTGGATATAGACTGTAGGTAAGTGATGGGCTTAATGGCCTGTTCTCCGAATCGTATATTCTTATGTTCATTCTTATGTTATATTTGCATATAACAGCCTTTAGATTAGAACCTGCTAGAGCTGGACACTTGTAGTGTTCTGTCTGCACACGCTGTGTACGTTCGGAGCATTTCCTGAGGTTATTATTGTACTTTGTACAAAAACTCATTTTAAGAAGAGACAGGACTGTAAAAAGTGTTATGACATTACTTCAGTATTATCGATGTGTGCATTTTTTGTCATGTACCATGGGAACAAGCTGGAAAAGTTACAGAAAACAATTACAAAGTCAGAAAATAAATGTTACAAAGAAATCAAAAAATCGAATCAAAAGCATATTTTCAAGATTTAACAATAGGAGCGTCATGACATTTTCAGGCGTTTGGTTTTTTAATTAAAACAGCTTTGCCTTTGGGAAAGTCACATCACCCCCAGTCCCTGACCTTTCCTAAATATGTTTTTTCACCACATTTGGGTTGTTTGAATTTGATGTTGAATGTTGTCATTCAATACTACTCTTATAGCCATGACTTCATTTGGGCGTTGATGCCTCTTTAACGCAAATAGGACCCCCAAACATGTGATAATGGCACATTAGATGTCCTACTTATTGTGTTATGTATTACATTACATTAGTCTAATAGGTGAGAATGGGTGAGGGGAGGGGAGAAGACAATGCAATATGATCGCATAATTAGACATTATCAATGTAAATATAGCTTGGCGGGCCAATATTGTGGGAGTAATCTCATTACAATTTCTAAACAGATGTAAGTTTGGATATGAAACCAAAAGCATCATGAAGATGTATGTTTGTGCTGACCATGATTAGGGAATGGAGTAGAGTAGCAATTTCTAAATGAAGAATTAAAATAGATGCGCAAAGGCCATATTACCATGGGCATAACCAACATGTTCAGTATTATCAATGAATGACTATTGGACTGTTTTATATTGACACTTATATTGACTTATATTTACACTTATTTTGTTAAATTACTTCACATTTATTCTTATTTTACATTCATATATGTATATGCTGAGAATGAGAGGAGAATGTTTTGTTTTCATCGCACTGAAACATGAATATGGATACGATAACCTACTATAGACTTATTTAAATAGCCTTTTTCCCCAAGAATTGGCAATTGTCAATGCATCTTCTTGTATGCCTGGAAACCCAAACTCCTCATGTTAAACATTGAAAATATAGCACTTGATTTGAAATAAAAAATAAAAAAAAATGTATAAAGGCCACAAAATGGCTAATAAGTAACAAACTCGATCATGACTGAGGCAGGAACCTTTTTTCTTCTTGATCTCGTCCCTAGGGGTGGAGCTGGGCTCCTTCCGGGCGGGCCTGCGCTCAGGGGTAGAGACACGCCCCTTCACTCGGCCCATGCCCTTCTCCTTCACCCGCTTCTCTGCAGGTGGCTTTTTGACGGGACTCTGTGTTTTCGGGAGGGGTTCAATTTTTTCTGTCATTATGCTCCTCTCGTCATCTGTAAACCCAGAGAAAGCATAACTGCCAAACAGAACAGTGGATATGAAGGACAGCAAACAACCCAGAGCGGTCATGTTCACATTTACATTAATACAGAAATATGTATCCACAAAAACAATCCCTTTTCTTTACAACACACATAAGGCTTTAGGAAACATTCATCAGGTTAAAAATAAGTATAATAATTCAGTTCCTAAGTATACATTCCTGGGCCTACCCTTTAACAAGTTATAATGATACAATGGCCAGGATCAACATTTGTCCTAACAAGTAACACTGGCATTTAAATGAGTTAAGGACAAAGTTAAGGACAAATGTTGATTGAATCCAGGCTAATGTAAAAAAGTAAAAAAAAGTTACCTTGGGTGTCCATCCAGGCACTATCCGTGTCTAAGATGGAGTCATCAATTGTGGTCTCGTCGTAAGTCTCCGTCCGGCACTCGCTTTCCGGTGCTGATGCTTTGGCAGGAGAGGCAGGGGCCACGGGGCCCACAGGGGCTTCTGGTATATCCAAGATCTGCTCCAGACTAGCTGCCTCCATCTCCACTTCCTGTGCCATCTCAACAGACTCCTCCTCTTCTTCCTTCTCCGTGAGCCCCTGTGGTCGGTCCTCCGCGGGCGGGGCTGAGAAGCGGACACTGTGGCCTGGCTCCTCCCTCTCATCAATGGTCTGTACCACGGTGATGAAGTCATCCTCCACAGTGACTACCGACTCAATGGCTGCACGGGGCTCCGCCGGCTCATTGGAGGCTGCTTTTGCCCCCTCCTCCTCCTCTTCCTCCTGTCCAGGCTTCTCCTGCTCTTTCTCTGAAAACATCTGCGCTTTGATCTCCTCCATGACTTCCCCGGGCTCCTCGGCCGGCTCCACGTCTTCTTCGTCTTCCTCCCTCGACCATCCCTGGACTGTCGTGGTAACAGGCTTGGCGACAACCCCTGGAGTTTTATCCTCCTCCACAGACGGCTCTACTTTTAATGCAAACAAACCCACCATCTGCAGGGGCTTCTCTGGCTCCCAAGCGGTGGCTCTCTCCTCCTCCGTGGTGCTCTCCACTGACGAGGCCGGCGAGGGCCTGATAGGGCGCGCAATCCTGTCCTTCGCCACTCCGGTGAGCTGGTAGACGTCCTCCGCATCCACCTCCTCGTAGGCCTCCTGGTGCACCAGGTCAGGCTTGTCTTTCACCTTCTCCCTCAGCTCCTGCAGCTCGCGCTCCTCCTCCATGCTCAAGGGCCTGTTTTCCATCTCCAGCTTGCGGATCTGTCGCTCGTAGGCGGCTATTTCTGCCTCCGCCTCCGTCTCCGGTCCCTGCTTCACCATCTCAAGGGTGACGGTCACTTTCGGGGTCACAAAGAGCTCTTGGCCAGATGCCACCGGCAAGACGGAGGGGGCATCTCTGGAATGGTCTTGGTCATCCACCTCATGGACAATCTGCTCTTTCATGGCACCAGGCACCGCAGCGTTCAGGTCGAAATCCTTTGGGTTGTCTTCAAAAGGTGGGATCGCTCTTCCTGCCACCTCAGTTTCTTTCGCTTCCACATTTAGGGCGTGCACCGCCATCGGCCTCGCGTCCGCCTCCTCCTCCGACGACATCATCATGGGGAAGATTTGGCGGGGTGACTCCATGGGGCTGTGCAGATCAGCAGGTGAGGGCATGGGGCCAGAGTACTCGTTGAATACGCAATACCCAAGATCCTCCAGCTGGCTGTCGCTCTTCGATGCCCTTTGGCCTTTGTCCACTAGACCAAGCTGGGCCAGGGACTCCGCCGTGATGATAGGGATGTCAGAGGGGACAGACTTTCTGCTCATCATCTCCTGGTCTGCACACTCGGATGTCAGCCTCGACTGGGCGCCTGCCAAGTCCAGCATCTCGGGGAGGTCGGGCACCACCATCGTGCCATTCTTGTAGTAGAACTTTGCAGGGAGGGGCGACTCTGGCGACTCCGTTTGGGGGCTGGACTTAGCACTGGCTACTGCCTCTGGCAGCGAGGAGGGGGGAGTGGTGACAGAAGCAGCCGTCTCTAGGACCAAGGGCGGGAACACAGGCTGCTTCTCCACGCACGGGGTGGTTACTGGAAGGTAGTCAGTGGGCTCCAGACCCCCGCTGGTGAAGGACATGATGTCGGTGGCCAGTGGAGAGAAGATCCTGGGCCCTCTTCCCTGGTCACTGCTCTGGTCTATGGATGCAATGGGAATGTTGAGGGAGTAGCTCCTCTGCTCCAGCAAAAGTTTCCCAGGTGACAGCCTGAAGTCGTCCTTTCTCTCCATGTGTGGGAGGGCGTGAAGCTCATCCATAGGGCTCCTCCTGGCTTCCATTTTGTCCTCCAGAGATTGGGTCTGTGCCAGGGTGGTGTAGCTGATTTCAGCAGGCAGGGCAGAAGGGGTGGCCATGGGGCCCCTCTCTGAGGTCCTCTCTCTGGCATCGCTCAGTTCATAATAGCCTTCACCATGGCTCCCTCTTTGCTCCTCCTTCAGAGCTGAAGTTTCAAAGTAAGCAGACATTCCAGACTTGTCTGTGTTGCCCAATGGGTCAACAGTGTCTGAGGGCAACTTCTGCCCCCCTATTTCAGCAATATTTTGCCCCAATATTTTGCTATCTGAGGGTGCAGTCTGGCCTTCATTCTCCTTGCTTCTACCTACCACTTTCAGCTCCTCATTCCCCTCCCCCCTGAGCTGTTCCGGGTTGCTGTATGTTCCCATATCCCCTTCATCTCTACGATCTGTGTAGCAGCTGGGAGTTGCAACAAGGCTGCTGGTCTCCAGCACCTCCACAGAGGGTTGCTTTTCAGCAGTGGTCCTGGGTCCCGTGTCGACAATCACTTGGGCCGAATCTGGTGAGAGGAGTGTGCTGCTTTGGGCCTTGAACCATTGGCCTGGTCCAGAGAGGTCTGGGCAGGTGGGAGGGGCCTGTTCACCGCCCGGCTTCCCCGCCTCCATCTTCGGAGCTGTAAGCAGATCTAAAGTAGTCTGGTTGCTCTTGAGTTACATAAAATCTGAATGCAGTTTGCAGCTGCCCACAGATTTCACAAAAAGCACGATAGGCAGGCAAAGCTGGCACTGCTCCTCATTAAGCACAGCACAAGGTGGCCATTGGAGAGGTGCGATGGGGAGCATGAGAGCATTCTGACATCAGCGATGAGCAAGGAAATGAAATGGACTGAGGGACATCACTTGGGGGGCAGCGGGGCTCAGAGCCTCAATGGTGGAAATGAATGAAAATGGATGAAATTAATGTCCGTCCAAACTTGGGTGGGAGGCTTCCAGTAATGAAATAACATCCTCGACATGTTCAGTATTGCTTGTCAGGTTATGAATAATATTGACTATGGTATTGAAGAGCCAGACCCTGTGATATGCAAGTTCACTTTAACATAGGGGCAACATAATCTAATTAAAATGACCTATCAACTACATATATCTCTGATATTCATCATTTGCACTTCATAAAGATACAAAGTTCCCTTGGTTTTTTAACAAATGTATTTCATGTATTTTTAAAATAAATTAATAAATGTTTTGCAAAGGGAGCTTGCATCTTTATAGTTTGGAAATGACAACAGTTAAACATATTAATGGCGATTTAAATTAATCAGAACGACAGAGACTATGCTTTCTTCATCTTAAGTTCTTGATCTTAAAAAATCTATTCTGTTTAACATTGATTATATGCCCGCTAGGTCTATAAGATATCTAACAATAATATTTGACAACAGTTTTGGGGTACATTACTCAGGAACAGAAACGTTTTTCTTTTAGAAATAAAAACAAGTAATAAAGTGCATTAGAACAACAGACAATCACTGAGGAGGTTCGAAGACACAATCAGTGATTTTAAAAATGAACACATGAAATGACAGCAAAGGAATAAAAATATTGAAATGACAAACTAAATTACAGACATAAAAAAAATAAAAGCTGAACCAAACACACAATTGAATCAGTGGATTTGCATGTAATCCTGTACATAGACAATGGATAACTGTGGCATTGGATAAACCCACATTTATATCTGCAATGTAGCTGGCAAATGGACATTAAGCAATGAATAAAAACCAATAAGACGAGTTGAGCATTGGCGCCAATGGAGAAAAAACGGAATGGGTCAGTAGCAGCTGTGCCTATTGAACAAGCAGTGGTTGAAAAGACGTACAGACAGGAGCAAAATAACAAAGCAAAGAAAAAGAGTAAAGAGAAACAAAGGGACAGCAACATGGCCCTCAGCAGTTTCATAGGTCACAGCCCAAACAACTCGCTCATGAAGCAGGGTCACCTTCAAGCAACGTTAGCCAAGAGAAGGAAATGTGCCATTCTTCCTCATCCCTTATGCAGTTGCTAAATTTGCACTTTTGAGAGACGGGTAGGAAACATGCAGACTTGCTGAGGGGAGGGGGGGACACACCTTCCTGAGGGCACGTTTCCAGCACGGCCTCGTGGCCTGTTCCATTGGGGGCTTCTGCCGGCACACTAGCTGTCTTACCCTGCAGACACGGCTGAGCCTGGGCCTCTCCTAAGATCTCTGCCTGCTCTAAGTGCTCCGCCTCAGGCTCCTGCTCAGCCTCCTCCCCACTGCTCTGTTGCTCTTGCTCCTCAAGAGCTGTGGCATCTGCTGCAATCTTCTCTTCCGCCAGTGTAAAAGCCTCTATGGTCTCCTCTTCTTTGAAAAACGGGGAAGAAGTGGAAACATAAAGACTACGGACAACACAGACTTGGGTCACAGAGGTCACAGAAGTGAGAGACACTTTCAGCTCTATGGATAGTATTACCCTCATAACTTCATTCACTGTAGTGTCATGTAATGTTGTGGCAAATTGTTTTTTCTTAACTGTGTAATTATCTTGTGTGTCAATCTGTTTTGACATAACAGGAAATGCAAGAAATGTAATTGTATTTCTATTTCTTACCAAGCCTCTTAATTTCAGTTGAAGCACTAATACCCTAATTTGGAATTATATATTCTAGAAATACAGCAATAACACTTACATTTTTAAGATTGATCACAGATGGAAACCGCATGTGATTTTATTTCTTCATTGTTGTGACAAAATTCATTAAATGCTGCAGGTCTAAAAAAAGGGGAGCACTCTATGACATCACAATCAAAAAAATCTAGGCTTGATGATGTCACATTCTGTAGAACACTGGCCGTAGTCACAAGAGGCCCCTCCCTTTTATTCTTCTTCATTAAAACAGGGTGATGCAAACATCGTGTACCCTTTTGTGACTTTATAGCAGGCCAGACATCCTTATTTATGAGAATAATGTAAATACAAGCATATAATAGGAAATATCTACAGAAATATTAGGTATAGTAGATGTAAACTGTTGACAGTTGTAAGTAGAGTACAGGCTAAAAATTACAACTGCAAAATAAAGAGTTACAGACAGAAGTAGAAATAGCTTAATGGGTAAGAGAAACAGAAATATAGATGATTGAGTGAATGGACAGATAAGGTATAATTTAACTCATTTAAAATGCATGCTACGGCACTATTCGTCTCGAGACACGAACATAATTCATCTCCCGGTAATTACAATAATTTCCCAAGTTTGTTCTGTGTCTGTTTGCCTCTCCTAGGGAGTTAGAGGGCAAGGGACTCCGGGGACAAACTCTGAATCGTCGCGTTCTGCTCGTTTACAACTCTGTCACCACATCCCGGATTAGAGGCCACAATGCGGTGCAAAGAGTGGAACAATGCCATCACATTCCTTGAAAACCCAGAATTCTGTGAAGACGGCCTAAACAATTTCCTCAGAACCATGTGTAAATTGTATACATGTATTTTATATACCTAATATACCCTGTACATACTTCGTAGGGATGCACCGATCAATCGGCAATAGACCGGAACCGGCCGGTTTTTGCCCTTTAACGCGCGACCGGCAGATTGCTTTTCTATTTTGGCCGATCCGGAAATCCGGAAATAATAATAACCCTAATTTATATAGCACTTTTCATCGCAGAGCGGTCTCAAAGTGCTTAACAGAAAAGAAAAAGAAAGAAAAACTGAAAACAAAGCAAAACTAAAATGTATTCAAATTAATATAATTGTAAAAACTGTGTATGTGTATGTATGTGTGTGCGTGCGCATATGTACGCCAAACTCAGCCATACAATTTAGTGAATAAGTATGTTTTGAGTCTGGATTTTAAAACATTAGTGGAATCAGTCTCCCTAATAGAGATGGGGAGGCTATTCCATAGAAAAGGAGCTCTAAAATAGAATGCCCTACCTCCAACCGTTTTTTTGGCCACGGGCGGGACAACTAATAACCCCGCATCCTGCGACCGGAGGGCACGCGCCGGAATATATGGCCGAAGCGCATCGGACAAATACCCCGGCGCCAGTCCATGTAGGGCTTTAAAAGTTAAAAATACAATTTTAAAATCAATTCTAGCCTCAATAGGAAGCCAATGCAGAGTAAATAAAATAGGGGTAATGTGCTCGATGCGTCTCGTTCTAGTGAGGATTCTGGCTGCCGCATTTTTAACGAGCTGGAGGCTCCTTAAAGCGTTTTTTGGGCAACCAGAATAGACAAGAGTTGCAATAGTCCAACCTTGACGAAACAAAGGCGTGAATCAATTTTTCAGCATCTCGTTGTTTAATAAATTGTCGAACTTTTGCTATATTTTTAAGATGGAAAAATGAGCCTAGTCTATGCGCACGCTGCATTATAAATTGAATCCGTTAGCTAGCAAAATGTCAGCAGCTCTACCTAGTACCTATACTGACATAAATTAGTTTGAACCAAAAACAACTACTGTAGTATCTTTATGTTTTACTGATTATGCTGCTGCATCTTGATTTTAATGTAACTGTTATTCTATTTATTTTTATTTACCATTGAACATTTTATTTATTTATTTAGATTTTATGCAATTTCACAAGGCTACAGATGTCTTTGTTTGAGGCCAGTTTGGCCCACTAAAAAGCAAATAAACAATCTTATGTTTATGTAGGCTATACTTTTGTTGCCTGTAGCTTATTTATTTTTGTTTAAAAAAACAGGTTTTAAAAACCGGCTATCGGAATCGGTATCGGCCATCTTGGCTGTAAAAAACCGGCAATCGGAATCGGCCCAGAATTTAGCAATCGGTGCATCCCTAGTTTTGAGACAATCTTAAAATGGGAAACGCATTTGCAGTTTACGCAGTAAAAAAGATGCAGGAACAATGTGTTTAGCCTGCCACAAGCAGTGATGGAGGAACAGTAACTGAAGCCCCTACTGAAACAGTGCAAGTGCTCATTGTGTCAGCGTATTCCACACGCTGTTTCTGCACAGACCCATGCCACTTCTCACTGCGTGGCACAAAATAACAGTAGACATGTAAGTATTTTCAAATGACACATGTAAAAGTCGACTATGTGTCACTTTAAGCGTATTCATTCTAGTAAAATCTATTTTTCTAGTAATCCACAGGTCCGTGTGTATGAAAATGAATACGCAGCAATCTCACGCTAAAGCAGCACTTTAAGAAGTCAATGGCAGGACTTTTTTTGTTTGCTTTAATGTATTCATGAGATTGATGCCTTTATCCAAGGAGATTTATTGAGGTCCCTAAGCTGTCAGACGGGGAGGAGCAAAATCGAAACTCCTGCCTGAATAGAGAGGCGCTGATTAACTTCTTGCTCTGTACCTCTGAGTATACCGTTTTATTTTTCTTGTTACTGCAGAGCCAGGCTACATGTGGCAGTGCACCATACACAGTTCTATCACACAGCACGTCCCCTCTTTAGGGTGGTGGGACACACTGTAATTGAGGGCTGGCCTAGATTCACTGTGCGGCATGTGGGGAAGATCCAATACAGTCCAGTCAAATGGGGAGTTATCTCTGTTGGCTGATATAATAAGGTCAAGGATACAGCTTACTGCCGCCTGTGTGTTCTTTGTGTGTGTGTGTGTGTGGGGGGGGGGGTGGAGTGAGTCTGTCTGTGCATGTATATCTGTTTTTATGTGTCTGTTTGCGTGTGTTTCTCTGTGTGTGACTGTCTGCTTGTCTATACTGATGCGCCTGTGTGTGTGTGTGTGAGTGCATGCCAGGGTGATAGAAAGAGCTGAAAGCCTTCCTGTGATCTACAGCAGGTGTACATCAGCAGGTGGGACGCATGAGGAGGGAGCTTGGAGGGTGCGGGGCAGGGCAGGGCAGGGCAGGGCAGGGTGAGGCGGGGTGGGGTGGTGGGAGGTGGCGGTGGGCTGGACGACATCACTGAATTAGACAGAATGCGGACACCGTGGTTGGAGGAGAGCGAGCGCATGAACCTCATGGTGCATGTGCAGCTTTTTCCCAAATCTGGCCAGTCATTTGGAGTTTTAAGTGTATGTGTACGTGCACTGGCATGGCACTGCACTTATTAAGTACAATTCTCAGCGTGCAAGAATGTTCACATGGACACATTTAAAGGTACCATACGTGCAGACGAATACACCGAGACGCAAAAGAGAACAGCCCCAGGTGCATTGGCTTGAGTGGTGGGGGTGAATTCAATAGGATTCTGAGGAGAGTGGAGTGTCTTTCCTTTGCCATCACAAGTTGAATGACTCATTCCAGGTGAAGGACATAGACAGGAAATTCCACAAATCGATTAAAGGGGAGGTAAACGTGTGAACAGGTGCGCCTATAAATCATTGACATTGGAGAGGGGAGGCGGCAATTTGAAGAAACACCAAATGACTTGACCGAAATATGGAAAAGAACAAACATACACACATAAATTAATCAACATATATACCGGAACAGATCCAAATTCTGAGTGCGTGACACAGACAGAGACAGAGGAGAGGGAGAGGGAGAGGGAGGGAGGAAGGGGGTACGGAAGAGAGTAGAGGAAGATAGAGAGGGGAGGGAAGGGGAGGGGGAAACAGAAGGAAGAACAGAGACGAGGAACCATGCGAGGTTCACCTTCGATCTGTCTAAACGGGACGGCTTGCCCCGACGGGCAAGAGCCGTGCCGCGTCCACTCTGGGCTGAACAAGGGGTGCTCATAGTACTCCTCGTCAGAGTGGGAGGGGTCATCGTCGGGCACAGACACCGAGATGGAGGGGGCGAGGAACTTGCACCTCTCCCGAGAATTTTGGAAGCGTCGGAGAGGGACTGCCTTCTCCTCATCCTCTACGTCTACAAACACACAAGGAAGAGAGCTGCAGGCAGACCCCGACAGAGTAAGACACAGGAGACACACAGGGGCTCGGACACCCAGACCTCCAGGCAACCAGGAGACCCAATGCCCAGTGATCAGATGACCAGACAGACAACTGGACAACCGAGTGACCAGACAGCCATGTGACAGGACATCTAGAAGGCCAAATGCCCACTGATAAGATGACCAGACACAGGTGACGAGTTGACCAGACAACCAGGTGACCATGTGACCAGACAGCCCGGTTAAACTGACAACCAGACAACCCAGTGACCGGAAGACCATAAACCAGGTGAGCAGACGACCAGGCACACGGATGAACAGATAACCAGGCGACTGTACTCCTAGGCAACCAGGCAACTGGATGACCGGACTCCCAGATGACTAGACACTCTAGTCCAGACACGGTTGCCCGAGACAAAAGGCTGCTGGGAGCGGAGCCAGCCATGCTCAGGATTGGTGTGGGAGCCGGCCTGCTAAACCCCACATTAACATCTCTGTGATAAATGAAGCGCTCAACTGGCCGCATGCCTTTTGCTAGTGTGCAGCCCTTCCGAACCGATGGATGATGCTGCAGTAATGGGACAGGACTACTGTTGTGATTGGGCTTTCCAAATTGGGACAGAAAGCAGTGACAACATTTTTTTAAAGTTCCATTCTCCTGTTGCCACAACTACACAGTTCTGAAGCTCAATTATATTATATTTAAATAATATTTCCAAATAGTCCTCGGCAGCTAAAACATATCAAAAGCAACCCCACTGGAAAGGGAGATGTACTTATGCAACCGTTTAGCTCACTTTAAATGCTAAACAATACTGTCACTGAATGTAATAAAGCATCCCAGTATTGAGAACTGACCAATCTGAGCATAGCATGTTCCGCTCACTGGTGGTGGTCATGTGACCACTGGACACAGACACAGGACAGGCCCCAGTGAGGACAACTTGAAGGAAGAGAAAAAAACAACAAAAAAAGGGACACGAGAAAGACAAAAGCACGGGGGGCCACAACAGGAATGACATGGACTACAGTACAGTAACGGGAGACATGCAAAACCAAGACCAGGAGAACACAAACAGCTACCTAACAGACATGAGGGGCTGCTGAAATCAACGGGCTGTGGGGGAACGGGATGGGGGGACAGGAGGAAGGGAGGAAGGGGGTGGGCGGAGTCGATGACATCATGCAGGTGCCGGAGCTAACATTCCTGGGATGAAGGAGGTGAAGGTTGGGTGGGGTTTTTGGGGGGCGGGGGTTGTGCATAGGGATTTGTCGAGGGGAATGGGCCATAAGGAGCTGTGTGATGGAGATCTGAAGACAGTTCTCTCGTTAAAATCGGGAAAAGGAGCAGAATGAGGAGGAGGAGGATGAAGAAGATGACTCCTGTTGTGGGAAAAATAAACCTGGATGACTTCATCCCTGTCCCTCTTATAAACTAGGACACCCAGGGTATCCCAGGATTCAGTGCCCAGCTGAGCAGCAAAGGCCCTCCCTCCCACGTGGTCCAACTGTGAAGAGGGCAACAGAACCGCATGGCATGGCCGGGAGAACTAGGACTGAACCGGGCTCCAGATGAACCAAAGAGTCCTACAGCCTTTAAAGCCATGGTGACACCTTTAGCTCTCTTCACGTCTCTCTCTCTCTCTTGGTCTGCCTGCTTTCGGGGGGCAGAAAACAGGAGCCCCTACCTTGCTCCACGGGTCCGAAGTGCTCAGCGGCAGGAGAGGGGGAAGGGGACGGGGGCAAGTTGGCAGAGTCCTCGACTGCGTGGGGAAAAACAAGAGGAGATAAATGGGGAAGGAGGGGAGGGGGTGGAGGGGAGGATGGACATGGAGGGGCCGTTAGACAAACGTAATCTGTCCCTGAACTGTGGGCCCCCCCCCCCTGCAACAATGTGCGTGCCTCTGCAGGGCCGTGAGCCGCTCTGAGCCAGGGACCGGATCTCATGAAGGGAGGCAGGTTGCTATATAATCAGCTTCCCTCACAGCTATACTTGAACATCAAGAGTCAAGAGTGTAAAAAAAGATCCATCTTTTCCGCTGAATCGTTCCACCACAGAGTATTGGAATACATACTTGTGCGGTAGGACGTAGTAAGTAAGTAAACGCAAAGCCATGTACGGTAGGCTTCTTTCTGTGTCCAAAGCCGGGCTATGAGAGCATCAGATGACTGACCCATGCATTGTTGACTACACAAGGGGAGACACATGGTATTAAGAGTATTGCTGGGCAACACAATAAAGGAACACATTTCACACAGAACTTACCTTATTCCCACAACTCTTAAAGGGCATCATTCCTCTTTCGGTCATGCAACGCTTCATGTTTGATTTGATTTGAGCAACACCACTCTGAGGATGACATGACCAGGTCCAGAGCGGAGGCGGGTCAGGGAGTGAACCATGGCGGGTGTTTCACCTTTTCTGTCACTTAAGTGTCTGAGCTGTCTGAGCGCTTCTCCCAGCTCAGTAAACAGAGCACTCTAACAAAAGGTTTGGCGGGTAAACCAAGGCCTACCTGAGGGCTGACGGTGAGAGAGGAACAGTGTGTTGCCCGAGGGCTGATGGTGAGAGAGGGACAGTGTGTTACCTGAGGACAGCCTCTTAGCTGTGTCCTGGTGTGGCTCCTGCTCCCCCTTAAGCACAGCCACTGCTTCGGCGGTCACCTCCTGCACGATCCGCGCAGACACTTGCTCTAGATCACAGAGAGAGAGAGAGAGAAAGGTCTCAGGGACATGGTCATCACCCTTCACACACAAAGGATCAACAACCAGTAGGTGTACATGTGATATGTAACATAACACTGGAACATTGGCAGCATCATATTTGGAAGGATTGCTATGGCAATAGCGCTGCTGGGAGGCAGGAGAAGAAAGAGTAACCAATTAGGCGAAGGGCCTACCTGAGCCTATGGCTGGATGAAAGAGACACAGCACTGCCCCCAATATACTCTGTTAAAGACTACCAGTTTTACATGCACCATTCCACTAGAACAGGGGGTGGGCAATTCCGGTCCTGGAGGGCCGGTGTGTATGCAGGTTTTTGTTTCTACCAATTACCCTGGCTCAATTAGTTGTAAACGCCAATGCTGGTTCACTTGTAGATTAGACCACAGTACCATGTTTCATATGGGAACACAAGAACAGTCTTCAGCTGTCATTCATGGGCTTATCAACAAAACGTAGCTAAAATGTGAGATCACGTAAACGGATATGGCCCTCCTTGCCCACCTGTGCACTAGAAAAGCCTGGCCAAAATCATCACTTCAGTTATCCAGTTAAGAATAGAGTGGTTAGGGCACAGAACTCTAGTTCTGAGGGTGTTAGTGGCACACTTCAGCAGACCACGCACCTCAGTTAGGGCACTTAAATAGGACACACTTCAGGTGTAACTTCATACTGTATGTAACACCATCATGGGCGTGTGGTTACACCTCGCCTAATGACATAGAGTGAAATACCACATGTTTGCACACGTATGGTTGCCTTTTTCTTACCCTACATTGGCATTTATTACATACCAGACGTTCATCCAGAGTAAATGACAACATAGAGCTAACAATAAGGTTCGATGAACATCAGTATATAGATCAAATTGACTGTGACTGTATATGTCATACCAGCACACAGTAAGAGCCATAAAATTAATTATGAAGAGCACCAATACTGAAGAAGTGACTGATCAGCGAATCCCTGTAGGAGATATAGAAAACAATAAAAAGTGAGATGATCCTAAATAACCTCCAGTGGGCATAGGGGGGAAGGGAAAAGTCTGTCACAAGCTCCACATCGCATCGTAATGTTAGATGACTGATCACAGAGATCCTGAAGGCAGTACTGAAGAAGTGACTGAAGATCGGCAAATCGTAGATAGTGCTGATAGAAAGCCTGTGTTCATGGACCCAAGATGCAGTTTTAAGAGGTTGCACTGGGTGATGCAACCCGCCGTTCAGGCTGCATTTGATGATGACGGCCTGAACGTCAAAGCGCCTGGCTCGCTCCTGCTGAAGTGTTTTAACTAATGAAGACCACACCAGGCGGCACGGTGGTGCAGTGGATAGCGCTATCGCCTCACAGCAAGAAGGTCTCGGGTTCGAATCCAGGCCGGGGGGCCTTTCTGTGCGGAGTTTGCATGTTCTCCCCGTGTCCGCGTGAGTTTCCTCCGGGTACTCCGGTTTCTTCCCACAGTCCAAAGACATGCACGTTAGGCTAATTGGAGAGTCTAAATTGCCCGTAGGTATGAGTGTATGAGTGAATGGTGTGTGTGCCCTGCGATGGATTGGCGACCTGTCCAGGGTGTATTCCTGCCTCTCGCCCGGAACGCATGCTGGGATAGGCTCCAGCACCCCCCCCCCCCGCAACCCTGACCAGGAATAAGCGGCTTAGATAATGGATGGATGGATGGATGGAAGACCACACCAGCCATTAATGTTTTTAACCAACATGCACTACATCACTCATGGCTATATGGTCGTGAGCAATCTACTAAACTGCCAGTTCATTTAGCAAATATGTGAAAATGTGAAAACGCTGTGTTCTAGAGCATTTCGGCGTGATATACAGTTCATACAAACGGCATTGCAGCCGCATTAAAATCGATGCTGTAGTGCGCTCTCATGTCTCTGGTTCATGGAAAACATGAATATATGTACTCTTCACTCGTTCCTTGTTAGCCCTCAACGCTCGTTTCACAGTGAAACACTTCACAGCCTCCAGAGCGGAACTCAAATGAGAATAAGGATTTTGCTGCACTTAATGAGAGTGGGTTATTAGTTCTGTCTCTCGCTCTCGTGAGAATAAAGGCCCACCACTGAAGGGCATGAATAAAATGGCACTGTCTTTTTCCTTTGTGTTCTTTGTTTTTTTACTCCTCCATTGTGGAGCTGTTCGGTTCTCAATATCTGCCCACCACACTCCCACTACCACTCCCACGCAGGAGGAAAAGGGTCTGTGCTTGTGTCACCCACGCCTGGGGCTCGCCCACTCACCCTGCTCTTCAGATGGGTTTTCATTTCTCTCTCTCTCTCTTTCTCTCTCTCTCTCTCGCCCACTCACCCTGCTCTTCAGACGGGTTTTAATCTCTATCTCTCTCTCGCTCGCTCGTTCGCTCACACACACGCAGGGAACCAAATCAGACACAGCTGAGTACCACCGCCAAACACAGGTATTTACATACTGCACAAAAACACAGCAAAATACTTCAATTCAATTGGCTCAATTTAAGCCAATCTGTAATTGAGATGGCTAATACATACAGTATATAGCCAAGCATCAATATAATCCTGAATATGCACTTTCGTATTTCTAATGCATATGCCCCATAAGAAACTTTATTCAATTTAGATATTTAGCATTTTGAGAATGTACACACAAAGTGGACTGCATAAGCACATCGACACACCCACACACGCAGACACACACACACACACACACACATGCTCCGAAAATCACGGCCACACACACATTCCTAAACCCACCCACACACACACTCACACACACAGACAAGCACACACACACACACACTCACACACACATGCCCGCACACACGCACACTCACATACACTCCCATACATGTCCATGCACACGCACACACAACAAAAACAGAACCACGAACATACACCTACACACAGAATGGAGCCGGTACAAGAACAGCAGCCACATATCAAAAACAACAACAGGAGGGACAGGCCTGTTGGGGGCCGGGGGCACTGCTTACAATAACATCACTTCACAGTAGCATTTCACATCCCGCTTTACAGAAACAAACTCCCATCTGGCAAACTCGCGGGAAATGTTCCATATCCTCGATCTGCTCCTTTTTCCCGTTCACTCCGTTTCTCCCTGTGCTCAATGCTACGCTAGACGTAGAAAATCCTAACTGATGCCGGCACAGAGTAATAACGGATGATGAATAAACGCTAAAGCCTCACCAGCCTCAGGAGTATAAGCGTGCGGTCCTCTGCAATGCAGGCGGCTCCATCACGTCCACACACCCCGTGACAGACGGCCTCCGTGGTGGGCTCCCAAAATCAAAATTTGAGGTACAGAGCGACTGCTGCGGTCAGACTGGCAGAAGCGCGGCGCATGTCCTGGTGAATGCCGTCCTAAATGCCTGGCCCACTGGACAACGATGGCGTCTTACGCGCACACACATACACAAACATAAACCAAGGCGCACGTCAACACGCGCGGGGGGGCGGGGGGAAGTCAGCCGATTGGAACCCAGTGCCAAGACTCCTCAGCGGGGGAGCGGATCTGTTGCCCCGGCAACGTGGATTCTCCCCACTCCTCGTCCCAGCTTGCGCCGACTGTCCGCGGTGCTAGCCAACTGGAACTTTCACTGCATCTATGGTCTAAAGGTCACGGCCGACATTGGTCTCCGTGGAGCTGACTGACCTACGGCAAAGGCTGGCCTGCATATGAATGTAGCCCATCTCCATTAGGACTTGTAATAACATCAATCGTACTGTGTCCTGAATAGACTGCCAGGAGACGTGCGCTGCCATCCCATTACATTGCTGCCCCCAAAATTGCACCAGAATTCCTCCAGCCAGGGCAAATCAAATCTCTGACGTTAGGACTGACTGAAATAAAAATAATTTGGTCTGCGATCAGCAGGTCAGAGAGCCTTCCCTGTCGGTCTTGTGTCCCGGTCTGTCCGTTCTCACTGGCTCTTTGTCAAACCCCGACTACGGGAATGGCTGCGATTGAGGAGTTAGCGAGGGACAGGGTAACGTGTGGTGTAGTGTTCAGAGCGCTGGTCGCTGCGCGAGAGGGTCATGGGTTCCAACCCTGGACACTTAATGTTCTATCCTTTATGCTGTATCCCGCTCATAATTCCCTCAGCTGATCCAGAAGGTACAAGCTGTATGAAGGGGTTGTAGACTGTACGCAGTGTGGAACAGTGTGCAGAGCAACTCATCTCAGAAAAGGGCATCTGGCAGGCAATTCAATAATTGCAGTTTTAAACAAAGATTCAGGGAATCTGCTATCATATCACGTCGCTAAAGCGGTTTTCCCTGTGGGTATAAAATCGACATGTACCACCTCGGCTGCAGCTGCTTCCAGCATCCCTCCCTATCTCCACCTTATGCGGTCCACGTTTCTTTTCCTTTCTTTCTTCCCCTTTGTCACTGATGTCCAAAAAGGGGATGGGAACACTGTGGTTGACAGAGGCTGGAGAGGGGGTTTGGGGGGCACTCTGTTGACAGAGGACAAGAACGGTCAAGGGCTGTCAGTGGCTTGAGTAAGGGGCTGGCACGGTGGTGCAGTGGGTAGCGCTGTCGCCTCACAGCAAGAAGGTCTCGGGTTCGAATCCAGGCCGGGGGCCTTTCTGTGTGGAGTTTGCATGTTCTCCCCGTGTCAGCGTGGGTTTCCTCCGGGTACTCCGGTTTCCTCCCACAGTCCAAAGACATGCACGGTAGGCTAATTGGAGAGTCTAAATTGCCCGTAGGTATGAGTGTGTGTGTGAGTGGGGAGAAGACGACAGCCTTCATGCGGGCCTCCCCTGCAAGTAACGAGAAAGCTCGTGAAAAATAATGTCATCACCAAATCGCCAAGCTGGCAGACCAAGGTCCGTCAGTGATGGCGATACACGAAAGAAGAAGAAGGCTTGAGTAAGACTGCAGGGGGTTTGCTGGGGTTTCAATAGACAGTGCTGCACTCCCGGTCACAGGGCATAATGGGAAGGGAGATGGGGGACCTGAAAGACTTTCAATCCTGCCCCCCACAGAACAGCACAGACTGCCGATATGCAACTGTCTGTGTACGAGAGCGTGTATGTGTGTGTGCATGTAAGTGTGTGTAGGCTGGCAGTGTAGTGTAATGGTTAGGGAGCTGGGCTTGTAACTTAGACGTTGCAGGTTCAATCCCCAGGTGCCGTTGTACCCTTGAGCAAGGTACTTAACCTGAATTGCTTCAGTAAAATATCCAGCTGTATAAGTGGATTATATGTAAAGAAATGTAAACTGTGTAAGTCGCTCTGGATAAGAGCGTCTGCTAAATGCCTAAAATGTAAATGTAAAATGTGTATCCATATGGGTGCGTGTGTGGGTGTGTTTATATTTGAGCAAACATCCCTTTCCTCTCACGTGCCATTGTGGCTGAGATGACCTCATAAACCTTTAAGTGGAGAGGTCTGTGGGAGGGCCTCTCAACCTTCCCAATCTCCATAATCCCTCCCTCCCGCACCGCCAGCCCACTCCAACCTCTCGCTGTTTTCGCGTGCTTTTTGTATTGTTTGTGCACAAGAGAAGTCAAAAAGCCAATTTCCTGGTCCAATCGCTCAACATAATCTGTGAGGCAATTTAATGTGAAAGAGAGGTTTGTGATGTACAAAATAGCTGATAGAGCCAGGCTTAGTGTCCTGGTCAGGGATACACAAGCAGGTACCCTTCTCACCTGCACAGAGAGGTATTTTGTGTCGAGTGAAATGCATTGCTGTGCAGTTTTTGCTGCAACAATTTCATGCTAATGAGGGCCATGGTTATCATTCCCTTTTTAAAAAGGCACTAATGAATAAAGAAATAAGTCATAACTATGCACATTCATAATTCCAGCAACAAACAGGCTCAGACAGACAGTCGGCCTCTCAGAAACATTAGCGGTGAAAGGCACATTTATGAGCTGGACTAGGAATATCTTCGCTATGTTAAAACAACATTGGATCAACAGCCGTCCGTTAAAACCATGGTTTAAAGAACCTGCTCTTCACTGATCAGGTTCATCATAGTTGTCCTTGCATTTACATTACATTTAAATTGAGCCATTTTGCAGACACTCTGCATACTAAACATTTAGACAAAGTGCTGAGTTGATACCCAGTGTCCCAGTGTCACAGCCAATAGTAGGACTCATTACATAAGCCTACAATAGCAGGTGCAAGAGAAAGTTTCAGGATATAGTGCTTTAACTAGCAAATTATTTAAGGGTATAGTGTTAAAATGTAGCAAAGTTATGAATATTCGGCCTAGAATACATGCTCTCATGCTCATCTACAAATGTTAATAACCAATAATAACACATCTATATGCTATTTATAATATGTTATTAATGTTAAGGTAAACATTATATTAATAATTGGATAATTATTTCGCATAATTATACTAAATATAATACATGTTAATAAACCATGAATTTCCAAGGTGTACACGTTTATGATCATATTAATAAGATGTAATACACTATAGTTCAATTACATGATCAACTCTTGTTAAAATGTCTCAAAGTCCAAGATTTAGTAAAGCACAATGTTTAAAAGACAGTTTTAGGGCAGCGGGCATGACCTTTTAATGAGCCTTTTGAGCTTTTGAAATTTCCCTCACTGCTGAACGCCTGTGGGTTATCTACTCCAAGGTGGACCTTCGGGCATTTGGGGCCCATAAGGCAACCTCAATTGTGCTTTTGTGTGGCAGTTTTTTTTCATTGATTTACTCTGCTGAGAAATGTACTTATAGCCTACATGTAGAGTCACGACAATAATTTATTTTATTATAATCATTTAAGCACTTTTACCTGGTAATCTGAATTTCACCCATTTTTATTGTGAAATGGTTTGATCAAGTCATGGCTAATCAGCATCCACGCAAATGTCAAGATGTGCAAGATGGGCAAGATGTTGAAGGCAAATCAAAAGTTTGGGGCCCAAAAACGAAAAGAAAAGAGACGGAAATTAATTGGATGCAATTTGGCAAGTCAGTCGATAACCAAATTTCTTTAAAAAGCAGTTTATCGAGGCACAGGATCATGGCCGCCGCCATAGATATGGCCAATATGGAAAAAACTGAATGAGCATATACTTGCAAGGGTTTGACAGCCTGATAGTAACAAATGGGAGATTATCTATATTATCAGGGCACTGCAGAATCGTGTTCACCCGCTAATTCGCGTGTTCACCCTTTCGCAGCGCGGGTTTCGGTTATGAGGCCCAAATCAACTTTCCCTCTTTCTCCAATGTCTTGAATTTTGTTTAGCTAGTAACTGTACTAAGTCGCTGGTGAAAATAAGTGACCATTAGCTGTCCTACAGGTTTATAAATCTGAGTTAAATGAGGAAGATCTACTGCCATTTGTTCTGAATTAAGCCTAAAAGTGAAAGTAAAAAAAGACATGATATTGCTCATTGATTTAATCATGTAGGCTATTGACCTAAATATGATATATCCTCTCAAATATGGCTGACATTTCAATTGTCTATATTCACATAAATACATGAATTATTATGAATACAAAGTGGTCCAGTTGGTATGCTCTTTGTTGGGCTGTTTACTATCGCAAAATCGAAGCGGAGAACTGAGTGTCGAGTTGTTGTTTTTTCTGTGGTTTGAGAGCAGAGCCCTGGGATTCCTATCGGTGGCACTGGCGACTTCATAAGTAACGTTTTATATTTGTATAAGTGACAAACTGATGTAGGTAAGCCGGTCAAACAACAAAGATAAAAGCCTTGTCACAATTACACACAAAACACAGTTAAAGTGATACCTACACTCTTAGTGTTACCACTATGCTCTCTTGTCAGTAAATTTCTGCAAATCATTCTAAGGGAAAATATCTTCACCCAGCAGGCAATCTGAGCACCGATGCACCGACTCATTAGTGCGTTTAGAGAGCAAAAACGAAAACACGGACTGCTAGTCTCCCCATTTCACAATAAATATGTCATGTCAAATTTGTAGCGTAGTATGTTTGTCTTCTATAGTTAAGACACTAAAAGTAAACATGGTATTTGTTTGAACCCTGAAGTGTCAAGGTGAAATAGCTTGGGGGCACTGTGCTTGACAGAGGCCAGTGGTATCCCAATTCCATGGCAGAAAGAAAGATTTCAGAGACCTCAGAACAAAAGGATCGGAAAAACGTAGCACGGGGGGCTGTTGCTATGGTAACACACCGCAAGAGGCTGGCGCCTGCTTCTCGCTCTTACGTTAGGGGGAAGAGAGAGAGAGAGAGTGAAAGAGAAAGAGGGATTTTTTAGAGCACTCAATTACTACTGAAACGGCAGGTGTACAGTTTTCTGAGAGGCCCTCGCTTTGTTTCGCTCCCACGCAGTCCCACAGTCTCCCATCCTAACGCACACAGCAAACATTTTGTCGTTTCGCTAATGTGAATGGATGCATAGCGTCTTTAATGTCCGATACTATCTATGTGTTTATCTATTTCCAGTGAAAAGTCCCCTTAATGCACTTTTCAGCCAATAAGAGGACACCCTGTTCTTTGTTTAGTCTGGTTACCATCTGAAACATATGGATGGCCACACTCTGCACTGAGTTTACAGAAAACCATTTATCTGTATGTATATCGTGCAAAACAAAAGACTGAATGCAATTAAAATGGATGAAGAAAGTTGGCAGCTGATGAGTCACATTGGGTGGAGAATGCGGGCATTTATGTGTTTTCTATGACAGCATTTTTTTTTGCTGACGTTAATGTGCCCAGAATTTCAGCTGAGCTCAAGGGTTTTCCCTGAGAACTTAATCCGCTTTAATATTATATTACATGAACTACATCGGAAAGGCTGTATGTAACATGTAAACCCAGAGAGACAACCTCACAGACGGCACACAGGCACGATGCGCGGCGGCCATGCCTGCCGCTCGGTCACGGTGCAACGATGTGACGGTATCCATAGATAATCACCGTATCAGTGGAAATAAAAAGTACAGAGCTACCAGCGCTGGTCTGGCAGCCAGCAAAAACGAGTTCATCAGTGCAGTTAATCATTTTTTATGAAGACTTCAGACACGCTCCGGTGTTAATGACCAACAACAAGCCGTGCGTGCGTGCAAGGTTCAGACAACCCTTGTGTAATGTACTGCTTTCCTCTTTGTACCAGGAAGATGAGTCAATCAAAGACCAATTTATTTATCTGAAGTAAACATAAAGACAAAGCCCAGAATTAATAATCAAGAAACTTTTGAGTTACATAAATTAAGCTAAAAACCCTACAGTCACAGACAGGGGTGGGGGGGGATAACTTCAAGCTCCAATCTGCTTTTGGATTTGCAATTGTTTCTAGCAGGATCATAAAATATTTCTGTGGTGTAACAGGGGGTAGATCTGCTGCAGATTCCGTGTTACAAGTCTCACAGTCCACATGCCATAAGAGATACAATTAGCTCACAGAGATAAAGGCCTAGGTTCCAAATGAAGGAAACTAATTCTTATTCAGGAAGTGGGTGGGGTGTTCAGATGTTCTTACCTGCTGTTACTGCGTGTCCTCCAGACAGGTCCCCATTGAAGCCATTCTCCTTGGCAGCGGCGTAGGGGGTGGCAACCGAGCTGGCCCCGCCCGGCTGGCAGGCCCTGTAGGATGAGTAGCCATTCTCATTGTGGCCAGCAGGGGGCACCGGGTCCTGGGCCCCTGGGGGGCCCCACTGCGGTGTGTTGTCCTCGGGTTGCCGACCGTCTGCCATGGCGACTGAGGGGGCCGAGGGGGGGTGGGGTTCTCTCCTTACTGCGGAGAGGCGAAGAGGTAAAGAGGCAGGTCAGTCACAGTGAGGAACATGATAAATAGGAAGCACACAGAGCCTAATAATCATATTGTGGCATCCCAAGGGACAGTCCGAGGAAATGGCGGCCTGCCTCTTTAATTCTTGGGAGCCACTGGAGCCGGAAGAACTACGGTTCCCAGCAGCCCACAGTCCCGCACCTGAACCAAGTTAAGCATTTGGGACTACGGACAGCTGAAGGCCATTTGGAGGCCTATTTAAAGGACTGATTCATGTCACACGGCAGAGGAGTAGTTTTTGAGTGCTTTTGGGAGAGTATTTTGGGATTGCTTTTTGTGTTTGACTTTTGTGTTCTGTGTGGTGCTCATTGGCTGCACAGTCACTCTTGTTTCTGTGATTATGGCTTTCATGTGGCAGGTCACAATGACCACACAAGACCCTCTGGAGTGAGTAAATGATATCTGGTATGTGCTGGGGCATGTGGAGGTGCTGCCCCTGACAGGTCCTGCTTAAGCAGCACTGATTGTATCTGAGATGCTCTTAGATCAGCTCCTAGTGACAGAGGCCAGGGTCACAGTCAGGACAGGAGTCATCATCCACACACCCTACTCTACATCTGCTTTATACTACATTCCATTACTTTATTCAATTCCATTATATTAATTGCATTACTATATATTGCTTTACGCGGCACGGTGGTGCAGTGGAATCCGGCCCTTTCTGTGTGGAGTTTGCATGTTCTCCCCGTGTCCGTGTGGGTTTCCTCCGGGTACTCCGGTTTCCTCCCACAGTCCAAAGACATGCACGTTAGGCTAATTGGAGAGTCTAAATTGCCCTGTAGGTCTGAGTGTGTGAGTGAATGGTGTATGTAGTGCCCTGCGATGGATTGGCGACCTGTCCAGGGTGTATTCCTGCCTCTCACCCCAATGCATGCTGGGATAGGCTCCAGCCCCCCCGCGACCCTGACCAGGAATAAACGGCTGAAGATGAGATGAGATGAGATGAGATATTGCTTTACATTGTATTACATTAATGACCTTACTCGACATGATATTATATTGCATTACATTAGTTACCGTACGCCACATTGCTTTACATTACATCATATTAATGACCTTACTCTACATTGCATTTGTATAAAATGAAACTTTTTGCCTTCTCCGACTTGGAATTGCCGCCATGTAAGCAGCACTGCGGCTGAAGCGTGCGCCCTCCTCCTTGAAACCTGCAACTATAGGAACCAGATTGTGCTTGTGGTGGGAGCCCAACCACACTGAGCTGCTCAGAAGTCAATAACCAGTTTTCAAATGTAATTTCATGAGCACCAGCCAATTGGCAAGCCTCACCCAAATGGAGCCAACCAATGGCTGTCTCCCCCAACAAGCGCTCTGGCCATTTACTACTAAGGAGGAATTCGCTGTTATGGTTTATGACTGAATCAGTTTACAAGCCCCCCATGTCATTGTTAAGGATCGTGTCAGTTGTTTCATCTCTTTTCTTTCCAGGGGCTTTTCCTCGCTGGACTCGTAACTGCCGCCTCGCAGTCGCGGGCATAGCCAGACTCCTCCCGTTCGCCAGAAGACGCGATTCTGATGAGCGGCAATGCACTGCGAACGGTCGACAGTAACATTTGCAGCAGAAAAGGAGAAAATGCCCCCAGTGCGCAGTGAAAGAAAGCAGTAACCTGCGAGTCGACACAATGCGAGAGGCGTATGCTCCTGAAAACGCGGGTCTCCGGAAACAGCCCGTCGGGTTCCCTTCACGTGCTTTCTACTTTTTGACATTCTATTTTTTTTTTTTTCTCAACAGACGCCTGTGATACACTATATGGCCAAAAGTCAGTGGACACCCCTACTAATTATTGAGTTCAGGTGTTTCAGCCACACCCATTGCCAACAGGTGCATAAAATCCACATAGCTATGCAATCTCCACAGAAACATTTAGAATTCAGAATGGTTCGTAAAGAGCTCAGTGACTTTAAAAGCAGCACTGCCATAGGATGCCACCTTTGCCACAAGTCAGTTCGTGAAATTTCTGCCCTGCTAGATGTGCTCCGGTCAACTGTAAGTGCTATTATTGTGAAGTGGAAGCTCGGCCACGAAGTGGTAGACCACGCAAACTCACAGAGCGGGGCCGACGAGTGCTGAAGCGCATAGCGTGTAAAAATCGCCTATCATCTGCTGCATCACTCACTACAGAGTAACAAACTGCCTCTGGAAGCACCATCAGCACAAGAACTGTGCGTCGGGAGCTTCATGGAATGGGTTTCCATGGCCGAGCAGCTGCACACAAGCCTCACATCACCATGCGCAATGCCAAGCGTCGGCTGGAGTGCTGTAAAGCACGCCGCAACTGGACTCAGTGGAGCAGTGGAAAAGTGTTCTTTGGAGTGATGAATCACGCTTCACTATCTGGCAGTCTGATGGACAAATCTGGGTTTGGCGGATGCCAGGAGAACGCTACCTTCCGGAATGCATAGTGCCTACTGTAAAGTTTGGTGGAGGAGGGATAATGGTCTGGGGCTGTTTCTCAGGGTTTGGGATAGGCCCCTTAGTTCCAGTGAAGGGTATTCTTAATGCTACAGGATACAAAGACATCTTAGCCAATTGGGCGCTTCCAACTTTGTGGCAACAGTTTGGGGAAGGCCCTTTGCTGTTCCAGCATGACTGTGCCCCTGTGCACAAAGCGAGGTCCATAAAGACATGGTTAGACGAGTTTGGTGTGGAGGAACTCGATTGGCCTGCACAGAGCCCTGACCTCAACCCCATTGAACACCTTTGGGAGGAATTAGAATGCCGATTGCGAGCCAGGCCTTCTCGTCCAACATCAGTGCCTGACCTCACAGGTTCTCTTTTGGCTGAATGGGCACAAATTCCCACAGACACACTCCAAACTCTTGTGGAAAGCCTTCCCAGAAGACTGGCAGCTGTCATAGCTGCAAAGGGGGGTCCAACTCCATATTAATGCCCATGGTTTTAGAATGGGATGTCCAACAAATTTATACAGGTGTGATGGTCAGGTGTCTTTTGGCCATATAGTGTACCTCAATCGCTGTCTCTTTTGTTCAGGGGGAATTACCCACCTCTGCAGTTTACTACACAAGACAGAAAGATGTACCATCGCAGAGGCACTCTCTCAAACATCGAGCCTGCCTCCCTCCCGCTCTCCCCCCCACTATGCTTCCACATCCTATACTTAATTAAAGTAGTCTATTTGCGTCAAACAATACGGGTTCACTTTTTGGTCATTTGTTATGTTGAGAGACATAAGTTATCCTGAGGTCTCTTGAACCACAGTGCAATGTCTTTCACGCTGTGTCCTTGATACCAGTTTGAGTTTCACTGTTTCCAGAATTGTTCGAACTCAACAGCAGGACTTCACGATCTTAAAATAGCGCCAATGATTCTTGACTGAGACACACCTGGCGATTGGTACACCCCTAGAGTTAAACTCCATCAAAAATCCACTTTGTTAAAACAGGAAAGCTACAATTTGTTTTGAAAGAATACTGAGAATATTCCAGGAGAACAGCCCGGAGGTTTCTTATAATCGGTATGAACTGAATGGGACAGTGTGGTAGACAGCCAGGAAGTGAGGGGGATAATGAGGACAAACACGGTGGGGCTCAAAAACAGGAAAACCCCTACTTCAGACATGAGAGGGCCTCAGATCAGCCTCTTCACTGTGGTGCCGTTCTCTTCCCATAGTGGTGGAGTACAGTTTAAGTGTTTCCCACTGAATTTTCCCCCTAAAGTGTTCAATGAACTGAAAGGCAGCCGTTTTGAAATTGAAGTCTTTTTCCTACATTTTGATCAACTGATTGAGTTTTGATAAACCATATTTTTCAAGGTGGGTGTTATTTTTCTGCTAAATGGTTAGATATTTGCAGTTTTACTTTTACACTATTATTGTTAGGGATTTAAGTATTAAAATGAGATTTTTTCATGCAAAAAACTCCACCAAAAAACGAAAAATATTGAATTTCTCAAAATTGGTCAAAGTGGACTGAGTTTGGGAAAAACACTCTTCAATTGGTGGTGACAGGACAGTAGTACACCTCATTTATGTATCTTCTAGTGGACAAACAGAAACAGATGTCTCTATAGTCCTGAACCTAAATAAAAATCGGACATTTTTGCGAGTGTAATGGCAAAAAAACATACATCCCCTTGAAATTGCTGTCTAAATCTGTAAAACACAATGATTGGATTCCACACACACAGGCGTTTGGTAATAAACATGATTTGTATTATTGGCCTAATATTCAGTTCCAAGTAGAAAATTGATTTTACAGCATTGTGCGCAAGTTCATAATAATTTTGGATTGATTGGTTGTCTTATTATCAGATGTCAAATTAGCGCACACACACACACACACACACACACACACACACACACACACACATACACACTGGTCTTGCTTCTACAGTATTAATGTCATGCTTATTTATGCATATTTATACCAGGAGAATGATTGATCAAAAGAAGTCTAAACTACTCTACCTTTAACAAGCTAACATCTAAGAATTGCTAATATGGGAGAGTCTATCGCTCTGAGCCTCACGCCAAGCCACCACGGTCTTATCACCACTTCCACCACCACACATCAGATTATCCAGACCCACACAACAGAGGGGGCTAGGTGTGGAGCAGGGGGCAGGGCTTGGTGACTCGCAAATAAACAAACCAATGATCAGGATGAAGGAGAGCCACATGTGATATAAAATTAATACCATTATATACTACAAAAAGCTATGATTTGGGCCTCCCGGGTAGTGTAGCAGTTACAATGTTCGATGCTGGCCGGGGTTCAATTCCACCGGCCATGCCACAGTCGGCTCTGGCCAGGAGTGCCACGAGGGGGTGGCAATTGGCTGTCCGTCTCAGGGAGGGGAGAGGGAAGCCGACATGAGTTCGTTGCGTTTGGAGTGGCTCTGGAGTACCGGAATTGCGGTCGATGGCTTGGCGAGTGCCGTCTCGGAGGAGACGATACTTCGCCTTTGTCACTGCTGGTCACAGGGCTACGGCCTCACCACAAAAATCAATGTACAGGTAACTGCCAAAATAAAGGAGAAACTTGAGTAAATGAGGGGTAAATACAAAGTATATTGAAAGCAGGTGCTTCCACACAGGTGTGGTTCCTGAGTAATTCAGCAATTAATATCCCATCATGGTTAGGGTCATGAATACAAATGCACATTAGTTGCACATTATTATGGCTACTGTGATGAGAAGAAGGGATCTCTGTGACTTTGAAAGAGGGGTGATTGTTGGGGCACATTAGGCGGGAGCTATGGTCAGGTTAGTGTATAAACCCCTTATTGTAACTAAAAGTGCACGTTTACCACTGGTTTACTGAGCAGTGGAAACAAGTAATATGGTCAGATGAGTCATCCTTCACCCTGTTCTCAACAAGTGGACGAGTACATGTGTGGTGCACGCCAAAATAAACCTACAACCTCTTTTCCACAATGAAGGGTTCTGGTGGTTCTGTTATGGTATGGGGTGCATTTCCTGGCATGGTTTAGGTCCACTCAACCCCTTAGAGGGCAAGGTAAGCCCAATAAATACAAAGCCATTCTGTGATCACCTTCATCCTATGGTGAAGCATTTCTATCCTCTTGGGATTGGTCTCTTCCATGATGACAAGGCCCTCACCCACAGGGGATGAGCATGAAAGCAATGTAAACCATGTGCCATGGCCATCTGTCACCAGATCTCAACCCAATTGAACACTTATGGGAGATTCTGCAGCAGTGCCCACAGGAACACAGTCCATGAGGTCAAGGTGACTTTTGGAGTTCAGTCAGTTCAAAACGCACACCAGAGACAGCCAACTCTGGGTCTAATTCCCGGACCCCCATGGCACTAAAACCTTATTTATAACCCTTCAGTTGGTGGAGGGGACATCAGCCTGATCTGATTGCATTGACTCTAATCTGTTCACACACAAGCCACACCCACACATCATTCTGCCCCTTCCCCTAATACACACACAAATTACCAGTGTTCATCACCCTACCCTAAGTCACGAAGGACATACCCCTATTATACCAGTGGGGAATAAGGCCATTTACAGTACTATGTCCCTGAAATTAAGAATTTACTATTTACTAAACTACTTATATTTTTTAAATAATTATATTTAATGTCTGTATAAACTAAATCAGCTCAATAATTGACGCTTTTGCTTTCCCTAGGTAGACAGCACCAGCACTGAACCTGCAAATTTAACAACCACCCCTCCAAACCAAACCCCAACCCCATCCTACTTAAACCCTTACCCCCACACACACACTGACCCTGCCACCTACTCTCCACTTTACAAGTGCAAACCAAACCCCAAGCCTCTACAACCTTAACTCCAACCCTAAGCCCCCAACATCTGACCCTGGATCCTTCACCTTTGAACCAGAGTTGAATTAGCTGATCCTGGATCAGTAGAATAATGTGCCCATAGCTGTTTCAGAAAGTGGGGTTTGGGTTAGGGTTAGTAGCGGGTGTAGTAAACAGGCACCTGAGCAAATTAAGTCCTGGTGGAGGGTATAGGGGTCAGCCCACAGGGTTCTGGGGCACTATGGAACAGGGCTGGGCTGGGTGTGTGTGTGTGTGTCTTGTGTGCGTTGTGTGTAGTGAAATGTACTGAAATGAAAACGTACAAAAAAAGTACAGTACTTACAAACAGTTCTCAGCATTCAGTACTGAGTGGCAGCTGTGCAATAATGCAGATTGTTACAATGGAAACGTTGCTTTGAAGCGGACGATACAAGCAATCTTCATTCCCCTGCACTGAATACTTCAGATGCATACAATTTCAATGTTTGTAGTGTCTCAATAGGGGGCAGCAGAGAGCATGGACATTCTCCTGCCAGTCGGAACCTGCAGTGTGTAAAGGAGCTGATTGGTCTCCAGGCCACCCTTCAACTCATTTCCACCCAGGGCCTGCCCCCTGGCCTGAGCTGAACAGGCCTTTCCTGGCACCGTTGGCTAAATGGATCCCAGACACCCCGGCAACAGGCCCCAAGTCACGGGAGCCCATTACGCTGGAGGAGAGAGGCAGAGGGGAGACAAGCCATGCTCTTCAGCAAGACTGACGGCTCCCTGCACTGACTGTAAGTGACGCACACGGGCAAGCTCCCTTTTCATTAGATAGTCAATACTAATGCTCTCCCATCGCTAAACAGAAATATGCATCGGGATGCTTCCCCGGTGAAAGCTCCATTCCTACACTCAAGCGGTACGGTTTCAGCACACAACGCTTTCAAACGATCTGTCAGTCTGAGAGAGCACGATGTTTCAGCGGGCGGTGTTCAGAGAGGGTACAACTGTCAGGCCGGTGAGACCAACGTGTTACCACTGTCTGGTTCCCAAATGTTGAAGGCCTATGCCTTAGCACCCAGCGTACGCTTATTTAATTACCACTCCAACCCCGAAGTGAGATCTGATATAGTGCACTATTGCTCTTTCACATTATTGTGAGGCACTGTGCTGCTCTTGAGGATAACTGTTAGGAACTCCAATGTATACGTCTGCTAAGAAAATGACTGCTGTGAGCTCAATTTCAGCACTGTTCTCTAGTCGATTGCTCATTTACCGTCTCAACGGACGGTCTGTGTATATGTCCTAGCTGCTTCTATTCGGCGCATTTTATGGGTCTGATGCCGCGACGGCCTTGCAAGTCGCCATGGATGTGAACATCTGCCAAACGAATGAACAGGAAATAATATTAAGACAAATTCATAACTGTTGCAACCACACTGCAGACGACGTTGCTCAAATTGTCGTGTGCTTGGACGGTTTCACATCTGCGGGCTGTAAAGCGGGTGCAAGTTCATTTCATCACCCTCCTCCGTTATTCATATTCCGAAGATCCCTCGGTGAGTCTGCCTACACTTTTATCAATTTCTCCCCGTTTCAAATCAGTCCTCCACTTGGGCAATTATTTTGTGGCAGTCTCACGTATTGGGATAAGATCATTACACCCCTTCTCTGGGACGTCCTTCCCTCTACCACGCACACTAGCACGTACCCTCTGGAAAAATATGCACCGTGTTGTACCTATTAAAGTACAAATTCTTGTCACTGTGGCAGTACCCCTGTAGGGTACGAAATTGTACCCTTGGGTGAGAAGGATATTGTTGTTTGCTGTCCTTTTCATTCCAATATGGCTGCCAGGGTGAATAAGGAGTCATTACCCTACCTTATACATATGTCATACATATAATATCTCTACCTTTCCCCAAATTGTACCGCTTTCACTGGGAAAAGGTACAAGACAGTATCATGACGGATCTTATGTGTACCTTTGAAGGTGCAACGAACCCCGATGAACAAAAGTGTACCCTAACTGTACCTTTATTTTTGAGAGTGTGAACAAAACTCCAATCCAGCTCTCCAAGTAAACATACACAACCAAAAACGCTCCACCCCACACTGTCATTTATGCTGATGTAAGCACTCCGTGGGATGATTCAGCACTCTCAGGACCTCTCAGATATATAGTTCAGCACAAGCCATGTCTCTGACATCTGACTCAATCAAACTGTCCAATCTCCAGAACCCATGAATCATTTACGTCCTATTTGGCAGCATAACCTCGCGAAACATCTGTGCATTAGGAGCTGAATCGCTTCCCTCCTCGTTACCTCACCATAAATTCCCAGCTCCACGCACGGTAAACACCAAAATCAGTCATAAAACACCCCTGAGCTCTGATGCTCATTTGAATGAAGATCTTCATGTCGCCACCTTGAATACAGATGCACGTTAGGAATACTAACCCCTCCTGGTATCCTCCCTCACAGTTTCTCATTAGTTGCGTGAGAACCCAGTGAAAATGTGTGAACGTGGCAGTCTCCTTCAGGCCTTGAGCGTGAAGCCTGAAGAGGTAGCTCTGTCCCTACACGCAGAGGGAGGAGGGAGGATTCTGGGTGTTTCAGGCCGCAGGGCGTGGATTCCATACAGGTCAGCAACGAGGTCTCTACACCTTCCCCCGGCCTTTTACTTTCCGCCCGTTTTCTCACACTGCCCCCACAAACACACAAACACACACAGACATACTCACACTTACATAGAGGCTTGCACACACACATGCATGCACATCATACACACACACACATACTGCGCATACGCGCACACACACACACCCACATGACACGCGCACACACACACATACACCCACATACGTGCACACACATACACCCACATACGTGCACACACACGCACACATACACACACTCATACGTACACACACACACACACACACACTTACATAGAGGCTTGCACACATACATGCATGCACATACGCGCATACGCACACACACACACACACACACATACTCATAGGCCTACACACACACACACATACGTGTACACACACGCATACATACACACAGGCCTACACACACACACCCACATACGTGCACACACACGCACACATACTCATAGGCCTACACACACACACACATATGTGTACACACACGCATACATACACACAGGCCTACACACACACACACATACACACAGGCCTACACACACACACCCACATACGTGCACACACAAACACAAACACACATACACCCACATACGTGCACACACACGCACACATACACACACACTCATACGTGCACACACACACACACACACACACACACATACACCCACATACGTGCACACACACGCACACATACTCATAGGCCTACACACACACACACACACCCACATACGTGCACACACACGCACACATACACACAGGCCTACGCACACACCCATGTGCATACACACACACACACATATGTGTACACACACGCATACATACACACAGGCCTACACACACACACACCCACATGCATACACACGCACACACACACACACACACACACACACACACACACACACGCACACTTACATAGAGGCTTGCACACACACATGCATGCACATACGCGCATACGCACACACACACACACACACACCACATGCATACACACGTGCACACACACACACACACACACACACTCACACTCACACTACATAGAGGCTTGCACACATACATGCATGCACATACGCGCATACGCGCACACACACACAAGTCTCCTCCCTATCTGGGTCAATCATCATGCCATTCCGAGCTGTGCAGCGCCGGAATGCAGAATATCACAGACACACTCGGGGAACAGGTCTCAGAGCCAGGCAGACCCCGGGCGGCCAATCACCTTCATGTACCCTGACAATGGAGCCGCACGCAGACACACACACACACACACATACAAAGAGGAAGAGAGAGGAAAATGAGGGGCAGGGTCCTCACATAATCCCAAGCTAGCCCCGGTATTATTCTTTATCCTCCACAGACTGTCCACTTGGGAGAGGTGTTGAGCACAGGGGTTTAGGACCTCAGACTGGGGCAAGATTTGGGGCGGCGGGCATTGCAAGGGGGCAGGCACTTCAGTTATTTTATTGTACCATGAGTCAAGTGTAAGTAGACGTATCTACCATGTAAAAAGTGATGGAAGTGCGTTTTAACAATGCTTTCTCTTAACTAGGCAGCACAGACTGGTGCACATGTCATGGACGTGCGTGTCATGTCACGCTAGATCACCGTACATTTACCTCCCCTGCTGTGTACAGCATAAAGAGATCAGCATATAATCAGCAGCGTTCATCACAATCTTTTTTTGGATGTTATTTAAAAAAATATTTCTGCCCTCCCCAAATCACAAATCACAAATATCAAAAGCAAAAGCATTTATTCTTCCATCATGAGCTGCTATAGCCATTGAAAGCGCAAATTTCTTTTTTTTAGCAGGTGAGTCTGAGATCAGCGTTTGAGCAGTATGTGAATCGGAGATCGAAAACCAGGCCTGATGATGGAGCGGACAGCTCTGACCCTTTTCCCCAAGACGAGACAGGGGAAGGCGACAGCTCTTTCCTGCAGTGAGCTAGAGCTCAAATCACTGCCGCACAATGACCTGGGGGGCGGTGGTAAATCGGGATTGGGGCGGGGGGTTGTGATTCCTTGGCAACTACGCGGTGCATTGCTGTCCTTCTCCAGGCTCTTTCGTGGACAGTGTTTGAGATGTGCTGACTCCTCCTCTCCTCCTCGCACTCCGACAGTCCGGCGGTTTCATCGGGGCTCCTTTCCTGGCAGCTGTTGCCAGGGGCTGCGACGGAGATGCAAATTTCACGCCTGGTCCAAGTCAATCTTCACTCGAGCTATTTCACTCTGCGGCACCCAGAGCAGCGCTGCGTACGCGCGTGTTAGAACAGACAAGAGGCAGCACACTGGCATCCTGTGCTTCCCATGATCAGGCTTGTACGTGAATCCTGGGTGAAAGTGTAAAATTTGACATTTCATTGATTAATTGTGTAGAAAAGCAAGGCGGCTGAAATTAATCCAGACGGGACGCTCACAAATCCTTTCGATGTAGGACAACCTAGTGAAAGATCGGGCGTTGCTTTTCACACAATGTTTAAACAATCAAATCCACTGACTTTTTCTACATGATTCTGGGTGTCTGATCAGGGTATTTTATATATTCTGGATTCAAACAACGTGTCCTTAACAGACAGACAAGTAAATCAGAGTGTCTCTTCAATTCATTGCAAACACATACTTGTTTCGTTTGGTGATTGCTGAACTTGCCGATGTTGACTAATGTTAACAAAACCCAGGCCTGTTGAGCCATTAACAAGACCATAGATACAGTTTGTTTTACACCAATACGAAGCGTCATACTGTTTTACAGCACCTGTCAATATC
The DNA here is from genome assembly GCA_029706075.1 of Aldrovandia affinis. Classification (NCBI taxonomy): domain Eukaryota; kingdom Metazoa; phylum Chordata; class Actinopteri; order Notacanthiformes; family Halosauridae; genus Aldrovandia; species Aldrovandia affinis. The sequence goes on from JAINUG010000010.1 coordinate 7,886,533, forward strand.
ATTTATAACCCCTTATACAAAGGACATCGAATGTCATGGCGGTGAACAGCTATAACACTGTATAAAAAAGCTCTGCCCTTCTAAAATCATGGCCTACAGGCAGGCTATGAACACTTACAATTGCAATCAACAAAGATTAATGGATGGCCTTCGATGAAAATGGCCAATCACAAAAACAAGCCAACAACAATGTTTGTTAATCTTAATCAGTGCACTAAACAGATTTCTCTGAAGAGGTTCAACAATCATAAAAGAGTGAGACTAACATTAATCCACTGTTTCTGCCTATACAGACGGTAACTGGCCCTTCTATACCAATAGTATCTAATATTCTGACAGGCAGTGTGACAAGTATGGGTCATTACTTTAGCCACAAAGACTGGAATTGTGTACACACAGGACAGTCAGAAAGGCCTTTAAGCTGCCATTACAAAATGCACACGGGGGTCCTTAAATTCTTGCCTTAACTGCGGAGAGGGACGTTCCTGCAGCGTATGCCAGAAGGATAACGCAACACAAGGTAAGTCCTTTATAAGGTAATCACTGTTTTTCCTTACACTTATAGACCATAATGGACTCTCAAATTGCTGTGAAGTCATTAACGTGGAGGCCTTGGACAACTGCCATTGTTCTGTGCTCTGAGCTACTCCACGATTACCGCCCGTTCACGGAGAGCTCATTTTCTTGACGACCCGAATGTATTTACTGACATTATTTTGAAGAGAATGAGAATTGAACATGATAATTTTTCAGTCATGAAAGTTTACCCAACCATTTTACCGGCCATTTTATCTGTTGTGTTTCAGCACATCTCGGAATAACCCCCATCCAATGTTTTTTATTTGGGTTTTACACTCTTCGCTGCACAACATTCGCTTTGAAGCCGCTTACTCGGGAAAAGCTGGGTTTTCCTGAACATAAACAGCGCAGTGCTGGTCGGATTACACGATGCACACGTAGCTATGTTGATTGATTCGTGTTTATAAACGGCTGCATGTGTGACTGAACATTACATGTGCAGCTGAAACCATGCAAGGCTGTAAATAGCGCAAGCCACAATGTCTAGGTGAGTCACCGCTGCGGCATCGCATGGATGGAACCTCCTGTCCGTTCGTCGTATTGGTATATCAACGTGAATTTGGCTATGGCGAGTTACAGGGTGGGGCTATTGCCTGTCCACCCGGAACAGTTTCAGAAATGTATGTGTGTGGAGGAAGGGGTTAAACAGACAGGTGAGATCTCAAATTGTGGAGCCTCACACAGGGATTCAAATACAACTATGTGGCACTGTGCAATTTCAATTTCATTGTAGCTCATCCAACATTGTCGTCGCCTCTCTCGCTGCGCAGACTGATGCAGACACGGAGAAACTGCCTCTCTCACTGCGCAGACTGATGCAGACACAGAGAAACTGCCTCTCTCACTGCGCAGACTGATGCAGACACAGAGAAACTGCCTCTCTCACTGTGCAGACTGATGCAGACACAGAGAAACTGCCTCTCTCGCTGCGCAGACTGATGCAGACACAGGGAAACTGCCTCTCTCACTGTGCAGACTGATGCAGACACAGAGAAACTGCCTCTCTCACTGCGCAGACTGATGCAGACACAGGGAAACTGCCTCTCTCACGGCGCAGCCTGATGCAGACACAGGGAAACTGCCTCTCTCACTGCGCAGACTGATGCAGACACAGGGAAACTGCCTCTCTCACTGCAGACTGATGCAGACACAGAGAACTTCCTCTCTCACTTCGCAGCCTGCCTCTCTCACTGTGCAGACTGATGCAGACACAGAGAAACTGCAGAGACACTGTGCAGACTGACAGAGAAACTGCCTCTCTCACTGCGCAGCCTGATGCAGACACAGAGAAACTGCCTCTCTCAGACTGATGCAGACACAGAGAAACTGCCTCTCTCACTGCAGCCTGAGAAACTTCCTCTCTCACTGCGCAGACTGATGCAGACACAGAGAAACTGCCTCTCCAGCCTGATGTGCAGCCTGATGCAGACACAGAGAAACTGCCTCTCTCACTGTGCAGCCTGGTGCAAAAACACACTAAATGTGTTTCTGTAAGGGTGGTTTCCGTAGTGTGAATGTTACATGAGATAAGGCTGTGTGCTACGCTCTAAAAGCTGTTTTCAATTATGAAAACATGCTATGGTTATAATCACCCATGAAATTGTATATGAACCCCTCTGAGATTGTCCTTGGAGACATTTTTGGGAGGCACAACTTTCTCCTCCCAATTTTCAATATGCAAAGCATATACACACACAATACATACGCATTACAGAAAAACACAATGCAATATCACAAAAAATCAATTATCAATGTACAGTGGTAAGACATAATAAAATAAAATATTGAATAAGAAAGATATATTTTAAATATAATGAAGTGCAATGTTTTGTTTTGACCTGAGGTTTTTAGAGTGCTGTTTGTGAATATGTGCCACTCACTACTCCTCAGGCTGTGGTAGGCCATAACAAACTGGATCAATCAAAAGGCACTTCCCACAATCGCAGGATGTGCCCGATAGCTTAGATATTGGTCAAGCCTAGGCTATGTCATTAGTCAACTATAACCAGGAGTCGGCAACATTGGTGCTAGCTCTCCTGTATTACTGTGTGGCTGGGAGGGTGTAAAACCACTGCCTACTTGCTCAATACGTCTTGTATATGTATCCCTGCTTACACCTCATTAAAAAAAAAATATTACTAACCTTTTCCTTCCCAGTGTTACAGGTATGGTATGCAGCTGCCTACAACGATGTCTATCGCTGTATTACTGCACCGGTCTCTTGCGCAAACTATGATTGTTCCTGCCATGTATTAATGCACATCTTGTAAGTTGCTCTGGATAAGAGCGTCTGCTAAATGCTTAAAATGTAAAATGTAAAACAGTCACTGGCCCATGGGTGCAGGTGGCCCATGGGTGCAGGTGGCACATTGGTGACGTGAGAGCTTAGCACGGTTGCCAATTCAAAAATGTAACAAATAGCAAGGGGAACATAGACACATTGTAACAAACCAAACATCACCCAAAACCACAGGAAACGGAACTAAAATTAGGTAGGTAAAAAAAGAAATTGTCCTGACACCAACAATAACTTACCAAGGGTAAAATCAACTGACAACCGACAGACACTGCAGCAACGTTTTCCTCCCTCCGCAACGAAAATATGTGGGCAAAAGTGGGGCACTGATTTTTTCCAAAGGGTTTCAAATAGAAAATCCTCCATCTTCAGCTGCTCGCAGGACAAACCCTCAGGGAGGTTCCCAGAAAAACCGCAGGTAAAATGGCTGGGGTAGGTAAAATTAGGAAACTTCCCCAGCTGGTGGATTCACAGACGACTACACCTGCCAAGGAGTGGGCGACAAAAGTCTATACAAACCTTGGGGAACTCATCTTACGCGATTAGGGTGAAAGACGGACCCTCTTCCTCAGACCAACAGTGTATTATACAGACGGGGTTCCCACACCAGGGTCCAAGGAGTCCCAGGGGGTTCTCAGAAAATGTTTTCCCCCCTTTTTTCCCTCAGATTATTTCGTATTTAGTTTATATTCTATGTCTATACGTCAAAAATGAAGTATTTAACCTTATCTGGTTTGTACATGCATGGTAACGTTAGTATAAATTCTTGTAATCATAATGTATTTGATATTTATATGAAATATGCAGTGTACATATCTTATATACATCCATAGTATATGGCATCACTATTTGGTTATGCTTTTATTGTGTTAAATAGCCATTGCATTGCAGTCTGTAGTGGGTGTTGGATAGGGGTGTTAAAAGATAACCATTTTACTGAGGTGGGGGTCCTCAGCCGCAGGGAGGTCATTTTAGGCCGCTTTGAGATGAAAGGTTTGGGGACCCCTGCTCCACACGACTAAATCGGACCAATGGGTTTCCCATGCAGCTTTTCACAAACTTACCACAGTAAACTTCTGTCAAACCCTAACAGGACCAGGAAATATCCCAGCAACAAACGAGGGCGTCTGTACATACCCTGCCACCCGAGAGGCCACTCCCATGTAGCTATACAAAGCCCTTGCATAAAATGTTGGCTGAATAGGTACATTTGTTATAAAACGATTATAAATTACTATAAAACACTATTATAAAAAATGTAAGTTGAATCGATACATTTAAATGTGTGCTACATAGCTGTTTTCAGCTATGAACATACATACATACATCAGACAAAAGAAGAAAATGTCATGCAACGGAAAAATTAAAGTAAAAGAGCAAGTATAACTATCGACGTACAGTGTACAAATGCACGAAACAATGTACAAAACATTATTATAAAAACGTACATTTACGATGGGATCTCATTATAAAGTAGCACAACCCCCGGTGCATTAGCGTATATGAGGATATGATGGAAGAGGAGGCGGCGCAAGAGTCACTAAACTTGGAGAGCACGGTGATGCGGGTCGACGTCATAAGGCGGGCATCAAAGCAGCGTGGTCCCACGGGGCGCCATACGACGCCGGCCACAGAAGGTGCTCTCCCCGTCTCCTTCTCAATAATTCACCTGAAGCGTGACTGCGGCGTCTTGCGCTTGGCAACCTGACCCTCGGAATTGCGGGGGGGGTTTCCGCCACGGCGGTGTCGAATGGTGTCTGGCGGAAAGTGCTAGACGGCGCAGCCTCCTGTTACTGGGGAAACTGTGTCAAAAGGCTTCGGAAGACACAGAAACTCCGACAAGGCCAAAACACTTGTGAGTGCCGGTCACGTGAAACCAAATGGCCGTGCCCTCCATCCCCTCTGGCTGCACGGGGACATCCTTTGAAAGGTGCCATTTTCTCATCTCATCTCATCTCATCTTCAGCCGCTTATTCCTAGTTAGGGTCGCGGGGGGACTGGAGCCTATCCCAGCATGCATTGGGGCGAGAGGCAGGAATACACCCTGGACAGGTCGCCAATCCATCGCAGGGCAAGGTGCCATTTTTTTAGACTAAAAGATTTTGCTGCCTATTCAAGAAGGGACTTTAGCTCAGGCAATCAAACATCTGACACGGAATGAAGGCGAAGGCTCCCGGATCCTTCCGGTGACATGCTTGTGAAAGTCGTGCGAACGAGGCCACCTTGAAATTTGAGAGCGAGCTGAAAAAAAAAAAAAAAAAAAAAAAAACCTGGCCGTTCCAGGACACCCGCTGAACAGAGCTGCCCACCTCTCTCAAACCTCGCGGAAAACATACCGTGGAACGTTTCGCCGCGCGGCACACATACAGCCTGACCCGCTGAATCGAGTCGGCGGACTGAGTGCTTTTGCACACATGTAATGCCTACGGGCTGGAAATCATTACTGGTCTCGTTTAAAAGGCCCGCTTGCATGGTGAGCAGTGGGGGTAATTGTGCCCATTGTACATCCCGTTGCCCAGACGACCGCATTAGCACAGCCATCCCACGGCCTGACCCAGAAACAAAGATGTGACAATATCGGACAGGGCGCCTCGACACGAGATTCAGATTTCCTTTTGTCCTTCTGGGTCAACGTCGCAGGCCCTGTGATCTGAAATCGGGCCGCGGCGAGCTCGCTCCAGTCGGCACCCGCAGACTGAATCTGGTTGCGTAGTAGGTCAAACGGGCCCAGCGCAGATAATTATATGGAACAATGCACACAGCGGGTCGACATGGGAAAATGGCAGCCGGTCACATGCTCGCCTTTGGCCGAGCCCATTGGCGGGCCTCTGACAGGCGCGTGTTGAGAGATGGGAGCGCGGTTCGGGAGAGCAAAGGGGCGGACGTCTTCAGCTGATCCTCGTTAAGCCCCCCGAGTTTGGCGCTCCTTCGCTTTCCCACAGAGGGATGAATGTGAGTGCATGCGACAGCTGCACTCTGTAGCTCCGTTCCTGGAACGGCCCTTTCGAATGTGCTGATTCCTGATTCCAAATGTTGGACCAAACCCACCGGAGTTGAGCGCTGTTGTCTCCGTGTCTCGTTCGCGGATACGTAAACACAAACGCATGCACGCACACGAGCACAGGCACAAACACACACAGAAAACCTGCGCATCCCATCCCGTACACATCCAGAAACACACACACACACAAACATCCAGAAACACACGCACATGCACAAATACACACACATGTAGATCTTGCAGTCTGCGGTCGCGGTCATACATGCTCTGCCTATGGCCTGACCTAACAAATTCACATGGATGGATGGAAGCATCCATTAAACGCCCCATGTACTCCACACTGCACTCCTTAAGCTCCCTGTATTATGGAGTCTCAAATACTCAATACAAAATCGCACACACACACATAAACACACATGGGCATACGTGCACGCACACATACATTTATGTAGATAAAATGGCTTCTCTTTTTCACCCTCTCTATGTACGTCTCTGTCTCGCTCTCCCTCACTCTCTTTATTTCTCCCTCACCGTATATATATAGATGTTTAGAATAAACTTTAAAGTGTAACAGCTACATTAAACCTAGACATGGGAAATTGGCCGGCCTCTTTTATTAAATGCTGCTTTTCGCAGCTCAGGCTGATGTTTACTTTGGCTGTTTGCTCTCCAGCCTGGCTGCCCACACATTTTTCCCAGCATTCCAAGGGGCGGGCGGCAGACACACAGGTCTCTACTGTCTGTGCTCCTTCCCACAGCACAAAAAGCACAGAAACAAGGTGGATGGTTGGAGTTAAACAAAATCACACAAACTAGCGACTGAAAATCGAACTATTCAACCCCCCCCCCCACCCCAGACAGACAAGTATTCAAGCAGCACCTGGGAGCACTACCTTTCATCTAACCAGTCTCCCCCAATTAAAATGGGAATGGACCTGTTCCCAGCAGGCATCTCTCAGCCAGCATGAGCTGCTGTTTCTCCCTCTCTCCTCCTTTGCTGTGCCGGCCGGAGTCATTGTGTTTACTGCTGGTACGAAACATGGAACCTACGGGCCCCTCGTCACTCAGGTGGAGTGCAAGAGAGCCAGGACCGGAAATAGGGGAAATGCCAGGCCCTCCCTGACGACCACGTCGATTTCCCTTCATTTATTATCACTCGCGTGACTCAAACAAGCGGTCAGTGTCTTAACTCACAGTTCCAGACCCGGACTTGTCTGTCACGCATGGTCAGGAGTTATAGAGAGGGGGCAGGGAGTTAGGGAGAGGTCCGTCGCAGCTGCTGTCCACCTGGTGACCGTGCAATCGAAGGAACAGAACCAAACGTGACTACGGAACTGGAACCGAGGAGGATGGCACAGCTCGGCTCAGCTCTGTGTTAGAAAAATGATTTTTCCCCACACCGCAGGGCTCTGCGGACTCACATATACCGATTACCACACAGCAGTCACTGCATTCATTAATCCACCGATCATTCAATTCAGTGATTAAACAGAACCGATTGCTTCTCCTCTTCCTGAAACATAAAACAGTGGCAAGCGCTCCTAGTCCTTTCAACCAACAGTTCGTTGACACTGGTCCTGGAGGGCCACAGTGCCTGCAGGACTAAGCAGCCTTGGTCCTACAGGGCCACAGTGCCTGCAAGGCTACTCAACTGGTGCTTACAACAGTATTTCGTTCAAACTGGGCACTTAAAGACATGTTCAAACCTACCGCCATCTTGACCGATAAGGATATGATGCCTGTGACAGTCAGATTCTGAAAGATTCTGGCTCCAAAGGGGAGTGGATCTGGACCCATTTGTCTGAGAGACCTACCTGACAAGGTGGGCTGGAGCTGCGGAGGGGGAACGCTGGAACGGGTCGGTGGGAAGAGAGCCTCTGTCTCTGATTCACACCTGCAGGGAAAAAGAGAGAAATTGAAATTATAACTAATATTATAATAATATATATTATATTGAGTTTCAGAAGCACAACATTTGCTTTTGTCATGCCAACAAAGCCACTTTAGCTGAATCGAGATTGAGAGAGAGAGACACGCGTAATGAGAATCAGGACGGAGGAGAGAGGAACAATAGAGGGTTGCGCTGAAGTAAAAAAAAAAAAAAAAAAATCAAGTGTCATGATTAAGTACTTCTGGGTGGCTCATGCTGTTAAGGCACAGTTCTAGTGTGTGGATGAGCCCCATGGTCTGGTATCTTATACAGACATTGCAAGTGCAGACTGTGGCCAGTAGTTGGCAGTAGCGTCGCACAAGGAGGGAGGGATACAGTCGGCCAGTCTGTCCGTGTCTCGTCGCACACCAGCAACCACCATTGGTCAATCATGCACCCACGGCCTGCCGGTACAAATGAAGTGCCTTCCTCCGACTCGTGTCTTTGCAAACGTAACTTTCAGACAAAAGTGTGAAAAGACCCGGCAGCTGACATCGCGTGTTATGGATGGAGAGCATGTGCATGTCTACGCTCTCCTGAATTGACAGCGGAAGTTGCAGTGAGAGCGGCTTAGAATACGATTGGGCACTCCGAAGTGGGAGGAAAAAGGGGCAAAACATTTTAAAAAGTGTCGTGATTGCTAGTGGCATTACCACTACTGTATTATTTTTCTCATGTATACTGTGTTTAACTCAAGGATTTATCATTCTGTGCCGGGCAATATGTCCTAATTATATGTCATGCCAATAAAGCATTTTCAACTGAAAGAAAACAGACAGAGAGAACGAGTGAGAGAGAGGTCAGCAGAAAAGCAACAGCCGCCAGCTCTGTGAATCTTAATTCAGACAAACTGTGCGTACTCACACAATACAATCACATTCACCAAGCACATCTACAGCCCCTCTGGCAACATTTTGCAGCGTTACTACTATGTTATAATCAATCGATGATTACCGTATTAATATCACATGAAATCACATTTTTTGGGGGAGTAGGGAAGATTAACGAGGAAGCAAAAAAAACGGTGCGACAACACAAATCGACTTAACAACGCATTCCGCACGTCTTTCTCAGAGGTTTGGCACTGTGGGACAAAGAAACGTCCCCGGAGCATTAAATCAACGCTGCTACTGCATCACGACTTCACACACTGCAGGAAAAGTGATCGAGGACTACCACCGCACCGTGGCAACCCTTAACACAAGATCAGCCTTAAGGACGCAAGGACATCGTGACGATCGATTCAGAGGAAGCACACCTCGTGACGAACGTGGCTACTGAAGCACGCGGGCGGTACAAAAATGGCAGCTTAAAGACAGGCTTCCTTCTGGCCTCCCGCGTCGGATTCCCATTTTAATTTCATGCCAAATCAGAAAAATTATAAAGAAACAGAAGAGCTTGGCACCTCCGGCTGAATTTAGAAGAAAAAAAAGTCTCGTGGAAAGATTACGCGCCCACATCTTTACACAACTTTAAATCATTAGCCGCCTTAATTACTCAGGGCACGTGCTACGTGTAATTTCCAGTAACTCCTCACAGAGACGACTGCGAAGAGAGGGATCCGTGACACAACACTGCATCATGGGGCATCGTGCACAGCGGCCTGCTGATTTTTGCGGCCTGAACGCATCTGCAGGTGAAGCGAAGCATGCTGATTATGGCCTATCGGTGGGTAAAAAAAAAACGATTTCGCCGTAACCGCGCAACGCAACCGTGGTCATGCAAACCATTGTATGTCGATAATGAGGAGCAGATGTTTCCTTTGCCGCAGAGAACGGTGACTCAGTCTAAACAGGTACGATTTAGTGCACACAGAATATACACAGGCATGTACACAGAGTGTATCAGCAGTCATCTCTGAGATGCATTTAAAATAAATAGAAAATTACAAATCAAAATATCTTTTGAGAAATATGTAAATATGCTGCATATCCCTCATCTTGGCACATTTATGCATTTATTTTATAGTATGCATATACGTAGACTGTTCTGTGTCATGTAATAATTCCAAAAGATTTATATGCTTAAAACTAAAGTATTGCTAAAATATGTCCATCCAATGTTTGTATTCAATATTTTACTGTATACTGGCATATTCCCCTGTCAGGGGAATAACATTTTGTGGGCTGGTGGAGGGGAGATAATTTTCAGTGAAACCCGTACGGTGGCGCAGGTTTTCATTCCATCAGAAGATGAGCTCCTCAGGCATTCAAAGCAGGCTGGTGACTGGAATTACCGTAATAACAGCAGTAAGGGAGACCACTGGAATTTGGAGAGCAGGCAGTTAGAAATAGTGCAGATCAACATCAAGAGCTCCTTCAGGGAACAGATGGTCACTGTACTGGCAGGGTTATCAGTGCCTCTGCTTGTGTGTGTGTGTGTGTCTGTCTCCAGGCATGAATGAAAGAGCACACACCTCCCAAAGGATCATGAGATAACTATATTGCTTTTTAACACATAGAATCGCACGTTGTTGCACAAACAAACATACAGTCCAGTCTTGCACACCCAAACACAGTATACACTAATGTCATCAAAAGATTTTTGGAACAATTTTGTATCATTCAAGTATTTTCTGAATTCCATTTCTTCCAAATCCTTCCATCTCACTGTTGCATTATCTTGCTTTTTACACTGTCTTATGAAACTTTGTTTGCAACAGGGATGTCCGTACACTCTGTTTAGTGCAATTTCGTAGGATCGCATCTCATGAAAAACAATCAGCTAATGCACAATCTCAACAGCCCAAGCCAAAAGCGCACCGTGGAAATACAAGACAATTGAGCAGCTGAGATCTTCTGTCGCCATGGAAATTGGCTGCTAGAAAGCTGGAGGTGTGGGCTGTATACAAACAGAGAACTACCTATTGGAGGGCAACGTGTGCTTGTGGGGGAACACACGATGACTTCCAGGGGGTTATCACAGATGAGGAAGCCGGATGATTTGTGTCTCCGGCGAAAACAGAGGGGGGCAGGTGTACAGGAAGTGCTTCTACACAACGAGGGAGAAGGAGAGCCGCAAATTAGTGCAGGGGCGTAGATTAGAACAACAGGGTCCCAGTCAGGCATGATTAATTACTGCCGACACCTCCCTTGGGACAGCTCCACATCCCTCATACTGCATCCCCACAGGCCGGCTTCAGCATGCGCTGCTAACGCCACCGCAGCCCCTGCTGACGACAAGGCGGGGAGCTTCATTTCTCCTCTGGACGAGTTGTCCTGAGGTGGAGGAGGGATCCCTGTGGCTGTGGGCTTGGGATGGGCCACAGGGAGGAGCAGGTTGATTTGGACGTGGATTCATTGGGTTTAAATGACGTGAGACGTTCCGATCAAGGACGTGGCTGAAGAGTTTCTGACTCTGCGACAGCATACTATGCTAAACTAAGTTTATCTTAGTTGCTCAGTTAAGCTAAGCTAGCCTGAGCTAGGCTAGGCTAAGCTAACCTTAGGTGCTGATACATACAGTTGGAAGCTAAGGGGCGGCCAGGCGTGTGTCCATTGCGCAGGTTTCAGGCAGTCATGGTCGGCACCCACGTCAGCAGTGCAAAGCCCATTCTGTTTTATGTTAAGTGAGAAGGGCAGTGGATTCCTCCCCAGCAGAAGACTCGTGTGATTTACAGGCCATCGGCGGCAGGGACTGGGGAGGGTGTGTTTTTGGTCAGTGGTGGGCTGCAACGGGTGCTGAGGGGAAAGTTTGGGGCAGTGAGAGCACACAATCAGTGTTCTATTTGCCAGCATGCCCTGGGGTCAGAAACTCTCCAGGCCCCTCTAAAGTCTACACAGAATCATAATGACATGGACCGACAGACAGATGTTACCCAGCTGCCTTTTGTTCCACCTGCTTGTTTCCACGGTGACCGAATCGACCCCATCATTCCCTGACTAATGGAATCGCTCTTCCAAGGTCTCAAGTGTCAGCGCTTGAAAGGGAGTTACCTCCCTCGCTAAAATACTGCCACTGGATATACAGTTTCATACAGTTTTTATTGTGTTCTGACTCAATCAATGTGCCTCTGAAACAAATCACTGCATGTAAGTGGCAGTCACAAGGCTTAAGTACATACCATGGGCATACCACAGAGCCAGAAGTAAAGAAAAAAAAAAAAAAAAAGAAGAAAAAAAGAAAAAAAAAGAAAAAAAAAAAAGTACATTTTGTGTGTTATAGGAAATTCTCCCTGCCATTTATGTGTTACTTGTATATGTAATCCCAGGTGCTGTATCCAATGTTTTGGATGGAGGATCGGCTCTGGCCTACAAATGCTCGCAATACATTTTTAATACAGAAACTTTGATATGCCCACACACACACACACTCATCGGGAGGGTTTTCCAGACAGGCATAGTTACCCACAATTCACAGGGAGAGTGGGTACACTCAGCCGAGGCAGAAGCACATCTTGATCTGGCCTCATGAGGACTAATTCAAGGTCTAGTGTGTGGAGTAAAAGACATGCACATCATTTCTTGTTTCCAGTAGAAGATGTCACCCTTATTTAAGACATACATTTTCAATCTGAAATCACGAAGAACAGTTCCCTTACTGCAGATTGGCAGTTCTTCTCAAATTAATCTTTACACTCGTGGTGACAATTTAAAGTCAAGTGTATAAAAGTTACCAGCAGAAATAAGGCAGAATCACAGTGAACATTTTTAATCTTAGGCTCATCTTCCTACCAAAAAAAAACCTTGAGTGCAGATCTTTTATGAACATTTGGAGGAGGTGTAACCCTGACCTGGAAAGTGAAACATCAAGATCAATAGAAGAGATGAACAACATAGACAGGGTAAGGCACACACCTGTCTTCCCGGTTCAGCTTGTACCCACAGCCTTTATATGAATCGACGAAATTGCAACCTCAGCTAAGCAAATGTCAGAGCGCTTCGCAGAGCTCAATTCACAGGAACAATCCTTGTTACATCTGATGTGAGCGGAGGAACAGTGATGCTCTGGTGACAGAAGTCATCACCAGTGACAGCAGCTGAAGCGATGCGATGTCAACAAACTGCTATTTATCTATGACAGACATGTCCTGATGGATTTACAGTTATACGTAGTAAGTTCTCATATAAGCAGTTGGCTCTAGAGAGACAGAGAGATGGGGATGAGAGTACACAAAATGGATTGGTAGGGTACACAAAATAACTGAAACATCTGTTTTTTTGATTTTCTTGAACTTTAGTGAGGAAAAAGCTTTCCACCTGGTCTCCTAATGGGATTTTAAGAGCGCATTCACTTTGTCTATGTTGTGAAAGGATGTGAAACGAACTTGCGAAAGGAAACAGATTGCAACAGATGCGCACAATTCTTACAGAAGTAACACAATACATCAGAAAAAAAATATGAGTGTTTGTAGGTTTGAAACACCAAGCGGTAATCTTGCGGATACGCAGCACCACTTCGGCGAACATCATTATTATAAGGTCACGGAGAACCAAATTGCGTGGCGTGTGATGAGTCACATAAAACTCCCAGCAAGATGACTGTGTGGTGATGAAAGGATAATGGACTCGTTCAGCCTCATTATGGCATGCCACATAAAGGCTGAAGACAAAGAGATCTGAACACCTGCATCCCACAATGCTCCCATTAGCGTGTGTGCTAAAGACCTGCACCTCAAAGCACATAAAATAAAAATATATTTATTTTTTTAAACACTCCATGTGAAAAAAGTCTAAAATATAATTTTAGATAAAATACTCAATTAAATTTCTGACTAACTTTTCAGAGTTGCGAAACAGACAAGCAACTCAGTTGCTCAGTTGACTGCAAATCTCAATTGAGATATCAAGAACGGTCCTTCGAGAAATTCAGAGAGGGATAGGATGGTCAGATTGCAGTGCACAAACCCCTTATTACACTTAAAAATGCACATTTGTGATTAAAGTGGTAAAAAGGACACAGGCAGTGGCCTACTAAGCAGTGGAAAAGTCATATGTTCAGATGAGTCATCCCTCACTTTGTTCTCAACAAAGGGAAAAGTACACGTGTGGCAAACGCCAAAAGAAACCTACAGGCCCAAGTGCTTGTTTCCCATGGTGAAGTGTTCTGGCGTCTCTGTTATGGTGTGGGGTGCATTTTCCTGTCATGATTCAGGTCCACTCAACCCCTTAGAGGGCAAGGTAAACGCCAATAAATACAAAGCCATTGTGAGTAATCACCTTCATCCTGTGGTGAAGCATTTCTATCCTGACGGGAGTGGTCTCTTCCAGGATGACAATGCCCCATCCACAGGGCATGAGTGGTCACTGAATGGTTTTATAAGCATGTAAACCATATGCCATGGCTGTCTCAGTCACCAGATCTCAACCCAATTGAACACTTATGGATTGGCCCAGATTCTGGAGTGGCCCCTGAGACAGTGTTTTCCACCATCAACAAAACACCAAATGATAGAATGGTGCTGCATCCCTCCAGTAGATTTCCAGACACTTGTAGAATCTATTAAGACACTTTATGTTGGTGTTTCCTTTATTTTGGAAACACCATCTTTGTATGCGTCGCATTAACTTCTGTTTTGCATTTCACATTTAAACACGTACGAACACACATGTGTCTGATTCTTTTGGTGAGAGTCTGCACAGCAACGGCACCTGGTGAATAGCATGTCTGAGCCATGACTTCTAACGTGTCTAAGCAGGACGGCTGGCTTAGGGAGGTTTCAATGGATAGCACATGCTAGGTTGATTGCTGAGAATCCCTGAGCTCAAAATTCCACCCTGCAGTTGATTTTACCCTTGTAAATTTGCCTCAGTGTTTCACTAGTGAACTGAAATCTCAAAATCAACTCTTATAAAGAAATAGCCTTCAAGAACTGGTCTGTCGGTGCCCTAATTCAAGATATCTGTTGCTTCCTTTTTTATTGTAACTTTTGTTTCTTACATTTAAGTACCTTGATCAAGGGTACAGTGGTGGGGCCCTGCTTGAGAGCTGAACCTATGCAAGAACCTAACACGTCTCATAACCAGGATACCACAGCACTGTAAGGGAGTGCAGAGGAGTGGATCCATGCCTCATGCTCACTCTAGCAGGACTGTCTCCAACCCTGGGCCTGGAGAGCACAGGGTCTACTGGTTTTTGTTGTTACACAGCGCTCAATTTATCCATTTAAATCCATGTATTTATCCGGAAGACCCTGTGGCTCTCCAGGACCAGGGTTCCGAACACCTGGTCCAGACTTTAAGACACACTGTGCAGACACAATGCCTACTGGGGATGCACAGAATGCAAGGTGAGGTCTTTGCATTGCTGCACAGTTGTGAGTCGAGTGTTCCACAGCAGCCAGACCTTCTCCCCAATATCATAGAGCCAGACCCCCCTCAACCAGGACCACCAGACCCCCCGGCAACCCTGCCCAATATCACCAGAACTGTGACATTCCTCTGACCTACTGAGGCCACCGTGGCAGACAGGTGCACTGACAAGCCATGCCTGTCGGCTACATCTCATCCATTAAATAGAGGGTCAAGGGGCGCAAGGAAAACAAGAGCTTCAGTCTGGAAGCCCCAGAGAAAGGTCACGGGCAATCAGAATCCAGGTTCAAAACAGGAACAGCAAGCCTGCGAATATGGACAGGAGGGAGGAGGATGGGGATGCAGGCGACGAGGAAAACCAGGGCAAAGATCTAATCCACAAATTGGCTGATTGGCCTCGACCACACTCTCTGGTGCATCCACCATTTTTGTCTCTTCAGGATATAATTACATGGATTTAAGATAAGTGTAGCATCTAAATAGAGTAAAGCCCTGTTCTTCCTCAGCGTTGAGCTGGTTGGCTGGAAGACCTTGGTGGGAGTTGGGGGTGGGTGGGTTTAGTTATTGTAGAATTCAAACTGCCTTCAGCTCCTAAATGGAAACAGGCTGGCTGTAGAGGCATGGAAAACTCATCTGTTTTCGGTAAACCACCCTGAGAGACAAGGCCTCTAGCTCCAGGACAAGGGGATACAGTGTCATCTCTACACAAAGGACACCCAGACAGAGAATGTTCACTGGTTGCTGCTGCTCTGTGACAGACTGCTCGTTGAACCACTGCCCTCAAACCACATTCATGTTCTGGAAAGTGTATGCAGTCAGTGCACTTTATCATAACAGCTCCTGCTAATTAAGCACCGTGTACGTACATTATTCTTTCAACCCTTCGCTGTCCTTAATTAAAAAATGACATACTGTATATATGTAATTATGGTCCAAAATACACATACATTTGTATCTTTTTTTCCACAATCTATGCATGAAATTACACACACTATCTAAAAGTGGTGATAACATTTTATGGGGATACTTTATTTTAAGTTACTTGATATTTAGCTTTGATGTACATGCAGTATATTTTGCAGTATATCTATATTTACAGTACACCAAAACACATTTCGAATCATTTAATTGTAAAATGTATTACTCTTAGTAAGGGGCTACATCTGTGTGTAGAAAAGTTGGGTAAATCCAGAAAAAAGTTCAAAGTAAGATATCAAAGTTGTGCAGCTGCAGTGGGTTGATTTGGGGGATGGAGGGGGGAGGGTTAGCAGACTGTAGGTGGAAGAGGAGACGAGTCTACAATGCTGCCCCAAGCTGTACCAGAGCTGCTCTTCCTGGTCAGTGAGGTGAGAACTGTCTGCACTCTCAAGAGTATTCCCCCAGCCAGACGGATTTCAGCGCAGGGAGGGGGTTCGGCAAACCTTTTAAGAAGAGCTCTAGAGAGGGGGTTCCTCTTCCAGAACACTCCCCTCAGCTCATATTTAATGCATCAACAAGCAGGCAGTGAGGAAATCATTAAGGTACTTTTTTTTGTATGTATGTGGTTACTGGTACATAGGTCATGTTTTTAAAGCAGGGTAGATGGGTGGAGGGATGCTTCTTAGAATCATGGATGCAGTTGGGGGACGACTACAAGGGAAGAGACGTGCATTGATCTCCCCCTCCTTTGAACTTGGGAGCGGAGGCTGTCTGCCGCTTTAGACGCCATCGCAGCAGTCATCGCCCAATGGGGAAGGCCGCAGTGATGCCCGAAACACACTGCTGCGCTTCAACGGCCAATCAGCTACTCAGAATAAGCCCTTCGCTGTTTGCTCAAAATCTGTCAGTATGCATTAACCTAGCAAACTGGTCAACAACACTATACATAGAGAAATAAGGGAGCAAAATCAAACATACGACACAAACTCTTGACACATACATCCCTCCTATGCCTCGCTTCAGCCAGGCTCTTGCACTTCATGTTAAATACTGTTCTTGCTATTCATTTGTATTTTAAATTATTTGCCTTTATTTTTGTAATATCCACTTAAATAAAAACAATGAGACCGGAGTACAGGCAAGGGAACTTTACTCATCCGATGCGGAGTATCACAACCCAAGCAACAACCTCCTGCGCATGACAGGTAAATTGGTAGCTGTCGTAATTATTCCATTCCTGCTTAGTAACAACATAGCAACCAGCATTACACATATGCTACACTCCTCCCCCATAGTCTAAACTTCCAGCCAACAAAAACCAAAACACATTTTCCCATATGCAAAACAAGAACAAATGCATAAACATAACATTCCTAACTAGTGGTTTAATAACAACCAATCAAAACTTCTGAACAACGTCCTGTGTAATATCTCTGGTTGCAACCACTACTCAGAGATCAAGCCTTTGGGGTGGGTGTCGCTGATGAACCGGGTATCTTCACTCAACTTGAGCGTCTGGCGGAGGGCCAGGTGGTGGTGGTAACTCCGGCTCTGTCACGTCGAAACCTACAATCATGAGCAAAGTCCAGTGGGACAAAATTGCTCTCCTGGTGTAGGTTACACTGTGTAGGTTAAGGGGTCCTTGCGGTGCAGAATCACACCTTAAGTCCAACAACGCCCAGGGTGTCTGAAATCACGCACACATACCCTCTCCCCCTCACTGAAGTGTCTGACAGGCTTTGCACACTTGTCATGTGCTGCTTTCTGCTGGAGCTGATGCTTAACCACAGTGCTTGACAAGTCTGGCTTCGGCAATGTCAGGCAGGTGCGTGGCTGGCGTTTCAGAAACAGTTCTGCCGGGGTACGTTCAGTCACTGTGTGGGGTGTGTTACGGTAACTGAACAAAAAGCGAGCCAGCCTCTGCTGAATTGGCACCGATTGAACTTCTGGTTTAGTCCAGGCTGCTTTAAAAGTTTGTACGGCTCTTTCAGTTGCTCATTTGAGGCTCGGTGGTAAGGCGGGGACAGTGTGTGTCTCACTCCATTGTTTTTTAGGAACTATCATCCGCTATCATCAGTTTAGTTGGAAACACCTCCATCCATTTGAAGTGGACATCCACAACCACCAGGTAATGCGGTTTGTCAATTTCAGCATAATCCACATGAATGTGCTCCCATGGTGCAGTTGCCCAGGACCACGGATGGAGCGGTGCCACAGCATGCATGTTGCAGACTGCTTCACAGGGTGTGCACTGACCGACAAACTTTCCTGTTCCAGTCCAGGCCACCACAAGCAGCTTCGTGCAAACGCTTTCATTCTAGTGATACCTGGATGTCCGTCGTGCAGATCAGAAAGTAGTCTCTTCCTGAACTTGGGAGGCAACACAACTCTAAATCCCCAGAGCACACATCCTAGATCAGTGGACTGTTGGTCCTTCTTGTCTATGTGTGGGCGAAGGTTGTCATCCTTCACATAATTTTGCCATCTGGCCAGGGTAAGATCCATTACCTTAGAAAGGACCGGGTCCCATCTGGTTTCTTCTGCTATGTCCGAAGCAGAAAGAGGCAGCTCATCAATGAGTGACACCTAGAACAGTGCATCGACCTCTTAGTTGTCAGAGACACTTTCACAGGGCAGCCGTGATAATGCGTCAGCATTCACATGGTCACCTGATTTTCGGTATGCAATCTCAAAATTATGAGCTAAAATGATCAAAGCCCACCGTTGCATGCGAAGTGCGGCCAGGGTGGGAACAGCAGATTTCGGCCCCAGGATGGCCTGGAGAGGCTTATAGTCAGTCAGCGATTGGAATTTTCTTCCATAAAGGAATCTGTGAAATTTCTTGACGCCAAAAATGATGCTCAAAGCCTCTTTCAATTTGAGCATAGTTGCGCACGCTGGCTGGAAGAGTTCTTGAGGCAAATGCAATTGGGAGTTCTTCACCTGATGGAAGAATGTGTGAGTTGACAGCTCCGACTCCTTGTGAAGATGCATCACATCAGCTTCTTCTCCAGATCATAATGCGCCAGCCACTTGTTCTGTAGTAAGCGTTTGCAAATCTTGAATATCTGTTCGCATTGGGAGGACCATACCCATTTGGTGTTGACTTGAAACAGCTGGTGAAGTGGATGGAGCAGTGTTGACAGGTTTGCCACAAACTTGCCATAATAATTCAGGAGACCCCAAAATAATCTAGGCTCGGAGACATTAGTGGGCGCTGGTGCGTTGACAATGACTTTCACCTTGTTGTCTGTTGGGTGGAGACTTTTTGCGTCAATCCGGTATCCAAGGTACTCCACTGAGTCCTTGATAAACTCACACTTGCTCTATTTCATTCTCACGTCACATTCTTCCATCTTGCCCAATACCTTATCCAGTATGACTAGGTGTTCTTCCATCGTGAGTGCTGAGACTAGAATGCCATCCAAGAAACACAACATTTTCTATGCCATGTAAAATCTGATCCATCGTTTTCTGAGAAATGGCTAGAGCTGTCGCAATTCCACAGGCCAATTCCATCGTATCGGAAAAGGCCCTTGAGGGTATTGATGGTGAGGGTATTGTTCTGAATCAGTGTCCAGCGTCAGCTGCTGATAAGCAAAGGACAAATCCAGTTTGCTAAAAACTTTACCATCTGCCAGGGTGGCGAACAGATTGTCCACGTTCGGCAGTGGGTATTCTTCAGGGAGAATGCACTGATTTACTGAGACTTTGTAGTCTCCGTACAGTCTGACGTCCTTGTCTTTCTTAGGAACAACAACTAATGGAGACGCCCAGTCACTTCTTTCCACCTTTGAGATGATGCCATTTTTCTCAAGACATTCTCAAGAGCTCGAGTCCCAGGGCGACATCACACGCCTTCTTGAAAGTTAGGTCAGACTCCGATAAAAGCCTTCTATGATAAGCCTCCCCTGAGGGGCCACATACAAACTGATCATGAAGAGCGTCCTCCAGGAACAAACCAAACTCACATGAATTTGCTAATTTCTTCAAAGCAAGAATATAATCTGCAATAGTTTCTCCTTGAGCCTGCTGAAGCGTTCGGCAATTAGAATGGGCTTGGGCTTGAAATGTGCGTATATGACAGGTCCACAGCTAGCTTTCTTTGGCTCTATGAGACTCTTCAGCAACCCATATTCAGTCGGACCAAAGACGCTAAGAGAAACATCTGTTTTCTTCTCATCTTTAATTTCATTCGCAGCCATCCAACGCTCAAAACCTTCCAGATAAGAATCAAAATCTTCTTTTGCAGATTTAAACTCCGGTACACGTCTAATTGTAGCTATCTTTCCTAAATAACTTCAGTCCTGGGTCGGTATTCACAAAGCATTTTAAGGGTAAAAGTTGGTCCTAACTCGGCAATTTAGAAGCAACTCCGAAAAATAATGGGCGTGTCACTCATAAATGCAGGACTCCTAAGTCCAGGAGAAGTTCGAAGCAGTCAAGAGGACTTCTAAGTCGCTAAAGACCTACTCACAGCGATCCGAAAATCTGCTGCTGCCGGCAATCGTCGTCGCAATCGCGTCAACACTTTGGAGATATTGAATAATACAGAGCTCATAAAAAGGTACCGCCTCAATCGCGAGGGCATTATGATAGTAGTAGAGCTAGTCAGAGGTGCAATCACATCACCAACAAACAGAAACAACCCTATACTGATAGTGATGACTAAGAGACTTGCCGTGTTACCTGGGAGATGTGGGGTGGGGGTGGGGTGTTTCTGATCTATAGACTTGGACACTTTTTTGACTTGCTTTGACACAGACTGTTCTAACTGTTCAAAAGATGATGGTTTTATTGAGGTGTACTTTTGACTTTTATTTAAATCAAATAAACTTATTTAAACTTGTATTTAGATTAATTTAACATCACAAAATATCTCATCAGTGTACTTGTAGTTTTGTGCATGTATTGCTTCAGAACGGCATCTGTGTCATCAAACTTTCACGTTTGTTGCTTCTTCTTAGATCTGTAGCCCTCTCTATTCCCTCTGTAATGTAGTCAAATTGTGCATTGTTATCGTTGAATGTCCATTACTTTGTCAAATCTCGGTCGAAGTAGACCTCTGCCTACGGTTCTATATGTACTGTAGCTGTCAATGGCCTCACAGATGCTGCAAGAATAAAGTTGCAAGCAGAACCATCAGCATATGATTTTCGTTTTTTATTCACATTCATTACATTACATTACAGGCATTTAGCGGATTATTTTATCCAAAGCGACTTACAATAAGTGCATTTAACGTAGGTAAGCAAGAGAACTGCTAGTCACCGGAAATCATAAGTACATCTCCCTACTAAACAAGCATCCAAGAGCATAACCAGTGCTGAGGTAAGTGCAAGAACAAATCTATCTTATCTGAAGTTACATTACATAATCAATTAATCACATAATTACATGTTGCGAAGGCAGTGAGCATTTGGACAAAGATATCTCACATTCCGGGTCAAAAATATCGCATTTCACATCGACAGATTTCAATGAAATTTCACCAGAAACAAGATAAAATGTTAAATTAACGTCATGGATACCTTTTATTTAGTCCTGAACTTGCGATATATCATTTTGAAAGCACTAAACACACTTTCGGAGGACTTTTGGCAGGATTTCCTTCATCTTCGCTACTGCTTGGAGGCAGACATCTTGGAAGCTAGTTCCAAAAAGCGGCCACCTTATTGGTCTAGCGGGATCACGTGACGGCCGCTTCACCACTCGTCAACAAACTATCGATTACGCCCAGGACGTACTAGTACCGAATTTAAACACTGATTATAAAATAACTGCAGGATTCCACGAGTAGAACTTTTTTTTTTCTCGCTCAACACCAATAGATATTTTTTATGAATCAAAAAAGTTTGATGGGAACGAGATGAAACGAAAAACGGGTTCACCTTATGGCCTATTTGTGAATAGGTTTTAAGAGGGGACGCTCAGCAAGAATGTTTTAGTGCGATTCAGGAGTACTTCTAGTGGTAAGATAAAATGCTTTGTGAATACCGGCCCTGATATTTATTTCCACTGTGCCAGGCTAATTACGTTCATTCCTAGGTTAATTCCTAGGTTCATTCCTATTCCTAGGTTCATTCCTAGGTACCACCGTTTCACCACTAGTGGCCGGTAGCGCTTCGTCAAGACAGTGCCAACTCCGGTCGCGGAAACTAGCAAGCTAGCAACGTTTCTTGCTCGTCAGTCGTGTCGCTCTCTGACGTAAAACTTCCGACATTAATTACACTTCCGGTTTAATTAATTTACAGTTCCAGTACTCACAGGACCTCCTGCATCCACATAACGTCCATTCCACAAGTATTTTATCCTTGTTGCCACTGTAATATCCACTTAAATAAAAACAATGAGACTGGAGTACAGGCAAGGACGAACTTTACTCATCCGCTGCAATCACAAGTATCACAACCCAAGCAACAACCTCATGCGCATGACAGGTGAACTGGTAGCTGTCGTAATTAGCTTGGCGGTATTCCATTCCTGCTTAGTAACAACATAGCAACCAGCATTACATTATGCTACAATTCTATCACAGATTTTTAATGTTCCATACGATATTGTACTCTGTTTCTTACTACTGTAAATTGTTTGTTAAACTCACTTATTTTCCTTTTCTTCCTCTTTTGTGTGACATTGTTTTCTACTTGTCAGCTATATGCATATATTGCCCCATTACAAATATGTTTGTCATGCCGATAAAGAAAACTGAAATTGAGAGAATCAAGGATGATGGCGCCAGCCTACACAGACAGCCATGCACCTGCGTCCCAAAAACCTCCTTGACCAATCCTTCATCTCAACACGTTTCTTACCCATCCTTCTTTCCTTCAGTCACACTGAGACCACCAGAGTCAGAACATCACCAGAGCCAGAACTCAATGGCGGCAATGTAGTGTAATGGTTAGGAAACTGGACTTGTAACTCAGAGGTTGCTGGTTCAATTACCAGGTGGAGCACTGCCGCTGTACCCTTGAGCACGGTACTTAACCTGAATTGCTTCAGTAAAATAGCCAGCTGTATAAATGGATTGTGTGTAAAGAAATGTAAAAACTGTGTAAGTCGCTCTGGATAAGTGCTAAGTCTGCTAAATGCCTAAAATATAAATGTAAAATGTAACTCACAGTCATCTGCTATTCTAATGTACTGTAGTGTTTAGCTGTCATTTTCAATACAGAACCGCTGCTCAAACAGCCCCCCCTGCAACCCCTTGTTTAAATAATTAACAAGCCTAATTACCTCAGCCAGCACCTCTACCGAACCAATTGATTGTGCTGTACCAACAGTAATACAGAGGGAGTTTACAACACAGATAAATAAACAATGAACAGTGTTTTCAGGAAATGGGGTGCGGTGTGGTGTGTGGCGCATGTTGTGGTATTTTTTTTATTTTCTGTTTAAATGCTTTTATTGCCCATTTTCTACCTATTTTTAGTTGCCAATTATACCCTCTCTTTTTCATGTCAATGACCTTCATATGAGAGGTCGCTGCCGTAGTCCTGAGACCGGTAGTGGGCGCTGTACCACCTCCTCCGAACCGCCACCCGCCACTGTAACCGTAACACACAGGACCACTCATATACGCAGCGATCTCATATCGGCTTCCCTCCCACCTCCCTGGGGCGGACAAAGAAAGTGAGGTAGCAACAGAACACATCTGACAACCTTCAGAGAGCTTTCATCTCCTTGGTAACCACAGTAGAGTGTGTGTGTGAGGGGGCCAGTATAGCCATGTACAGCTCTCACTACTGTTCAGAGAAATAATACATCATGAGCAGGAGACCCAAACCCAGATGGGCACTACTTGGACCCATGGGCAGATGTGGACAGAACACACACACACCCACACCCACATGCACACACACACGCACACTCACACCCACACACATAGACACACACACCCACACCCACATGCACACACACACACTCACACGCACATACACAGACACACACATGCACACACACACACACATACACACTCACACACACATGCTTAAACATGGCTTTTTCACAATGTACTGGTTATGACCCGTACACACATGGCTAGCACTGCGAAACCTGAACTGACCTCCAGAGTCTGTTCCAGACAGAAGTATCTGCACTCAAGGTCTTCTCTGCTTTCACGGTTCCACAGCTCCAGCTGCAAAACGTCATGCATTCATCAACATATATAAACACATTCAGCGGCTTTCTGTCCAAGCCGCTAGAAACCGACTGGAACACCAGGTTACGGGTATGCCAAGTCTTAACCAATGACTGCACCACAGGCCTCTTCCCTCTCCTCTGCTGTGACTCACCTGCCATGATATCACCCATGATATCATCTTCTATTGTATAGCCTATATGTACAGCACTGTCTTTTTTCCTGACATCATCCAAAGCACCCCACGTCAAACTTACATGGGTGATTTATTCCAGACTGAATCAAGCAAATTAGCCACTTTGTGTGAGGCAGCTTAGGGCCAAGAAGCAAAAAGGACCCCCCGTCCCTTTGTGGCACCGTCTTAAAAAAGCCATTACCTTGTGCCGAGTGACGTGATCTGAAAATAGAGCATCCAGGTCAAGGTGCATTATTGCAACATGAGTGTCAGTGTTGTCCGGCCATCAGAACATTACAATGAAGGGCGGGATTTCTTCACGGTCACAACGACACTCCCGCCTGTTCTGTGTGAGCGGGGTGGGGGGAGGCAGGAGGCGGGGAGCCAGGCGTTCGTTTCAGCCATTTTATCACTGCTTCCCTGCTGCTGTGTCAAACACCAACCGCGATTCTCAAAGCCTTCCCTCCTCCTCCTCCTCAGAGGAATTACATCACTGCAGCCCTGGCCTGCACTCATCCGTCACTTAGTGTCGATACGGAGACGGGGTGGGCGGGGCCTGGGCCCCGTGATAAAGGAGATGACAGCCGCCACAAGGAAAGCCAGCGATCTTCGCAGTTTTTAAAGCCCCGTCGCCTTTCGGTGTCGAGGAGAGCACAAACAACGGGGTTCGAGCGAATGTGACAAACGCAACGGTTTGAGGAAAACAGCGAGCGCCGCGATCGCAGCGAGCGCCGCGGAGACGGCATGGTGGGCTGCCGTGCGCCTAAGCGTTGTCATGTCAGTGCGGTGCCCAGTGACAGTGGTACAGAATGGAATTATCTCCCCCATTGGAGACAGGAGCACTCCTGGAGAAACGAGACAGGCAGTGAGGCAGTCCCACCCCCCCTCCGCCACCTCCCGCCTCGCGCTGTTTCAAACTTCCTCACAACATTTTTCTACCATGCTACAATGTATTATTATCTCTATTTCTCACATTTCTCACATTTCTCTATATTATCTCTACCACCTTAATACCAAATTGGAATTTAACATTTTGAATGTGTAGAAGCTACATCAGAGGATGTTTGTAACCCTGGTGACCTGTGACCTGTTGCAAATGTGTGTGCAAATTGTCTGCTAGCATGAAATGGAAAGGTGAGAAATTATGTAAAAATGTGGCAGGTCGAGTGACGATGCGGACTGGGGGGAAATTTGAAATATGCCTTAAATACAGAGAGAGAGAGAGCACTCCTGCTCTGGGTTTTCTGTATGAGTCACATTTGAGCTGCAGTTTGGGACAGTGGTCCACGCTCTCAAACAAATAAAAAATAAACAAATCAGAGCTCCTGACGAACATCTGTGTAGAGCCACATCTCCCGGTGATCCATCTTCAGCTCCTCACACACACACACACACACACACACACACACACACACACACACACACACACACACACACACACACACACACACACACACACACACACACACACACACACACACACACACACACACACACACACACACACACACACACATTCATTCTGCACCTGCTGCAAAGCTGTGGATCCCAGAATCAGGCCACTTGAACAATCAAAGATGTCTAGACATTCAGCTTTCCCCTGCTCATATCAAAGCCACCGGAATTCCCATTTCCACTACATCCACACTACAGCATTCCCATTCGCACGACATCCGCACTTCCACAATCTCATTCCCACGACAATTCCAGTCCAACTGTTCCCACTCCACTCCACTGGCACTCCGACATCCCCATTCCCACTCCATCAGTCAAACTGGAGTAGAGTGCCATCGCCCAAAGTAAATCCACATGGCAATAGATCAACTAACCTCAACCCATTTGCCTCTACCACAGCTCCTCATAAGCAGACCAACACACACACACACACACACACGCATACACACCAGTAGGACAGGACCTGCTGACATCAGGGGCAGAGGTGAGACAGTCTGGATTGGTCCTCCAGACGGCAGCAGTGTAGCAATGAGCTCACTGTGCATCGGACTGGCAATCTGTTACTGGACACATATGCGCACGTACAGACACACACAGGGTGATTTGGCAACTGTGCAGAATAGAAAGACAAAAGCAGCCATACCTTCTGCGGGAAATACTAGCTTCGGTTCAGCACGGAGGATGAAGAAATGCGCTCACAGACCTGCAGAGGGAGAGAGAGAGAGAAGGGAGGGGGAGAGAGAGTGAGAGAGGCAACAAGAATGGGAATACTGTTTTCAGTAGGGGTGTAACAGTACACCTATTCGTACCAAACTGTTTGGTGGAGGACTTTGGGTTCGGTACGCGCTGTGAACAGAACGAATGCAATCTTGCTTTAACCGCCAACGCACGTGCAAAACTTTGTTTGTGTGCGGCTCCAGCGTATTGATGGACATTTTTTTAATTTAAGAAAGAAAGATATGTGCCTTACTTTGTTCAGTAAATTATGGCCAATTAGCCACTGTTTACGAAGTTCTTAATAAATGAAAAGCAATTTTATGTTTTGCGTTTCTTTTCCCCCCCCCCGCTGTACCGAAAACGTACCGCGCCGTGACTTCAAAACCTTGGTATGTACCGAACCGTGATTTTTGTGTACCGTCACACCCCTAGTAAGTAAGTAAGTAAGTAAGACTTTATTTATATAGCACCTTTCATACAAGAATTGCAGTTCAAAGTGCTTTACACAGAATGCATAATCAGAGAAGATTAAAATATATATAGTGCAAGATCAATTTAGTAGTGCAAGTCAGAGTTAATCAAAAGCTTTGGTAAAAAGATAGGTTTTAAGTTGTCTTTTGAAAATGTCTAGTATCCAGTGTCTCCAAACAATCCTACACAAGCAGTGGGTGGCCATCTATAGCCCTAACCCCACACGCTGTACCTTGTATCAATCAATCAATCAATCTTTATTTTTGTATAGCGCCATTTACAAACAGGTTGTCACACAGCGCTTCACAATTGGCATTTTCCAGAGGGAATCAAAAAACCAGAAAACCATTGGAGCCAATGTGGGAGACTGCAAAATTATTCCCTGACCCCTTGTATCCCACACCTTATACCCCGTGCCCCATACCCCACACCTGAATCCCGTACCGCCGTACGGTTTGTGTGGTGTGTGTGTGTATGTTTGTTCAGGGTTTGTGTGTCTGTGTGTGTGTGTGTCTGCGTGCATGTGTGTGTAGGGGGGTGTTAAGGGAGATCAAATAACGTGGTGGGCTAAGCCTTGGATGGCGGAGAGAGAGAGAGAGAGAGAGAGAGAGATCGCACAGGTGAATGGCAGAGTGAGCAAGAGCAGGGGCACAAGCTCAGGGAAATTTCTAGAAGCAGGATCAGCAGATCTCAGCACTGCTGGAGTTTACAGTCAAAATGCCACGGCGCACGCAGGGTGCACACACATTCTGCCTCACATCTCATCGGTCACACGCCAATACCTACAGATTACTCCCATAATTCACCTCGCCCGCGCGGCTTACGCTTAACACTGCATCTGAATGGCAGCCAATCAGAAGCCGGCTGCAGTACACCCACGCTCTGGAGACCCGCGACCCATTTCGCACGCAAGCGTCCTCCAGCGACCGGCTCGGTCGTCCATCTCTCTAATGCAACCAATGTTTATTTCCCGTAATTCATCACATCGCCCGGGGCCACCCTCACTCGCCCTCGTAGTGAGATGCTCACAGCACTGGGCCTGCTTTTTCCGCGTCGCGGTCAGCACAACTGTCACCTTCATCTGGGGCTAACGCCTGACTGGAACATTACCACAACGCTGCGGAAACATCCCAGAGAGAATTCTTCCTCCGGGTCCCGAGGAGGACTGGTAGGAGATTAAAGTCAAAGCGCACTCCTCTAGGGGTGTAATGAGGGGATGGGGAGCGTGTGGCAGCACTGGGTAATTGCAGCGTTCAGGCCAGGGCTGACAGGAACACAATGGCCTGTGGAGAGAGGTTCCTGGTGATGTCAGCACTGCTGAAACATCCCTTGCTTCTTTCTTTCTTCCTCTCTCTTTTCTTCTTTCAATCCCTTTTTCAAAGACACCTCCCCACTCTCTCCTGCCTCTGGGTCTGTGTGTCGCTTCACCGTTGTGGAGGTAGTTCCTGCCGTGCTCTGGAGTCTCAGGGGACTGGCAGGATGTCGCCACTGTGGGAGGTTGTGTGTGTGTGTGTGTGTGTGAGAGAGAGAGCAGGAATGTGTGTGTGTGTGTGAGAGAGAGAGCAGGAGTGTGTGTGTGTGTGTGTGTGTGTGTGAGAGAGAGCAGGAGGTTGTGTGTGTGTGTGTGTGTGTGTGTGTGTGAGAGAGCAGGAGTGTGTGTGTGTGTGTGTGTGTGTGAGAGAGAGAGCAGGAGGGTGTGTGTGTGTGTGAGAGAGTAGGAGGGTGTATGTGTGTGTGTGTGTGTGAGAGCAGGAGGGTGTGTGTGTGTGAGTAGGATGGTGTGTGTGTGTGTGTGTGTGTGTGTGTCTGAGTAGGAGGGTGTGTGTGTGGGAGGGTGTGTGTGTGTGTCTGTGAGAGTAGGATGGTGTGTGTGTGTCTGTGAGAGTAGGAGGGTGTGTGTGTGTGGGAGGGTGTGTGTGTGTGTGTGTGTGTGAGTAGGATGGTGTGTGTGTGTGTGAGAGAGTAGGATGGTGTGTGTGTGTATGTGGGAGAGAGCAGGAGAGTGTGTGTGTGCGTGTGTGTGTGTGTGTATGTGTGTGAGAGTAGGATGGTGTGTGTGTGTGTGTGAGAGAGAGTAGGAGGGTGTGTGTGTGTGTGAGAGAGAGAGAGCAGGAGTGTGTGTGTGTGTGTGAGTAGGATGGTGTGTGTGTATGTGGGAGAGAGCAGGAGTGTGTGTGTGCGTGTGTGAGAGAGAGAGAGCAGGAGTGTGTGTGTGTGTGTGTGTGAGTAGGATGGTGTGTGTGTGTGTGAGAGAGAGCAGGAGGGTGTGTGTGTGTGTGTGAGGGTGTGTGAGAGAGTAGGATGGTGTGTGTGTGTGGGAGGGTGTGTGTGTGTGTGTGAGAGTAGGATGGTGTGTGTGTGTGGGAGGGTGTATGTGTGTGTGAGAGAGAGCAAGAGGGAGTGTGTGAGAGAGCAAGAGGTGTGTGTGTGTGTGTGTGAGAGCAGGAGGGTGTGTGTGTGTTGGAGGGTGTGTGTGTGTGTGTGAGAGAGATCAAGAGGATGCATGTGTATGGAAGGGTATGTTTGTGTGTGGGCCTGTGTGTGGAGGTGGGTTATGTGTGTGCGCGTTTGTGTGTATGAGAGAGGGAGGGTGCGTGTGTGTGTGTGTGTGTGTGTGTGCGTGTATGACAGAGGGAGGGTGCCTGTGTGTGTGTGTGTGTGGGAGGTTGTATGTGTGAGAGGGGGAAGGTGCGTGTGTAGAAGGGTGGGTGTGTAAGAGGGGGAGGGTATGTGTGTGTGGGAAGGTGTGTTTGTATGTGGGTGTGGGTGTGTTTGTGTGTGTGTCTGGGGGGATTGGCATTTTTCTTCCACAATTAGTGTGGTACCCATTGTGTCCAGTAAGACAGGCTTAGCCAGGGTGTGTGGCCCCCGCTGTGACAAAGACAACGCTTGGGACCCCCTTCTGGGGGCAGGGACCGGGGTGGAGACACGAGACCACCAATTAGTCTGGTGTGAGACGTGTGTGCACGTGTGCCTGTACGTATCATATGTGCTGTGTGTGTGTACTGTATGCATATGTATGTGTATATGTGTGTGTACAAGTACGTGCTGGTGTGTGCATGTGTATACATGTAGTTACTCCTGCCCGTGTTCAATGATAGGTTCTTGTCTTGTCTTAACAAAACTGCCCAGTTGTACTCCGCCACTCTGTCAGCCAGTTTATTTATGAATGATGCATCTCCACAGTCCTACACAGCATTTTCAGCACCCTGCACACAAACACGCCTCATTCAGGGCTTTGTCTCTCAGTGCATCCCTCTCAGCGGAGAAGCCTTATCAGAGGAGCAGGACAAAGCATGGATAAGGATTCCTCTCTACAAATCCCCATTTTTCTTTGCCTGCAGGTGGGGAGAGAGACAAAGGATATTTGACCAAATCCCCCCCCCTGTCAGCAGCAGGCGTAGCCCCCACCCGCCTAATTCGGCCTTCAAACACACATACAGAGCGGTTTCAGAGGCTGCTTTAGAGTCTCCAGAGCGATGTCCGTTTGTCTAAATATACCCCAGAGCCCTGCCAGTGTTCTGCGGTGACAGGACAGACTGACTCATGCTGTCCACTGGCTGGGCAGGACCCCACATTAGACAGAGGTGCCATGCAGCCTCTAGGGAGCCTGCGTAGCAGCGCATTCAGAAATATGGTGCAATTGTGGCCCAGTCATCATGGTGTGTGTGTGTGTGTGTGTGCGCGTGTGTGTGTGTGTGTGAACACGAGTGTGTGTTTGTGTACAGTATATATGTGTGTGATTGTCGCGCGCGCGTGTGTGCGTGTAGTGTGTACTGTATGTATACGTGTGTATCTGTGCATATGCGGGGAGAGGCATGACTCAGTCGCTGGCGTTGTTTGGTTTAGCCACAGGCCAGTAAGGGACTGAAAATGAGTCACCTAAAGTCAGCTTGGCTACGATCGCTTCCACACAGCCGCCTCGCAGTCTCAATACGCCCCGGGAGGGAAATTCATACATAAACAGTAAGCAGATGAAGCCATAAAGGTTGTGGGAAAAACAGAGACAGTGTGGATTGTAAGAGAGGCAGCGAATCGGTTTGCTCTCTGTAGCATTTTCTTCAGCACACAATTCAGATCAAACAGGCCCTGCAGCCCAGAGAGAGAGAGAGAGAGAAAAACTCCCAATAAACTAAATTGCAAGCCCAACGGTGGTGGGGAAGTAAGGGGCTAAGGGCAGAACCTCTCTCCTGTTGGGAGATTGGGGGCTCTCAATAGAGAAGCACACCACTTACACTCACAGAACACAGTGGCTGCTTCAGCCTCTAGCTCTCTTCCCCTAGCCCTTAACCCGGCCCTTCTATACCCACTGCACTCAGGCATGCAACCTCACTGGCTACAAAGGGAAAAGGTATCCCACAATGCTCTGCGTCCCATGCCACAAGTACATACGGTTGGAGACAAACCCAAGGAAGGTTTAAGATGCCGGAAGCAGGAGCGTATAAGCGTAAGAGTGAGTCTGAAAGCTTCACGGGCACTCAGCACTCCAAAATTCTCCCACGAGGGTTGCCCTCCACGTGGTGTCAAGCCCACGTCACCCCCACTGGGCCGTGTGCAGTGAGCGAGAGGGGCAAGGGGGCATTTCGAGGAGCAGGCCGGGGTCAGAGGCTTCTGTCAAAGGTCTTCCAGGGTGTAAGTAGGTGGTAGCACCCCCAAGGCACTGACGCAGGATCGATCTCGCTCTCTTTACGTAACAATGACTTGATTAAAACAACGGGTGGGGTCCGATGGTCCGGGATCAGCACGCGTGGGTGCTTGAAGATATGACGGGGACAGCACTGCAATGGACCTCAGTCGTGGCTCTGAACTTCGAGAGTAGGCCTGCTAACCCCTCCCCCCCTCCCCCCCCCAGCCTCCAGCAGCCAGCTGTTCCTCCCACCTTAATCCTCTAACCCCACTCCCGGGAAAAGAGAAAGAAAGACCGCACCCGAGACTAGCCTGTGGCTCCACTTCTACCTGCTGGAGGGGTATTAGTGGTTCCACTGCATTATCCTTCCGCTTAACAGGTGCCTTTATCCAGAGAGAATTGCACAACTGACATTTTCACTGCTTTGGTACATCTATCCGTGTAATCCTAAATCCTAAATGCACAGCTACAGCACCCCTCTTGGGATTTGAGTTGGGATTTTTCCCTCTTGGGAACTCTGAGTTGCAAGGCCAGTTCCGTAAGAATTACACTGCATACTGTACACAAACACACCCCAAAACCCTAATGAGACAACTGAGAAAGAACTCTCGCCCTCAAATGATAGAACAGACGCGCAAGAAAAATGATTATTTTTTTGAGAAGGTTCCAAGGTAATCTGTGCTGAAATGCGTTTTTTTACGTAAACACTGGGAAATAAAGCACCAAATCCCCGCGTGAAGGATCCGTACGCTTCCTCCTTGGTGCATCTGCTTCATGTAATTATTCAAATTATAGAGGACGGACGTCTCCTTCCCATCAAGGGTGTTTTTTGGGAGTTTTTTGGCGAAGATATATCAAAGCTTTAGAACAAAGGGGATGGTTCCCTTTCAAACCCTGACAATGCTCAAGGTTTAATTTGTCTTATTAGTGTGCTTGGAAGCACAAATAGTACTTGGTATCATTGGACTTGCTCTCTTAAATGTGAATCATTTCATCTCTTTGTTCATCGATCTGGAGACCTTGAACCAGACCTCAGGACACTCAGACACTTAGGTTCTGGGTAACTTCAAGTTTATGACACAAATTTTGTAAAGGTCAACAAATTGCCAAATGGTGGCTACAACCCAACAGGTGAGTGGTGTCCGGGAAAGAAAATTACATGTAAAATAATTGTGTCATACAATTGCGAGTCACTGCATTTGAAGTACTTCTGTAGTTCAGCGAGGCAATGAGTACGTGTCCTGTCATGGATGGTCGAGAGAGGCTGGAACCAAACCGCCATATTGTTCTTCTTTCATCTGGTAAAAAAAAAAAGACCACATTATAGCTTTTAAATCCTTCAAGGCCCAGGATATCGTCCCCCACTAATGAGGATTTTCAGATGCTTCCTGATGAGTTTATCTAAAGCAGCCTTTGCACTCAGTTGACCTCCCTTATGCTAATCAGTCCCGTCAGCGCACAGATAACAGACCCCACAGCGCACAGCAGCCCTTTCTGTACCTTCACAGCGATGAGGAAATTATCAGAGGTATCATCTCTGATGAGGTTACGTTTCTCGATCCAGTCGCAGATGTTCAATGCGACTGGGAAGATTACACCACTGGCGCCAGTCGCAAACTCTATGTGACAGCAAGACTCGTTGAGGATAGGATCAGCAAAAGAGCAAGAAGAAAGCGGCCATAGCAAACGTAATCCGTGCCATGAAAGCGCCTTGAACACACAGACCCATGGGAAGCACGTTTGTCTGAAATAAAGTCGAGGGGAACCTGGAAACACAAGTCTTACGCAACCGCACCGAATGCGCTTGCACGATGTGCAGATTTTTTTTTTTTAATGAGAATTATGATGCTCCAGAGTTGAGGACAATTGCAGTTTTACCCAGTTGACCAACACTTACAGAGTTTCTAGGGCTGAAAAATTCAGTTGTCATTATCAGCCAGATCCTGGAACAAATATAGAACGGGCAAAATGAAACTCAGGGAAAGTGTTTAGTGTCACATAGCAGGCCCACGCCAGGTCAATGGCCTCTACAAGGGATCATTCACTAACGCTTGGCCCATCTACCTAAGCTCTTTCCCTGAGGGAACCCCCCTTTGGACCTCTTAATGCATGAACTCTGCATGTTTCCCCTACACAAAGAAGCCCGGCAGATCCTGAGTTGGGGGGCAGACACGCCTGACCCCCAGGTTTGAGGGCACATTGGAGCACTCCCCCACCCCCACACTCTGGATTTCTCAGGTCACTGGCAAGCCTGCCCTAATTAACAACCTTAATATCTTAACTGCAGTTGACGGGGACACTGTGATTCTCACCTCCTGTTCCATCGCAACGCCCTGTGTCTTGCCTCTCTAATCCCAGAAACCTTCAGACCCAGGGCAAAGCGGAAGGGAAAACAATGTGGTTGGAAATTCACCCGCTAAATTCCAATTTCAGCTTAATCGCACCGAGAGCTAACTTGATTCAGTTCGGAGAGGGGTGTTAAGATACCGTTACCGCCGTCCGCATCCGGAGTGAGAGCTGGATGAGGCTGCGTTGATTTAATCTGACTGGTTTCCTTTGTCGGGGGGCCGAGCAGCCGCGGCGAGGTGTGAATAAAAGGGCAATCTGTTCAGCCCCGTGGCGCCGCCATCCAATCAGCTGCACCACGCACGCTGTCATGGGCTACGTGGTGCCCTTGCAGTGCAGCCCTTTTGGTGGCTGCTTTACCCTGTCTGCACGGAACACACTCCCAGCTCCCAGCCAATGAAAAGGAGAAGTCAGCCATCCGGCACCTGTGTGGGGGAGAGTAGGAGGAGTAGAGAGGGCTCATCTTGGCCCACAGCTAGATTGGATTTGACTGCGTTATCAAATATCTACATATCTACTTGCCGCCCTGTGAATGTTTCATGACTCGTGTCTGCTCGCCCTGCGGTCAAGGCCTCCGTACGACTCCCGAGGGCCGGGCCCTACGTTTCCCTCGTCCCCACGCGACCCTCTGCTAATTTGAGGAAGATAAACATTGAGACCAGATTTGGTCCCTTTCTGTTTGGGCTCTGGTAATCCCATAATCCCTTGCTTCTATCTGAAGTCACTAGCGCGCCAGCACGGGAGTCACTGCTCAGGACGTGGCCCGGTTCGGGCAAATCGGTCCCGGTGTGGGGGTGCAGGTAACGATCGATTACTCCACCCGACCCTACGCTCACACAGCTCCTCGGAGCACAAAAGGGGCCCGTCTCTGCGCTTGTGTCTTATTTCCGAGAGCGAGAGAAACGGAACGCGGACTAATTAGCCTCATCCTGGGAAATTGTGTATATAGGCTCAATGTGTTCTGGGCAGATTTTTTTTGCCCATTGTGTGGAGGCTAATTCTATTTTTGACTTCAACTCAGATTATGGAGCAGAGGACAGTGTCTGCACAAAGCCATGAGCCAAGCAGCCTTTAATGCAACCCACGTACTGTAACAGGAAGCCGTCTTCACCGCGATTGGGCAGAAAATTCAGATTCTGCTTGCATATAACATTAAGATTACTGAAGTTGAAATCCGTGAAAATGTTATCCTGCTAGATGTTCTGTGAGTGAAAAAAATTCAGTCCTGCCACAGGCTTTGATAAGACCCGTGAAATCGAATTATCCAAATCTCCCGTCATCAGACCATGCGGTGCAGACAATGACGAGAATTAAATGTCAAAATATATGAGAATGAGTGAGCTTCGTATCAGCACTGCTTACCAGCAAACACTCGGGGTAACCCAAATTATTAAACAAAGCAAAACCTGGAACGCTAGCATGATGCAACCAAAACACAAAACGAACTTGATGAGCAATGAATGCGTTGCTGCATTTTTTCGACTTTTTTACAAATGCATTGCCTGCCAATAGTGTATCTTGGGATTGAAGTTGAATTTGAGTGGCATCAGAATGAAAAAAATAGACGCATCTTCCCCACTTTTCCAATCTGGGTCGTTATTCACTTAACCGTCTACCAAGCACAATAGTCCATCATCTGTTGACAGCTGAAAACCTCTGCTCAGATCTGAGATGTGAATTTAGATCCATTTTAGATTAGAATAGTCAAGATCAAATATAAAAAATTCAACCCGCCCCCCCAATACTTTCATGCAAGGCAATGAATATTAAATAATATAAAATAATAGTGTGATCTCCTTCTGCAGGGTTCTTGGGCTTTCCTTAATGAATATTGATAACAAGAATGAAATTGGAATAAAATGCCAAAATCATACGTTTGAAAAAATGTACACTGATCAAAGTCAGGAATTTGTGATCCCATGGTCGAATAAAATACATATTTATTTTCATCTCGAGATTATACAGAATAGGCAAACACACAGCTGGCCAGATTCACAACGCAGCAGGACATCAAGAGTATAACACTGCGGTGCAATCTATAGCAGGGCTACTCAACCCCGGTCCTGGAGGGCCACTGTGTCTGCAGAACTACTTAACAGTGTTTCTAGTGAAGCACTTAACCACATTAAGCAAGTAATGATTGTTTTAATTTAACCACTTTAACGTTCCTCCCCAGTTCTGGGAGCGTTAGTGGTTTAAAGGGAGCTGGGGATCCTGCAAGATCACAGCCAAAGTACCAGGACAGTGCAGTCATCGCATGTGCACTTTCTGAATAGGTGTCCAAACAAGAGTCCCCAATCCTACAATAGACGTGTTGTAAGCCAGCACCCCCTCCCCCAGCCACCCCGTCACAAGAAAATGGCTCATGGAATATAGTGACATTTTTGAGACAGTGAGAGGCTGTGTGGCACTGTGGGATTGTGGGATTGCTTGACCTGTCCAGTCTCTTTGGATGTGGCGTGCCAGCATCTGTTTTGTCACTCTGTTATAGGCCATACGCAACCAAAGTGCAGCTCTTCCACTCAGGGAGCAAAGCTGCTGCCGCGCGGCTGGCGCAGTGGCGGCCGCAGGGTCGGCGTTAGCGGTCAGGAGGGACCGTGATGCGCTGTCGGTCAGACGTTGGCCAGTCCGTTCGGGGGAAGAGACGGCTTCAGAGACCCTGTCTCTCGGGATCGGAGCAAGCCCTGTGGCCGTAATGCCAAGCTCCATGTGCGGGAGAGGAGAGGGAGAGAGAGAAGGAGAGAAAGAGTCAGGGGGAGGGGGCGAGAGAAAGAGAGGAAAAGAGAAAGGGAGAGGAGGGAGAGGCTGAGATGGAAAAGGAGAGAGGGAGAGACGGAGAGGGAGAGGCGTGGAGGGGGTAGAGCAAGAGGCAGCCTCATGCCCCCGTGCCTGGGTCTAGCCCCCAGCAGCAGTCTGAGGGATTTCCTGCCCGGAGATAAGTGCCGCCTTAACAAATCACACGCAACGGAGCTCGAACGTCTGCGGCACTTAATGAGACAGACCAGAACGTAAAACTGTCTGCTAGACATTAAGCCCTGACAAAACACCACTCTCAACCGCACTGCCGAAAGTAGCGGACAAACTTGCTTGGCTGGGCCGAGGGCTCATAACAGTGTTATGGGCCTGACCATGTTGGCGCGCTGACGTGAGATAAGTCCACCCAAATTCCAGGCATGTGCTCTGTTGATAAACCAACGGTCAGTTACTTCTGACGAATCGTAATCACGCGTGGGTACAGCTCCGATTGGAGGTGATGATTAAAGGAGGCTGACAGCACCCGCACCAGCGCTCGAGTCTGGGAAAGGGGCCAGATCTCCTTTGGTTGGTTATGTGACCAAACTGTCCAAAACACAAGACCTGAAATGACTGGAAATCCAGCCCCTTCTCCTCCACAACCTCCTCAGTGATCATCACACCATAGCCCACCTCAGGCAGCCAGGCTAGAAAGTATATTTGGCTGTATGGGAGAAAATGGAAAAGAAAAAAGAAAAGTACAAGTAACGTACAAATCCAAGAACTTTGTATCCAACTATACACTCTGTTCTTTAGTAGAAAACCGCGCTACCAATTTGATACACTGTTCCTGAATTGAGAAGCTGCTTATTTTCCAGCCCCTGGTGCACTTTAAGGGGGAAGCCCCCTCCAGGAACAGAGGAGAACAGATTTTTTGTGTGGGGATGTCGGGACGACAGCCATGCGTGAACAATCCAACATGCAGACGTGGTGCCTTGGCTGCTCTCCACCTGCAAAATGCTCCTCACAGAGACACAAGAGTGATGCTCCCTTCACATGCTCTGCCACCGCTCTTTCTTCATTCTCCATTTCTGCTCTCTCTCTCTCTCGCGCCCTCTCTCTCTCGCTCTCTCTTTCAATTTTACAAAATGCTTTCTTGGCACGAAATACAAACCCAAAACAGTAAATATTACCAAAGCGTATACATTGACAAATATCACCAAACAACATACGGTAACGGTGTCAAATATACAACATTCAGGTTTGTGCGCGTAGAAAATGGAGACACCAAAAACACAAGACAGCTTACAGGGGAACGGTATGGAAACGATGTTCCCCCTTGCCCTTTCTTCTTTCAGCTGACGCATCAGGGGTCACTGTCCCTCAGGCTACGACTGGCCCTCTCCATCTCAGCTCCAGAATCTCTTGCAGCCACTGTAGTAATAACACTATCCCCATTGTGATGGGAGGGGGTTACCCCCCTCCGCTTCAATCTAATCTCTTTCCCAGAAACTCCTGTTTCTAATTTGGGATTCCAAACCACTGCTTCCACCCCTAACCCCATACCCCCCACAACACACACACACACACACACACACACACACACAAATAGTCTGAGCTTTATGGTCAGAAGGCTCTCTGTAGATCTGTGCTACGCAGCAGCTGCAGTCGGGCTGCGCAGGGGGCTGCAGGTCTGGCTATGTTGCCAGATCCACACTGAGAAGCAGAGCGTCCAGCTCATTCTGCCGTGGCTAGGGCTGTCCAGGACAGCCTCCCAAAATCCTAACAGAAGCAACACTCACTCACACATGGAGGGGGTTCAGCTCCTGGCCAGAGCCATTAAACTCAGGTCCTACCCACAATTCCAACCCCCCTCCCCACCTTTTTCCCTCCCTCCCACGCCCCTTCTCTCTCTCACTCCCCACTCCCTCTCTCTCTCTTCACCCCATGTTCTGAAGAGCGCAGGAAATTCCGCACACGTGAAATATTTTTCCCAGGGGCCGACTTACAACAGAGGCAATACAATTTGGGAGAAAAAGATGTGCAAAGAGGAGTGGCGAACGAAAGGAAGGGCTGAAACAAGAGAGTGAGAGAGAGAGGGAAAGGGAAAGAGAATGGGAGGGAGGGAGGGAGGACAACAATCGGGAGTGAGAGTCAGAGAGACGCAGCAGTAGAATAGAGGGAAGGGAGCAAGGGGAAGCCCGCAGGAGGAGGGAGGGAGAGGGAGACATAATATTAGGCCCTGTTCTAAGTGATCCTGAGAGTGCGGAGAGAGAGCAGAGACTGAATGTGTGTGTGTTCCCGTTTGTGGTTTGTGTGCAAGTATCTGTTTTATGTCTGCGCATGCGCCCGTGTATGTTTGTGTGTGTGTGTGTGTACGTACGCATGTGCGCGCGGCCATGCGTTTATGTGCGTGTTGTGATGTGGTGACACCAGGGCGTGTCAGTGGAGTCTCTAGCCTACGCCCGGCGGCGGACTCAAACTGTCTGCACGCGCCCGTGGTCTTGTGCGTGTTATGAGTCAGGCCTGTGGAAAAAGCGCGCAGTCCTCTCCTTCCGGAGACGTGGTTCCGACCGACGCCGCCGGCGTCTTCTATGCACCGGTGGTCCCTGGATGCAACTCTGCTTGGACCGAAAACCCAGGACGTTCCACTGAGTGGAACCGACCGGCAGGGGCACAGTGGCACTGGGGCCTCTAAAGCAGGCGCACAAGACAGATACAGACGGGCCCGGATCTCACTACTGCCTGTCTCCTTTAATCACAGTTCAAGGCCTCCACATTCAAGCCGGGAATCGCAGGAAACAGTGGGCTGGGGGAGTGCGACTTGTTGGGTGTGTGTGTGTGTGTGTGTGTGTGTGTGTGTGTGTGTGTGTGTGTGTGAGTGTGAGTGTGTTTGGGTGTGTGTGAGTGTGTGTTTGATAATGAGTGTGTTTGGGTGTGTGTGTGTGTGTGTGAGTGTGTGTTTGATAATGAGTGTGTTTGGGTGTGTGTGTGTGGGTGGTGTTTGATAATGAGTGTGTTTGGGTGTGTGTGTGTGTGTGAGTGAGTGTGTGTGTGTGTGAGTGTGTGTTTGATAATGAGTATGTTTGGGTGTGTGTGTGTGGGTGTGTGTGTGTGTGTGAGTGTGTGTTTGATAATGAGTGTGTTTGGGTGTGTGTGTGTGTGGGTGGGTGTGAGTGAGTGTGTGTGAGTATAAGCCAAGATTCCACTGTTGCCTTGGAGTGTGGATAGATAGTCCAACTTTGCCAGGGTGGTAAATGGCTTTGAATGAAACCAGTTCACTGAGACAGCAGTTTTAGATGACATCAGGAAAACAGGTCAGTTGTAATCAAATCGAAATGTCCGGGATCAGGAGAAGGCCTTGTTTAAGCTCTGATTGAATCAGATAACGCAGTCGACAAAGATAAACAGAGGCACCGAGAGACATGAGGAACAGAAATAAAACTCTCAGTCCCTCTGATGACACGAGGCTCCACTGTCCCAGCATGCATTCTGCCTGAGAGTAGTGTCCTAATGAGACAGTGTGGAATTCAATTAAAGCACTGTGGGAATTCTGAGTTTCAGGACCATATAACTGATAATTAGCCCATTTATTTGTATTGCAGGCCAAAACTAATGGGCACTTAAAATTCATAAACGATCATTAGAGATGTTCTGATGCGTGTACTGAAATGGGAGATTATTTCTCCAAAATTAGGCTCATGATATTTTGTTTTCTCGCTTTTGAGAACACACACCAAAATGTCTGCCAAGCAGTTAAATTCCCTACATCCCTTAAGAAAACGTACAACACAATAAGGAATTTCTATTTTAATATACATTTTGAAAACATAAATCACTGTTGTTTTCACAAATTACATTATCCCTTTATTTAACAGATGCCCTTCTCATGAGCGATTTAAATACATCACATCTTATATCATGCCCATTCATACAGCCGGGTATTAACTGAATCAATCCAGTTTAAATAACTTGCCTAAGGGCACAGTAGCAGTGTCTCATCCAAGATTCAAAGCTAAAACCTTCCGGTTACACGCTGAGCTCCTTCTCCATTTATCTATAGTCCTACACAAGCGCAACGTTATGCATACACCAGTGAAGTCATTTGTGAATATTACATAACGACGCGTAACGACATAAGAAAGTGGCAATGATTTATGCCCGTAATACGCGACGCTCATTTTATGTTTAGAAACTATGCTTAAAAATGTATTAAAATATACTCCATCACATTGACACAGTTTTATGTATATTACATTTCCACTAGAGCTGTAATAACATCGGCCCTGACTTCAGCGAAAGTCTGGCGTGTCTCAGCGGTGGCTGCGCTAAGCACGGTAGAGCGGCCGCGTAACAGGGCCTTTAACCGAGTTACCGAAATAAACTCCAATAAGTCGTGCTCTTATTTGGCTTGGATGGCAGCCACGCGCCATAGAAAACGGGGGCCCTCCCCTTCCGTGCCCCGGACCGCGGGAGCGATCACACGCTCCGGTCTGCGCGCTGACTCCGCAGCTTCCGAATGAGGCGATATCTCTGGACCGGTGCCGTCCACGCGACGCCAGTCTAACCCGACCAATCGACCAGATCCACACTGGCCGGGAACGCACCCCAGAAAGACGGCTCTGCCGCCCCCCCGGGCCTTCCCCCGTGAGGGTAGTAACTGTGTGGGGGGGGTGGGGGGGTGCTATGACATCACAGGGGCCAGGCTCCCCCACCACCCCCCCCCTCTCTGCTGGGAAGCAGAACAGTCGAGTAATTAAGAGGTGCGGGCCCCTCTCCAGAGAGCGGCTGGTTTTAGTGCTGGCCACTTGGAGCAGGAAGAGGGGAACAAGGACCCCCTTCAGCCGGCCTGGCGCCCGCGGCGCTCCGACAGACGCGCCGTTCACTGGGGAGGGCAATGCTGCCGTTCCCCCACTCCACCGCTATTCACCACGGGGGTGAGGGCTGCCAGTATCAAACGCCAGCAGAGACGGGGAAGTCTGGCCCACGCAGCGTCTGACCGTGGTCAGGGTCACAGACAGCGCGGCTGCGAATGGGAGCGACAGCAGCAGTTATCAGCCCCAATAGAGGCAGGTAGCACAGAATGGCTGTTAGAACCTCTTAGTGGTACGGTAATGATAATGAACAAGTGTGACATTTCAGACAAAAGCTTTGCGATAGAACTGCCATTTTATTTGGCGATTTAAGTGAAAATGATGAATATTCATCTGTAAATCTTAACATTATAATTAATCTCCAGAGAGCTGAGGGCATTGGAAGGAGCAATTATAAGGAACAAATGCATTGTTCTCAATCGCTTCACGAAGACTCGCAGATACTACCTTTGACGAACAAAAAACAAGCAGACAGACTGCATTCTTAACAGTAGACCTTATGCAAATAGGCTAAGTCACAACTTTCATAAGAGAGAGGGAGAGAAAGACAATAAAGAGAAATATATCCGTGAGTGAGTGATAGAGAGGCAGAGAATACAAAAACAGGGAGCATTAAAACAAAAAGGGTGAGGGTCAAGTCATGTTTTCAGAGTAACCAGAGGTAGCCAACTGGTGGGAGGATGGGCTGACAGGATAGCAGGATGCCCACCCCACAGGGGTGTCAATTAATCACTTCTCCGCTGATCCCAGTCCCCAGAGACCCATACCAAAGTGGTCACTACAGTCCATAATTCAGCAACATCCTTGGTGAACAAGGTAGAGGGGAGAGCAGAGCAATTTTGGGGCTGAAAAATGCCTCTCAGGGCTTTCCCGCGACTTCTCCGCGGCGCACATTTGTGCCATTTTTCACACCAGCGCGTAATGTGACACAGTTTACTTAGCGCTGCACAACTTGTTTACCGTGCCAAACACACATCGCTAGAAGATTCTCACCTTTCATTTGACATGTATTTATGGTAATGGGGTCTCCCGAAAAAAGAAAAAAAACACAAACTAGTGAGAAAGACAAAAGAACAGCTGTATATTCTGTAATGAGCCTTTATTTACGAGGCGCTTCTTACAACAACAGACAGCTACATAGTGCTTTCAATTTTATTTTGGTGTGCCCGTTTTTTGTCATTTATAATTTACTGTCACAACAAAAAAAATAAAGCACTGGAATAATAATCAAGTGAAAAAGAGCAGTGCTGGTCTTCTCACTTGGTATTTTGGCCCCCGGTCAGGAAGTCTTCCAGATCAGAGGGCAGGAGGCCAGTATGGTACGGAACTGCACGCCATTGGAGGGGGCAGGAGGGAGGAAGAGGAAGAATCTGGAAGTCATTGCCTCAAGTATCTTAACACAAAGGCTCAAACACACCGACACACACACACACACACACACACTCATTCACACATGAGCAAGCATCAATGCTCTGGTGTCCTGACCCAGGGACTATCAATGCATGGTATTGACATTCGAGCGTCACAGTCACTATCGACAAAGTCACTATTCAAACTTGTGGACACGTTGCACTGGAAGTCATTAGATGTCCCTTAGTTCAAAACAGTGCCTAAATAAATAAACTGATCGATAAATAATACATCCAGCAATTAACTGCGAAAGGAAAAGAGAGTGATCGAGCGAGCCAAAATGAGTCAGGATTAGGCAGCCCGAGAGCTGTTCTGATTTTTAATGGCATTGTGGGAGTAGGTCTCGATTTGGCGTGCCGCGCGGCAACAGCTGAATCACTGGTCTCTCATGCGCCGGCTAGATACAGAGCCGGGAGATGGGATGGCAAAAACAAACTTCCTGAAGTTTCCGCTGCAAAATAAAACATGAAACGCAAAGTCTTGACTTGTCCATGAGGTTTCAGTTTTCGTGCACCCCGCTCTCGGTTCTCCATCTCTCGCGGCGCTTCACCGTGCAGTCCCACGCCGTCGCGCGCTCACAGAGGGCCACGCTCCTGTTCGGAATATCCATAGCTGTTTCCGCACCTTCATCGGCAGATGTCGACGTCCGTCCGTGTCCCTTCCTCCAAAAATGTGACCCATCTGTATTTTTGCAGGGTGGGGGGTTGTGCTTTGGAGGGACATTTAAATGTCCTCCCTCATTCTCTGATTGGCTAGTCACATGCCAACGTCTCAATGGCGGTGGGGAAAAAGGAGCAATGCAACAGTCGGTGGCTATTTACCACAAGGCGATATGGATTGGCCCGGCTGATTTCTTTCTCGTTTCCCTGGCCAACGTGAGGCTAAGAGAGGCGGTAGATCTTCCACGCACCATATGGTTTGCGCGCGGATAATTGCATCTTTTTTTCAATTTTCTACACTGACTCACGTCACGTGACTCGCCAAGCCTCCCAAGTTGACAGGAGGCTCCGGTGAGGTCACAATATCGTTCTGAAATCGCACAGACGTTACCGGAACGTTACATATACATGCTGGCTGGATTCTCTGGCACAATGTCCAACCAGCGCATCGGTGCTGACTGTCTCAGGGATTTAATGACTACAGAGGAAGTTTCACAGCTTTTTTTTATGACATGTGTGGGCAGCATGCATAAACAGCTAGTGCAATTACCCTCTGCCTGGCTAATGTTCTCACAACCTGCTCCCTCCACATACTGTGCATGTTTGGAAACAACAATCTCGAGACCTAAGTGCATCCAGGTCTCAAACAGCGGAGGGTTTGAAAACCTTCACTATTGACCCCTCTGGTCATTCTGGCACCCACAGTCTTCCTGTACAAGCTACAAATGAAGTGTCCTCCCCCGACCCAGTGTATGTGTGAGCTTGACTGGAGGAGCACTGCGGAGAGAGAAAGGAAGCAGTGGCTGATATGACGGTGGTTGATAGTTGCACAAGCACACAAACATGGCCATTCCAAACTGGGAGAAAATACGGATACTTCACCATCACGCTAGAACATGAATACGGTGTGAAACGGCACGGCCGGTTTCAGCTCTCATGCCTGACCCCGTAATGCAGTGTGCAGCTGTTGGGTTTTCCCAGCCGATGTGGAACTAGCGGTAATAGATCTACTGCACATCCAAGAGGCCCCCTGACAGCAGCTCCCCCCGCTGTTCGGCCTCTGCGCAGGATGTGTGTGCGTAATGAGGTGCGTAACAGACTTTC
The DNA here is from genome assembly GCA_029706075.1 of Aldrovandia affinis. Lineage (NCBI taxonomy): Eukaryota > Metazoa > Chordata > Actinopteri > Notacanthiformes > Halosauridae > Aldrovandia > Aldrovandia affinis. The sequence goes on from JAINUG010000010.1 coordinate 7,931,221, forward strand.
CCCTCACGGGCCGAGCGCTATCCGCGCCCGGGGGGGACACTTGGAGGAAATGGCGGAAAAAAAAGCTGGAGCGTTACCGATCCAACCGGAGCAAGAACACAGGGGACACAGCGGGCCGCACAAAATGGCCAAACGTATTTACTGGGAGATTGGAAAATAGTCAACAGATGGATTTGTTTAAGGAGCTGACATTCATCAAAAAGCATCCAGCCCAGATTGCTTGCCCTCTGAACTGTACTGTCAGTAAAACTTGTTTTGATGGAACCACTCACAACATCACTGACTATTACAGCTGTTATAATGTCCATAGAGTAATGGCCATAAAGGCTAAAGAAAAGAGTGCGTGCGTGTGTGTGTGTGCGCGCGCATGCGTTTGTCGTTGTGCACAAAACAGTACAGTAGCTGTACAGTGCTGGCTGTGGGTGGTGAGTCGAGAGACTGCAAAAGCCCTGTTTCCATGGCCACGATAAATGGAGTCAGTCTCCATGGTTACCAACAACGTTCCCTCTACTGCGCACCGCTGTGGCAGCACGGACCCAGGGAAGCGTGCAAAGCCTTTCATACAAGCTCCAAGTAAACACATGCCCCCCCACACTCACACACACACACATTTCCAGGATGGGAGACAATCACCACCGCCCTCCCTCCCTTGGGGAACAGCACATTGGCGCAACGTGTGGTAAGCAGTCACTATCTGGAATAACAGTAATAACAGTGAAGAGCGCTCTTTTCTGCAGTGAGAGCAAGAGCATTACAGCTTTTCCACACCAACCTTCAGCCTCCGCACACACACCCCTAACCCCCCCCTGCCAAACTAGAAAAACCTCTTTACCGGGCCCGGAAAATAGAAAAGGAAGATTCGTTAAGAGTATTTTTAAACAAGCCTTTTTAAGCCTTTCAACTGGAGGTGAAGACAGTAAAACCATGCGGGTCTGGCAAAGATTTTCATACGGAGCATTTATAGCCCAGATAGGAATTTAGAAAAACCTGGTAAACCTCTAAACCTTTTGTGCATTATGGATTTATTTTTTTAATCCCCTTTAAGATCACTTGCTGTCCGAGTATTGTGATGTGAGTTATTCCCCTGACCAGGCGACTTGCTGGCCAAGGCTGTGTGGAATATTCTCTGCTCCTTTCCCGCTCTGTTCTGTCAGAGATGGATGGACTTTCATGGCTTTGTAGAGACAGTCCAATCGTAATCTATAGAGAAATCCCTGCACCTGCGACTGGTTCATGGCAAGTTGCCATGGAGACCATACAATCAAAGCAAGGACTGAGGGGGCACTGAAGGGCTTGAAAGACGTTGTTTTCTCTCTCTGTCTTTCTCAATCTCTCAAACACACATACACAGACACGTGTATATACACTCAGTGACCACTTTATTAGGTACACCTGTACACCTGCTTGTTAATGCAATTATCTAATCACCAATCATGTGGAAGCAACACCAGACATGGTCAAGAGGTTCAGTTGTTGTTCAGACCAAAAATCAGAATGGGGAAGAAATGTGATCTAAGTGAATTTGACCGTGGAATGATTGTTGGTGCCAGACGGGGTGGTGTGAGTATCTCAGAAACTGCTGATCTCATGGGATGAGAGGTCAGAGGAGAATGGCCAGACTGGTTCAAGCTGACAGGAAGGCGACAGTAACTCAAATAACTACGCGTTAGAACAGTGGTATGCAGAAGAGCATCGCTGAATGCACAACACGTCGAACCTTGAAGTGGATGGGCTACAGCAGCAGAAGACCACACCGGGTTCCACTTCTGTCAGCTAAGAACAGGAAAATGAGGCTACAGTGGGCACAGGCTCACCAAAACTGGACAGTTGAAGATTGGAAAAACATCCCCTGGTCTGACGAATCTTGATTTCTGCTGTGACATGCAGATGGTAGGGTCAGAATTTGGCGTAAACAACATTAATCCATGCATCCATCCTGCCTTGTGTAAATGGTTCAGGCTGGTGGTGGTGGTGTAATGGTGTGGGGAATGTTCTCTTGGCACACAATACAAATTGAGCATCGTTTAAATGCCACAGCCTACCTGAGTCTTGTTGCTGACCATGTGCATCCCTTTATAGCCACAGTCTACCCATCTTCTAATGGCTACTTCCACAGGATAATGCGCCATGTCACAAAGCACCTCCAGCTGGTTCCGCAAACATGACAATGAGTTCAGTGTACTCCAATGGCCTCCACAGTCACCAGATCTCAGTCCAACAGAGCACGTTTGGGATGTGGTGGAACGGGAGATGAATGTGCAGCCGACAAATCTGCAGCAACTGCGTGATGCTATCATGTCAACATGTTCCAGAATCTCTGAAGAATGTTTCCAACACCTTGTTGAATCCATGCCACAAAGAATTCAGGTATACAGCCAAATAAGCGCTGTTACAGCTAATTGCAATGGCTAAGAAGCAGGGAAGCCCCAGTCCCTACGAGATGCCCCAATCGGCATAAAATGGGAGGACTTGGAAGCCTGCCCCTCAGAGCTCCTAGGAGATCTACTGTGCCTTGCTGCAGGGTTCCAGCCAGAATCTGGGGAATGCCGCAACTCAGGGCTCCGGGGAGCACCAGGATGTGAAGGCAGACCTGAGATGGCTGAGGTGCCCGGAGGTGTACACCTGGCTGAAGATGGACGGGGAGCTGTACCTGGATCAGCGGGCATCCTGGACTTCATGGACAAAGAAGAGGCTACCCAGAGGGAGGCACTGCAGTGCAACTGGACCTACCTTACCCGTGTCATGGAGATGGTTGCTCCAGTTGTCCTTCTCCATGGGCCATTGAGCCAGAGGAGGATGCTGCAGCCATGCCATGCTACCGACCCCAAGGCCAGCCAGGTGGAGAAGCAGGCTGAGGTGACCCCCATCGCCGCTCCCCAACCGGTGGAGACTAAAGCACCCACTGCTGACGTTGAGTCTGTGATGGAGGCCGTCGCGGCCTCACAGGAAGTGGCCGTGGAGGCGGTGGCAGCCGCGGTGATGGAGGAACGCCCGCGGTCGAAGAGGCACCGCCCACAGTGATGCGGAACCAGCGCTGTCTGAAGTAGAAGAGGCGCCGGCCACAGTAGAAGAGGCACCACCTGCAGTTGAGGTCATCGCAAGGGCAAAAAGGCGGAAGATGATATTGCAGCGTTAGCCGTGGTAACTGAGGCGGTCCAGGAGGTTGTCCAGGAAACGGTGAGTGCCGAGGTCCCTGCAACCACACAAGAGATTACAGCCACAGAACCTGCGGTGGAAGAAGCTGCATCTGAGCCGGCACCTGACATGGCCCCGGCGCCCGAGCCTGAACCAGAACCAGAGCCAGAACCAAAGACTGTCGTTCAACCAGAAGAAACTGTCCCAGCAAATGAGCCCGCTGTGGACCTGACGCCAGAGCCCATTCCGGAGCCTTAAACAAAAGCTGAGGAGGAAACCCCAGAACCTGCCCATGAGGAAGTTCCTTCCCCTGTCGTGGAGGAGCCTGCATCGATCAGTCTCACCCTGGTAGAAAGCACAGAGGAATCAGAAAGTGCCCGTGAGCCTGTCCCAGAAGTAGTGCTAATCGCCAAACCCAAGCCCGCGGAAGCTGAGATCAAGGCTGAAGCATAAGCTGAATCTGAACCAGTTGAGCCTGTGGCAGTGCTTGGCACAGATGACGACAACCTGGAGGGTCCAGCCAATGTCGACCGGTGGTCGCCTCGCTGCTCTGTCCCGTGGGGCCAGCTGAGGCCCCCATGTTGCCTTGTCCCGTGGGGCCAGCTGAAGGCACCATGCTGCCCTGCCTGAACAGCCATCTGGTGGTCTTCTCACCTCAAACCACTGTGGGTCTTCCAGTGGCTGTACCCTCATTGTGGTCCAAGGGACCAACAGTCTTCGCTCCCCAGCTAGGGGGAGCCATGCTGACTTTGTGCCTCACCTCATCCTTTAGCATAACTTTGCCCTTTGTTTTACAGACCTTCTGCATCATCTTCCTGGTCTGTAGGAAGTGCCGAGTCTTCGATCCAGGGGGCGGGGCCTCATGGGTACTTGTTGTTCCCTTCCAGGCGTCTCCTGTTTGCCGCATCCTCCCCTTGGTCAGAGCTGAGGGGGAGGGTGTGATGCCTGGAGGAGTTGAGGGGGAGTGGAGAGGGCTGCTCCTCCTCTGGCTGCTGTCCTGGTTCCTCCCACAGCCTGGGACACCTGCAGGACTTCAGATAGTAGTGGCCTCAGCTACAGGCACACACAGCTGAGGTTGATTTGTAATCAGCCAAGCTGCTGTTCCTTGCCTTCGTCAGGTCCATTATAAAGGCACCATTTTCTGTGCCTTTAGGGAGGGGAGAATGTCCGTGCATCGCACTAGTAAAAATAAAACGGCCCTGGGCCAATCTTTTTGTCTCCTTTCTGTCCGCTCACCACCTGACACGGTGGCCACACCTGGCATCGTGCTACATTATATATATATATATATATATATATAAGGGGTGTAGCGGTACACAAAAATCACGGTTCGGTACGTACCTTGGTTTTGAAGTCACAGTTCGGTACGTTTTCGGTACAGCAGGAGGAAAAGAAATCGAAAACATAAAATTGCTTTAAATGTATTATGAACTTTGTAAACAGTGGCTAATTGGCTATAATTTACTGAACAAAGTACTTAAATGCGGACGAGAGGGAACTTTGTAGCGGGGCTCAATCACTTTCAACATATGTTTAAAACCTGTGTTCTCAACAACGGAGTATGGTCACAGATCCGCTGCTATAAAAACACCTATGGTGTTTTTTATTGCTGTAGCCCGGTCTGAATTAAATGCCATGGGGAGCTGGGTTTGCACTTCACTCTGTTTTTTCCTTGTACCCATTCGGGTGATGCCGTCTCAAATGAGTAATCAAGTTCAATGTACAGCCAGCGACATACCCGATCTCGGTTGGACAACGCCAGCACACTGCTTTCGTTCGATCCACCTGTCTTTGTCCATTGCTACTGTAGTTCACTGGGAAACCGTAATGTTCCCAAACAGGAGACTTGAATGATATGGGAGGGTCTTCAAGCTCTGGCTTCTCATTTGCATTCGCCATACTGACTATGAGGCTGGGCTGTGCTAAGTTAATCTCACTGGTTCAGTGGCGTACCGTAGACGCACGTGGGCTGAACGAACAACATCCGGCCCTTTGCGCATGTTATATCTTCGGGGGGGGGAACTCCCCCGAATTGAATTAAGTTCCGCACACAAAAAAAGTTCTACACGTGCGTTGGTGGTTAAAGCAAGATTGCATTCATTCGGTTCACAGTGTGTACCGAACCCAAAGTCCTCTACCAAACAGTTTGGTACGAATATGTATACTGTTACATACACTATATGGCCAAAAGTAAGTGGACACCCCTACTAATTATTGAGTTCAGGTGTTTCAGCCACACCCATTGCCAACAGGTGCATAAAATCCAGTACATAGCCATGCAATCTCCACAGACAAACATTTAGAATTCAGAATGGTTCGTAAAGAGCTCAGTGACTTTAAACGCGGCACTGTCATAGGATGCCACCTTTGCCACAAGTCAGTTTGTGAAATTTCTGCCCTACTAGATGTGCCCCGGTCAACTGTAAGTGGTATTATTGTGAAGTGGAATCGCAACAACAAGCAAGCAACAACAGCTCGGCCACGAAGTGGTAGACCACGCAAACTCACAGAGCAGGACCGACGAGTGCTGAAGCGCATAGAGCGTAAAAATCGCCTATTATCTGCTGCATCACTCACTACAGAGTACCAAACTGCCTCTGGAAGCACCATCAGCACAAGAACTGTGCGTCGGGAGCTTCATTTAATGGGTTTCCATGGCCGAGCCGCTGCACACAAGCCTCACATCACCATGCGCAATGCCAAGCGTCGGCTGGAGTGGTGTAAAGCACTGGACTCTGGAGCAGTGGAAACGTGTTCTTTGGAGTGATGAATCACGCTTCACTATCTGGCAGTCTGATGGACGAATCTGGGTTTGGCAGATGCCAGGAGAAAGCTACCTTCCGGAATGCATAGTCCCTACTGTAAAGTTTGGTGGAGGAGGGATAATGGTCTGGGGCTGTTTCTCAGGGTTTGGGATAGGCCCCTTAGTTCCTGTTTAGGGTATTCATAATGCTACAGGATACGAAGACATCTTAGCCAATTGGGCGCTTCCAACTTTGTGGCAACAGTTTGGGGAAGGCCCTTTGCTGTTCCAGCATGACTGTGCCCCTGTGCACAAAGCGAGGTCCATAAAGACATGGTTAGACGAGTTTGGTGTGGAGGAACTCGATTAGCCTGCACAAAGCCCTGTCCTCAACCCCATTGAACACCTCTGGGAGGAATTAGAACGCAGATTGTGAGCCAGGCCTTCTCGTCCAACATCAGTGCCTGACCTCACAGATGCTCTTTTGGCTGAATGGGCACAAATTCCCACAGACACACTCCAAAATCTTGTGGAAAGCCTTCGCAGAAGAGTGGCAGCTGTCATAGGGGGGTCCAACTCCATATTAATGCCCATGGTTTTAGAATGGGATGTCCAACAAGCTCATATAGGTGTGATGCTCAGGTGTCCACTGACTTTTGGCCATATAGTGTATATATAGATATATATACAGTAGACTGTTTTTATTTACACCCTTGATAAAGATGAACAAAAGAGATGGTATAAATTAAACTATATTTAATAATGAGCTTTATTTTATGCTTAAAAAATTCTGAAAATTCTATTCTTTAATAATACATTGGCACAAACCACAATCGAACGGTTCACAAATTATATTATATTATATTATAATGATATTGTTTTTCCAGAAAAATCAAGAATCACAAATATTCACACCCCTGTTATCAGTAGTTTGTGGTTGCTCCCTTGACCATTATAACAGCAAGTAGTCGCTTTCTGTAGTGTCGTACGAGGTTATGGCACTTCTTGGGGGGGGATCTTCAACCATTCCTCCATGCAGAATTGTTCTAGTTCCTTCACATTCTTGGGTTAACATTTGTAGACTGCTTTTTTGAGTTCAAACCACAAATGTTCAATTGGATTCAGGCGTGGAGACTGAGATGGCCATGTCAGGACATTGATCTTGTGCTCTGTCAACCATTTCTTAGTTTCTTTGGACGCATGTTTGGGATCGTTGTTTTGTTGGAAGGTCCATCTGCGGCCGAGGTGTAGCTTCCTGGCAGAGGGAACAAGGTTTTTGGACAAAATGTCTTGGTACATGCGGGAGTGCATGGTTCCATCTATTTTAATAAGGGCCCCAGGGCCTGTGGATGCAAAACAACCCCAAAGCATTAAAGATCCACCACCATGTTTCACTGTAGGCATGAGGTGTTTTTCAACCTTACTTGCATTCCTTGGACGCCAAACATAACGCTGAGGTTCATGTCTAAAAAGCTTGAATTTTGTTTCATCTGACCACAAGACACGGTTCCAATTGTAGTTCAGATGTAGTTTGGAGAATTCAGTGAATTGTCTTCAAAATCGGCGTCCTTCTTGCAACTCTGCCATTAAGGCCATTGTCATGTAGGCATTGTTGAATGGTTGCTTTAGACACCTTGTAACCCCAAGATGCCAGGTTGTTTTGGAGATCTTGAACTGTGCCCCTTGGACTTCTTTTTGCCTGTCAAACCATCCGTTTCACTACACATGGGAGCAAGATAGACTTGCGTCCTCTACCTGGCAGGTTAGCCACTGTTCCAGTGGCCTTAAACGTCCTAATAATTGACACAGTGGAAAGCGGTATCTTTGACGTTTTTTGTGATTTTTTCCAATGAACTTCAAATAAGTTGTATATTTATGAAGATTTGTTTTTGTTGGATTAAATTTAAAAGAATAGTTAGGGGGGTGAATAATTGTGATCCAGGTGTTTTCTGGAGGAAAAAAAATTATTAATAAAACAAAATATGTTTTTCTGAACAATTGTATTCGTACTGTAGGTTTGGAATTTTCAGAATTTTTTGAGCATAAACTATACCTCATTACTTATGTAGTTTATTTTATACGATCTCTTTTGTTCATCTTTATTAAGGGTGTGAATAAAAACGGAGTCTACTATACAAGTAACTGCCAAAATAAAACAAACAACAACATCAAGTGTCTTTATAGGGTGTTGGGCCACCACGAACCACCAGAACAGCTTCAATGCACCTTGGCATAGATTCTACAAGTGTCTGGAACTCTATCGGAGGGATGCAACATCATTCTTCCACGAGAAATTCCATCATTTAGTGCTTTGTTGATGCCGGTTGGAAATTCTGTCTGTCACCGCTCCAGAATCTCCCATAAGTGTTTAATTGGGTTGAGATCTGGTGACTGAAACATATAGTTTACATACTTTTCATGCTCATCAAGCCATTCAGTTACCACTCGTGCCCTGTGGATGGAGGCATTGTCATCCTGGAAGAGACCACTCCATCAGGATAGAAATGCTTCACCATAGGATGAAGGTGATCACACCCAGAATGGCTTTTTATTTATTGGCGTTTACCTTGCCCTCTAACGGGTTTAGTGGACCTAAACCATTCCAGGAAAATGCACCCTACACCATAACAGTAGACAGTATCCCTAATTTACCCGAATTTATTTCCTTTATTTTGGCAGGTACCTGTATTTTGGCAGTTACCTTTTGGCAGTTACCTCAAACACACAGACACACATGCAGAGCCCTGTCTTTGACACTAAAATCCTTTTCATCCTGCCTCACTGCATTTTTACAGCTGTCCTAAGAATGCACTGTCAACATAGAAATGCACAGCAACCTGGCAGCACACAAATATGTCTTTCTCAAGGACCCCAAACCCTCCCCCCCACCCTTCCCCCCCTCCCCATCCCCTTGAGTCAACAGCAAAAAGAGAGAGACAAATATATACACTTCAGCCTCAGCAAGATTACTCCAGAGGCACCATTACTAAATAAGAACAATCAAACTGATGCATGGCTGATGGCAGAAACTACACTGAGGGTGGGGTGGGCAGTGTCGTTTTGGTGGCGGAGGAGGAGGGGGCATTGGGTGCGGACGATGAAGGCGTCTGGCAAAGTGTAAGGTCACCCGAAATGAGGTTCCTTTGTGACACCTTCAACTCCACCATGAGGGTTTATAATAGGGAGAGAGAGGGAGAGAGACAGCGAGAGGGATAGACAACAGAGAGAGGGCAACCAATGGGGCTCTCTGAAGTCCTGCTTGGAGCCTAGCGCTAGGGGGGGCTCCTTAAAGGGACACAAGGCTCTATAGCCTCCTGGGCCTTTGGGAGCAGATGGCCTGAGATTAGCATCTAAATGAGCAGTGAGGAGAGTCCTTCTACGCCTCGGCAAAAGGCAAAACCTCCCTAAGACCCCCCTCCCACACCCACACCCGCACCCCCACCTCCAGGGTAATCACCCTCCCAAAGTCTCTCCTTACAGACAGGGTTCAAAAGAAGACCAAGTGAACTGTTCCCACTGGATCCTATTGAGTGAAGAGGAATAGACTCTGTCTGCTTCATGGAGACAGAGGGCTCACGTGGATGCTCCATGAACGCCTCAGCCTCAATACAAAGGGTCATCTTTAAACAGCTCCCCTTTCCAGTCAGGCAGTCAGCGTGAACTTAACAGGCCTCTACAGCTGTCCCTCCCTCACTGCACTTGACTGGCGAGCATAGGTGCTGCTGGTCAGGTGACATGCAGAGTGCAAGAGGACAAGGGGCTGAAAACTGAATCAACAAAGGGAATATCTGAATCACATTCAGGCCTCTGCCCATTCTAAACACCATGTCTCGTTATCCTAACTTTTCCGTAATGAATTTAATCAGTAATGTATTTTTCCGTTCTATTTTTTCATTATTTCATGATGATATGTAAGCGTTGGGGGGAAAAATGCAATTGCTCACTAAAATTCCATACTCAGATCCTCAGACAGGTCGCCATGATGGTGAGGCCCCCCCCCTCCCGCCCCTCCATCGCTTGTTGAAAGCCACTCCTCAGTCAATGAGTATGCGCAAGGTTGTGATCAATCCCTCTCTCGTAACCATACATCAGGCCTACAGGAGCAGCTCTGTCCTTGGCTCCACGCGATTACGGTTGGCGGTGTGGTCACGGTTGAGGTCGCGGTCACGGTCCCAGTCGCATCAGCTGCGCAGTAAAATCTGGAGTTTGCCACCCCGTGACCCAGAGTGCAGCCGAGCCACATAGACCCCGACGGGGTCGAACGGCACCCTCAAAGCCACCATTGTTCCACTGGCAATTAATCACAGAGCTGTTTTGACACAATTCATGCAATACATGTAAAAAATGAGACCCCCCCCACTTATGAAACATAAGAAACTACGCGAACACACAAAAACAAGGGGAACAGGTCAGACAGGGTGGTTAGGGTCAGTTTCGCTGACCCACACTTCGACAACTTGTACATTTAAGTTGACCCGGGGTCAGTGGTTAGATGTATGTACCCAAAGCTTTCTTTAAATAACTACCAAACATTGAACTTGGTTAACAATTGAAGTGGTTGAAGATTTCAAAAGGCCAACCAAACCAAAGCCCCTTGACTGTGCTCCGAAGGTCCAAAATGGGAGGGTCTGACAGGCCAGAGGTACGGTGCATTCTCCATCCAAATGATATAATCAAATCGATCATCAGGCTGACTTAATCCTGCTGGCAATGTTCTCCAGGTATTCTGTAGGCTAATCCCTGTTGCGGACAGACCTTATTGCTCTATGCCATTGGTTGCCAGGGTGACCGGCACTATTCTTATCTGTTTCCATGGTTGGTTTTTGCGACTTCTGGAAATTAACAATGGAACATTTGTTCATTCCTGTCCTCATTACATTTGTGAGCTTAATAATACAAATAATACAAAGAAAATAGAGACATAAAAACACAAAATATGCAGCTGCTGTTAAGGACAGAAGCGAATTGAAGGCATTGTTATGTAGTGTTGTAACTGCCAGCTAAACAGCAGCAGCTGTCATGTTGCATGCACTTCCTCATATTTTCATCATACAGTATACAGGTGACTGCCAAAATAAAGGAAACACTTGAGTAAATTAAGGATTCTGGTGGCTCTGTTATGGTGTGGGGTGCATTTTCCTGATGTGGTTTAGGTCCACTCAACCCCTTAGAGGGCAAGATAAACACCAATAGATACAAAGCCATTCTGAGTGATCACCTTCATCCCATGGTGAAGCATTTCTATGCTGATGGGAGTGGTCTCTTCCAGGATGACAATGCCCCATCCACAGTGCACAAGTGGCCACTGAATAGTTTGATAAGCATGAAAACTAAGTAAACTATATGCCATGGCCATGTCAGTCACCAGATCTCAACTCAATTGAACACTTATGGGAAACTCTGCAGTGTGGCGCCCATCAACAAAAAAACTAATAATGGAATTTCTCGTGGAAAAATTGTGTTGCATCCATCCAATAGAGTTCCAGACACTTGTAGAATTTATGCCAAGGTGCACTGAAGCTGTTCTGTTGGCTTGCGGTGGCCCAACGCCCTATTAAGACACTTGTTGGCGGTTCCTTTATTTTGACAGTTACATGTACATGTGTAGGTGAGTGTGTGTGTGTGGTATCTCAAACATAAACAGAAGAGCTTGAGACAGCAAGACAGAGAGTGTGGGATGACACCATCAGACCAGCAGACGCAATAGAGCTTTGAAGTCTCGATGGTGGTACTGACAGGGTGTGGATCCAGAGGAACAAAGGTGCAGGGAGGGCATGTATACAAACAGCACAATGGTGGGCCACGGGGCCCTGTCATTCCGTCAGCTTACTTCGAGGGCAACCTTTCCTTTTCCCCACCAGATGCTCTGACTGCTCCAGCTGCTCTGGTTACTCTGACTGCCCTGATTGGCTGCTCTTGCTGCTGTCTTTTTCTACTGCACATTTCCCTGTTATCCTCAACCCTCATGCGCCTGTGATCTTCTTCGCTGTGTAAACACAGTCCTCCCCAAGGGCGCTGGCACAGCGGGCGCGGACAGGAGTCTCCCGAGGGAGAGAAGGCCGGCAGGCCTGCGGAGCCGAGAAACTCGTCGCTCTCAGGGAAAACATACACGCAGCAGATTGTTTTATCCCCAACTTATTCAAAAAACCCCTGAACAATTTGTCCCCAATGGACCCACACCCCGGGCAATCTGATTGGTTAGACACTCTGCGGTTCCGGAGTGCAGTCCCCCAACCCTCTTCCTGTCTCCACCCCTTGCAGGACCCGTTGCCCAGAATCGACGGTGACTCACACCACCGCCCGGCTGCCACATGTCAGCCCTGCCTGGCTGCTCTGGCCTCCGCTCTCCCCCCGTAAAAACATAAAGAAGAGGGAAAGACAGGAGGAGTAAAGAAGCCTCCCTGATTAAAACCACGCGGACCTGCTCCCGTTTCCTGTGCACGTGTCCGACTCCAGCGCTTCTGCCCGTCTGGGCGCTAGGCTTGGATACAAGAGCAGCCAAACGCCCCGCGTCTTGTTCACATCTGTGGATGAGGCAAGACACTGCAATCTCCCACTGAAAAAGGCCCTACGGAGAGTCGGTGCAAACTCATTTAATACCGTTCAGATTTGCACTGTAGTAAGCATGCTCTCCGACAGGGGGGGATCGCATTCATCCAGACAGACGCTGCAGAGTTGGTTCTGTCCCGAGACCGTTATTGAGAGAGGACCGCCTCCTCTGTAGTCCAGGTGGGGGAAGGTAAAACATGGTCTCTCATCCCTGGCGCGGTTCTTTAATTATACGCTCTCCGAGATGGCGGGGCCTACGCGGTCCCCATACGAGAGATCTGCACATACTCCCCCAAAGCCCAGTGCCACCTCCTCCCTCCCCCGCACTTCTCTCGCCCCCCTGTCCAGATGGATGAAAGACTTAAGTGTCTCCTGTGCAGTAAAGAAAGGGTGGGACTAAGTTCTGAATATCAAAAGCGCATGAGTCACGAAGCTAGCCCACGCTCCTGCTCCTCTTCACCTCCTGTCTCGCTGGAACACCCTCAGATGGAGTGTAATTGTTCGATCAGAACACCCCCTTTAGTCCCATTCTACATATGCGCTGCTCGTTTGAATTGGGTTTCTATCACACACTTAAAAAATAGAACAACCGATATAATTTGTATTCATTATATATTTTCGACAGGCTTCATTCACAATTACCTGCCAACGTGTAAAACAAAAAGAATAAAAATGAGGCCGCACTTATGATCTCAAACATCTTCCCAAACGGTAGTGACTTTACAGTGACAACAAACTGCTGCTGTAACAGTATGCTTCAGACTAAAACTCCTCGGCTTTCGCACATAATGAAATGGGAAACTCAGCAGCCGGTTTTGCTTGCTCTTGCCCGTGACCCTCATTAAAAGCGTCGTTGTCAAAAGGCACTGACGTTTCAGATCCCCTTGAAAAGGAGTCCACTGACCGTCAGAAAATGGTGACTTGGCACATATTGATCGGTGAATTACGATTCTGTCATTACGAGATTGGTCTAAATCAACTGCAGCATCCAGCAGCCCAATGGGCATTGGCCCAAGAGCCCAAATTCAATCCAGCGGCAGTTCACTTTCACCTTAACTCTGAGTTTGAGCAGAAATTAGAATGCATCGGTCATAGTTAAGTTCAAAGCGCTTCGATTGAATCCGAGCCCTTAATTGAACTCTTCCACAAGTTTAAGGGCAAACTGTGCTCTCCAAGGCCAACTCTCCCCACCGCTTCCCTCTTCCAGGAAGGGAAGACCGCCGTCAGCTCCACAGAAACCACCAGAAAAGAACGCCATAATGACGCTATAATAAGCGGAGGGCTGGAGAGCACAGCCGTAACCTATCCCGTCTGATTGGATTGACACGCTGCAGTGATCTCTGGGAAACTCTGCACCCCGCCCTGTTTTTGGATCAGTCCTGTCGCCATGGGTGCCGATTTTTGTCACTCTGGCCTGCCCGCTACCGCAGCAAGGGTCAAAGAGCCTGCCCGAAACATCCCGCAAAGCCAGCACCGCGCTCGCCGATACGCGGCCGCCCGCCGTCACGGTGCAGCTGCCAGAGGCGCGGTGAACAGCCGTTTGGCTTCGCTCGAGCGTGCGACGGTTCGCGGCGCTGCGCGATGTCGGAGCGTGGTCACGGGTCTCGTCTCGTCCCCGCTTCGAGAGACCATCGGTCGCGCTTTTAGGCACGGCTCGCTACGGAACAGACGCGGAGCCCGCCCGGCGTTGTCACGGCGTTGCGGCGGCGCCACGTGGACACTGTGTGTTTGAGCTGGCGCATCTGTTTCCCCGTTCACACCGAATTTACAAGAGACCCCCTACGGCGGATTGAGCTCCCTTCAGAAACGCGCGTTGGTGCTGCGGCTGCACAATTAGCGCAATGTGTCCACCCACCCCCGCTCCCCGCTCCCTCAGGGAGTCTCCCCGCTTGTTTCTTCAGCGGTTTCAATTTGCGACTTTGTTTCCAACGCTCACTCGCACTACAAAGGAGCCGTGCCCACATAAAGTGAACGTCGACAAACATAAACGGGGCGCACAGACGCAGCTCTTGAGTCATGTCGTCGAGGCCGACGGAGTTCCAGACACAGACGCATTCCTTGGTGCCCTCGTGTCAGATAGAGATGCGCCACCTTTCTCCCGGGCGCTCTCTCTGTGTCTGTCCCATGAACATGGGATTTCATGCGTTTCCTCAACAGCCACGGAATGTTCTCCTTTTGAAATTCTTCAGTTCTGTGCTGCACATTTTCGAACTCTCTCGTAACGTCACATCATGAGAAGTCCCTGAAATCCATGAGGGAGGCATGTCCGGGAGGCTGACCAGCTAATCATATTATTTCCCCTTCAGTATGGCAGATTTCTCCATTACAGCATTGTTTTGACGCCTTGTTTCAATCGTGCTATGGGATATTTTGGGTTTTTTTTTATGTTCACCTAGCCTTACTGTATACACTATGTCCTAAGGCATGCTGGAGACAAGAGTGTCTGATAAATAAACGGGTGTAAATGCAGTGTTAATGTCGACTGTGTTGTGGCCAGTGAAACACCAGACGTACTGTAGCTACTAATAGTAATGGGCTGTTAGTGTAGGAATCGGACGGCTATTCCGCTGGTCTCCAGGCTGTATTCGCACTGCTGTGTAATCAACTGCCCCTCCCCAGTGTGAGCACAAAGGCTATTGGCAATAACCCGAAGAACAGCATCTGTCTGAGGAGAGCCACGTTTCCTGTGAGACCACAAATCGCTATCATTTCTGCACGTTCATTTCTTGAACAAGAGCTCATATTGACTGGTGCAGTTTTATAACACTCTTTTTCTGACAAAGAATCAGTCAGATATTTGAGTTTGTTTATTTGTTTGCTTTTTTTTGCTTTTTTTATGTGGGCAGCGGAACAGCCAGAGCCAAGACAAGAAGAATTTGGATAGGCCAACGAGCATCTCTCAATTTCAGCACGCGCGTTCTGTCCCCGCGCCCACCCCTCTTGCCCCCGCTGAGGGAAAAAACAATGCTGTTCATTCATTTTTAGGTTTTTTAAAGCTATATCAGCATGCTCATCAACTGCTTGCTGAAAAGAGAGAGAGAAAACATACGCACTGTGCCGTTTCCTGTCCGCATGTGGAAGCTGTCAACGCGTGCGCTCTCACGGTAAACTGTTGCGCGTTGAGGACCGGGGCCAGTGGTGGGGGTTCCTCAGTGGTCTCCTCTTGCTACAGGCCAGGGTCGGCATGACAACCAAACACAACAGGCCAGGGTGTGTCCCCAGCAGGCCCACTACCCGCGCGCCCCACACACAAGGAGCCCCGCCTCATTAAATGTCGTTTCCCTGCATGTTTCACCACTGTTGCAGTGCCCCGCCCTTTCAGTGGGTAGTGACAGAGAGGGAGGGGCCTTGGCACTTACTGCCAGCACTGCACCAGACCTTTTCGGCTGGGTGTGTAGGTTGTAGAACTTTCGGAAAGCCCTGGCGCCCCTCTCGCACCCATTACATCATGTTTCCGCTGTGGTGCCAGCTGGGCAGGGGATTGGGAGGGGGTCCGGATATCTATAGGGTTATCTCTCTGACAGGTTACATACACTTTCAGTACTGAAATAACTCTGTCACTACCTAACACATCATAACGCACTTTATGCCAAATGACCTGCATCTCCACAGGATGCTGACGCAATCTGCCCACCTCGCCTGACCTCTGTCAGCGATGAGGCCGTCCCTAGAGCCCCAGAGATCTCACAACATCACGGCAAGTTTATTATTATCAAATGTCAATCTGGCAGACATCCACATTGCGTGGAACATACATTACAAATGTTGTACAACGCATTACAAAACACATTTGTGGAGCGCAGTGCCAAACATCTGGTTAAAAGGTACCTTGTACAGCGAGGAGCATTGATGCACTGAACTGCAACCTATTAACTTTAATACCTTGAAAGGACACAGAGCATGACTGGAGCATGTCGTAAGACAAACGGCAATGGTCACAACGTGCACATGCAAACCCTTACAAATGGCACAAAAAAGAAACATCAGTGATACTGCTGTGACGCGGTGTCATCTGCCAGCCAATTTAGATGACAGGTTACAGCGACTCCATCTGGTGACTCTGTGACCGTGACCTCTGTGCGATGTCACTGAACAAAGGTTTGAAGCTCTCGTCGGCTGGGTAACCCCCCCCCCCCCAGCGCAGAGACGAGGAGCAAGACCGAGCGTAGGGGACGCAAACCCGTGACCTTCCGGGTGGCGCGGAGGCGTACCCCAGTATGCGTTAAGCGCCCCTTGCCAAAAACTCCCTGGCATGAGAGACTTAACGCTCACACACGCGCGCGGGGGGGGGGTTCAAACGGGTCTAGTGACCTTTCCAGAGACTCGTGGCTCAGAGCTGTCCTCAATCCCTCCTTTTGTTTCCTTTGGTTTGTTAACTGAAAAAGATGTGGAAAAAAACCGAGCCGGTAGACTATGACAGTTGAGCGTGCGGGATCGCCGGCGTGCGTTGCTAATTTAAGCTGTGCGTCTCATGGGAGTCGCTGGATAGGGCACTCTGCTTATTCTGCAGCGACAGTCTACTTCTTGGGAGAGAGTGGGAAGCCGAAACCTCGGCGTCAGTCTAGACACGTCCTTCACGCATTGGCGGGTTTTTCAACAGAGAAATCTTTACAACAGAGCACATATTCTTTCTCTCGGTACTTATTGAGCCGACTGTGGAAGCTGTGGCCTACCCTTGCAGTGGTGTGGCGATTCTCTCGCTCTCTCTCCCTCTGAGTTTTCAGAACATTAAAAAAGCCTCAGACCATTGGACGTGGGACTTGCCCTGATCGCCCTGATCGCTCACGTCGAAAGAGGCCGGACAGCCCAGGCGAGACCGATCTATAATCATCAATCACCGCGGCAAACGCAGACTCTGCTTCGATAACCTGAATGCGCTGGGTGTGAGCCTAAGCAAAACTGAATTCACAAACATTTTGGCCTTAGTGGCATGCCACCCACCAACGACACACTGAGCAGTGGAGTACGTTTCAGCCACTTGGTTCGCAGTTTGGTCAGTCCCCTGAGGGGGAGGGGTGGCGGTTTGGGACGCAGGGGCGAAAGGGGGAACGGAGGTTGAAGGAAAATGACCTGACGGCGAGTGCGCTAGCTCAACCTAAGCTGAAGTCAAGCCAAGGGCCAATCAGCACAGGAATGAAAAGGGATATGGGCACAACACCACACATCACCAATGGAAAAAACAAAATCTGCCTGTAAGAACAGAGAGCTGTGTGCTAGCAGCGGGAGAGTGAACAGATTTTCTGTCAGTCTCTGACATGTCTGAACCAATCCGATTACTTAGCCCCCCCAAAGCAGAATGGTGCAATTGGTTGAGTGAGCTGTGTATACTTCGTGATAGTTTTGGAATTCTTGAAGCCTCACTTGCCACAATCACAGAAACGGCGGCAAATAGTTTCACCCGCAGGCGCTCGGACACTACCCGCAAAACCATACTTTTGAACTGATCTAGGATCAGTGCAGGAGGGCAGAATAATTCCACTCCATGTGTCCCAGGTGCATACGCTCCACTCATATGTGATTTTTATATCATCCAAACCCACCATTCACGAAGGCCCGGGCCATTTCAGGGGTCTTAAATAGGGATCATTGGAGCAAGTGTGTTGGTCAGCAGAGAAACTGTGGTCTTCACATACACAGAGTGAATCAGCTTTTATATGCCAAAAGCATTTTATATCCAAACATTCTTTATTGCTACATGTTTTCGATGATAATAAAGATAAATAATGTCCTCACAGAACAGTGCTTTCGAAACCTTTGTTTTTTCTATAAGCCCAAATCTGACATTTGTCGATGCCTCTTTAATTCACTTGAATTTCCTTTAGATCCGGTTCAGTGTTTTAGCTGACTGGACAACACTCCCATTCAGAGCTTTTAGGAGGTGATTCAGGAGAAAGAGTGAGCGTGTCATATTAACTGCATCAGTCTCTCAATAATTCATATTCATTTCACCAGTTTTTATACATTTGGGACATATTCACATGTAATGTAGGATCGCCCCATTACCATCGAGTGATTGGCTTCTCACAACCCAGCTCTGGGGCCTGTACCTGGTTATATTCCATACAATATTTTGGATAGTTTATCACAAATACTTTCTAATCATTAAACAACTGCAGGTAACTGCCAAGATAAAGGAAACACTTGAGTAAATTAAGTGTTCTGGCACTCTGTTACCAAGTAGGTCCCCTTAGAAGGTAAACACCAATAAATACCCAGCCATTCATGGAGTGGCCACCTTCATCCTATGGTGAAGCATTTCTATCCTGAAGGGAGTCACTTCCTTTATTTCGGCGGTTACTTCTAGACATAGTACAGTACTTTACAACAGAGCAATTGAACCAACATCCATCCAGAGCCAGGGATGTCACTGGCCATGACAGACAACTGCAAAAGCGAGCGATTCTTGAGCCAACTTAAATATTGTCGCCGTGCCCTTTCCGGCTCGGCTATACTTTAATATCTACACAGATGCGCGCCACACCTGTGGGCCGCGCCTTCGCAATTTGCCTAACTGTACAGACTGATGGGGAGCTGAGACATTCCACATCTCGTCATTAAATATTTGCATTCTCAGATGGCCAACTCGCTCAAGTACCGGAACGAAAGAGCCAGCAGCAATGTCTCTCTCTCTCTCACACACACACACACACACACACATATGCGGGCATACACACACACAGACACACATAAAAATGTCAATTCAGGCAAGATGACAGCTAGTGTTCGCTCCTGTCAGTGGAGGGGTGTATTCTCCCATGGGCTACACACCTGTCACCACGAGTCTTTGGAGATACCACAGGTTTTAGGGACGCAGATGTCTACTCAAGTCTTTGGTGTGAGTGAACACAGAAGCCAACATATTTGCCCATAGGCGGGTGGAGTGATGGGCCATGCTCAGGATTGCACTACCTCTGCATGACTGAGGGGTGGGTTGGGGGTATCATGCACGGTGTGGGGTCAGGCCAGTCCTGGGGGGTTGCGTGAGACTGATTACCCTCCCGGACTGAAAAGATTCCATAAGCTGTCTGTACAGTATAATCTTAGCAGCGTCACTTCCCATTAAGGGCACTGAGGCTACAGTAAAAATGCACGCACACAACACACAAATGCAGTGCTCCTGTTCCCGCGTGAATGAAACCACCCCACCCCCGCCGAACATGCACACACACACACATGCACGCACACAGGAGGGCAGCAGTCAGAGAATCCACCCCAAACTGAACAAGAACTGTTTACTGGGCAGGAAGTGGAAAGCCTGTCGTCAGCCAGCAGCAAACAGTGAGGTCATTGTGTCGGGTCCAGACTCCTGCCCCTGGTCCCCCTCCAATCAAAGTCCCGCAGCCTCTCACTCACAACCTCGGGCTACCCCACAACATATACATGCGCGCACTCAGCTGATATGAACCATTACTCGCCACCTGAGCTCAGATACCGCACAGTGCATGAGTCAATGTTCCTTTTCATGTAAACGTTTACAGTTTACAGTGCGAGTCAGTTTGTGAAATTCAACCATCTCTCTGTAAATTTTTCATCAAAAGAAATCAAGTCGCCCCTCGCACAGAAATCAAGCGAAAAGGCAAAAAACTAAATCTCGGTACGATATTTTCCGTTCAAGAATTCTAAACGTAGAAAGCGGTTTTGCGGTCTGAGCACTTTGACAGCAAGCACTAACGAAAGATGACGTTCGGGAATATGGTTGGCGTTGTGAACATTCCAGCGTAAGGTTTGGTGGGGGCTCAGTTTCACAGGCTCGGAATGGCAAACACAACAGAGGGGCGCTCTCAACGCTTGTTGTGATTAAGGTCGCTCCAATTACAGCCCATGTGACTACGGTAACCTCAATCGACGTTGATGTAATCGTGTCTCTCCCAGGAGGATCGGAGAACTTGATACCGACTTCCATGGCTTTCCTAATGCATTTTGTCAAGACTCATTTGGCAGTTTGACGACATTGTAATCGCCAGATACTTTGGCAGCAGCTGCGAGTACTGTACAAGCTCTATTACAAGGCTGGCGATCTGGCAGCTTTCGCGGTTCAACCCATGTCTGTTTTCCCATGCTATATAACACTATATACATGCATAAATATCACTGGATGCGATGCATGTCACATTAATTATAGCCGCCTAGTATGTTATTGTATGAAGTTGAGATTCCGCGACCATATCCAAAATCAACAGATTGAGTTTGTAAATTCAATGAAGAAAATCGAGGTACATATTTTCGTTCCTTTTAAACACATTGATAAACATTATAAAATCGACAAATGTATCAGTCTGTACAAGAACATCCCGTACCTAGATATTTTTGTTATGCTCTTAAGTATTTTCTTTCATTTTTGACCATGTGAATTTCAGAATGTTTTCATGTGCTTGTACACATTTCAGACATGAATATATATATAGTGCCTTGCAAAAATACTCAAACCCTAGCAGAATTTTTGCATTTTGTTACTTTAATTTATAACACTTTCATTTAAGAACTAATATCTGTTATAAATACAACCTACTCCACGCATTTGTAAAAAAAACTTTTTTATTTTAAGGTATATAGATACTTAAAATGAAATAAAAAAATGTGATTGCAAAAGTATTCAAACCCTATGCTCTGGCAGCTATAAGTAAACGCAGGTGCAAAACATTACCTCAACAAGCCACACAATGAATTGATTGACCTCTGTCTGTGTGCCATAACAGTGATTGTCATGATTTCAGAATTGAAAACCCTTGTCTTGGGTAGTAAATTTGAAGGAAAACATTTCACAAAAATGAAGACCAGAGATCTTTCTCAGGAAGCCAGGGATATGGTTATCGACATTATAAAGAAAAGGCATAGATTAGGAGAAGGATACACAAAAATATCTAATGGTTTAGATATCCCAGTGATCACCGTTGGTTCAATAATCAAGAATTGTAAGCTGCATCATATCACCTAGACCCGGCCTAGAAAAGGCTGTCCTTCCAAACTCAGTGACCAAACTAGGAGACTTGTGAGGGAAGCCACTGTGAGGCCAACAATGACTCTAAATGAGCTACAGAGTTCAGTGGCTGAGAATGGAGTAATAGTGCATCAGTCAACAATATCAAGAGCACTGCATAATACTGGCCTGTAAGGCAGAGAGGCAATAAAAAGCCATTACTTAAAACAAAACATCTCAAAGCCCACCTGGAGTTTGCTAGAGAGTGCATTAGTGATCCACATAAGATTTTGTGGTCGGATGAGACAAAAATAGAGCTTTTTGGCCAAAATGCAAAGCGTTATGTATGGCGCAAACCTAACACTGCCTATGTCCCATGTATCACCATCTCTACAGTGAAGCATGGTAGTGGCCGTATCATGCTATGGGGATGCTTCTTTTCAGCAGGGACTGGGAAACTTGCCAGAATATAATGTATGGAGCAAAGTACAGGCAGATACTGCAAGAAAACCAATTTGTCTCCCAAAAAACTGAAGCTGGGGCAAAAATTCACCTTTCAGCAGGACAGTGATCCAAAGCACAGGGCCAAAGCTACATTGGAGTGGCTCAATAATAAAAAGGTGAATGTCCTTGAGTGGCCCAGTGAAAGTCCTGACCTGAACCCATTGAGAATCTGTGGCAAAACTTGAAAATTTCTGTCCATAAGAAATGTCCAAGAAACTTGAGAGCTGGACCAATTCTGCTCTGAAGAATGGCTGGAAATCACCTCCAACCAGTGTGTAAAATTGGTAGAAACTTTGCACAAAAATACAAAGCTGTTATTGCAGCAAAAGGTGCTTCCACCATAGGATGCGAGGAGTCTGAATACTTACGCAAGCAGCATATTTAAGTTGTTTTTAATTTTTAATTAAAAAAATTGCTGACATAACTAATATCTTCTTTATAAAAATTCAGCTTGTGAGTTTTGTATAAAAAATATGAAATGTAAAAACATGTTGTGAGTTGGGGAGTGGAGAGGGCTGCTCCTCCTCTGGCTACTGTCCTGGTTCCTCCCACAGCCTGGGAAACCTGCAGGACTTCAGACAGTAGCGGCCTTACCTACAGGCACACAAAGATTGTGTTGAGAGTTTGATTTGTAATCAGCCAAGCTGCTGCTCGTTGGCTTCGTTAAGCCTATTATAAAGGCACCATTTTCTGTGCCTTTAGAGAGAGGAGAATGTTGTGGCTTGTAGGGTACCTCTCACAATCACTTTTCTTTGTTTTTTTTCCACTTGGTTTAGTTTTTGGTAAGTTGTTTTGTTTGAGCTGCAACTTTTGTATTGATTTTTGTTATTTTTGTTATTTTTATTGCCATAAAATGGGAGGACTTGGAAGCCTTCCCCTCAGAGCTCCTAGGAGAGCGACTGTGCCTTGCTGCAGCATTCCAGCCAGAATGTGGGGAATGCCCCAACTCGGGGCTCCAGGGAGCACCCCAATGCTGCCGAGATGTGACGGTGGACCTGAGATGGCTGAGGTCCCCGGAGGTGTACACCTGGCTGGAGATGGACGGAGAGCTGTACCTGGATCAGCAGGAGGTTGATGGCATCCTGGACTTTATGGACAAAGACGAGGCTACCCAGAGGGAGGCACTGCAGTGCAACTGGACCTACCTTACCCGTGTCATGGAGATAGTTGCTCCAGTTGTCTTTCTCCATGGGCCATTGAGCCAGAGGAGGACGGACCACACACTCCCGCCATTCAACGCTCCCACAGCCATGCCATGCTACCGACCCCAAGGCCAGCCAGGTGGACAAGCAGGCTGAGGTGACCCCCATCGCCGCTCCCCAACTGGTGGAGACTAAAGCGCCCACTGCTGAAGTTGCTTCTGACTCTGTGGTGGAGGGGGGCAGCCACAGTGACGGAGGAAAAAGCACCCGTGGCAGAAGAGGCACCGTGACGAAGGAACCAGCGCTTAGAAGAGGTGCAGTAGAAGAGGTGCCAGCCGCAGTAGAAGAGGCACCACCTGCAGTTGAGGTCACCGCAGCAGAAAAGGCGGAAGATGATGTTGCAGCGTTAGCCGTGGTAACTGAGGAGGTCCAGGAGGTTGTCCAGGAGATGATGAGTGCCGAGGTCCCTGCAGCCACAGAAGAGATTACAGAACCTGCGGTGGAAGAAGCTGCACCTGAGCTGGCACCCGAGACGGCCCCGGTGCCCGAGCTTGAACCAGGACTAGAACCAAAGCCAGAACCAGAGACTGTCGTTCAACCAGAAAAAGCTGTCCCAGCAGATGAGCCCGCTGCGGACCTGGTGCCAGAGTCCACTCTGGAGCCTTAAACAAAAGCTGAGGAGGAAGCCCCAGAACGTGCCCAGGAGGAAGTTCCTCCCCCTGTCATGGAGGAGCCTGCACCGGTCAGTCTGGTAGAAAGCACAGAGGAATCGGAAAGTGCCCTTGAGCCTGTCCCGGAGGCAGTTGCCAATCGCCAAACCCGAGCCCATGGAAACTGAGATCGAGGCTGAAGCAGAAGCCAAATCTGAACCAGTTGAGCCTGTGGCAGTGCTTTGCACAAATGACGACAACCTGGAGGGCCCAGCCAATGTCGCCTCACTGCTCTGCCCAGAGGGTCTGCCGGTGGTCGCCTCGCTGCTCTGTCCCGTGGGGCCAGCTGAGGCCTCCATGTTGCCTTGTCCCGTGGGGCCAGCTGAGACCCCCATGTTGCCTTGTCCTGTGGGGCCAGCTGAAGGCGCCATGCTGCCCTGCCTGAACAGCCTTCTTACCTCACACCACTGTGGGTCTTCCAGTGGCTGTGCCTTCATTGTGGCCCAAGGGACCAACAGTCTTCGCTCCCCCGCTAGGGGGAGCCATGCTGACTTTGTGCCTCACTTCATCCTTCAGCATAACTCTGCCCTTTGTTTCACAGACCTTCTGCATCATCTCCCTAGTCTGTTGGGAGAGCCGAGTCTTCAATCCGGGGGGCGGGGCCTCATGGGGACCTGTTGTTCCCCTACCGGCATCTCCTGTTTGCCGCATCCTCCCCTTGGTTTGGAGCTGAGGGGGGTGGTGTGTGACACCGGGAGTACTTGAGGAGTGGATTAGATGACTATCAAGTAAATATCACTTTCAGTCACTTAGTCATGCAGTGGTTGGACAACTAGCTAACGTTACATGTTTTGTTATCAGTATGGCGATATGTGTTGATCATTCAACGTCAGCTTTAAGTGATAGTGGAATAGTGAAATAGCCACTTACCTGTTAAAAGTTATCCCACAAGCTTTGCTTCTAAAATTCCTCCTATTTGTACAGCAAAATGCTGCACAACTTTGTGGCATTTTTGCATCGGCTAATTCCTTTTTGTACCGTGTTTACAGCCAGGTTCTGCGGAAAATCACTGAGGAAACTCAACAATTGTGAAATTTGGAAATTCAAGTATTCAAGGAAATCAAGTATTTGGAAATCAAGTATTTCTCATGTTTATAACAAGCCAAATATCACAAAAATTGGTTGAGAACTAAGCGAGTTACAGTAGATTTTATCAGGGGAAGTCTGCATCTCTCAATACACATACGTTTGTTTAAACGTGGATCTTGCCCGCCCCAATATAGCGGCCGTGCCGACGCATCTGAACAGGGTGAATCTACGAGGCATCTACATATTTACATCTATGGCTAACCTGCCAGGTAGAGGACGCAAGTCTATCTTGCCACCACGTGTAGTGAGACGGATGGTTCAATGGTTCAAGAGGCAAAAAGAAGTCCAAGGGGCACAGTTCAAGATCATCAAAACAGCCTGGCATCTTGGGGTTACAAGGTGTCTAAAGCAACCAAACTTTTTGGACATGCACATCAGCGTTATGTTTGGCGTCCAAAGAATGCAAGTAATGATGAAAAGCACCTCATGTCTACAGTGAATCATGGTGGTGGATTTGTAATGCTTTGGGGTTGTTTTGCATCCACAGGCTCTGGCGCCCTTATTAAAATAGATGGAACCATGCACTATATACAGCATGAACAGCATATACCAAGACATTTTGTCCAACATATGTCCAAAGCAACTAAGAAATGGTTCACAGAGCACAAGATCAATGTCCTGATGTGGCCATCTCAGACTCTAGACCTGAATCCAATTGAACACTTATGGTTTGAACTCAAAAAAGCAGTCTACAAACATCAACCCAAGAATCTGAAGGAACAAAAACAATTCTGCATGGAGGAATGGTTGAGGAATCCCCCCCAAGAAGTTCCATCACCTCGTACGACACTACAGAAGGTGACTACTTGCTGTTATAATGGCCAAGGGAGGAACCACAAAGTACTGATTACAGGGGTGTGAATATTTGTGATTCTTGATTTTTATGGGAAAAAATGTATAATTTGTCAACCGTTCTGTTGTGGTTCGTGCCTATGCATTATTATTAAAGAATATCATTTTTTTATAATAATAATATAATTTTGACATAACCTGCTTCCAAACACTACCTCAGTCAACACTGAAGACAATGTTCACAGCTGCTACAAGGGAGGGCCAGTGGGTGACTAGGGGGTTGAGGAGGGTGACGGATAGAAGGGGGTCTGGGAGGAAGAGCGGATGATGGGTGATGTTCTTCGGGGGTAAATGCTATGTTTACAGCTGCAAGTACACTGTATAGTTTATTAATAATCCAAGCCTTCTTCAAACCTCCTCCAAACACTTTGCAATAGAGACGCTCGGGCCAATAGACCCATTTAGACATTATGCTGGTGGGATACTGAGTCAATGCGTCATTCCTATTCTAGTGCTGAGAGATTCTTGAACCTTATTTCCTTAATTCAAGTTGACTGGGCATGTTTACCATAAATTGATTGAATTTATTTGAAAATTCTAAAAATTATATATATATATATATATATATATATATATATATATATATACATACACATATACACACACACAATATACATACAGTCTGCACCACTGATGCATATGCAGTAACATAAGTATAACACAATAAAATCAATGACATATTTCCATTGTGGCCCTCTTTAGCACGGGCAAGAGGAGCATGACAGGCATGGCAAATTAAACAACACGTACATATACTTTACACCAATGCAAATAAATTTGCACTTAAAATAAGATAGCTGGAAATAGCTAGGAATGTCCTTACAATGAACTGCCACTATGGACTACACTGGACCCACCTTAAACCTATGCAATAGTCCTATTAGAGCTTTAAAATGAGAGCTTTTATAGTTATTTCTGAATGAGTGTGTTATGGTGGGTTAAGGGATTGGTGTCAATCGCAGAACCCCAGGGGTATCGATAAGTTAAACTGTAATTATACAGTTTAACCACAAACTCTGAATAAACAGAGACTAGGAACAAACAATAACAAAAGGGGGAAAAACTGAAAATATCACCCAACGGGTGACTAGGTGCCACAAAGACACAAAAAGGAATAACTAAATCACCAACACCGAGTGTTTGAATAAAACGATAAACGGCTAGAAGAGCCAAATAACCAGCGAAGAAATAAGACCTGCGAACAGTCCACAGACTGTGTATAACGAAACACGACTAGCTCAGGAGGAGCAAGTGAGTGTTCCAAAAGCAGGTAACGAACAGATCCTACATTTGCTAAAGAGAATTTCTAAGTAAGAGAACGTGCTTAGTAGTATCTTTAGAAAGACGCCACAACCTTTACCGGCTAGATCGTAGTGAAGTTTTACGATTTCGCAAAGAACCGGTAAACAGCTGCGGCTTAAATAGTGAGGAGCGGTGATTGATATGCTCCGCCCCTCCTACCAGAAAGGCGCAACACCGCCCTCTGGTGGTGAGTCAGGGGAACAACCATGACAGGACCCCCCCCTTAAGGGACGACTCCTGACGACCCTTCAGACCCACGCCAGTGAAAATCTTGGATCAACGATGGATCCAAGATGTGTCGGGACGGAACCCAACTGCTCCTCAGGGCCGTAACCTCCCAGTCCACTAGGAACTGAGTACCCCTACCTACACGCCGCGACGCCACGATACTACGCACCGTATAGCGGGGCCACCCCAATGATACGAGGAGGCGGTGGTGGTACTTCGGGAGGCGCCAAGGTGCTAATGAGTAGTGGTTTGATGCGAGATACGTGGAACGTAGGATGTATCCGCATAGATTGGGGAAGCTGTAATAACACGGTGACAGGGTTAATTTTACGTAGGACCTTAAAAGGCCCAATAAAACGCGGAGCGAGTTTCCGAGACTCTACTGTAACGGCAGGTCTCGTGTAGACAACCACACTCGTTGACCAACCCTATACGATGGAGCTGCCCGTCGACGACGATTAGCAAACTCCTTTGGCGATCACCAGCGCGTACTAGAGCCCGCCTAACCCTTCTCCAGGTGACACGACAACGTCGCACAAAGGCCGCAGCGGAAGGCACTCCTGCGTCACCCTCCTGCGCCGAAAATAAAGGAGGCTGAAACCCGAACTGAGCCTCGAATGGAGAGAGACCTGACGACGCGTTGCGCAGCGTGTTATGAGCGTACTCTGCCCAAGCAAGGTGCCGACTCCATGATGATGGATTGGCGGAAGCAAGACAGCGGAGAGTATTTTCCATTGTTTGATTGGTGCGTTCCGTCTGTCCATTGGTCTGTGGGTGAAACCCTGATGACAGGCTCACAGACGCCCTAACAGCGAACAAAACGCCCGCCAGAATCTGGACGCAAACTGAGGACCCCGATCGGACACTCGTCTTGCGGTAAGCCGTGAAGGCGAAAGACATGGTCCATCATGAGATGCGCAGTTTCGAGCGCTGACGGCAGCTTGGGAAGTGCAATGAAGTGGGCAGCCTTGGAAAATCTGTCCACTACCACCAAAATGACGGTATGACCGTTCGAGTTAGGTAGACCGGTAACGAAATCCAAGGCGATATGGCTCCAGGGACGATGTGGAACCGGAAGTGGCCGCAGTAACCCTGAAGGTGCCAGCTGTGAACCCTTATTATGCGGGCACAAATGCTACAGGCCGCAACAAATTCCCTTACGTCTTTCTCCATACCCCGCCACCAGAACCGTCTACTCAAAAAATCGTGCGTACGGTGTACGCCTGGGTGACCAGTGAGCCGGGAGGAGTGGCCCCACTGCAGTACCTGGGAGCGAGCTCCTGAAGGAACGAAGAGACATCCCGTGGACCCCACCAGGATCCGGCTCAAGGCGTTGAGCCTCATGCACCACCCCTTCT
Organism: Aldrovandia affinis; assembly: GCA_029706075.1. Lineage (NCBI taxonomy): Eukaryota > Metazoa > Chordata > Actinopteri > Notacanthiformes > Halosauridae > Aldrovandia > Aldrovandia affinis. The sequence goes on from JAINUG010000010.1 coordinate 7,959,750, forward strand.
ATCTCCCATAAGACTGGAGATAAAATCTGTGCGGTGGGAATAATGGGTGTGGGCGGATGATCCATTTCGGATCCATCGTACAAGCGTGACAGAGCGTCAGGTTTAATATTTTTAGAACCAGGACGGTAAGTCAACAAAAATTAAACCTAGTAAAAAATAATGCCCAACGAGCTTGCCGTGAATTACGACGTTGAGCACCCTGGATGTACTCTAAATTTTTATGATCAGTCCAGACAGTGAAGGGATGTTCCGCCCCTTCAAGCCAATGACGCCATTCCTCCAGCGCCATTTTAACCGCTAATAACTCCCTATCTCCTACATTGTAATTCCTCTCGGCAGGGGAAAGGCTCCGAGAAAAGTAGGCGCACGGATGAACCCTTTTATCCATGACCGACCGCTGGGACAGAATAGCCCCTACCCTAGCTCAGAGGCATCCACCTCTACAATAAAAGGTAATGAAGGATTGGGAGAAATTAAAATAGGTTCAGAACTGAATCTTCTCTTTAGTTCAGCGAAAGCCGCCTCCGCTTTAGGGGACCATTGGAACCGAGAAGAAACAGTTTTTTTTTGTAAGCGCCGTGATGGGCGCGACCACTGAACTAAAATTGCGGATAAACCGTCTGTAAAAATTTGCAAACCCCAAAAAACGCTGCACCTGTTTTACAGAGACCGGAGCAGGCCAATCCTTGACCGCAGTCACTTTATTGGGGTCCATTTGGATCCTGCCCTCTGCGACAATAAATCCTAGAAAGGAAACTGAAGGTACGTGAAACACACATTTCTCTGCTTTCACAAATAATTGGGCTTCTAACAAGCATTTTAATACTTGTCGAACGTGTTTCACGTGCTCAGAGAGAGAATTGGAAAAAATTAAAATGTCGTCAAGATAAACGAACACCGATTTCTCCAACATCTCTCTGAGTACGTCATTAACGAATGCCTGGAAGACAGCCGGCGCGCACGTGAGGCCGAATGGCATAACCAGGTATTCGTAATGACCATTGTGTGTATTAAACGCTGTTTTCCACTCGTCACCCTGACGGATGCGAACCAGATTATAAGCGTTGCGAAGGTCCAACTTGGAAAAATGGACGCTCCTTGGGAGACGTTCAAAAGCGGAGTTCATAAGTGGAAGGGAATAACGATTCTTTATAGTAATATTATTTAATCCTCTGTAATCGATACACGGTCGTAATCCCCCATCCTTTTTTCCAACAAAAAAGAACCCTGCCCCAGCCGGAGACGTGGATGGCCTGATAAAACCATTAGTAAGAGATTCCGAAATGTATCTCTTCATGGCCGCACTCTCAGGTATAGATAGTGAATATAGGGATCCACGTGGAGGAACTGTGCCTGGGTGAAGTTCAATAGCGCAATCATAAGGCCGGTGTGGAGGCAGTTTAGTTGCCCTTGCTTACTAAACACCTCGCTAAGATCGGAATAAGTTTTAGGAATGCCGGAAGGTAGCAAGTAACACTCCGTACTCATGAGTTCCATTCCCTCCTTATCCCTTGGAAACTCGTGCTCAATGGGGGCAGTTCGAATTTTTATGGGAATCGGAACTGGAGTAGCTAACCGATCTTTTCGAACTCGTGACACTTTGGGCTCATCGTCCGTAGACGGCATGTCTGCCTCTAAAGAATCAAAGGGTAAGGATTCCAGGTCACTAATCTCCTCGGCCGTGGACTCCTCCAGTGGGACTTCCCAAGCACACTGAGGATCCCATTCGAGTTCGTTCTCCGTCTCATTGGAGTGTACGGATGAGGGAGCATGATTAGGCGAACAGTAAATAGATTCGTCGGTCTCCGAATCGGTCTCGTGACTTTTAGCCTCACCGAACCCGGAAGACGACGGAATAAAAGGTAAACATTCAAGAGAACATTGATCCCCCCATTGAATAATAGGGTTTTTATGACTACCCCAGTTCACCTGTGGTTGATGTTTTATTAACCAGGAGTGTCCAAGAACTAATGGGTAAGTAGGCGATTCAACCAAAAAAAACTTAATTTGTTCTGTGTGCTCGCCGTAAGCGATCCGCATGTTTACAGTCTCCGTGGATTCCTTAATGCGACCGGAACCCAGCGGACGGCCATCAAGAGCGGTAACACCACAAGATTGTGAAAGAACCCGAACAGGTAAATGAATTCTTTTAGCCCACCCGGAGTCCACAAAACAATCAACAGCTCCTGAATCAAGAAATGCATTTATTTTAATGTTTTGTCTCCCCCAGGATAGTTCAACAGAAATGAAGGTACGGAAGAAAGAGGACTGATGTCTCACTACCGGCTTCCGGCCCGATAGTGAGGCTGTTCGTTTCCCTTCAGTTTGGGACAATTTTGAATAATGTGACCCCTCTGTCGACAGTACCGCAACCGTTCCAGTCCCCTCTGGCCGGAGCCCGAAAACTAGCACTGTCAACTTCCATGGGTTCGTCGGTTTTGCCCAGACGTCTAGGAAACTGAGGTAAGAACCCTCTCGTAGTAACCCGGAACTCCCTGTTACCCCTCTCTCGCTGGCGTTCCCTAATACGATTATCGATCCGTATAGCAGTGGAAATAAGTTCATCAAGTGAATCGGGAATGCCAATCGTAGCTAGAGCGTCTCGCACCGGATCAGATAGCGCGTTAGTAAAACACGTTATGAGAGGATTCTCAGGCCAACCTGTAACTCCCGCGAGAGTACGGAACGAGATAGAGAATTCCGCCACGCTCTGGTTACCCTGGCGCATGCGCGTCAATTTAGTCGCAGACTCGCTGTCATGAAGTTCGTGGTCAAAACCAACTCCATTTTACCCATTAACCCCAGCGAATCTGTCAATACCGGTGCTTGAGACCGAATAAGAGGTACTGCCCACTCGAGAGCTGCCCCGATAACAATGATAGCACGAGTGCCACTCGCGACTCTTCTGAGCTATATCTAGATGGTTGAGTTTGAAATACAATTTGGCACTGTGCTAAAAACCCCGACATTTACCGGACTCGCCACTAAAACGAGGAGGAAGCTGAACTTTTGCCTCTCGTAATCCCTCTCCCACAGGTGTACCCCAACGAGGAGTGACACCGGATTAGGACCGGCGAATTCCTACCGCAGGCTGGGGACGAACCTCGATAAGTGTCTGGATCAAGCCCTCCAGTCTTTGGACCGACAAGGCCATGCTAGCCTGGTTGTCTTGCATGACACGTTGTTGTTTTAATAAAATGTCAATGGTAGATCTCTGTCTCTCCATTTCTTCGATACCACGAGGATCCGCTGACGCCGTATTCATGGCGAAATCGTACTGTTATGGTGGGTTAAGGGATTGGTGTCAATCGCAGAACCCCAGGGGTATCGATAAGTTAAACTGTAATTATACAGTTTAACCACAAACTCTGAATAAACAGAGACTAGGAACAAACAATAACAAAAGGGGGAAAACCGAAAATATCACCCAACGGGTGACTAGGTGCCACAAAGACACAAAAAGGAATAACTAAATCACCAACACCGAGTGTTTGAATAAAACGATAAACGGCTAGAAGAGCCAAATAACCAGCGAAGAAATAAGACCTGCGAACAGTCCACAGACTGTGTATAACGAAACACGACTAGCTCAGGAGGAGCAAGTGAGTGTTCCAAAAGCAGGTAACGAACAGATCCTACATTTGCTAAAGAGAATTTCTAAGTAAGAGAACGTGCTTAGTAGTATCTTTAGAAAGACGCCACAACCTTTACCGGCTAGATCGTAGTGAAGTTTTACGATTTCGCAAAGAACCGGTAAACAGCTGCGGCTTAAATAGTGAGGAGCGGTGATTGATATGCTCCGCCCCTCCTACCAGAAAGGCGCAACACCGCCCTCTGGTGGTGAGTCAGGGGAACAACCATGACAGAGTGATAGTGTGGTAGACACATTCAAATCAATTTGTTAAATAAATGCAGGAAGGACAGCGTTTTACAATGCTGACGATATACTATTGGGAAAAAGGGGGGGGCTGTCTTTGATTTGAAATGTTAATAATGACATGTATGTATAAAACACCATTGGAGTATGCTAAAATTAAAAAAACGGAATTGTTTATAATCGTTCAATATTGCAGTGTTCGTTAACATCCAAGGTATGTCTTTACAGGTACCAAAAAATGTATAATTGGTTAGAAAACTCAACATTGGTTTCGAGATAACCATCTTTGCCAGAGATGCATTTTCAAGAATACAACCTTTAAACATTGCCAAAAATGAACATTAACACTAGTTTTTTTTTTTTTTTTTTTTTAATGATACGAAATATCTCTTCGTCAAAGCAAAATGCTTTCCCGTTTAAAAAAGCAATACCGGCTATACTGAAGAGGTGTCGTTCGGTGGCAACGCAGCCATTGTTTGTTGTACATACACAAGAGCGCTTGTGCGAGCGTGCGAGCGCGCGAAAAGACCACGCGTGTCTGCATGAAAATGAAAGATTGAACTTTTCGCGCACCCCCTACATTCGCAGGTGACACCTTGCAACTTGTATTATCCATAGCAAATGCAGTAAGGTTTTGCAGTAAGGTTTTCCAAGCAATATCCAATGTAGAGTTCAATACAATGAATGATATGTGTCTTTCACAGGAGAACGTTTAAGCGTGTTTATTCCTCCTCTAAAGCAGTAAAGCCACTGCGCACAGGGTACGCTTGGCGGTATGTGAACGCTCCGCTGCTTTGTGCCTCCGGCAAATATCTGTCTGCGATTGTCAGTGAATTCATAAAGGCACCTCTAGGATACGACTGCACGCTTGAACTGGCTTTGGTTATACTACTGCAAAATGTAATATCAATGAACCTGCAAAAAGATGAGACTTCAGTTTGTCTAGGGAAATGGAGAACGAAATACCGACAGTCTGTTGTCAGTCTACTGACGACTCAAGTTCATATTTTCTGACCTCATTCTCGATTATTCTATTTGGTAATAGTGGTGACCAAACAGAAGGTATTTATGCGAAACCCTTTTGTTCAACGTACAGACGCGGTCGAACTTGATTTAAATAACAATTCTTATGACTAGTATTTCGAATCGTTTTAAACGTCGAACAGTAAACAAATATTGTCTTACTCTAAAACACAGAAACTCCCACGGCACGCACGCACAGCAGTCTGTTGAGGATGAGGCAAACACGAGCTATTTTGTTACGCAGAACGTTACATTAACCGAACGGTTAACAAACCTGGGCTGAGATGGGGATCTACACAGTAGCCAGTTTCAGCATCATTTGTGCTGCTTTTTACTGCAGCCCCTGCGAGGCGCACACCATCTGCTTCTGCTACTGCCAGCGCTCAACAAAGCCTGCAGGCAACGCGACACTATTCGGCATTTCCAATTAATTAAACGACTACGCTAATGTTATTTTCATTTTCAACCATCAATTATATTAAAGCGGAGATAAAACATACGCAGCATGTTATAAGTAAAGCAGAGACGTGTAATTGGCTGATATAGAAACAAGCTTGCTGCGATAGGTGGTATCCCACGCTTAACGCCGTTTCAGGCTAGGATAGATGAACCTAACAGCGTGCCTCGGTGCAACGAAACGGTTCCAATGTGCCCTTTCTCTAATACGCAATATCTGGGATTAGTAAAGCTATCCAATCATCTCTACACAATGCATTCATAAGGAACTTTACTGAAAACAAATAAGTTGATCGTGGTAAACAAATAAAGAGACATTTAAAAAAGCAATTTAGAAGTAACGTCCTTTTTATCATAAACATGTAATTTGTCCTACCTGTTCAATGCAACCGACCCGATGCAAAACTACCTCTCAGGGCTCAGTGACAAGCTGAAGAATATCGAGTTTTCATAGCCCCTCCCATCAACATCTATGTACCGTAAATACCCCAGTTAATGCGCAATACTCATTGAATGTATCAGAAACACAGGAGAAATACAATATGTAAATTAGAGTAACTACAATACATTTAAACGAGCTCAAACATACATTTTTTGTGGGAAATTTGCCACGAGGATAGTGAAGTTTGAGGTGTGGACCTGTCAGGGTGTCCTTCAGAGTCTGTCATCACATCTCAATGCCTAACCCCCAACCCCCGTGACCAAAGGCCAGAGCATCCACAGAAGACATTTTGTAACGTTTTGCCAACGGAACTCACTCCCTGATCATTCTAGGAGCAGAAGATAGATGTCATACGATGGGTCTTTTTCCTGTACCTGCTCCTTCACTTTCCTGGGCATAAACCAGCAACAACTTATGCCCAGGAAAGTGTAAACACTGTTCGTCAGGTGTTCGACACAAGTATTGTGTGTCCTGAGAACCCAGGTGCAGTATTTACCTGCTTCTACTATGTGATCCTCCGCGGCAACAAATACTTAAAATCAACATGAGATCTACGCCTCTCCTAAGTGGGCTGAGCGTGCACACACAGACGTCACTGCAGATATCAGAAGCCATGTTCACCAATGTTTAGCCAGTGCCAGTAGCCACCCTCAATCCTGCCCCTGGTGGATCTGACACAGCTGTGACTGTTTTACATGGAGCCAGCTGACTGGGGGGGTATCCTGGTGATTTGTGAAGGGTAATGATGGAACCATCGACTGGGGCTGTGGCACTGAGGGACACGGCGTGACCATGGGAGGTGGGTGGATTTGAGGTGGGATGCAGGGGCACAGGTGGAGTGGGGGTGGTGCCGGCTGATTCTGCCCTGCTTCCCCTCGCCCTCCGAGCAGCGGAGGATCCAGTCAGCTTGAGTGTCTGCATTTCCATGGCAACAGGCGTAATTCTTGCTGACGAGCATGGGAGGAAAGGTGGTGGGGGATGGGGTGGTGGTGCACAGAGAGTCGGTAGGCAGGTGGGCAGACAGCTGTCCTCACGATTCCTGGAGAACTCCCGTCTGCTGGTGTCTGCAGACTGGCACTGCTGACTTTGGGCGATGTCAGGAGGTTTGAGAAATCTCCCTTCCCAAGGGGGATGCCACCACGGCCATCTGACCTCAGGCCAGAGGCACATGCCCAAGAATTGGGGAGACACGCAGACATTATACGCACAGGGCCGATCCAGTAACAGCCACCGTATGCTACCTGTGCTGGCATTTGCAGGGATCTCATTAACCCTTCAGACACTGCTTCCCCAAAAGGTAGTCCTCCAGGCTGAATTTGTGTGTTGGTGGATTCAATTGAATAATTTTTAAATTATTTTATATATAATGTTGGCCCTTAAATGTTGTTCAGAGTCGCAGAACCTTCTCAAAAAATATTCCACAGCCAGATTTTATGTAACCCTGCTATTGATTGTTTGCACCATACACAGTAGCACTGTGGAAGCGATGCAGGCGCTTGTATAAGCGATCGGATATTTGTCACAATTCCGAGCTCACAACCAGTGGTAAAAACCTAGTGCTTGGACCCAAGCTGTCGCCACGGCAACAAAGAAATGACTAACACACACACACAAAAATACCTTTATGGCACTCGTTGGGGCCGGATTTGGGGCTGGATTTGGGGCCGGATTTGGGGCCATCCCTGTGTGGAACGGCGTAAAACACGACCTGGTACCCCCCAGGTGCATAAGAGTTGACATGTTGGGGAGAACAGGGGGAGCGCAGGGCCCCCGTGGGGGTAGCGCCTGGGTGTGATGACTCACACACTGATAAATTAAGACTCATGAGCCGTTACATCAGAGCTGATCGATAGCACGACTGAATGCCAGGGCCGGCTCTCCCAGGCACTCAGCGAAGCAAGGGGGGCATGGCATGCGCTTACAGAAGAACAAACCCAGCTCCCCCCCGCCCCATCCTGCGTCTAGCGTCAAGATTTCAGAGAAAACAAGGTTTTACTCAACAAAAGGGATAAGAATGGATGCGGAAGACAACAGATTCGCTGATGTCAAAAAGAACAGAACGAGCCTGCAGTAAGTTGCATAATGATCAAAGACCGTTTGAATGGCATTACGAAACAGACGGGCAAAAGGCCAAGTTCTGGCTCTTCCAGAACTGCAGACTTCAGCTAACAAAGGTCTAGGCTCTTCACTTGATGCTGCACCCTTTGACTTTCAAAGGAAGTGTCAGGACTGATGTCCTCTACTGGTACCTTTCTCATTTTATATTCCCAGCTCAATCCACCAGCTTCTATGGTGGGCAAAAGCAGCGTATTGCAGAGAGGCTCAAGAAACACAATGTGGGGGAAAAAGATGAGGAAGAAATATTTTCTTACAATCTTAATGTGGTTGTAAATATGCACAATGTGTGGGGATATATGTATATATGTACTACATTGTATGGATGTCCCTAATGTACAGTATGCTATAAATGTCTGTAAGTAAAACATTTTAAAACTAAGATAAGAAATAATGATGCACTAAGCCACGAAAAATTACAAAAAGACATGAAGGATTTAACCTCAAATCTAATTTATTCATTTATTTATATGTTCAATGTTTTCATATACATATCTGCCTGCCTTGTCTAATCGTTTTTTTATTGTTGTCTGTTGTCATGTAAATAAATGAAAGAAATCCTGGAAAAAAAAAAAAACAATGTGGGGGAAAAAATAAATAAATAAAGATTTCAAATCATTAAATTGGTAGCAGTTGATCGGAGCTATTACCGATATACAACATCTAAAAGCCCTCGTAAAAAAAGTGATTTGAAATGCTGTTCTCAGGATACTGAGAATTTTCAAACATCACTCAGATTATGACAGATTCTGACTGCTTGTAGCCTACATGCTATTGTCTACAGAACAAGCCACCGTGAAGCCACCTTCAGGATACCTGGGGCTATTGCATGGATCTTCTCAAACCATCACAACCCTGTATATCCATCCTGGCATGTACAATACACCTGAAGAGAGTGCTAACATTAGGCATCACTTTCACAATACATTTTATCTAGCTAATTTTGTGTAGAGCAGTGCCAGACAAACGCATATACACGTTTAAATGTCATACTACATACCAAAAAGTGTTTGCATCTTGCATATTTATATTGTAATTGATATGTTGTTCACTCATCCATATAAACGTGAATAAAATGATCACATGCGTTGTGTGTAATCTGTTCCTTATTATGTGACATTTTACTACGACTTTCTATGGATATGAATACTGTGACACAGAAGAGTAACACATTTTAAAAAAATTAAGGCAAAGATTGCAATGTCATACAAATGCTTTATTGTTTATTTTCCAGAACAGTGTATTTTTATTATATAACAAGGGGAGGTGAAAAATTACAAAAACGACATAGAAGCATAGAAGCTCATCCAAACCATTCAAATTGTCTCAAATGTCTTTCTAGGGGTCTTATCAAGCCTGGCAGCCAAGAACTGGACTGCAGAGCCACCTTGTGGTTGTACTGTGTAATATAGTAAATAATAATACTGTGAGCTCTCGAGTCTATGGAACTCTGTTTATGTAATTTCTGACATACCATCAACCTTTTGGATATGGAGTAAAATGATGAATGAGACTGCTTCACTGAAGGCTTTGCAATAATCTTCCAAGCTCACATCTATGTGTACCATTTCAACGATGTAATATACATTAAAATTCTGTCTGAATGAAAATGGCAAGTGAAAAATTAAACATTTCACAAGCCACAACCAAAATAAAACAAATAAAAAAATATTTATTTAACACATGAACTACACACAGTGTGGTCACAACACTCCCATCAATTGTGCAAAAATACTTAGGTAAAAAATATTTTTGTAGACTGGCAAACCTGCTAGTCCATAGATTATATAACAACCAAAAGGATCATAGCAATCTCTTCCACAGAATGAGCAAGAGAAGACCCGTGTGGGCGCAGAACGCAAAAGCCCATTTTAAAAAACTGATTTTTTCCCCTAGGGAATAAAACAACTGGGTAAGTATAAAAGATGATTAAAAACAAGTCCCCAGTATACATTCAGAACAAAGGAGACCCGTTGTTGTTGCGAGCCTCATCGAAAATTCATCACATAAAAAGAATTGTCAACGTGGGACCTAAATTGCTCAGGCGACTGTGATTACTTTCTATGGTGTTGCCATCCAGAGTTCTTCAGGGGTCCCAAAAAACGATGGCCTCTCCCCGTCTGTCACAACTTCCAAGAAGGCCCTGCAAAAAGGCACAATTCAGGGCACTAGCCATGTCCTCAGTAACTCATATCATTTATGGACATGTACTGTTTTTGCCTGGAGGCGTTACATCAATTACTCCAGTAGAAATTACTCAATTTAATGAATAAATGGGTAAAATATATAAGCATAAGTATTGCCAATAAGCCTGAATATAGAAACCAATACATTTACATTTTTTACATTTTAAGCATTTAGCAGACGCTCTTATCCAGAGCGACTTACAAGATGTGCATTAATACATGGTAGGAACAATCATAGATCGCGCAAGAGATCAGTGCAGTAATACAGCGATAGACATCAATGCAGGCAGCTGCATACCATACCTTTAACACTGGGAAGGAAAAGGTTAGTCAAATTATCCATCCATCCATCCATCCATTGTCTAAGCCGCTTATTCCTGGTCAGGGTCGCGGGGGGTGCTGGAGCCTATCCCAGCATGCGTTCCGGGCGAGAGGCAGGAATACACCCTGGACAGGTCGCCAATCCATCACAGGGCACACACACCATTCACTCACACACTCATACCTACGGGCAATTTAGACTCTCCAATTAGCCTAACGTGCATGTCTTTGGACTGTGGGAGGAAACCGGAGTACCCGGAGGAAACCCACGCGGACACGGGGAGAACATGCAAACTCCGCACAGAAAGGCCCCCGGCCTGGATTCGAACCCGAGACCTTCTTGCTGTGAGGCGACAGTGCTATCCACTGCACCACCGTGCCGCCAGTCAAATTATTATTATTATAATTTGTTTTTGGTGAAATGAGGAGTAAGCAGGGATACATAGTGTTGAGCAAGTAGGCAATGGTGATGACAATTAGCTAGATGTACATAATTCAGTGGTAGTGGAGTCTGAAAAGGTGATTTTTGAGTCTCTTGCGGAAGCATCAAACAAACAAATTTCCTGGCCCCCGAACTTTTTCTCCTCAATTTGGAATCGCCAATCACTGCTGGGCCACCTGCAATAGCGCAAAGAGCTGCGCAGATGACGCGTGTGCATGTACTCAACCTGTGAGCCGGGGGGCCCTATTGGCCAAACATAACCGCAAAAGAGCTTATGCTGATCCGAAGAGGGGCATGTCTCTCACTGACTAACAGCTCGTGGGCTGTGGGCGCCTGGTGCGTTGTTGAGAGGAACTAGTACACCGGTAACCTGAGGATCCCTGGCTGACTCGAGTCCATCCAAACCTCACAGACTCCAGGTCACAGTCGTTAATGACACAGCTGGGGTTCGTGATGTCCAGGCTATGGCGTTAAGCCCGCGTCTGTCGGAGTGCCTTTAACGACCGTGCGAGTGAATCCCAGTCTCGTAATAAAGTGAGAATCTCTCATTCACAGTCGTTGAGGGTCCTGCGTCTAGACTTAGTGTCCAGGTGAATGGGACTGGGGTAAACAGAGTGCAATTGGAAACACCGTGTACACTGTGTCCCTGAACTGAACCAGCTGCATGTGGCAGAGGCAGATATGGGACCACGTCCCTCTTATCCAAGTCACAAGTAAGTCTCAAGTCATTTGGTCCAAGTCTCAAGCAAGTCCCAAGTCAAAAACAGTGACTCGAGTTGACTCGAGTCCAAGTCACAATGACTCAAGTCCACATCTCTGGGCAGAGGAACCAGAACTGAAACTGGCCAAATTGAACTGACACTGCAATTAGATTTACAAAAGTAACCAACAGGTAACAAACTCAAAAAGCACAAAATTAACCAACACAAAAAGCACAAAAGTAGCCAACTGCAAATTCTGCTTGCGACATTCATTGATAGCAAGAAAACATCTGATAAACCACACACAATACATGAGCTGATGGCAAATATTCGGTGCTAGCATGGTACCTGTGGTCTGAACAGTGCAGCAGAAATCTCAGACGCTTCGGTAAAGACCGCTTAATTCCCCATGTCAGCCATGATTATGTATTACCTCGTGTCTTCAGTAGAGGGCGATGGGCTGAAGTAGTAAGAGAAGCTGTGCTCTGAGCAGGTGTCTGTGCCGCTTGACTCGACCTCCTCGCTGTCTGACTGCAGAGTGGCCCAGTGTTTCACGGGCGTCAGGTTCTCCTCCTCTTCCTCACACAGGGGGAAAACCCGCTGTTCCCATGACAGCTGGAACTGGGGTGAGAGCACAGGGAATACGTCATTGATCCGTACAGCAGGCAGCTGTTATGCAGGTTTATTTTTTGCTTGAATATTATTAATAATTAACGCAGGATTTCTTCATGGATTACCAAAATCCATTCATCTCTCTCTATCTAGGCTTTGACCTTCCCGGTATTTTTCCAGAAATCTTGTGTTGTATCCTTACACAAGGACATTGACAAGCATACACATTGTATTACATTGTATACACAATTAATCTTTACTCTTTACTGCTTAGAATACAAAACAGACAGAAAGAGTATGATTACCACGACCTTCACACTGTGAACATTATGAACATTTAATTAAGCCTTTCACACAAACTGTCTTTGCATGACTCACTCCAGAAAGAGCCTTCTAAGCCAGACGATGGCTTAACTACCTTGTGTGGGATCAAGAGCCCTTTGGAAACAAATGCCTAATAACCCTCTACAGATGCAGAAGCATAAAAATAATTTCATTTTCAAGATGAGAGATATATCAAACCTTAACCAATGGAATAGTAACATTGTTCCAGCATTGACTCCTCATCTCTTCTAAATAAAGCCTATATACATTATGGATCAAGATAGATAGATAGGTAGAGAGACATAGATAGATAGATAACTGAAGAAATATTTTGTTGCACCAATTCTCACTGCAACATCCCTGCTCAATCTGTGTCTGCTTTAACCTGCCCATGAGTTTACACACACTTATGCTGTAGCTTATTTTTATTACATCTTCTTAGCTACCGATTAAATACAGATACCTGAGCTTCTGATATGGTTTCATACGTAATAGTCATCATGGTTGCAATCGGGATTAGATGTTATGCATTCATTTGAGTTGTCAACAAGCATTAGCTAAATGAATTGATATGCTAGCTAGCTAAATAATGCTGTATGCTAATAATGCTAAATAATTTAATTGACTCTAAGTATACAGTGGGGAAAATAAGTATTTCACCCCCTGCTGATTTTGTGAGTTTGCCCCCTTACAAAGAAAGGAACGGTCTATAATTTTCATGGTAGGTTCATCTTAACAGTGAGAGACAGAATATATAAAAAATCCCAGAAAATCACATTATATGAATTTTAAACATTTATTTGTGTTTTATTGAGGAAAATAAGTATTTCACCCCTAGCAAAACAGCAAGAATTCTGGCTCCCACAGACCGGTTATGTGACCAGGAGGCACACAGATTAGTCCTCTTACTTAATTAGTACTCCTAATTAAGTACTCGTTACCTGTATAAAAGACAACTGTCCACAGAATCAATCAATGAATCAGATTCCAACCTCTCCACAATGGGCAAGACCAAAGAATTGTCTAAGGACATCAGGGACAAAATTGTAGACCTGCACAAGACTGGAATGGGCTACAAGACCATTGGCAAGCAGCTTGGTGAGAAGGAGTCAACTGTTGGTGCAATAATTAGAAAATGGAAGAAACACCAATTGACCATCAATCTCCCTCGGTCTGGGGCTCCACGCAAGATCTCACCTCATGGAGTAAACCTGATCATGAGAAAGGTGAGGGAACAACCCAGAACTACACGGCTGGAGCTTGTTGATGATCTCAAGGCAGCTGGGACCACAGTCAACAAGATGACCATTGGTAACACACTACGCCGTAATGGATTGAAATCCTGTAGTGGCCGCAAGGTCCCCCTGCTCAAGAAGGCACATGTACAGGCCCGTCTGAAGTTTGCCAATGAGCACCTGGATGATTCAGAGGAGGCTTGGGAGAAAGTGCTGTGGTCAGATGAGACTAAAATCGAGCTCTTTGGCATCAACTCGACTCGCCGTGTTTGGAGGAAGAAAAAAGCTGCCTTGGACCCCAAGAACACCATCCCCACCGTCAAGCATGGCGGTGGAAACATTATGCTTTGGGGCTGTTTCTCTGCTAAGGGCACAGGACGACTTCACCGGATCGAGGGGAGGATGAATGGGGCCATGTACCGGGAAATCTTGGGTGAGAACCTCCTTCCCTCAGCCAGGACACTGAAAATGGGTCGTGGATGGGTGTTCCAGCATGACAATGACCCAAAGCATACGGCTAAGGCAACAAAGGAGTGGCTCAAGAAGAAGCACATTAAGGTCATGGAGTGGCCCAGTCAGTCTCCGGACCTTAATCCTATAGAGAATCTGTGGAGGGAGCTGAAGCTTCGAGTTGCCAAGCGACAACCTACAAACCCTAAGGATTTGGAGAGGATCTGCAAAGAGGAGTGGGCCAAAATCCCTCCTGGGATCTGCGCAAACTTGGTGACCAACTACAAGAAACGTCTGACCGCTGTGCTTGCCAACAAGGGTTTCTCCACCAAGTACTGAGTCATGTTTTGCTAGGGGTGAAATACTTATTTTCCTCAATAAAACACAAATAAATGTTTAAAATTCATATAATGTGATTTTCTGGGATTTTTTAAAATATTCTGTCTCTCACTGTTAAGATGAACCTACCATGAAAAGTAGACCGTTCCTTTCTTTGTAAGGGGGCAAACTCACAAAATCAGCATGGGGTGAAATACTTATTTTCCCCACTGTATATACACACTATATGGCCAAAAGTCAGTGGACATCCCTACTAATTATTCAGTTCAGGTGTTTCAGCCACACCCATTGCCAACAGGTGCATAAAATCCAGCACATAGCCATGCAATCTCCACAGACAAACATTTAGAATTCAGAATGGTTCGTAAAGAGCTCAGTGACTTTAAATGCAGCACTGTCATAGGATGCCACCTTTGCCACAAGTCAGTTTGTGAAATTTCTGCCCTACTAGATGTGCCCCAGTCAACTGTAAGTGCTATTATTGTGAAGTGGAAGCGCCTAGGAGCAACAACAGCTCGGCCACGAAGTGGTAGACCACGCAAACTCACAGAGCGGGACCGAGGAGTGCTGAAGTGCATAGCGCATACAAATCGCCTATCATCTGCTGCATCACTCACTACAGAGTACCAAACTGCCTCTGGAAGCACCATCAGCACAAGAACTATGCGTCGGGAGCTTCATGGAATGGGTTTCCATGGCCGAGCAGCTGCACACAAGCCTCACATCACCATGCGCAATGCCAAGCGTCGGCTGGAGTGGTGTAAAGCACGCCGCAACTGGACTCTGGAGCATGGGAAACGTGTTCTTTGGAGTGATGAATCACGCTTCACTATCTAGCAGTCTGATGGACAAATCTGGGTTTGGCGGATGCCAGGAGAATGCTACCTTCCGCAATGCATAGTGCCTACTGTAAAGTTTGGTGGAGGAGGGATAATTGTCTGGGGCTGTTTCTCAGGGTTTGGGATAGGCCCCTTAGTTCCAGGGTATTCTTAATGCTACAGGATACGAAGACATCTTAGCCAATTGGGCGCTTCCAACTTTGTGGCAACAGTTTGGGGAAGGCCCTTTGCTGTTCCAGCATGACTGTGCCCCTGTGCACAAAGCGAGGTCCATAAAGACATGGTTTTTGGTGGAGTTTGGTGTGGAGGAACTCGATTGGCCTACACCAGTGTTTCTCAAATAGTGGGGCGATGCCAGGGGGGGCGCGTGTGACCCCGGGGAACATGCTTTTTTTTGCCGTACTAGAATAAAGTGTAATTGCACATCCACTAGGTGGCAGTGGCGCTGTCATTGTCAGAGTGTGCGCAGGGAGTATCAGCTCTACGGTGTAGGTTTTTTTTGCACGGAGCATGCGCACACACAGCACAGAGCAGGAGATATGAAGTGCAGTGAACAAACCCTCAAGAGACACCATGGAAAAATATTTAACAGGGTTGAAAAGAAAGGCGGAGAGAGACGAAGATAATGAGACAAACAAAAGTCACCCGAAAGCTAAGATGAGGAAATATGACGAAGCGTATGTAGCGCTTGGCTTCACTGTGACTACGGTGGGAGACGAGGAAAGACCGGTGTGTTTACTGTGTCTTAAAATGTTGGCAGCGGACAGCATGAAGCCAAATAAATTAAGGCGTCACTTAAAGACATTACACCCCAATCACGCTGATAAGCCGCTTGAGTTTTTTAAGCGAAACGTGCCGAATATTGCCGACAATCATCCCGCTTTGTGAATGCTACTTCAGAAAACCAGCGAGCACTGTTAGCATCATATAAGGTGGCGTACCAAATTGCTCAGTGCAAAAAAAACCACACCATAGCATTTCTTTAATGTTAATAAGGATACAATGTTATGCAGAGGTGTACTTATAACAATTTTATAGACAAATGATACTATTTATAGTCGCGGCGGAGAGTGGGGGGCGCGAAATGTTTTCTTCTTCCTAGGGGGCGTAACAGAAAATAATTGAGAAGCACTGGCCTACACAGAGCCCTGACCTCAACCCCATTGAACACCTTTGGGAGGAATTAGAACACCGATTGCGAGCCAGGCCTTCTCCTCCAACATCAGTGCCTGACCTCACAGATGCTCTTTTGGCTGAATGGGCACAAATTCCCACAGACACACTCCAAAATCTTGTGGAAAGCCTTCCCAGAAGAGTGGCAGCTGTCATAGTCGCAAAGGGGGGTCCAACTCCATATTAATGCCCATGGTTTTAGAATGGGATGTCCTTGAGCAAGGTGCGTCACCTACATTTCTTCAGTAAATATGCAGCTGTATAAATGGATTGTATGTAAAGAAATGTAATGTTGCTGTGGATAAGAGTGTCTGCTAAATGCCTGTAATAATTGAATAGATTGAGATTGTGTACCAGTGGTTCAAGGAATCTTGTACTTTGCGTCAAGATCCACAATACTTACAGAATATAATTCTTAATAATAATAATAATAATAAAGCTTTATTTGTATAGCACCTTTCATACAGAGAATGCAGCTCAAAGTGCTTTGACATTTCAGCACAGTACAACAAATAAAATAAACATGATAAAATACATGGTAAAAGAAACAGGAAGGAAAACATGATAATGAATAAAAGACGATATAATAATTAAAAAGAATAAAAGAATAAAATTAATATTAACAGTACTAATTAAAAGCTAGATTAAAAAGGTATGTTTTCAGTTTCCGTTTAAAAATGTCCACTGAGCCTACCTCTCTAATATTTTTTGGTATGGTGTTCCACAGTTTAGGCGCATAATGTACAAAGGCAGCTTCCCCAATTTTATTTGGTGGAACTTTTGGAATGCTTAAGAGGCCTGCCATAGAGGACCTAAGGGTTCGTGAAGGGACATAACACGATAGGGAATCAGTGATATATGAAGGTGCTAGACCATTTAAGGCTTTATATACAAGTAAAATAACTTTAAAATCAATCCTAAAAGATACAGGTAGCCAGTGCAATGTAGCTAAAACAGGGGTAATGTTCTCTTTTCCTTGTTTTTGTTAAAAGTCTAGCCGCAGAGTTCTGAATTAGCTGTAATTTGTCAATTGACTTTTTTGGAAGACCAGTGAAAAGAGCATTACAGTAATCCAGCCTACTTGAAATAAAAGCATGGATTAACTTCTCAGCATCCTGTTGAGTTAGAAACGGTCGTACTTTGGCTACATTTCTTAAGTGGAAGAATGATGTTTTGATCACTTTATTTATGTGGGTCTTAAAACTTAAATCAGAATCTAAAATTACACCTAAACTTGTTACTTCTGTTTTATTCTGATGGGCCAGGTTTCCTAACCTATTGTAAAGTGCATCCCTTTTAACTTTGGGGCCAACTAGGAGTATTTCCGTCTTACCTTCGTTTAGTTAAAAAACATTATTGCTCATCCATTGATTAATTGCAGACAGACAGGTAGTCAGGGAGTATAAGGCATTAACATCATTTGGCTCGACAGAAATGTATAATTGTGTGTCATCAGCATAGCTATGGAAATTAACATTGTGGTCTCTGATGATATTACCTAATGGTAACATATACAATGAAAAGAGAAGAGGACCAAGGCAGCTTCCTTGCGCAACACCAAAAGATACGTCATATTTCTCTGACATGTGATCTCCAAGGCTAATATAAAATTGTCTCTCTGTAATGTATGTTCGAAACCAGTTAAGAACACATTCAGAGAGGCCAACCCAGTTTTCTAGTCGATTTATTAGAATGCTGTGGTCAATTGTGTCAAATGCAGCACTCAGATCTAGGAGAATGAGCACTGAGACCTTATTTGCAGCAACACTGAGTCTAAGATCGTTGACTATTTTAGTTAGAGCGGTCTCTGTACTATGATTAGATTTAAAACCTGACTGGAACTTTTCTAAAATACTGTTTTCATTTAAAAAATTGTTTAGTTGATTAAAAACTACTTTTTCTAGTATCTTGCTCATGAAGGGTAAGTTGGATATAGGCCTATAGTTAATTAGTACACTATGGTCTAAATTAGGTTTCTTCAATAGCGGTTTTACAACAGCAGTTTTAAATGTGCTTGGGAAAACTCCAGTCTCAAGGGATGTGTTAATTATTTTTAAGACAGATGTGGAGATACTATAAAAAACATTTTTTTAAATTTAGTAGGGACTGGGTCAAGATTTACTCTGCCTTACAATCTTACAGAGTTCTGTATCAGTAATGTTACTAAAGTTCCTCATAATTGCTGGCTTGTTACAGGGCAAATCATACCGGTTTCTAGTGCTTCTGGGAATACCAGCTCTAATGGTTGTTATTTTGTTATTAAAAAATTGTGCAAATTCATCACATTTTGAATCAGAAGCCGAACTAAGAATGTCAGAAGTTGGTGTGGGATTTAATAGGCGGTCAATAGTTGAGAACAGTACCCTAGAGTTACTGCCATTCTCAGCAATTATCATGTGGGTTCAATTCCCATTGGGACCACATATAGTGAAAAATATATGCATTCACTGCTGTAAGAATCAGAATCAGAATCAGAATCAGAATTATTTATTCGCCAAGTATGATGTACAAGGAATTTGCCTTAGTGCAAGGGTGTCAACATACAACCAAAACAATAACAAAAGCTTAGAAAAAAATATATATATTAGTGTCATAAAAATACAATACAATAGAATAGAATACAATACAATACAGTACAGTGCTAATAAACAAATACAAATACAAATATACAAATACAGTACAGATAATGATTATGTACACAGTTAAAGTGCAAGAGTGTGCAAAAGGGCAGAGTAGAAGTCACAGTTAACGGCACAGTTAAAGTGGGAGTGTGCAAGTGAACAGGGGGGGGATAGAGGAAGGGTCTTTGTTTAGGAGGATTATGGCTTGGGGAAAGAAGTTGTTCAGGTGGCGTTTAGTCCTAGTCTTTAGGGCTCTCACTCTCGGTCTCCGCTGAGAGGGGAAGCGCTGGAAGAGAGAGTGGCCGGGGTGTGAGGGGTCAGCCATGATTTTCCCTGCTCTCTTCCTCATCCTGGAGGTGTACAGATCTGTGAGGGGGGGGAGCTGGCAGCCAGTGATTTTCTCTGCATACCATACTATGTGCTGTAGTTTCTGCTTAGAATGGGATGATGCAGAGCCGAACCACACGGAGATGCAGGATGTGATGACTGATTAAATTATGGCTGTGTAGAATTGGACCAGCAGTGCTTGCAACAGCTTGAATTTCTTAAGCTGTCGCAGAAAGTACATGCGCTGCTGGGCCTTCTTGGTTATTGTAGTGATATTCCTGTCCCATTTGAGGTCCTGTTGGATGGTGGTACCTAGGAATTTGTACGACTCTGCTCTGCTCACCGTGGTGCCGTGTATTTCCAAGGGAGGGAGTCGGGTGGGCTTCCTTCTGAAATCAATGACCATCTCCACAGTCTTTTGTGTGTTCAGCTCCAGGTTGTTGGCTCCACACCATGACACCAGCTGGCTTACTTCCTCCCGGTATCTGGACTCATCACCGTCTGAGATGAGACCAATCAGGGTAGTGTCTTCCGCGAACTTAAGAAGTTTAACGGATTCACTGTTGGAAGTACAGTCATTGGTGTAAAGTGAATAGAGTAAGGGAGACACAGCCCTGAGGGGCGCCAGTACTGAGAAGGAGGGGGTCCGAAGTGAGGTCACCCACCTTGACGCACTGTTTCCTGTTGGTTAAGAAGTCATGGATCCAGTGGCAATGGTGTACGGTGATGGTGATAGGAGGTGGCGGGTGTCATAGGAGCAGTGCAGGTAAGGACTGGGAGGTGTGGGGCGGGGGAAGGGGGCAGGCAGAGTGTCGTGGAGTGGCTATAGCTGGGCTGGGGGGAGGGGGTGGTGTAGAAGTCTTTTGTTTTTCAAATCTTGAATAAAAGGTGTTAAGCTGGTTTGGAAGTAGGGGGTCGGCAGTAGCATTTACAGGTTTTGGTTTGTAGTTTGTAATGGTCTGGAGTCCCCTCCAGATGGAAGAAAAGTAATTTGTTAAAGTTTAACTTTATATCAGCGTTTGGCAGTCTTGACTGCCTTGTTAAGGCCCTTTTTTGGCCCTTTTATATGCATCCCGGTCTCCGCTCCTGTAGGCCTCCTCCTTGTTGGTGCGTAGCTTCCCCAGCTCAGCAGAGAACCAGGGTTTGCAGTTGTTGAACTTGTAGACAGCCCTTGTTGGGATGCAGGTCTCCTCGCAAAAGCTGATGTAGGAGGTGACTGCATCAGCATAATCAGGTTATTGTTGTTGGTTTTGAATATGTCCCAACCTGTGGATTCCACAGAGTCGCTTTGGATAAAAGCGTCTGCTAAATGCCATAAATGCCACATATATATATTATGGCAGATTGACTCTAGGTACACTATATGGCCAAAGGTCAGTGGATACCTGACCATCACACCTATATGAGCTTGTTGGACATCCCATTCCCATCCCATTACACGTAAGCACCGTTCGTGAATGAGACCCACTGAAACTAGCTACAGTACTGCATGCCAAATGGGCAAACATTAGTTATGCTATGCAGCTTTTACAACCATCAAGCTAGCTAGTTGGTATCAAATGTCATATGGTAATATAACACACACACAATCCACCTCAGAATTGACCCTTCGCTAAACCACGCCCCAAAACGCAAACTGGCCAATCACAGTGCCGTGTTTTACATACTCCGACAGAGAGTCCAACAGTCTTTTGCTGCCCTCCGTTGACTTTCACGCAAAAAATTTGAATTTTTCTTCATTTTTGAGCTGGTTTTGCGGATTTTTAGCAAATTATGGTTAAACGTTGTGCCTGGGGCACGTGTAACAGTGACACTCGTTACCCAGAGAGGTTTGAAGGAGATATACGTTTTTTTCCCTTTACAAAACCTAAATCAAATCCTGAAAAGTGTAGACTGTGTATAAAGCTATGTGGACGTCCTCATACCCAGTTGAACACCTCCAAGATCAACAAGCACAGCTTTGTCTGCTCCAAGGTCAGTAATTACTCTCATCAACCGTAAAATAATGTTATGCTGTTGTTATCAGATGTTAGCTGGTTAACCTAAATTATCGTAAGGTTCGTAGCTATCCGTGGCGCTAGCAAGCTTAGCCAGCGACGCTAGCGTGGCTACGGTCTGGATATACAGCTCCGGGTTGCAAAGTTGGTAAAGTTAGACTAAATGTTAGCTTTGTTATTCGTGATCCAGCCAGCTTGCTAACGTTAAGATGTTACTATCATTACTATTTCAGCACTTTGTCAATGGCCGCAGAAACCTGTGGAGCTAACCAGAGTAATGTCGTTACAGCACAGGCTACTAATGTTACGTTAGTTAGCTAATGCTAGCTAACTTACTACTGAATGTAACGTTATATAGGCCTACTGCTTTTGCTTTTTAATGATTGTAATAGTGAATAAAGTGAATAAAGACCTACCCAGCTTTACAGGAACAGTGTTGCTCCTTAATGTCGTTGTCCTCTGTCTCAATCGCCAGGTGATTCACTTTTACTTTGTGATCTGTAGCCAAACCCTTTCTATCCTAATTTTTTTTGCGTAATTTTTTTGCAGAGTAATTGTGATATCCTCGATATAACCTTCGAAAGCATACTGTAGGCTCTTCTGTCTGGTTCTATCGGAAATCTCTTTGTCTATTTTCCAAAAATTGGATAAAATTTCTCCAGGGGGAGCAGTTAGCGACAGCGGTAGCGCCATGCTGGCTCCGAAAGCTTGACGGACTTAGCAACAATAACTAAGGGGGGCGTGGTTTAGCAAAGGGTCAATTCCACAACTGTTAGCACAGGGGAAAATGAATGAATAAACCAAAAAGTATGTTTTCCTAACAAACCAATAAATACTACTAAGTTGGTTATAGGACTATAACTTGATTAAGTGTGGCTTCTAACCCCAAAGCTGTCGGAGGAAATTGCGTTTAATTTTATGTTAAGCGTTTTCTTCGTTCTACTTTTTTAGGAAAGTACAACCAGAGCAATAAGTAATCCACATATAAAAAACAGCCTTTGCATGTTTCACATGCATATTAATGAGCAATTCATACAGATTAATATATATATATATTTTTTAATTTTTTTAATTTTTTAAAATTTGTTTCTGATTTTATCCCATTTTCTCCCAATTTGGTAGCCAATTAGACCCGCTATTTTTACGTCAATCCCCCCCTAGTAATGTGAGTTCGTTGCCGTAGTCCTGCGACCGGTAGTGACAAAGCGAAGTGACGCCTCTTACGAGACGGCACCCGCAGCCCGTCGACCGTAACCCGGTACTACAGGGCCACTCTTATACGCAGCGAACGTCACGTCGGCTCCCCTCCCCCCTCCCTGGGGCGGACAGCCAATCGCCGCCCCCTGGTGGCACTCCCGGCCAGAGCCGACACTTGGCGAGACGGGGAATTGAACCCCGGTCTCCGTGGACAGATTAATATTTTAAGCAATCATATTAAGTACCTTGCTCAAGGACACAAAAGTAATGCCTGAAAAAGGAACTGGTTTTCTGGTTACGGGCGAAACCCAGTTCCAGTCCGAGCCATACAGGAAGATCCCAATGGGTGCAAACGCTCAATAATAATGCCATAAACAGGAAATTAAGTCTATTCAGAGTTCAGACCAGTGTGTGGAAGCAGTCCCAATGCACTGCAGTAGAAACCATAGTAGAAACCATGTACAACTCTTACCGCGCTGTCATGAAGGCTGTTCTCAGTATCTGCAGCAGGCTGGGCATGGTCTACCATGCTCAGGGCTGATGAGTCTGCCTTCCCTGCGTTGCCGCCAGATGACCTGCAGGGAGAGGTCGTGCCCTCATCAGCCATTTCAGGAGCACATCATCTTTATCAATTTTTTTGGTTTCTGATTTTCTCCCATTTTCTCCCAATAGCCAATCACACCCGCTATTTTATGTCAATCCCCCCCTAGTAATGCGAGTCCACTGCGTAGTCCTGCGACCGGTAGTGACGAAGGCGAAGCAGCGTCTCCTCCAAGACGGCACTTGCCAGGCCGTCGACCGTAACCCGGTACTACAGGGCCACTCCTGTGCGCAGCAAACGTCCTGTCGGCTTCCCTCCCCCCTCCCTGGGGCGGACAGCCAATCGCCGCCCACGGTGGCACTCCCGGCCAGAGCCGACTCTGGCACGACGGGGAATCGAACCCCGGTCGCCGTGGCCAGTGTCGAATGGCTACTAAATTGGGACAAAATGGGACAAAATCAGAAACAAACTCTTAAAATTATTATAATATTTTTTTAACTTGGGCAGACAGAGGCATGGTCCACTCACTTGCAGCTCTTCTTCTGAATCCACTCTAGCCCAAAAGGGAGCACACTTTGGCGCTCCTGGATCTCCCCGGCCTGGTGCCGGCGAGAGAAGGCCTCGTCCGACAAATCCTCCATCTACGACACGCAAAGACAGAGTCACAGCCATCCCTTCCCAGGGGGAAAGCCCTCTGTGACACTCAGAACCGCACTCAGAACGTGACGCGTGAATACCATAAGTTACGGTCTATGAGCAGTCCGCATTCAGCCTGTGGCCTTATCGTCAAAGGCACAGCTTCCCAAACTGGTTCGGCGACCAGGCGTCAGCATTTGTTTGCACCCGTCAGTGTGTAATTTAATCAATAACAATGTAATCTCTTTATAAAGGAATTATTTGCCATATGGCACATTACAGAAAATGAAAGCATTCGTTGATCTGACAGAAGAAATGCCCCGAGATGTGAATATGGGGCATTTATTCTTTATGGCATTCATAGCCGTTTCTCACACAATGTGGCCGTAAGAGGGAAAACCATCCCTCAATAGACATTAAAAGTGTCTAATTAAAAACAATGAACAACTTTCGACAATTCAGGAGTTTATGGTTTATGGTTTAAGGCCAGCACACACAGGTGGGCCACAGGACTGAGCTTGGGAAGGCCTGGTCATACGTGTCGAGCACTGAATGATTGTGAATTGCACCTTTGTGAACTCTCCACGCAACTATTGCTGTAAATACTCATTACTGGATTGTTAAAGCACAAATTCTGCGAAACATTACACAGCACTGTGAACGTGTGTGTTTTTGGCACTGTGGGCCTGAAAACGTTGGACTGCAACGCCTGTGAACGTCTGCAAACATTCTACTGATAAAAATAGACCTGTCACAAAAGCCAAGGCTTGACGCACTCGGTTGTGAATATAAATAAACAGCTCCCAGGTGATCACGCTCTCGCGCCCGGAAAACCGATCCTTGCATTCGGGGGTTTGCAGGAACTCCCCGGGACTGAATATTCATGAGGAGAGAAGGCGCGCTGCCTCGCATACAGAGCAGACGTGTTTTGGTCCGGCCCCACCCCAGGGGTCCTACCTCGTCCTCGCCCCCCTCCATCACCTCCAGAGACGAGTATTTGACGATTCGCCAGCTGTCGAGGGGGAAGAAAGCAGATAAAAACTGAGTGCCTCGGACCACGTCTTCATTTCGCCCAGCGCCGCACACATACAAAGCCATTCGCGGTACCAGCCAAGACCCTCGTCTGCCGCGTCGATTCCCTCAAGGACCACGCAAACCTAGCCGAAGATGCATAACATTCTCAAAGGACACCTATAGTATTGAGGTAACACTGACGTGGCACATGTGCCAATGTTACGTGCCAGCCAGGCCACAGGCCCAATGGATGTCAACCTCAGGGGATGATAAAGTGTAGTGGAAGGTGTCAAAATGTGTAGACTGCCATTCAATTTCCTAGTTTTCACCATGCTGACGCACAGAATAACCCTCCAAACCTGAGACACAAAATAAGCTTTGTTGATGCACAGGAACCCTGACAAAATCACAACTTGATCTATAGAAAAACAACATGAAATGCGTTTGTGCTTTTTTGGTTATATTTCATTTTCTGGATAAACATATTTCGGCACTTCACGGATTTCAAAAATTATAATACCCGGGCTGCTGGGTGGCTCGGCCTGGTAAGGTTCTAGTGTGTGGATGAGCTGCACGGTACAAGACCGTGCTAGTGCTGACTCTGGCCAGCAGCCCTGTGGCGTGACGCATTTTTGGTAGCGTTGCCCCGGGAGGGAGGGATTCAGTGTGCCAGTTGTCCGTGTCTTGTTGCACACCAGCAACCCCACGCTGGTCAATCGGGGGCCCACAGTTTACTGGTATAAAACTGTGCATGAAGTGTCTTCCCCCAATGTCTGTGCACGCTTAACTTGGTGTAGACTGTGGTGTGAAAAGAGGCGACTGATATCACTTGTTTCGGAGGAGGGCCAGTGCTTGTCAACACTCTCCCCAGTTGACAGTTGTAGGTTGTAGTGAGCAAAGTTTAGAATATGATTTGGCATTTTAAATTCGGATAAAAAGGGAGAAAAGCATTACAAAATATTTTAAAATTATGACACCAAGGTTGAGGGTTATCTTGACAAACATGACAAGCTTGCACAAACGTTAGGCTACATTTTCAACCAAACCAGCTACATCAGCTTGTTCTTCCGTTACTGTGTCTGGCATGCAGAGGTTAAATGGGATGCACTGCATTTACACCTTTGAAATCAATGGGCTACTTGCACTAATTACATCACAAAAACGCCATGAATGGCATAATTGCTTCTGGTTTGAGCACTCCTCATTCAAAACCCCATTGACATCATGTGTCAATCTCACTTTATTACAATCATTTCCATAGAGACTGGATTAAACACAGTAATTTAGGTAGATACCTAGGTCATTTAGGTAGATTTTAGACAGATACCATGATTCAAATGGTTATGCTAGTTGGTTTAATTATAAAATTAAAAAAACCAAAGTCTTCACTCGGAATTTACAGTCCCTTCTCAGCTGAAAAAGCAAAAACACCACTCGGGTCAATTTGACCAGAAGTCCTGTGATTTTAAAAAGCATTCATTCGTACTGTAAAATTCAACGCCTGCTTTGGCGAACTGATTAAACACAGGAACACTGTTAATCTAAATTGTTGAAACGATGCCAAAAATCATAATGGTTGGCATCTCTGCCAAGGGTAGTTCCTGTGTCTACAGCTTAAAGTCTTAATTTAAATGGAAAATCTGAATCAGGATGATTGACGGTTGTATACTTTGAATCAACAGTACACAGTGGTTCTACTGTGTTGCGTAAGCTCCAGCATCAAGTCTCCCTCTCATCTTCCTAAAATTACTCCTGGTTTCATTGTCAAATTTTGTTTTCCCGTTTTTCTCCCAATTTGGTAGCCAATTACACCCGCTAGATCAATCCCTCCCTCATAGTTTGCTGCCGTAGCCCTGTGTCCGGTAGTGACAAAGGCAAAGTATCGTCTCCTCCGAGACGGCACTTGTCATGCTGTCGACCGTAACTCCGGCATCCCAGAGCCACTCCTGTGCACAGCGAACGTCTTGCGAACGGAATTGAACCCCGGTCGCCGTGGCCAGCGTCTAGGCCTATATTTTGCACAATGACTCTGCTGAAGTTTAAACAGCTCAGAAATAGCCATTCGAAGGGCTAATCAATCACGTGGACAAGATGCCTGCCAATCTGAGCACTGAGTTGACCTGTGTTACCAAGTACTGTAAATATGCTGCAGAAAAGGGCATTTCAAAGGTGTTTTGAAGGGTGCACAGGTGTACCTGGGTGTGATGACATCCTTATACTGCTGCTGCTCAATCTTGCTGCTGGCTGTCAGGGATGTGGGGATACAGACATTGTCGCTGATAAAGTCACCATGGGGATGCTGGCAAGCCACGCCCTGGAGGGAAGAGGCAATGGTGAACTTCTCGCACACAAGCACAACACACACACACACTTACGCACCACCCATGGATACATTTGCCTGGACGCACTCACAAAGAAGCACAAACACACACGCCCAAGAGTCTACCACCCAAGAGTCATTTTAATCCCCATCAAAACCACCAACCACGTCACCACTAGATGTCACTGTTTCTCAAATGAGGCTCTCCACAGCAAAAAACCCGTTGATGGAAAACTGACCAAATCGCAACACGTAGCACAAAAAACATCAGCAACCATCATCGAGAATATATAAATGACCGGTCATAACCTACGAATGTAAATGTGCTCTTTCCATGACCGTGGGGAGAAGACATGGACAGGGTACCTGCACGCTGTGAGTCTGAGCAGCGTGGGGGGTCATCAGGTCAGATGGGGTGCCATGGGTCAGGGGATTGCAATAAGACGGCTCTGAGAGATGGGACCAGAAGGCGCTCTCATCTGCAAAAACACGATTGCCGCAGACAACATTTACACACTCTGACACATGTGAACATCCTCTTTATTGCATGGTCTACACCTTTTAAAGGAATCTCTGATGTCATAATCGCTTTGGATGCGGTAGCCGAGCGGCGTGCGCTCTTACCTTCCGCTGTCCCGCTGTTGGGCCCCCTCTTCCCTCCCCTTGGAAACGGCCGCCCACGGTGGCCCTGAGCAGCAGGGGTCGACTTCCCCCGCGTCCCCTGCACCTTGGTGCGACCGCGCTCTAAAAACAGAAGCGCAGGATTCTCTCTCGTGACCACCGCAGACCACAAAAGGACATGCACATAAGAGTGTATTATAACATTTTCTACCATAATCCCCCGCCAACGATCACAAAAACGTAGATCCAGTAAAACCTCCCCAGGTCCCCCTACAATAAAGGGGCAGGCTCCTTTGCCATTGGGGCTTGGGTTTAACCAGAATTACGCTGATGGAACAGAAGTTGTTTGGTAATCTACGGGCACCAGCTGTGAGGTGGAGCGGGCTGAGGGGAGACAGTGGTGTCGAGTTACGCGGCGCCCAGATGTGCCATCTGTGCCACCAAGATAAGCCGGGAAACCCCGGCAGCGTTCACATTCTTCCAGAATCGGTATCAAACCACCTCGAGCCCCGTAAAATTGAGCTAACAATGGGGTCCCCCCACCTCCATCTTTTCCGCGTTTTCAACAGAAACAGTGCACTGGGAACAGAAATGATGACACGGGAGGAGAACAGCTAAAAGATAGGACATTTTACAAAATGGAAACTAGGCCATTTCTTGCTCCTCTCGGATTGTGATTGTGAATGTGTGTGTGTGTGTGCACATTTTTTCTCCGCTCGCCCATTGCCGTCTGAGGATTACAATGTCTGACAGGAGATCGACCAAACAGCATGTGGGAGCTTTCTTGCTCTCAGGTTGCTTTCTTCCTGTGTCCTCTCATACCGATACGGATAGCGGACCTATTGTTGATTATGAAACCAATGCAGATAACGTGGGATTAATACATTTACATTTTAGGCATTTAGCAGACGCTCTTATCCAGAGCGACTTACACAGTTTACATTTCTCTACATACAATACATTTATACAGCTGGATATTTTTATTGAAGCAATTCAGGTTAAGTACCTTGCTTAAGGGTACAACAGCAGTACCCCACCTGGGAATTGAACCTGCAACCTCTGAGTTAAAAGCCCAGCTCTCTAACCATTGACTCGAGGATTACACCAAAGTCACGTCACTGTGACATACTGCCAGCACTTCTGTTTGTTGGGATACAATTAGGGCTATGGGATTAATAAAGTGGACGGTGGGACTTATAAAATGGCTTCTCTGTGGCTCAGTTGGTAGAGCACAGCGTTAGCAACGCTTAGGTTGTGGGTTCAATCCCCACTGGGGCCACATATACTGAAAATGTATGCATTCACTACTGTAAGTCGCTTTGGATAAAAGCGTCTGCTAAATGGCGTATATTATTATAATAAAATGGAGTATGTTAATAATACAGTGGACAGTGGGATTAATGAATTAATTTAACGTGTATCTGAATAGGGACAGGTGCACGTGAACATAGTCAATTGTAAAACAGACATCGAATATCACGTATCATAACATATATAGCTTGCGCTAGTTCCAGTGCTCACTCCTAAATGGGCTTTCATATAATACGGCGGACAGTGGGATTTATAAATTGGACCACGGCTATTTCAAGCGAATGAGGTAAAAGTCCATTTCATACAGACACAACGGTGTATTTATTCGCACAAAGAGTTACTAATAGGGCATGACGAGCCTAGATGGGCTGAACGGCCCGTTCTCGCCATTACGCATTCTTACGTTCTTCTTAATGCACGGAACAGTTTGCCAGGATCTGTAATGGAACAAGACCGAGCTCAACACGTACTTTCACTCCATTACTCGTATCTAAATCTGTTTCTGTGGCATTCTCAAATATGTTTTTCATTGTTTAACAGGCATGTTTGTTGTCGTTATGCACGGTAAGTGCCATGCAAACATTTTACATTTACATTCTAGGCATTTAGCAGACGCTCTTATCCAGAGCGACTTACACAATTGACATACAATCCATTTATACAGCTGGATCTTTTTTTACTGAAGCCATTCAGGTTAAGTGCCTTGCTTAAGGGTACAACGGCAATGCCCCCATCTGGGAATCGAACCAGCAACCTCTCAGTTACAAGTCCAGTTCCCTAACCATTACACTAGACTGCCGCCCCTAACAACAAAGTGACCTGTTCTTATTGCAGATAAAGGCGAAACAGTGTGCTTACCCAACAGAGGCTCTTTGTTCTCACAACAGGACCATCTCGATTCCTGGCTCTTGACTCGCGCTTGCCGTGGGAACCTCTCCCCTCTGTAGAGGGCGCTCTTGAGCAGGACGGGGACTGGAATCTCTGCGGGACAGAGTGGGCAGGGCAGGGACGTCAGATACAAAGACACAGCCCATCCGCTCGGGACAGAACCAAGGCTGTCCACTCGTCCCGCACGAGGTCCTAAATGGCAATAGGACACCAATTCGCTTCAGATGCGCTCCACTTAACTGCTTACCGTAAAACACTCAATCAGACAGACGTACATAGAGATACCTGCTATGTGTGCCAAGCCAATAACAAAATCTCAAAATCAAAAATAATGAGCTACAACATAATGATACAATATAATATAACAATATATAACAATAATACAATTTCATTTCTATTACATTTTTATCTCAAAGTGATTTACAGGCAAGCATATTAAAAATGAGACACAGAACATGTTAAGTCGTAGACAGGGTTAGAATAACAAACCGAGAGGACACCCAACGACCTGAAATGTGCTGTACAAGGAAACAATAATAAAATGTCTTACTAAAATACCAGGAAATCAGAGACTTCTAAGAGAAAAGATTTTCCCCTGACGCAGAATGAGTCCCTATTTTTACTGACACTTTAACCTGTACCGTTACATAACACAAGGCTGATGGTAGATCACAGAATGGCATGACGTCATCAAGGCATGAGTAGTACAAAGGCAGCTGAAACAAAATGCTTTTAGCTTACAAAGCTTCTGTTCAACAAGCCTTGTTTCCACAATATACCCAAGCAATAACAATTATTCACCATTCAGCACTGCACTCGTGTGTCTGGGATCAACGCAATTCAATGACAAACATGGCAATGAAATAAATAGGGACGGATCGTCTTTTCCCCATCCACAGACGAATGGGCCAATAGACAAATAAGGTATACATGCATTCTGGACAGACACACACACACACACACACACACACAATATACACACACACGCACGCACACACACACACATACAGAATACACACACACACACACACACACATACAGAATACACACACACACACACACACACACACACACACACACACAAACAGAATACACACACACACATACAGAATACACATATACACATATACACATACATACAGAATACACACACACACACACATACAGAATGCACACACACATGCATACACATACAGAACACACACATGCACACGCACGCACACACATACAGAATACACACACATACACAGATGCTATAAAAACACACATGGGATGCAATATACATATGCATAAATATGCAAATATGCATATGCACATATACACACAAGACAAGATACAAACATACTGGATAAACTCACGCAGGACATACCACACACACACAGGACACACACACGTAGTAATACATGCACATGGGACATACAAACACAGCTCAATCACTAACTAACTCTGTGCACAACCTGTATTCCTGTATTCCTGGAATACAACCTGTATTCCTGGATGCTAATGTATAAGTGTCACCTAAACCACTGTACAGGCAATAGGAACAAGGAGAACAGGACAATTCACTGCCTTTCCAGTTTTCCACACCCAAATTCCACGTGGTCTACATGCCTAAAGCTACAAAATGATACCGCATTGCTCTCAAAGCGTATGCAGAAGAGACACGCCACTGAATTCCCAGTCGGTTTACAAGACTTGTCTGTGGAAAACAAAGACATTTGCGCAGGCCCTCGGGGCACGACAGAGACAGATGTGTCTGCATAGCCACCTTTCCCTCTGAGCAGGGCGAGCACAATTCCTTTCAGCCCACAGGCCTCCTGCTTTGACAAGACCCGGCGGATGAGCGGGGCAGAGAGCACGAAAGCGAGGCGGCTCCATAGTAGGACTTAAGCCGTGGAGGTGGGTGTGAGTTTGGGAGAAGGGACCCACATTGTTCATTACGACGGGGATGCCCCCGCTGCAAACACGTCACCAGCATGTGGTTCTGTGTGGCTCAGTTGGTAGAGCATGGCGTTGGCAATGCTTAGGCCGTGGGTTCAATTCCCACTGGGACCACATATACTGAAAAATGTATGCATTCACTACTGTAAGTCGCTTTGGATAAAAGCATCTGCTAAATGGCATATATCATTATTATTATTAGCAGCACCAGCACATCCCAGCCAACACCCTGAGAGCAGCGGAGCGGGTGGGTCACAGGACCGATGTTGGGGACTCAACTCCAGGACCCGGCACAAAAATCCACTTGGTCCTTCTAGCGACAAATTCCTCATCCACGCGGATCGCGTTTTAAATACTTCTCTAAAAAGTGCCATGCATGGCCCACGCGGGGTTCTGTCATGGCACGCATCTCAACCTTCTACGGCAGGATGTACTTCAAAACGCCACGGGTGGATCACGTCCCTCCACTATGAGTCTGTATAATTTTTCCTCAACGACACAACCTAAAAAGTGCTGTCTCCTAATGAAGGATTCCAATAAGGGACACAGGAAACAAACACAGGTTTTTCAATAACGGTATTAGTATTTGTTGCCAGGAGACACACACAATATGGGCGGGGTACAGGACAGAGAAACGGCACAAATGAGCACACACCTCTTTAAAAGGGTCGATTAAGTATTGTTTATTGTTGGTGTAATAGTGATACATTCCAGGCAGTTTTTTCCATTTTTTTTGTATTGGAAATTATTGTATTAAAATAGGCATCAGCAGCCTCCCGCGTGGTCTAGTGGTTTCAACGTCCGACGCTGACGCAGGGTTCGATTCCCCGGTTCGTGCCAGAGTCAGCTCTGGCCGGGAGTGCCACTGGGGGGCGGCAATTGGCTGTCCGCCCCAAGGAGGGGGGAGGGAAGCCGACACTGTTCGCTGCGCACAGGAGTGGCTCTGGGGTGCCGAAGTTACGGTCGACAGCATGACCAGTGCCGTCTCGGAAGAGACAATGCTTTGCCTTTGTCACTGCCGGTCACAGGGCTACGGCAGCGAACTACGAGGGAGGGGATTGACCTAAGAATAGCGGGAGTAATTGGCTACCAAATTGGGAGAAAAAGGGGATAAAATCTGAAAACAAATGTAAAAAATTTATTAAAAAAATAGGCATCAGCATGTTTATAATATTAAATGACCAGTTGGTCATATGGTGGTTTATACAGTGGTTTTCAATCCTGGTCCTGGGGGACCCCTGTGTATAATGTTTTTTGTTACAGCCAAGCTTTTCATCGATTAAGGTTGTTGACAACGTGTGTAAGCTCTTTCAGAATCTTTCCTTAAACTTATTAACACACTATAGAGCTGGCTCATAGTGTGGTCTTTGAATTCTTAATTTTCAACAAATGGTTTAGTTTCAGTGACCAGGGGCCTAATTTATTTTAAAAAGTTGCGTAGAAACCATCCTACATTTGATTGAAGATCATTTCTGAAATGTGTGTACGCCACTCCCCCAGATGTGAAATCTCTAAATCACAAATGATCTTGAAATTGTGCGTAGCTGAATGGTTTTAGATCTCCGCCTTGTAAACGCCCCCTAATTAATATTATTAGCATATAAAGGAGCTCGAATCAAAACACCAATACTCTACTTGATAATGGCGAGCTGCAAAAAAAATAATTTTA
This sequence comes from Aldrovandia affinis, assembly GCA_029706075.1. Classification (NCBI taxonomy): domain Eukaryota; kingdom Metazoa; phylum Chordata; class Actinopteri; order Notacanthiformes; family Halosauridae; genus Aldrovandia; species Aldrovandia affinis. Next base: position 7,993,368 of record JAINUG010000010.1, read on the forward strand.
GCGAGGCCGAAATCGAGGTCCTGTTGGCAGAGGTGCAGATGCGTGCAGGGACGCTGTTTGGGAGCCTTTCCAGTGGCTTTACCAGTAAAACCAAGTACGCGGCCTGGCAGTCTGTAGCCCAGGCTGTGAACGAGGTGGGGGGGGCAGCAAAGGTCTCTGAAAGACGTAAAGAAAAAGTGGTCTGATTTAAAACTGAGGTCAAAATCTCTAATAACTTGTTCCCTTCTTATTGCGCGGTTGGCGATATCTTCTAAAAGTGCCAATGCTGCCGTTCTTCCTCTTGCAAACCACTGCATTATTGGACATTTTATAGCCTATAGATTGACCGAAATGTGTTACACGTGTGGAACCATAATATGTATATTAAATAAATGTCCTTCAAGGATGTGTAAATTATGCTAATATGGGTAGTTTTGGAAAACCAATGTGTGTTTTTGTTTTGTTTTCCACAAGTAGGCTAGCTTATGTTGTTTTAATTTATTAATAACTTTATTGTGCAAACCATTACGTATAGCCTAAGCAATGTGTTCAATCTGGTAATACAACTACAACAGCATCTACTACTACTACTACTACTACTACTACTACTACTACTACTACTACTACTACTAATAATAATAATAATAATGAGGAAACAACTAGGCAGCAGACGACATGTTGGTGCTCTTAGATTTCCGAATACCTGCAGTACTCCAACATTGCCACAAGGAAACATGCATACGCCAAGTTGGAACCTGACGTGGAGCTAAGTACTTTTCCACGTCAAAGACCGTTTTTATAAATCTGAACTTTGGCGTATATTTGAGCATACACACATTCTAAGATGCGTAAGAATGTTTTATAAATGAGGCCCAGGTGTCCACACTTTCAGCAATTATGACTACACTGATTTCACCTGTCAGTCTATAATTGAATCAATTGTAACCTCTTTGAGGAATCATTTGCCATATAGCACGTATAACAAATGAAAGCGTTAGTTGATCCAACTGATTAATTCCTGGGATGTGAATATGGGGCATTTATTCTTCATGGCATCATAGCTATTTCTGATATACTGTATCTGTGGAAGGCGACGGTCTCGGCAACGGTGGGGAGTGGCCTTCAACGAAGCCTGTGTTTGCCACGGGACTCCCGTGGATGACTTTGGGACAATTGCATACTATTTGCATACAGAACCGCCCCCAATTAACCATATATGTAAGAAAACATCCCTTTAAAGGCCGCATGAAAACATGCCCGTTATCTCACTGGAATAATGGCGAAGAGAGCTAAAAAAAAAGAAACTTCACTGAAAGCGAGATCGATGTTCTCGTCACGGAGGTAGAATCTAAACAAGATATATTGTTTGGTTCACTCAGTGTAGGGATAACAAATAAAAGAAAAACTGCTGCCTGGGAGCAAGTGACGGATTCTGTTAATTTGGTATCTGATTCTGTTAATTCGGTAAGTGAAGAAAAAATGGTTTGATGTCAAACTGTCAGCAAAAAAGCGAGTGATTGAGTACAAGAGGGACATTGGTGCAACTCGGGGAGGACAAAGTCGACCCTTTGGACGCACGGATTGCCAGCGTTATTGGGGATATAATGTGAATAGCGAGTATTTTTATGAATTACATGTATTGGCTGCGAGCCACAAATTAAAGCTTGGCGAGCCGCACAATGAGTAACCCCGCACTGTTGTGTTCGAAACCGTTCACTCGTGCCCTATTCCCTATGTACTGTTCCCTATGTAGTTTTCCGTGTAGTGAACGATTCAACTGTTTTCGGACACTACACTGAACGTCATTTGCGTCAAAAAAATGTGCCGGATATTCAGGTGACGCAGGTGGACGCGCCCAGTATCACGTAAACAAACCGAGCACTCATGACAGCAGGTTGAAATGTACTCCGGTAGTATCGGATTTGCATGTTCAGTTTTGAATGTTAAATCCCAAATAAATTGTTGAAATTCTAATGATGTGCAAGTGTGGTTTTGTCAACTGTGGTTCCCACCCATGAAATGGGGTCGTGGAGTAAAAAAGTTTGAGAAACCCTGATTTAGGGAATAGGGAATGGTTTCGAACACAGCAAATAGTAATTTTGCTCGTGCACGTCAGTGGCAGCGGCACGCTGTAGCCCTGTGGGCCTAGCCTCCCCAACTTTTCTCATTGGCCCACAATATTTTTTTGAACTGAAGTAGTTGAAAATGTCTATCCATAGTAACCAATTAAACACTACGCTCCCCGTTGTCATGCCTATGAGATATACACAACACACTTGTTGACCTATCAAAAACTGTAGCATTCCACTGACTGAGCCAATCAGAGCTGAACAGCAGAAGGCGTTGACAGTACAGTATAGTATGGTACAGTACAATCCAGTGCGGTCGCAGTGTATCTAACGTTAGCAAACCTGTGTGACATAAGCTATAACGTTAGCTAGCAATGAGTAACGTTATCTAGGTTTGCATAAAGTAACGTTAGCCTATCCGAAAATGTCAAAACAGTCCTCCCTTTTCCAGTTTGTAAAAATAATTACAAGAGCCACAGGCACCTCCGCAGCCAGCAGAACTAACAGCAGAGCCAGGGGTAACGTTAGCTAACGTTAGCGAGCTAGCTAGACATGTTAACGAGCAGACCGAACCAGACCGAGACAGCAGCCCAAGGAGAGAGGAACAGTCCTCCACCACCACCAGAGAGAGAGAGAGAGAGAGAGAGAGAGAGAGAGAGAGAGAGAGAGAGAGAGAGAGAGAGAGAGAGAGAGAGACACCCACAAAGAGCAGAGAGAGAGCCACAAAGATCAAGAGCAGGTCACAGAGCCAGATTCACCCTCCACTAGCCTCCCCCCTTTGGATTTAGCCTCAATAAACGAGCCGCCAACGCAAGCCTGGGACAGTGAAATCAGGTTAGATTATGATGAGTGATAAACATTTTCAAAATCAAACCCCCGGTGCCACCTCCTATTAAGGAGACATCTCATAGTGATGAAATTCACAAATAGACCATCTGTAATCTGATGGTAAACTATATGTATATCAGACACAAAAAAACATTGATTCAGTGTAGGATTGGTAATATCGAAAAGCAATTGTAAGTATGACGTGAATATTCATGTAACATCTGAATTCGTGAAAATGCAACAGTGGCAGCGTTATTGTTAATGGAAAAGCATGTCAACTCGGACAAATGCAGCGATCCAAAGAATGTTATCAAAAGCACTTGGAGTCAAAGAAAGCACTTATAGCAAAAATGGTTAGCATAGGCTACGTGAATATTTCTGACCTGCTATGTGAAATTAAGTCAGAAAACGGACTAAATGAACTGTAGTTTTGAGTAAAAGATTGGGACTTTCACGTCTGCATTAACTTATATTGATTGTTATTTTGTGATGCAATATTAAAGACCAATGATTACACTAAGTAAAATGGTTACTGTAAATGAATAGGCCTACGAGAAAGCAGTAGCTAAATGACACAAAAGTCCACTGAATAGCTGTTACGTGAATATTTGTATGGAAAAACTGACTAATAATGCCAGAATGTTTGTGAACTTATATTTGGACTATTGTTATTTTGTGTTGCAATAAAAACAGTGATAGTGATTACGTTTGGGTTTTTGATTTGTGACGTTATGCTGGTCTGCGCGATTATTTTCACGGTTCACCTCGAAATAGTTCGTGTTTTTTGACAGGTCATTCTATAGCCTTTATTTGACAAATTGAGGAAAGCATGTCTCTGATTTACTCTGTTTACGGAAAAAAACGTTAACTTTACCAGCGTTTTGTCCTATTTAAACTAAAAGAATGGGACATTATCTAAATCTTAAATCATTTACATTTAAATAATTCTGTTAGGGCTGACCCCATTTAGTTGACTGGTCGATTGTTTGGTCGATGGGCTGTTGGCCGACCGAGATTTGTTTTGGTCGAGCAGTCGCGCGAAAAAAAATAGATAAATAAAAAATTTTTTATCCAAGCAGCATGAGACACCTAGATTCGCGGCACAGTTTGGCGCGCTTGTCAGTAGAATAATCCATTCTGGATGCTGCGAGTATGGCAGTGACAGTCCTTCACTCTTAACATAGCTAGGCCTATATATGTTCTCTTTAAATTATATTAGGCAGTTAAGGTAATAGTAATGTTGTGAATAATTAATATAGGTAACATTTTATAATAAATGTGTTTTGCTAATTGTATGGTTCATATATTTATAACTAACATGCGTAACACCCCCTTTCATGTAGGCTATACTGTATCCTTCTTGTTTTAGGCATGCAAATGTGCATTTTAATTGTAGCCTAAGATTTGCCTACAGTTAAGATTAGTGATATAGGCATACTTTAATTACTCATTTCAATATAACCTAAGAACATAGTGTCAAAGAAAAAATCTGGAGTATGGCAGCATTTCGTTTTAATCGCGGACGATCCAAAAAAAGTGGAATGTAAACTTTGCAAGCGGGTTTTCCAAGGCAGGGTTTATCGTTAATAAAACGAGGAGCAGCATTTTGCCAAAAAATGTGGACAAGCTAGTGTTCCTGTGCCATAACATGAAACAACTGGGGAAGTAGGCCATTGGATGGTCTCCGACTCGAGTAAGTTATTTTCGATAGGCAACTTTATGTTCAGCTTTAGGCTACAATTTAAGACATGATCATTTGTTTGTTAGCCTATTTTTTTGCAAAAGAGATTTGCAATGGCAGAATCTGCAAGGGCAGCATGAAGAGGTTTTTTTTTCCTTTCAAGTAATCTTGAACTAGGGCTAGTTATTAGCCGATTGTTAGTCATTTGTGTCATTCACTTAAGAAAGTTATAAAACATGAGACAAGCGCAGTGTGCATATAGTTGTATTTATTAAAACAAATAGGGTGTGTCATATAGGGGAAAAAAGTTTCGACCAATCGTAAAAAACGGACGACTGTTGGCCGACCAAGATTTGTTTTAGTCGAGGACAGCCCTAAATTCTAAATCTAGCCTATAGTCATCACCACTGCCGACTTGCTCAACACTTCTTGTATATGTATCCCTGCCTTCTCATTTAATACAAAATAAATAAATAAATTACTAACCATTTCCTTCCCAGTGTTATAGGTATGGTATGCAGCTGCCTACAACGATGTCTATCGCTGTATTACTGCACTGACCTCGTGCGCAAACTATGATTGTTCCTACCATGTATTAATGCACATCTTGTAAGTCGCTCTGGATAAGAGCGTCTGCTAAATGTTTAAAATGTAAAATGTAAGTGTAAATGTAATTTGGCCCATTCACAATTACCTTTGCCCACCCACAAATTCCTGCCACCGCTACTTTGTGCACGTGCTGAATGCGTGAGTAAAATGGCTGACAGAGACCACCGATTTGACCAGAATCACCGTATTAAATGGAGCTTCAAAATTGGGCTTGAAATAGGTGAGTGCAATATTTTTGTCTGTTAAAAAGCATAATCCCAGACAGTCATGTAAATAACAGGTTTCATGGGGGGTTTATTTCTGTTTTACCCATAAAACGAGTTACATTTTTACATTTTACATTTTAAGCATTTAGCAGACGCTCTTATCCAGAGCGACTTAGAAGATGTTCCATCCTAAAGTAGAAGCATTTTTTTGGTGAGGCCTTTCAACGGTGTATCTTACATCACCTTACATTCATATTTGGGATTATGATTTTTTATGTTTAAAAAAAAAAAAAAGATTCTAATTTTTCCCCCCGTTTTTCTCCCAATTTGGTTGCCAATTATACCCTCTATTTATTTCAATTCCCCTCCCCCACGAGTCCGCCGCCCGTCCTCCGGGTCGAGACACTCTTTCCAGGCCGATTGATCCGCCTCTTCCAAGACAGAATTCTACCATGGATGCCTTTTACCTGCTCCTCGACGGACTCGTGCCGGCTCACCTTCCCCCCTCCCCTGGAGGCGGACAGCCAAATGCCGCCTCCGATCGGGGCTGACAACCAGGGCCCGGTCTGGTAGAGACGCGGGTTTCAAACCGCGTCCTGACAGGCAGCGCACACCACACCGGACCAGCCAAAGTGTGGTGTGTTAGACCGCTATGCCATCCGCAACTCCTAACTCCCGCAACAACTCATTGACGAATGGGTCTGAATCACCATTGAAAGGCTTCAGAACCCTCTGTGTGCTGCGTTGGGTGCCACACAGGACCACATGAATGGGGTGATTAACACAACAAAGTGCTCCCATTTAATGGAGTGATTGTGATCAAATGGGGTGCTGAGACAAACGTGTCTCGTGTAGAAGTTTGTGAGCGCAAAAATTCAATTCATTAAACAGAAAATGGCCTTCAGTTCCTAACTCCAAAACTTAGGAAACAGAACATTCGTAAATAGAGGTATACGATAGTGGGATTTTACCTGAAGTGAGGGAAAGGACTGGGTGCTCTGCCCCCTGGCACCTACCACTTGACAGAGGATTTCTGGGGCTTGAGGGGCGTGCGTACGCGGCTGTGTCACAGCTGGGGCCGGGCTCTGGACTCTGAAGGGAGACAATCGACAATCACCAGGGTGCTTCCCCTCGCAACAGCAGGCCGGCTCAGCAAGTGGTTCTGCAACATGTTGGGATGCACAAAGCTGGATTCGGTTTCCTGTTTCAGACAGCTGGTGTGGTCTCTGTCTTTTCGGAAGCCCTGTGCAACAGCAGCACTGTGAGATCTGCCACGATACCCCGCCAACTTTGTTTGTGCAACTGACCACCACCCTGTATAAATCTGCCTCCCCAGAAAGTAGTGAATCTCATACCACAATGAACACTGCATATCTGTAAGCATTTAACATAACACACTGTAAAAAAAGGGGTATGGTATACTAATGACAAGCGTATGATGTAATGGCTGGCTATAGATTAGCTACTGTAAACAGTCAATTGTAAAATATACAGTATTGCCTGAAAGAAACCCTTTTCCATGTTCTCCACACTCTGGCATTTACATTTGTAAACGTGTGCGTGTGGCACACTCAGCAAAGTTTAGACTTGATTGCAGCTTAAAGAACATGTACAGGGTGACGTAATTACAAATATTCTACAAAGGTGCCTACTGGTTCTTGTCACTGTGGTTCTACCTGACACTCCAATCTGCCTCGCTTATAAAGTGCCATATGAACACAGAATCAATGTTGCACTGCTGCTACTAAATACGATGCCATAGCCGCACACCATAAAGTGATCGCGGGGTTGAAAGTTACTTCAAATGAATAAGTGAGAAGTATTTCAGACTAAGCAGGACCACTCCTATCCTAGAAGAACCAATACAGAACATCATTACGCTACACAACAGACATGTCAATACAGTGGAGTGGCGTGGAGTGGTGTTATGGGGAAAAGGACTCTGGTTGTGGGTTCAAGACCCGGTTACACCCTGGAGCCCCAGCAAAGGCTCAGCTGTACAAAATCTGTTGTGGGAATGGTGACGATGCAAAAACGAGCCATTGTGTCATTGTAGATAAGGGGAGATAAAATATATTTTCTGTAAGAGTAATTATTTAGTCTTGTACTCCCTACTTTTTTTTTCTTTTTTTTCTTGAAATTCCACAGACTGTCCATTTGAAAAATCCCCTCCTTCACAGCTGTTAGAATTAGCTCCAGTGCTCCAAAAGGTTCATCGAAGGAGCAGGCGGCAGCTGTTGCCAGGGAACTACAGACCAAACGGGGCTCTGGGCCAACGACGAAACAACAGCAACTCACCCTGCACTTGTACCCCTCCGATCGGGGACGGAGATCTGTAATGGTACGAGCTGCGTTAGGCGGGAGGTCTTGGCGACTGCACGCTCTGCACAGTTTCACTCAAAATCATTATGACCCTCCTGTTCTGCCTCCAAAGGCCAGCTCGACCCAGAATCATAATGTGACAATTACGCCTCGTCACAGGGCCTCCCGGTTCGCAGTTATTCTCAAGAACACCGTGCGCATTATGGATAATGGAAACTTTCAGACAAAAAGACAAAGCCTAAAATTGTAGCTTGCTCGCCCCTTGCTGTCTGCACATTTTAAAATCAGTACTGTGGTGGATTTTTTAAAAAGATTTAAAAAACAAATCCGTCATTACTGCCACGCATGGCGGTCAAAGCGTGTGCTCATATTATAAAACGCGGCGCTTATTTTGTCTTAACTTCTCCAAACGGAATTGCATTCAAAGAAGATCAATTAAACTCTGCAGCAATTTAAAATGAACTTTGTATTTGTCACTCACTTAAAACGTGAAGTAAAATGTTATTTTTTTACTCATTTTTTAAACAGTCTATAATTTCTTGCACAAGACATTCATCTTGCAATGAAATCACCAATAAAATTAGAATCCCTTCTTTGTTAGTCAGCTGTAGTACTAGCAACTGTTTTAAAGTTCCACCTATTAATACATATTCTGAAATTACTACAAGCTATCTGCCCAGCTTTTCAACAGAGGAATTTGGAGCAGTTAGAGGAGTGTTTCATGGTCATTGGGCTCACACTGATAAATATGTGCAAAGATATGTGTCTTGCCGCATAGTTCCTCACCAGCACTGCTCAGAGTACAGAGCGTCCCAGGTGGGAGAGCAGCTGGATATCGCTTGATAATCGTTATTATTATCATTATAATTATTATTATTATCATACTTTTTTCAGTTTTTTGTTATTTACTACTTATTTGCTACTTGTTTGCTTATCCAGGGTAATTCACACACCGTATATTTTACACAGGTATAATACGGCTGGATGTTTTACAGAGGTGACTCAGGGTACTTTGCTAAAGGCGGCTTCCCAGTCGGGACATGGCTGCATCCACCCAATAGAGTCCAGTTCTCTGGCCACTGCACCGCAGTTATGTCACCGCACTCGGCACATTGGGGGTCGTGATAACAGCCCAGCAACAGGTTGGAACGCCGTCCGGGAGGGTATTCGCACGTCTGTCGACCTGAAACTACAGACAGCTAACGAGGTCCAAATCTCTTCTTGCCAGCTTGGCTACAAAGCTGCAAGATCATACCCTACCCTGCAGACGTGGCCAGACACGATCTGCCAAGTTTTTATCGAATGATTTTTGCCGGACACTGTATGCGAAGCTTGGCCGTCTTCGCTAAAGCAACAACATCTTTCGAAATTAACTTTGTTGCGTTTGCAGTACACTCTGTGCCTTGAAAGGGAAGTGTGTTGCGACGGACGGATGCTTTGAAAGGTCTGTGTGGCGTTGATGGAATGTCATCTTGTGGGGTCTATACCAGGCAGAGGATGGCCAGAGTTTCAGAGGTGCACACGCCTCCTACCTGCTGCCTGCGTGGGCAGGTGGGCGGGTCCATGGTGAAGAGGCGGGGCTTGCAATAGGTCATCAGGGGACGAGTGCGGGCGGCGATGCAGGTGCTGTCCACCTGACAGGATCTCCGCCTCCTGCGATACACCGGCTTCCTCTTCTGCTCCACTTGGCCAGGAAATGGGGGGTCGCCTTGGAGACACTGGCCCCTGCAGAAAACAGCCAGAGGGGGTACTGTATGGTTTACTGATCTCACCCACTTTTACTCTTTCCTGAGTCTCCACAGCTTATTCTCAAAGAGTGTACCACCCTTTTTGCCCACTAAACTGGCACTAAACTTCACGATCCTGGCAATGGTAAATGCCCATTTGCAGAGTATTTTAGTTTTACACTTTTCATGTCACTTGAGTAGAGTAAAAAATGTTTTACATACAATAAGTGGGTATTTGCCCAATCCGTCTAAAAAGTCAGGACTCCAATCCTGGAGGGCAGAAATCCAGCAGGTTTTCCAGCTCTCTTTAAAACACTAACACTCTCTGGGCTGAGGAGGGGAAAGTATTACTTTAAAGAAGACAATGCACGCTCTGCACAGTTTCACTCAAAATCATTATGACCCTCGTGTGACGGTGTTCTGCTTCCCAAGGCCAGCTCGACCCAGAATCATAATGTGACAATTATGCCTCGTCACAGGGCCACCCAGTTCGCAGTTATTCTCAAGAACACTGTGCACATTATAGATAATGGAAACCTTCAGAAAAAAAAGAAACAAAGCCTAAAATTAAACTGTAGCTTGCTCGCCCTTGCTGTCTGCAGATTTTAAAACCATGTTGATGGAGATTTCAGTACTGTGTGTTTTTTTAAAGACGAAAATGATTAGCTGAGTCAGGCGGTCAAGAGCCCAGCTAGAACATTAGCCTGCAGTCAGTGAAGCCCTCCAGGACCTGGTCTGAGTGTTTTGCTTAAGAGTCCACCAAACTGAATGGGAAATCAACCTTCTGGTCATAGGCCAAGAACCCTTTCCTGACCTGCACAACCAAATTCCAAATAAAAATGAATTGTGAAAAAAAAGGAAGACCCTGAGACATCTCTGTCCTTTAAAACACATGCCTGCAGCTGCACCCCAGACTGTTTTGCCATAAGGAAAATATGTCACATAGGGTCGGCATGTATTGTTTAGATTTTGAACGTACTCTGATGAAGGTCTGGCAACCAAACCCGCAGCCAGTTGTGAATCATCAATGCAAAGTTCTCCAAGATACACAACTTGCCAGTATTTCATCCTTTGGTTTAGGGTTGCGAACGTGAAATAGAAACTGAGAGGTGCTCTCCTGGTCGATTCTTTCTCGTCTGTGTTGTTCGGGTCACCGGGAGTGCGCCGGTCGCAATGTGCTGTTAACCTAGAGGAAAATCGGCAGCCAGAGAGCCAACCTCCATTCTCCTTGAGCATGAGCAGGGGTCTGAAATGCCACAAAAACTCCAAAAACTCCACAATGACCCAGGAGAAGCAAAAAGACCCTGTGTCTCCACAACCCTCTGCCAGAAACAGCAGGCACTGTAAGGCGTCCAACCGAAAGCCCGGCACCGGAGCAACCCTGGCAGGGCCGGGAGGGCAAACAGAGAGGCTGGAAACTGGAGTCAAATCCCAGCAACTAGGGATGATACCCAATTATTCTAATATTTGCCCATGAGATCCCTAAAAAAAGAACAGTAATGAACACTTGTTAATTAACATTACAAATGGAGGGGGGAAAAAATCCAATTGAATTGTATTCTTCCTCACCAATACTCATTAAAGGAAGCCTAAGAATCCTGCATAAAATGACAGATAATGAATTGATATTATTAATTTTCCTGCCTGAAAGGGTGCCTGAGCAAACATCTCTTTGCAGTGAGCCTTTACTTACAGAGGATACAGAGTTATCGAGGAAAGAAATCTAGCGTTCAATTTTCACAATTTTATTTTGGGGCCCATAGAATGTTCAAACAATACTCATACTCATACTCATCTTCAGCCACTTATTCCTAGTTAGGGTCGCGGGGGGGCTGGAGCCTATCCCAGCATGCATTGGGGCGAGAGGCAGGAATACACCCTAGACAGGTCGCCAATCCATCGCAGGGCACTACATACACCATTCACTCACACACTCATACCTACGGGCAATTTAGACTCTCCAATTAGCCTAACGTGCATGTCTTTGGACTGTGGGAAGAAACCGAGTACCCGGAGGAAACCCACGCGGACACGGGGAGAACATGCAAACTCCACACAGAAAGGCCCCCGGCCTGGATTCGAACCCGAGACCTTCTTGCTGTGAGGCGACAGTGCTATCCACTGCACCACCGTCTGTTCAAACAATAAATAAATTAAAAGGCACGTCCCTAATGTTAATATTGCTGCCGGCCCGACGTCCACGTTGAGCCCTGTCTTGTCTGACGTCTCGATGTCACTCCCAACTCCCCTGTTTACAGGATGTGTTCTAATAGATCCCCTCTCCTGCTTGGATCAGCCCAGTCATGCTGACCTTCCATTAAATAAGCCTTCCGCAGTCTGGTCTGGCTCTTCTCGGCTGGAAACAAGACCTGCCCCCTCATTTACTCGCCCCTCTCCCCAGGGGGCATCGGTCTCCCCAACCTTTCCACATAAATGGCATCAGAGGGGGAGAAAGCCAATTTATTTCCCAAACGCAACAAATAACCAACCCAACCCATTTTAAGAGGACAGCATCACAATTCAATACACAAATAGAATGGACTGGTTGCCTTCGGGAAAAGTTTAGCTAGGGCAAAAAATAAATATATAGTATGTATCCTAACTAGCAATGCCAAGTCAGGACATCATGGGTGACAGATTATTACCGGGGAAAATGGCAGGAATAAAAACACACTATTGTCAGAACCAGGTACACACTCTGACAAAAAACGCAGCGGCAAAACACATCTGGCTCAGAAATCCGTGCGACCGCGAACCTGTAGGAATTTGAAGTGTTATTCCATTCTGCCACAGCTTACACAACATTTATGTTTAATCCCACAGTGAAATAAAAGAAAAAAAGGTGTCTGGAATAACAAAGTGACTCAAATGAGAACAAAAGCCAAATGCTGGTTTCTGCTTCGTATTCAATCTATCGCAAAATTGTGGTCACGGGTTCAATTCGATTCCCCTGGATGTTGCACCCAACAGCGTGGTGCTCTCTGATTGGCTGTAGATGTGTGCCTGCCTTTGAGAAAAGTTGCAAAGCGGTTATCGCTGCACGTCTCCCTGGATACATGAGCCATGCCCGCTCGCTGTGGGGGACGGGTGTACCAGGGTTGGGAAGGCCCTGTTTACTAACCTGCGCCGCCTCCTCTTGCGCCGCCTGCCAGACGGTGTGGCGGTGGGCGACGAGGACGGAGAGAGGCTGAAGGGGGGCATTAAGCTGTTGACAATCTCCGTCAGCTGGGCACTCTGCGGGCACACAACCACACCTTTTCATTGGCCGGAGGGCACACCGACCGATTGAGCAGATTGCATATGAAGTGATACGCTTTACAACTTAATGGATTATTCCGTACAAGTGTGCGTCTATTCATCTATCGATCTGTCCCTCAATCTATCCACTTGCCTGTGTCTTTCGATCAATTGATTCATCCGTCTATCCATTACTCAATCTATCCGCCCACCCGCTCCATTCATCTGCACAGTCATCTACAGCCGTAGCTGAGCGGCAGAGGCCGTGATCTCGGGCGCAGAGCAGGGCCTTTGTGTTGGTCGAGCACAATTTCCCACTTTCGCCGCAAACAAAAGAGCCCACGGCGCTGTGGTTACGTTCGGCCCAATTAAAGCAAGGGAAAAGAAATGGGGGCGGATCAGCGAACTACGGCGCACCTCAAGTAGCTTATCTCAGACGGGGACCTCTCCAAACCAGAGGTCCTCATCACACATGCCAGAATGACATGCACAAACGGCTCAGAAAGCCTGCCACCGCGCTGCGTGACTGGCCAATTAATACCACTCGAATGGCTTCAGCGTCGCTTCTGCTGGTCTGGATCACGTCAGTGAATGAAAAAGACTGGCTCGAAAGATGAAATTCAAATCGTGGCTCAATTAAACAGAACAATTGAACGATTGTACTTGTTACAAAACGAAGGCCAAATGTACGCACGGGACGGAATCAGAATCCCCGTTCAAATTTAAACTATTTTTTCTAGGGTGGACACTGCTGTGATTTTAAAATGTCAGGTAGATAGCTACTCCCACATTGTGCGCATTGTGCATATGGCAATTAATCACTATGCGAAATGTATTTTGGTTTTGAAATACTGCATTTGGAATGAATGCATTAACACGTGGAATTTAGAATCAAACACTTGACAGCCTTAGTGCTGATTACTATTCACGAGCACCTGCCTTCACTTGCATGATTCACGCACAAGGATAGGTGAGCAAAAGCACTGAACCTCCGATACTGTATTTCCTCATTGACAAGAGTACTTTTTGTATTGCATAAACCGTGGAGAATGTTTGGCCAATCGGGTCGCTATGCGGCATTCCCGACATGTGGCTCACCTGTCTCTCGATGTTCCTCAGCAGCCGCGCAGGGCTGCTGGCCTCCAGATCAGTGTCGGGGGTGAGGTCAAGGGCACTGGGGGTCTGCTTGACCGATTTTTCCATTACACGCCGGGTCTTGCCCAGGACCACGCCAGTCTGGGGGCAGCAAGGCGGGGGGGACATCAGCGAATACAGAACCACCTCGCTGCGGGTGAGTTTGACAGCGCGTCGTGCTCATAACTCTAGAAGTCTATATCAAGAGGAAACAGGAAGTAAAAAAAGCAAAGACAAAGCCCACACAGGGTCTGCAGTCTGCACACATCAACCGATCCTTATGGTGTCTAGATGTGCTGGGACGAGACACAGCATGAGATGAACCATCCAGGTTATTTACAGACCGGTGAATGCTAACAGATTTGTCTCCAGGTAACAATGCGATATTCAGGATGCACTTTTGTAATTTGAGAATGTAATAAAAGACATGAACAGCATTAAGATTGGTCGGTTAGACCGTGCCTTGGTGGAACTGATATGCTGCTGGAAGTTGCTAAGATGCTGCGTCTGGAACTCGAGCTGTGAGACTCTACTCTGTAGCCACATCCATCGACTGCTGATCTCAGCCCGCTCTGCCTGCCATCTCCACTCACCCTCCAGGTCCCTGGTGTCAAGAAAGAAAGAAAGACATTACAATTACATATCTAAATTATAATTGTAATACATTTTCTTGGTACACTCTCTATGTGGGGGAGGGCCTTGATCTTCCATTTTATTTTTCTACAATGCTTTGCCAATACTGGATGTCTTCAGTCATGCCATTAAAACCTGTTTAAATCCTTTGAATTCTTAAAAAGATAGAGAGAAAGGGGCGGCGGATAGCGTAGTGGTCTAACGCACCCGTATCTTGGCTGGACCGATACGAGTGTGAGCTGCCTATCAGGGACGCGGTTCAAAATCCGTCTCTGCCAGACTTACAAGCTTGTAAGAATTTACCCCAGGACTATTTAAAAAAATGTGTCCACCAAAGTGAATTACTTCAGTTTTGCATTTTAAGGGAGGCCACACAAAATACTGACTTGTTTTAAAAACATAATACGTTTTTGTTACTTTTCATTGTATTCATGTTTTTTTGCATTTACTTCGATATTATATAGAGTGGTTTCGACCAAATAAACACCTACTACTCAGATAAATTGCTTTAATTTGACTTTTTCAGTGGCCTAAGATTTTTGCACAGTACTGTCTATATGCTTTATTCTCATATTAAAAAATTAACATAATAATAAACTTCAATGTTACATTATTTCTCGCCTTTTCATATTTCACGGAGATCATGAAATCAGTCAGAGGCAAACATCTCATGTTGCCTGTCTATGTGTCCCCGTCATAATAAAAGTGCCGCATATGCTCGGTTTCACCAGCTATGTGTAATCTCATTACTAAGCCCCTAGATGTGTTACACACAGATATGATATATGCCATTTAGCAGACACTTTTATCCAAAGTGACTTACAGTAGTGAGTGCATACATTTTTCTGTATATGTGGTCCAGTGGGAATTGAACCCACAACCTAAGCGTTGTCAGCGCCACGCTCTACCTACTGAGCCACAGAGAACCATATAAGGAAGGAATATCGCTCGTCGGATGAGTCGGGGTACCTTCTTTAAGGGGTATTTACAAAATAATATTGATACGTTAGACTACTTTCATGATTAGACTAAGTGCCAATCTTAGCTCACTGTCTTTTTTTTTAAGCCTTACACTGACAATATTTCCTAATTGGATAATCTATTCAACCTAGCGACAGCACACAATCTGAGATGCACAGTATTACTTAGGGCTGGGTATCGAATTTCGATACTGTATTGATCGAATCAGGTCGATACCATCGAAACGTGAAAATGTTTGATGCCAAGTTCCGATTTCACTCATTTTCAAACCATCTTCTCACAGCCAATCTTTATTAGGGAAGGCTACGTACCTGTGAGTAAACAACGGACAGCGATCTAAGGTCTGGTTTCACTTAACAAAGGTTGACAAAAACAAAGCGACATGCAATAATTGCAAAAAGATTATAATTGGGAAGGATGGGAATACTAGCAATGTGATGAAGCACTTTATAGTACATGGAACGAACATGAGGCGGGAGAACTGCACCGCATTTGACAAGCACACCACCACAATCCACGACGACAAACTATGGCAATGTTGACGACGAGGTAACGAATGGCTCAGTGTGATTCACAGTTTTCATGCCAGCTAGCTCACTATGCGAACGTTAGACCCCAAACATGTAGCTAACGTGGACATGGCTAATTCAGTAGCTGTAGACGATCGTCTGATGTTAACTAGTGCAGTGTTTCCCAACCCATTCCTACAGGGCACACTGCCCTGCATGTTTTCATTCCAACCACCGCTCCCAACCTATCATCTGCATCGGTTGTCTGTTAATGATCACTTGAGCATGATTAAGTGGTGGTTGGAATGAAAACATGCAGGGCAGTGTGCCCTGTAGGAATGGGTTGGGAAACACTGAACTAGTGTAACGTTATTCGCTAGTTAATGGTAGTTAGCTAGCTTGCTAAGTTACTTATTGATAAGGTCAACTCAAATTCACAAATGTTTCCAAGCCAACGTTGGTTAATTCAGTCATGATGAATGTTTCCTAACTAGTACTTACATTGAATCATACATTTTTCTTAACTAATTAACTTGATATGAAAGATTTTATTTAAAGGCTCGTTCAGGATAAACTTTAATGTAAACCAAACGTTGCAGTTACATTTTACATTTATAAGAATGATTTAATTGTATTAATTTGTAAAAACAAATGGTATACAATGGGAGGAAAATGTTTCACAACTAAATGTGCTTTCATTCACACAATATAGGTATCAAAAAAAGTAATATAAGCTTTTAACTGTTTCTAGTGCGATATCGGACCATTCTTAAAGAATGAAAGTTCTTTGTGAGATGAAGGTGGTGGAAATGTACTCTGCAATCTACATCCCGGAACTTCCCATAAAGGTTCAATGATGTTTATTTTTTATTATTATTTTATTTTATTTATTTATTTGACAGGGACAGCCCATAGCTTCTTATCTCTACCGGATTTAGCTATAAAACTAATTTACATCTGTAGTCCCTTGGCAGGAAACAGAGAAAAACATCTCTGTTAATTAAATTAACAGAGATGTTAATTTTTGTTTATATCCGGTGATTGGGGAGGCCATGGACAAGGTGTT
This sequence comes from Aldrovandia affinis, assembly GCA_029706075.1. Classification (NCBI taxonomy): domain Eukaryota; kingdom Metazoa; phylum Chordata; class Actinopteri; order Notacanthiformes; family Halosauridae; genus Aldrovandia; species Aldrovandia affinis. The sequence goes on from JAINUG010000010.1 coordinate 8,010,349, forward strand.
TGACTTCATCCTGCTGTTCATGAAACCATTCCCGAATCGATTTAGCAGTGTGTATGGGAGCATTATCATCTTGGAATATGGGAAAATATTGAGGAAATAATGTTTGCACCATAGGGTGCATCTGGCCACCTAAAATGGCTTGGCATTCCTTGGCTGTAATTCCACCATGCAGGGTAATAATCGGGCCCAATCCACCACCATGTTTAACAGTTTGCAATAGGCAATATGGGTTTAAGGCTTCCTTTGGCTTTCTCCAAACATAAACCTGGGCAGATGTAGGAAAGAGTAAAAGATGACTCATGAGACCATTTTACTTTCTTCTACTGCTCAGAGGCCCATGTTTTGTACTCATTACACCAGGTTATGTGTTGTTGCACATTGGCCTTGGTTACCAGAGGTTTCCAAATGGCAGTCCTCCCATAAATATCAGCTTTATGAAGCTCATGACGTACATTTTTTGTTGAGACTTTTTTGTATTGGCTTCCCTCCTCCCACCCTGGGGAGGACAGCCAATTGCCGCCCCCTAGTGGCACTCCCGGCCAGAGCCGAAACTGGTGCGATCTGGTGGAATTGAACCCCGGTCGCAGTGGGCAGCATCGGACGTTCTGCTGCTACACCTGGAGGTCCAGGGCACCAACTATTTAACCTCTTTCAAAATATGTTAGATCTGTCATGTTGCTTTAGAAACTCACATATTAAAGGGTGAATTAAATGTTTTATTTTATAGCAGAAACATATCGGTAATTCGAATTTACATAAATATGAAACACGTATGTATCAATCATAAATCATAAAATCATGTAGCAATCATAAAAAAGCATGAAAGAACAAAACTCTCTCCACACAGCCATTTCTAAGCTTTGAATATCTGCTGGAGAAAAGCCAACTAAAGTTTATTTTTCAAACATTCTATTTGTTCTGCATGGATTAGGTAATATCTGCATAAGAATATCTGGCGACTAAGACTATTATTAGGCTAAATACAAAATTATTTATTGTATACACAATATATCTTTTGTCATTTCATTTAGGCTATATTTGATATTTGTGTGATATGACCTGTACTTTTAAAAATAGAACAACTTAATACAATAACATAACTTTTTTGTATAATCTTTATGATAAATATAGCAGGCTAGCATAGCCTTGACAAGGGAGAGCTTAAATCCTGTTATCTGGCCGGTTAAGTTCCGTTAGTAGGCGGGCTCAAAATACAGTCATAGTTCTCACAATTATGTTGCAATTCTGTCAGTTAGTTAACCAGCTGTATGTTTTGAATTCACTACTAAAATAAAATACATGTTCCAATTAATATTTGTAACTTGTAGTTTTGGAAATACTTTTTTTACTCTTTTTAAAGTAGTTTTGTAGAATGCTTACTTAAACTTCTACTTGAGTTAATTAAGTAGGCTAACTTTTTTTTCTGTACTCAAGTACAGACTTTGAGTACTTGACCCACCTGTGCAAGTCAGTAGTCTCAAGTAGCCTGACCAAATCTAACGTTTTCCAGCTCAATCTAGGTCTGTTTTATTGCGCTTGCTTGTCTGGACTAATTCCAGTCAGGGCAGAATTTACTGGAATGCTATAAACCTCATTTATTTTGTATTTCATATAAATGAGATGGAAAGAACAATAGCTACAAAAAACATTTTTAAAAAAAGTGTCCATTGTATGACTGTTAAAATGCATTTTATGGGAAACTACAGCAGTTAATTACAGGGCACCACACTAAATCAAGATGCAAAATGCCACAGCCTTCCGATAGATTTCTCCATGTAATGTACCATTCAGAAAGAAAACAATCTCCATCAATTCTTCTACCCACTTAAACACGATTAATTCACAGCTAATTAATTCACACTAATCACCATGGGAAGTCTTTGATTGCCATGGCAGTGAAATCACTCAGAGCAGTGCACCTCTAATGAGCATGTTATTCATTCAATTCCCCCAAAGTGTTGCAGTCCTGTTGCAGGCACGGAACTTTATATGTCCACAAGTGTTGTACAACAGCAAAAGTTATTTGGTTGTGTTTTCGCCCTTCATATTAAACTTTGACCTTTAAAATTTGCTTGGCAAAGCTGAAATCCCATGCCGTATAACCAGATTAATTATTTCCACTCAAGCTTTAGCACCAATGATCCATACTCATTGAAGGCACATTCCATTTTAACACAAAAGAACAGTTTGTGCCATTTATTTTTTCCAGATTACAGCGTGACAGAATTTCAGGGTTTTGATGGAAAGAATTAAAGCCGGGGGTTGAGGAAATGTTGACGCAAGGAGACCTATTTCTCTTGGCCCAGGTAAAAGGGGTTATCTGTAAACTTTTTCTGCTTGTCCATGGTGCTGAAAATCCCACTATCCTTTGTCGGTGACCTTCTGTAAGCAGTTTCATGCACCAGTTACCATGGTATTGCACTGTGACCTTAGGAATGCCAGGGGCTGCCCACTTCAAACAGAGCTGGGAAAGGTTATCTGTGCCGGCTGGTGGAAACACTACAATATTTTCAGGAAGAGACTGAACTGCACACTGATGTCTCTCAAAACAAGCAAGACATAAGGGCCCTCTTAGAAGACCAAATAAACCAGCTGAAAGCATGCAGGCAAATTTGTTTTATTTGGAAGTTAACCGATGTAGGGATTGCTCTCCTTTTTGTACAAAAAATATTAAGTTCTTACTATTAAAAGCAGACTTTCAACGGCCCTTTCACTGATCTATCAAAAGTAATAAAATCGACCCAGTATATGATCATATCTACAGAGCCCCAAATGTATCCATGAGGTACACCTTAAAAATTCTTTATACAAACGAGGCATCTGTGCCTTTCTGTCGAGATAAGCTGCTGGTCTACCACACGGTGCTGACAAAAAGACCTGGCACTGTCGTCCCCATGCAGCTCGGCCACTGACAGACACACAATACCCACTGCTGCTTCCAGGCCAGTGCTGATTAAACAGGAAAATGCCAGGAATATTTACGGCGCAGTCGAGCCATTGAGCGCACCCACACTTGCCAGGAAGCACAGGCAGATAGTTCTGTCTGTGACGGGGGCCCTCCTAGCTGCTACATAAACAAACAGCTCGCAGCCTCAGCGAACGGGCACCATTCCAAGTGGCACACTCAGAACAAAGAGATTTGCAAGGTATGAAATCATGTTTGAACTCCTCTCTCAACAACACCCCCCCCCACTCCAAAGTTTGTCTGAGTGAGAGAAACAAGGAGAAATCCACAGTCGCTCTTCTGATCTAGTTTTTTTTACATCAGGTGTTAGCATTCACTACCTGGCCTCCGCTGAAATGTTCAACTATCAATCAACACCGTTTGGAGATTCTGTTCCTCTGGCAGGGATGACACCAGAGCTATCCAACTGGCGGCCCGTGAGCCAAATGTAGCCCGTGTAGTGTTTTTGACCTCCCACGAACTAGCATTTGTCACGCATTTAAAATGAAAGCAAATACATTTGTAAAGGTACAAAACGAAACTGAAATGTACAAGCATTGAAAGCAAATACGCTTTTAAATGAATGAAACCCCCCTCCCCACTCAATAATTCATCACCCTTTACCCCTCAACCCCCCCCCCTTTTACTTTGGAATGGAAATGAAAAATGTTTGGCCCACCTGGATTTTTGGTTTTAAAAAATCTGGTCCCCAACAAGAAGCAATTGAATAGCCTGGCCTACACCAATTGTGTATTTTTGGGATTCTTTAGAAAGGGAACCTGCTCTCTTTTACACTGAGAGAAAAGCAGAGGTTTTGCACTGTTTGAGCACGTGAGAAACTGAGAAGGTACTGAAAAGAAAGCGCACAGCCAGTAATGCAGTGCTGTTGGATCAGACCTGGTCGCCTGACACTGATCTCCAACAGAGGCTTTCATCTTGTCTCCTCTCCGTATATTAACTGACATGGAAAAAATTACTCCTCACCGGATTTAGCCTGGAAGGCCCTGGCAGCGAGTGTGAAACCCGGGAATACTCGGCAGGTTCCCACTTGCTCTGTCCCTCCCACTCACAGATAACATAATGCTGCTTTCCCATTCCTGAAGGAGGGACTTTTCCGCACTGCTCCGTTCGCCTTCCAGGTTGTCAAGCCGAATTAGGAATAACCCTGTCAACTTTAGGGCTGGGTATCGTTTAAAATTTTTACATACCGATACTGATACCAATACTTTGAATTCGATACCAATACCAGAGCAATGCTTTTTTCGATACCTATATTGTGTGAATGAAAGCACATTTAGTTATCCAATAGCCTCACACATTTAAATTGCAATTAAATTGCATGAAATTTTCTGTGATTACAGATTGAAAGATATGATATATCTTAATTTGAATTATCTGAAATTGCGTTACATAATCAATTAATCACATAATTACATGTTGCGCACACTCCGCGACACAGCAAAAACCACGGCAGGCAGTGAGCATTTGGACAAAAATATCGCATTTCGCATCGACAGATTTCAATGACATTTCATCAGAAACAAGATAAAATGTTAAATTAACGCCCTGGATACCTTTTATTTAGTCCTGAACTTGCGATATATCATTTTGAAACCACTAAACACGAGTCTGACTCTGAAGTGTAGCGTATATCTTGTAAATCGCAATGGATAAGAGCATCTGCTAAATGCTTAAAATGTAAAATGTATGAGCAAACCGAGCAATGTTTAATCAAATTTAGAAAACAAAATGGAGGATCGAGTTTTCAACTACGTTATATAGCAGACATATGGTGAAAAAAAACCCGACAGCCCTTGAAAAGCCTGCATTTTTGGGGTACGGCCATAGTCTCTCGTAATCGCTCACACAGGGACACAGGCATATCTAGACTGCCGCTGCGCACGGGAATTATAACATACCTACTAGTTAGGAAACATTGATTGAATTAACTAACGTTAGTTTGGAAACTTTTGTGAATTTGAGTTGACCTTCTCAATAAGTAACTTAGCACACTAGCTAGCTACCATTAACTAGCGAATAACGTTAGACTGGCTAACATCAGACGACCGTCTACAGCTACTGAATTAGCTATGTCCACGTTAGCTACATGTTTGTAGTCTAGTTTGCCTAGTGAGCTAGCTGGCATGAAAACAGTGAATCACACTGAGCCATTCGTTAACTGGTATCCCCTCGTCGTCAATATCACCATAGTTTGTCGTTGTGGATTGTGGTGGTGTGCTTGAGGCTAAGGAGGACAATGTTTTTCTTTTGCAGTCAAATGCGTTGAGTTCTCCCGCCTCATGTTCGTTCCATGTACTATAAAGTGCTTCATCACATTGCTAGTATTCCCATCCTTCCCAATTATAATCTTTTTGCAATTATTGCATGTCGCTTTGTTTTGATCAACCTTTGTAAAGTGAAGCCAGACCTTAGATTGATTTTGTGACATTGCTCAAGCGCGGCTAGCTGTCCGTTGTTTGCTCACAGGTACGTAGCCTTCCCTAATAAAGATTGGCTGTGAAAAGAGGGTTAGAAAATAATTGTTTTTACGAAGGTTTTTTAAAATGTATTTAGAGAAAAGTATTGGAACTTGGCATCGCGTCTCGATGGTATCGACCTGTTTCTATCAATACATAAACAGTATCGAAATGCGGTACTCAGTTTAGCCTAGCGATTTTCGCCGAGGCTAGCGTGCTAATTAGCAAGCTATGGGCGGGATCAGCAAGCGACGTAATGGCACAAAAAATTCAAAGACACGTTTACCATAGAATTAGTCCACAGCTTACTGACTCAGGTTTTTAACAAGTAAGAAAACATTGTAGTGCATTAGAAAATCTGGCATACTACTTAGCCTTTCTTCATCCAGCTTTGACTCCAGCATGGACCAGCCTGCTTACAGCTCAACAGTTGAAATGGGTGTAATGAACCAACCTTGTTACAGTTTTACAGTGGAAAGGATATAATGAGGCAGACTGCTTCTAACTCTAACTTTTTGTGGGAAAGGGATACATTCCACCAAGGCCGAAATTACCATATATATTGGGGGGGACACATCCCCCCCAATATTCAGATATGCTTAAAATGTCCCCCCCAATATATAGCCTAGCTGATATTTTAAAAAAAATGTCCCCCCCAATGTTGACTCCATGGTTACGGCCTTGCATTCCACTATTAAATGAAAAGCCAATTGAAAAGCAGAAGCCTGCACAGCCATGGAACTAGTAGAACACTGTAGATCCAGAAAGGGGGGGGCTGCAGTAATGGACCCCAAACCATTCCAGTTAAGTGCCTTGTAGGGCACAGAAACATAGCTGAAGACAAAAAGGCTCCAACACAAACATGCTACAACTGTGATGACACCTGGCTCTTGCCAAACAAATCACAGCCCCTCATTCACTGCTTCCTTCCCAGAATGCATAAACATTTGCTCTTTTGTCATTTGGAACAGTTTGTTGGGAAGATTCTGGGTTCACAAAGCCACCACCGTCCTACCCCCTTCTCCCAGAAAAAAACGCCACCAACGATCCCTACATTCCTGGGCAAAGTGTCCAGTAACCTGGTGATGGGTCGTCATCGGGGGTGGGGGGGATAAGGGGTGTTTGGGTGGCCGGGGGGCAACCGCTGTCAGACCCGACAGGTCATAGCAATGTCAATGTTCTCTCCTTCCATGAAGACAGGCGGTGCCGAAAACGCCGCCTGCTTGTTTAAAAATAAGAAATCCAGACTTTTCCAGTCTTTTTCCAGACTTCCAGACCTGCCCAAGGACCCTGGTTGAAATGTGACCTCGCTCATAATGAGTTCAAACACTGAGAAGCCTTTCCAGCATTTAAGGGTAAATAAATGATAGGTTACCCATTGCAGTAGAAACATCTGAATACGAACAGGGCTTGGTTTCATGCCAACTCCCTTTTAACTAGTTCAGCATAATAACACGCACACACAAACACACGAAAACACGCACAATCACACACAGACACACACACGTACAAGCACACGCTGACAGAAAAAATAAACTGCTCACCCAGAGTTTGGGTAGGGTACACAGAACACAGAGGCAAATACAAAGTGTGCCTCCTTAGAGGGAGGACATTGCATAAGCCTGAGTTTATTTACCCTGCACTGGAAAAGATGAGCACTGCACTTTCAGTGTTGTTACTGCCTGAGTGCAGCTCTGCAGGAATTTACAGCGTCACAGAAGAACAGAACACATCAGGATACTCTGATCAGAAGGACAAATAGAAAAACACCATCGCCCTTGCGAGGAAATAAACCTCAAATAGCCTATATAGTCCGTATTTCGTGTCAACATTTTTTTTTTTGCTATAAATTCTGTGAATTGTGACATATTTACAAATTTACAAATAAAATTTTGTATTCTGGGTTGTATGCTGTATAAAATATTGACGTATATTAGATTATTTTGGTTCTGGTGGGGATTATGACAGGGGGGGATGTGAAGTTTATAGCACCGGGGTCCAGATTAAACACAAGGAGAGACTGACTCGGAGAGGGTGGAGTCCCTCAACCACGGCCAAGGCTGTTTTTCCACACCCGTTATCCTGAGCTGCATTTGGCAGCTGTTCCCGAAGGCCAAACGATCGTGGAGTCCAGGAGACTGCGCCCTCCTTGTCCCTAACCGAAAGCCAAGGTCTAAAAGTAAACCTTAAACACGCCCCCCCCCCATCTATCCCCCAACTGGAAATGAAAGTACTTACAGAGGTAGTTTGCTTGCTTGGAAGTCGAGACCCCTTGCTTGATGAATTCACCACTGGCCTGTTTTTTCCTCGTGTATAGCATACAGTCACCATATCCATATTTATCACTAATTTCCAGCACCTGCTGTATTAGCATGACTGAATTTTTTTCATCACTACATTGGGAATGTTCCATTCTACACGTGCTATGTAAAAACTGAGTATGGCAGTAGGTTTTGATGCGCAGCAACCCTCACCCCCCTGCCCAATCTCTCCACACTCATACACAGACACACACACACACATACACATACACAAGCAAACACACATGCACGCATGCACGACCACCCCATTAGCTCTTTATACACCCTTTACACATTCCTGTTTATCTATCTGTAAACCCCCTCTGGGACTTCCAGGAAGATACCGTGGCTGTAAAGACTGTGTTTTTGTTTTGCGTATACGGCACAGATTAAAAGGCCCACGCTCACAGCAGAGCTGATTGCTCTGCAGAGGGAGAGTGCCGGGAGCGAATATGAAAGGGGGACGTGATCTAGAAGCCACGCTTTCCTCCTGCTGCAATCAGAAGACGAGGGCACGCTGAGTGCCTGTGAAGTGGTCGTAGAGAGGGCTGAGGAGCCAGGCCGCTGTAACCTTGCAGAGACGCAGGTGGCCAGAGAGCACAGAACAGCCCCCATTGATTGGATCTCCTCTTTCAAGTGGGAGAACAGAGGGAGGCGTTCCGGACGCATCGTCTCGGTTGCCTCCCCCCCCTTTCTGCATCATTTGCGGCATTGTGTCGCTATCCGTGCGCTACACTGTTCCAATTATAACATCCAATTTGAACATCCAAAACCCGTGTGCTGGTTTCTGCTGTCGATTTATTGTACAGGTTTGGCGTGGAAAGCCCACTGTTGCTTATCTACGGAATATGGATGTCACTTCGATTTCCTAAATTCTTCCAGAAACATCTGTATTCTGAGGTTTCTAAGCTGTTTTCTTTTCTTTTTAAATCAGCATGACACCTACATAAGCAGACACATTTTTACTCATTATGGTAAAAAGGGTTTGTGGTGTGCCTGGTAACAATGGTTACCTGGTGACGTGCTAAATTTGAAATGTACCTCTGGAGGTGGTGAACAAACTTGTCACCCTCTTAAAGCTAACAGAACTAAAACAGGTTCAATTCAAAGTACTGACCTCATTCAAAGCTATGATGTGTGCTAACAATACATGATTGATTGATGGACAAAAAACAAACGTATCACAACCACCTCATGGTAACTAAGTGTATGCAAAGCCATAAGTCTTTCCACTGCCCTTTACTAGGGTACAGTACACTAGTACACCACCCTGTACTCACAGGTGGACTTACACTGGCACACAGGTGGATTCGCACTGGCATGCAGGTGGACTTTAACTGGCAAACAGTTGGACTTTTCAAAAGGTACACAGTTGTGCTTACACTGACAGACAGTTGGACTTTTAAACAGACACACAGTTGGACTTACACTGGCACACAGCTGGTCCCTTGTGCTCCCTCAAGGTCCAACTCGTCATCAGTGCTGCTATCGGTGGCGTCTGAGTCCAGTGCGTCCTGCAACGTGCTCATTACACCCTGGGCACAAGAGATAAATGTCTGGACTTCTACAGGAGAGGGTACCTTCGGTGGGGGATGGGAGACGGTGAGTCTGCTCCATGGACCTCCCTGCTCATCCTCCTCCAACTCCATGGGGGTGTCAAATGGCTTGATGTCCAGGGGGGAGTGTGGCTTCAGGGGAAAGACTGACCTTGCAGGGGAGTCACCTCCAGAGCATGCCTCAATCAGCCCACCCAACTGGAGGCTGCAGTGGCGGGAGGCGTGCCCCCCAAGGAGGGCCTGCAGCCTCTTCTGGGTCTGGGTGATCTGCCCCAGCAGGGCGTGTTGACGGTCGTGACACCCCTGTGTCCGACCTAGCACGGCCCCCTCCAGCCCCACGCTCCCGGATTGGGCCTGGGTTCGGCCACAGTCCACCTCCCTACCCCCTTTGACCGGTGGGGGTGCGAGGAGTGTTGAGTAGGCTAGGGGCTCACTCCCACCCAAGCAGTACTTCCTCAATGGGGACTGCTGCGGGCTTGTATTCCAAAAACAGTGCATTGCGTCCTGGTCGTCCTGGTCGTCCTGCTCGGGGACAGACAGTAAATACAAGTCCAGGTCCTCCAGACAGGGCAACAGGGGGCTGGACAAGCTCTTGTTCGGGGACAGGAAGTTGAGAATAGTTCCAGGGCTGGAGTGGGGCATGGTTCTGCAGCTCCCCGGGGATTGGACCAGGGGTGACAGGAACAGGGTCTGGAGATTCAGGGCGTCCTTGGAGCAGGCGTCAGGCGAGGACATGAAGGTGCGGTTCAGCCAGGCACAGTCATCCTCCATTAGGTCCTCCGGTGGGTCCAGGTCCATGACCAGTAGGGACCCATCCATGGACCCGAGTGGGGAAGATAGGTGGACCCCCCGAGAGCTGTCTGTAGCCGTCTCTGTCAAAGCTGGGGCCATCGTCTGGGGCTGGTTCAGGCACAGCTCTTCGGGGACCAGATGGGCTCACTTTAACTTACATGAGCCTCTGTCTGACAAAACAGACCAGTCTAGTGTCTTAATCAATGAGAAATTAATAGTTATTTACAAATGAGTTTTTTTATTCCCTAAACATGGTCTGTTATACATTTGTAACTGAACAAGAATTTAAATCAGTTCAGATTTATCAATAGCAAATAACAATGCTGCAAAGAGTAATATTTTGATCTATATAGAAATTACTGTTGGTTATAAACACTTTCCTGACATTTAGCTGGCTGACTTAGCTAACTTAGTTCGTTCCTCTCCGGTTTGATTGGTAACCTGCAGCTTCAGTCCTGAGAACCGACATCCCGAACGTGCAGAAACCAACTGTCAACTTAAAAATAATGTATAATAATTCTACTCACTCTGTTCGTGAAAAATCGGCAGCTACAGAAACCAAAATCCTCTGATTTGATCACGTCGAAGTTTCAAGCCTTGTCACCTTTTCGAGAGAAGCATACTATTTCATAAACTTAAACATGTACGTTAGATTTATCTTACAAAAAACCTCGCAGTAGTGATCCTCCGATCTCCGCTTTTTTACCAACTGCCAACGGTAACTCAGGTTGTCAGTGAAATCCACATCCAAGAAGTTAGGGGTGTGTCTATGTAAATACATTCGACATTGGCCAATTAAAAATTGGCACCATAGACCGACCCACGAAACTGTCGGCTTTTTCCCAACATCGTGGCTCAAACGTTCTGTATTCAACTTTACTGCACGGCTCATAAAAATAACCAAAATGGCTCCTGTTTGTCAATGTACCACAACCAATCAGATTAAACAGTATGGAATCGCCTTTGTTTTTTAAAATCTGTCTGTTATATGACCACGCGTTCCCATGTATCGTCAACACTTCGGCATTGCTTGATAGACACTGACACTGATTTTTAAAGGTCTCGTCAATATAGCTATATTGTATGTTAACACGTGTACCAACAAATAGACAAATAAGACCTCAAAAATATGACAAGAAGAAAGAAAGAAAGAAAAACAGCAACAAGCAATAAGAGTGACTCTAAACTGCGACCAATAGTGATCTCTTTTTCAAGCTGCATGTATAGTATACTAAAGGGCATCTTCAATGAGACAAAAAAAGGGGTCCACACTAGCATACTAGCACACTAGGGACCTACATACTACTCCTTGGTCTACTACACTAGTATGTATGACTAGTTCACATTTTCCCCTCAACTGTTTTCCAGGACATGTTATTTGCTGTTTACTTCTGACAGTTATGGTCAATGGTTAATGTTTTATTTCTCAGTGATTAGAGATTTAATTTTGACAACGGAACTCCACAGGGCGTGAAACGTCCAGTAAATTATTTTCCAGTTAGAAAGGAATAAATCACAACAAGTAAACGGTTTCAGTATTTCATCAAATGTTTATTTATAAATACGTATGGATGCACAGTTATATGGCTTTTATTAATGAAGCTGTCACACTATGGTTTACTGGTCTATAAACCTACAAATAATCAATATGAAAATACATGCTGCCACCTATTGGTTACTCTGTAAAGTGCATGAGCACATCATATGGTTCACAATTGTCAGACATTCCGTACTTCATTATTGTGCTATTCATTTCAGGGTCAGAACAGAAACATCAAGGGAGATATAAATAAGAACATAAGAATGCACCAAGGCCGAAACGACCATATATATTGGGGGGGACACATCCCCCCCAATATTCAGATATGCTCAAAATGTCCCCCCCAATATATAGCCTAGCTGATTTTTTTTTTTAAATGTCCCCCCCAATGTTGACTCCATGGTTACGGCCTTGGAATGCACAATAACGAGAACAGGCCGTCCACCACATCTAGGCTCGTCATTTCCTAGTCTAAAGTATATCCAGTACTGCTTCAAGCCTGGACTTGAATACTCCATGTTTTTGCCTCCACTACATGACCTGGCAAGCTGTTCCACACATCAACAATTCTGTGTAAAAAAAACAACTTCCTAATATCCGCCTTTAACTAATTTCCAATTGTGGCCTCTTGTTCTGTTAACCAAACTTATCTTTAAAAAATCTTTGGTAGTTCACTTTGTTAATCCCTTTTAAAAACCTCAATTAAATCCACCCTAAATCTCCATTTGCTAAGCTTGAATAAATTGAGCATCTTAAATCTTTCCTAACTTTTACCTTTCATACCAGGTACCAGTATAGTTGTCGCTCTTTGTAATTTTTCAAGAGCTTCTAGAACTTTCTTGTAGTGTGGTGCCCAGAACTGCACGCAGCACTCTAAGTGAGGTCTGACAAAGACATTGTATGACATCAATATAACCTCCTTTGATTTATACTCAATACTTTTAGCTATACTGTATATCCCACCATCCTGTTGGCTTTTTTTCACAACTGCGCTGCTTAGATGCGGACAGATATGATGAACTACAACTCCTAAGTCTTTTTCAAATTGAACACCTTCTATTCTTTTTCCTACCATAAAATTCTCCTGTCTTTTATTTTTGTCCCCCCCCCCTAATATTCAAAACCGCCATATCTGTCCCTCCAATATTGAATATGTTGTTATGCCCTTGTTTTAAATCATCTTGCATTACCTTAGTCAATTACAAACTATTTGCTAAACCCCCATGTTTTGTATCATCTGCATTAACATCCCTACCAAGATAATTTATGTAAATAAGAAAGAGCAGAGGCCCTAGCATCAATCCTTGCAGGACTCCACTGCCAACAGCACCCAGATCAGATATGACCCCTCCTACTATTACGCTTTGTACTTGACCTTGCAGCCAATTATGCAATTATGAACCCACTCTGAAACAATTGTAATGCCAACTGAATTATTTTTGACAACGCACCTCTCGTGTGGTAGCTACCTTATCAAATGCTTTTTGAAAGTCCAAATATATACAGTAACACCATAAGCCTGGTTCAAATCAAAACACTTTGTAGCTTCCTCAAATAAGTCCAGGTTTGTTAGGCATGAAATCCCCTAAAATACTATTATCTTCTACTATACTATTAATAGATTTGAGTATTTTACATGAGATGCAGGTTAAACTGACAGGCCTATAGTTCCGTGGGTCAGTATGGTCCCCCTGCTTATATACTGGAATTTTAGGGATTGCATAAAAATAGCAGTCAATCAGTTTATATATTTCTCCAAGTTCTTTGAGTACTCTAGGATATATGCCATCAGGACCTGCTGCCTTACTTGTGTTGTTTCTGTAGTTTTTCTAGTACTTCACCCCTTATCTCAAGGTCCTCTGAAACATTCTGTACATTCACTACAATTTTAGACACATTTATAACCCCTTCTCTGGTAAAGCTCTCAATAAAGTAACTGTTTAGTGTGTTAGCAATATCCGTATTATTATACAGCAGAGCTCCTTCCTTATTCTTAATGCACTTAACCTTATCATTAGCGTTCCTTTTTCTACTGCAATACAGAAGAAAACTACTTAGGATTACTTTTTGCATCTTGGGAAATTTAATTTCAAAGTGCCTTTTAGCTGCCCTTATGTCCTTTAGCCTGCATATTACAATAATCAACCTTGTTTCTCTCTGAGTTGTCCTTTTTATATACTCTGTACAGTCGCTTCTTTTAATAATATATAATAAAATATAAGCCATTTAGCAGACGCTTTTATCCAAAGCAACTTACAGTAGTGAATGGATACATTTTCAGTATATGTGGCCCCAGCGGGGACTGAACCCACAACCTAAGCGTTGCCAACGCTGTGCTCTACCAACTGAGCCACAGAGAACCTTTTACCTCAAAGTCTTCCGTAAAGATTTAGTCATTCACTGTGGAGACTGTTTTTCATCTTATTTGTCCTTACTTTTGGGATGAATTTACACTGTACATCAACAATAACCCTTTTAAATATAGTCAATTTTTCATTACAATCAATAAGTTTTACCCCATCTATATTACTTAAATTCTTCCTCATTTTATTAAAGTCAGCTTGTCTGAACTTAAAAATGTAAGGAGACGGTCTTAACTTGCCAAAATATATCAAAAGTAACTTCTCTATGATCACTTGTCCCTAGTGGTTCCACTACCTCTAATCTTAAAATTCTGTCAGGAATATTACACAAAACCAGATGCAGTATTGATTTCCCTCTTGTACGCTGAGCAACAGAATGCACCAAAAAACTAAAAATCACTAACGGCATCTAAAAACTCCTCTTCACATTTACCCTGACCTGAAACTACTTCCCAATTAAGAGAGGTAATTGAAGTCACCCATTATTAATGTCTAGAGCATAGTATTCATGTTTCTGTCTGAAGCTGGTGGTCTGTAGCATTCTCCTATATTAATATTCTCATGATCTCCCAGTAGTCTAATCCAGATGTCCTCACAAGGAATTAAATATATAAAATATATTTTTCTAGCATGTAAACAAAGGAACTTCAGAGTATCACACATACATTTATTCTCATCCACTTCCACACCTAACTGTGCCAAACTACCTCTATTGACATTATGCTGTAAAAGGTCTTTGTTAATTATATCCTTACAGGTATTATTATACTTTGCCCTGTTATCATCCATGTGGGCAGTCTGTACCTCCCTATTCTTACTCCTCCTAATACAACTACTAATTTCCCTCCCTGTTCCCCCAGTCCCTACTTTAAATATTCCTCTGCTACCCTAAGCATACACTGGCCCAATGCAGCTGTACCCCTCCGGTTCAGGTGTAGCCCATCCTGCTTGTACAGGTCACCCCTGTTCCAAAAGGAGTCTCAGTACCCCATAAACCTGTACCCATTTCCTACACCAGGTTTTTAGCCATGTGTTCTCCAAATAAAAGTATGCTTCCCTTTACTAGCACGTGGTACTGGCATAATTCCCTAGACCACCGTGGAGGTTCTACTCCTGATCTTTGATCCAAATTCTATAAATTTGTCCTGCAGAACCTCAAACCTAAATGTCACTGGCTCCAACATGCACCGTGACCACTGGAACCACCCTGCTCTGGCCAGCAGCTTGTCTGCGAGTTCCAGGAGGTCTCCAACCTGGGCACTAAGCAGGCAACATGCCATCCGAGACTCCTTTTAATGCACTAAACTGTCTACACTTCTAATAACTGAGTCCCCCACTATGACTAACTCTCTTTTCTTGGTTGGTGTGGCTGCCAGGGTGCCCTGGGGTTCATCAGTCCTCCCACTCTGAGGGCTGAGCCAGATCCTCTTCTTGTGATGGCAGGAATCAGTTGGACACCACAAACTCTGGATGCCAGCCCTGCACATGCGTGCCCTTTTCTACGCTTACGCCCTACCGTCAACCAACTCTTTCTCCCTGCCTGCTCTGGAGACTCACCCCTCCCCAGCTTCGTCGTGAAAGCCAACTTCCTAAAGGACGTACTAATAAGTTGGATTCTCAACAAACAATTTCAGAATTTTATTTTGGAAATAAATATAAACACGTTGTGAAGCAAATTTTAATTCAAGTCAGCATTACATAAAATGTGATACCCACTTCTGATACCCATGTGATCTGCTGCTATAATTCAACAGTTGGCAGATTATACAGGCTTACACAGGGAATAGAAGAACACTTGGGAGCCAAGCAGTTCAGCTCTGTTCCAAAATATACAGAGGCAGCAGCAAGGCCATTTCAAACATCACTTTGTAAAGCTGGAGTTACTTCTGCAAAACTCTGTACCAGGTAGGTATACATTTCTCACCTTATTTTCAAAGGGGCTTGGCATGAGAGTGACCAAAGGGGTCACAAGCATAACGTCATTACAATATTTGGATGGACAAAGAGCCACTATTTAAAAAAATAGTATTTATAGTGACACACATTGTGCAATTACACCACAGATCATTATTATTGTACAAGATCTCAAGGCAAACTAAACACCTGTTAGCATTAATGAACTATTAAAAAAATATAATTTTAAGTGTAAATTTCCAAAAACTGTTACTAGTTTAACAGTTTCAAAAAGATGAGAGAACATTTGTTGCCCAGTGCATAGCATAAATTTAAAAAAAAGGTTCTCACCGCAACATGAAAGTTATGTCAATGTGCAGACCAACTTTGTATGCACAAAGTCACACCCCAGTGTAAAGCTAATCCTTGTCTGATACATTTAGCTGGAGCCTTAACATTAACATTTTACATTTTAAGCATTTAGCAGACGCTCTTATCCAGAGCAACATAAACTAGCACATATTAACTTGATTGGTCGGCAGAGATGTCAATCACAGGGAGAGGATGGCATGATTTCCTACATTCTCACTTCATGCTAACGATGTTGCGTGCAATCAGTTCCTTCATGATCTCATTTGTGCCACCATAAATAGGCTGGATTCGGGAGTCGACGAAGGCCCTGAGAGAGAAAGAGAGTGAGAATGGGAGAGAGGAAGAGAGTACATTTCCTGCTTTTGAATTCAGATAAAACAGAAATGGTGGTTTTGGGCCCCAAAAAATGAAGGAACAAGCTGGATCTGCAGTTAAATGCAGGTGATTGCATAGTTGCATCAAGTCTAATGGTCAAGAACCTTGGTTTTATTATTGATCAGGATCTTACATTTGACACTCATATTAAAAACACTTCCAGAGTAGCCTTCTTTCACCTAAGAAACATAGCTAACTTATTTTTATATATATTTGTTTATGTATATCTCAATTCGAATCCTTAGAATGGCACACTCTAAATTTAAAAGATACAATGAAGCAGCACTTTAATGTACAAGTCAAAAAGGGATATTATGATTTATATTTGGATCTACGCCTAGATTATGATAAATTCAAATAAGAATTTAAAATTAGTCTCATGGAATGTAAGGGGGATGGTTACAACTACTAAAATGAGTAAGGTGATGACTAGGCTAAAACAGCTTGACTCATCTATTGTGTTTATACAAGAAAGTCACCTACTACTGAAGGTACGGAGACGATGGCCAGGGCAAGTACTGGCATCCTGTTTCTCCTCTCACTCTAGGGGGGTTATAATTCTGATTCACAAGTCTGTTCCATTCCAAGTAAATAACATTATAAAGGACACAGCGGGCAGATACCTGGTGATACAGGGAACACTTATAAAAGAGAACATTAATCTAATTAATATATATGGTCCAAATTATGACAATCCAGTATTCTTTGAGAAACTATTATTACTAATATCCTCCCTCCCAGGAAAGGTAATGATGGCTGGAGATTTTAACTGCACTCTTGATCCAGTACTTGATCGCTCTTCAGGCACAGATAACTCGCATTCCAAAAGTAGAAAGAAAATACAACAATATATCAAAGAATTAAATCTATGTGATCCATGGAGGATACAAAATCCAAATAAGAAAGAATATTCATGTTATTCGGCATCTTTTAAATCCTACTCCCGTATTGATTATTTCTTAATTTCCATGTCTCTACTTTCCAATATAACTAAGTGTCTATATGATAGCATCATTTTGTCAGACCATTCCCCAGCATCACTAATATACAATGATGGGCAGTTAAATAGAGGGTCCATTAGGTGGCGCTTACATCCTAAATGGCTAGGGAATTCCGACTTCATTGCTTTCCTGGGTGAGCAAATAGATAATTGTTTTTCGATTAATACTACTCAGACATCAGCCTCGATTAGATGGGAAGCTTTCAAAGCATATATAAGAGGACAAATAATTAGTTTCACTAGTTTCAGAACTAATAAATTGAAACAGAAAATGAACTCATTAGACTTGGAAATTAGAGAACTGGAGCAAAAGGTTAGCTCAAATAACTCAATGCTGCTACGCCAGGAATTATTTGCTCTTAAAGCGGAGTATGAGGAACTCTCCACTTCAAAAGCTGAGGACAGTTTAATAAGACTGAAACAAAAATTGTATGACCAGGGTGAAAAATCTGGTAAACTACTGGCTTGGAGAATTAAAAAACTTAATTCAGAAAGAGCAATCAATTCAATTAGGAATGAACAAGGGGAAATAACTACAGACCCAATAGAAATTAATCAGACTTTTTTTTTCATATTATAAGGCCCTATATCAGTCGGATTACCCAGAGGACACATCAACCCAGAAGAATTTTCTAGACAACCTAGTCATCCCTCATATCTCTGAACAAGTAAAGTGTGAGCTAGATAAGGAATTGGAAATACAGGACATTTCCGATGCTAATCGGAAGGGGGGTAAAACACCCGGTCCAGATGGACTTCCAATAGATATCTATAACATTTTTTAAAGGAAAACGAATAAGTCCTCTGTTGGATATGTATGTGGAATCATTTAATGAGGGTCTTCTCCCCCCTTCACTGCGGAGTGCCCTAATAACACTTATTCTGAAGCCAGATAAATCACCAATTGAATGCGGTTCCCATAGACTGCTGAACACTGATGCTAAAATCATCGCAAAGACTTTAGCAATGAGATTGGAGAATGTTTTGCCTACTGTAATCCATGAGGATCAAAATGGTTTTGTTAAAAATCGCCATGGGTTCCATAATATTAAGAGGGTACTCAATCTAATCCACATACGTGAAAGAACTCCAGACACAGCAATCCTGTCAATTGATGCAGAGAAGGCATTTGACAGAGTTGAATGGCTCTACTTAATGGAGGTGCTTAAATGTTTTGGGTTTGGTAATTACTTTTGTAGGTGGATGGAAATCTTGTTTGCTGATTCCTCAGCAGAGGTCTGCACAAATAATCTAATATCTCAGCCCTTTAAATTTACATGAGGAACTAGGCAAGGTTCGCCAATCTCGCCTTTACTTTTTGTAATTGCCATAGAACCTCTTGCAATAGCGACCAGAGCTCACTCTTCTATTACAGGTATTAAAACAGGGGAGTTAGAACATCGCATTGCACTATATGCAGATGATACTCTTTTTTTCCTTACAGAGCTCAAAAAATCAATACCTTCCCTCTTGGAGCTGATTACCAATTTTGGTGGATTCTCTGGCTTTAAAGTAAACAAAACTAAATCATCTATTCTATTTCTGAATGAACAGGAGAGGAGAAATCCAGTGATACAACACCCATTCCGAAACGCCGCGGAAGGTTTTGAATACTTGGGCATTAGAATAACATCGGAAATAAATAGCCTTAGCTCGACTAATTATGAACCCATGGTGACTAAAACCACAGAAGATCTGGAAAGATGGGCAACATCTTTTTTCCCCCCCCAAAGGTTAGAAAGATGCTATCAAATTTCATTTGGAATAATAGGAAGCCAAGACTGAGACTTTCACTTCAGTCATCTACCTTATGATAGAGGGGGGTTACAGCTACCAAATCTACACTGGTATTATTGGGCTGCTCAATTAAGATCCTCAATGTTTTGGTTTTCTACGCTAGCCCTGGATAGTTTCTTATATTCTGCTCCCCCTAAGAAATTAAAAAGAACTACAGATAACCCTTTTGTGAGAAATGCAGTTAAAGTCTGGCATGAAGTACAGAAATATTTAGGTGACTCTCCTATGTTGTCTTGCCTCTCACCAATCTGGGGGAATGAATATTTCAAACCAGCTAAGAATGACATGGGCTTTAAAACTTGGTCAACAAAAGGTGTTGTAAGATTACGTGATCTTTACAATAATAAAACTCATGTCATTTGATGAGCTCAAGCATAAATATGACTTACCTCAGCAACTTTTAAAAATAATATTTACAGATTAGAAGCTTTATTCTGACACACCTAAAGAATTCTGTAATATTGCCCCAAATGTCCATACTAGAAACATTTACAATGAAGAATTGTGAAGGGAGAGGTTTAATTACACAATTGTACAATATGTTGGTGGAAAACCATAAGGACAACACTGAAAAGCAGAGACAGGCGTGGACAGGGGATTTACAAGAGGACATCCGAGAGGATGAATGGAGTACTATTTGCTCAAAAGCTCAAACACAAAGATTAATACTAGACTTCGATTAACACAATATAACTGGATAATGAGAACTTATATTTCTCCGGAAAGGTTGAACAAATTTGATCCTAATATCCCAGACCAGTGCTATAAGTGTAATACTCACTTAGGTACTTTACACCATTGCATGTGGGAATGTGTTGAAATTAAAATGTTTTGGAACTCAATAGTATGGTATATCTCACGGCTCACATCTACTCCAATAACATTGAATCCTAAATTGTGCATTTTGGGCCTTTATCCATCTAACCTCTTTTTGTCTAAAACAGAGCGAAAAATGGTTGACCTCTGCTTATTGCAAGCTAGACACTTGATTGCTCTATATTGGAAGAATACTAGTCCCCCCTCTCTTGCTCAGTGGCTGAAAGAACTATCAGGTAACTTGGCCCTTGAGAAACTCACTTACTCGGTGAAAGGTAAATCATCTGAATTCTATAACATTTGGGAGATGTTTTTGGATTTTGTAAGAAATGATGCATTGATGAAGCATTAGAATCCTAAGCTGCTAGGATTGTATTTTTTTTTTTTTTTTTGTGGTGCCAACTATTTTAAGGGGGGAAGGGTTCAATTACTGTGGCATTGTGCAGCTGTTACACACTTGTTTTGTTCCCAAGCTTGTGTTTTGTATACTGTATAAAACCAATACAAATATGTTTATAAAATAAAAAAATAAAAAAATAAACATAGCTAAAATTAGGCACATTCTGTCATTAGAGGATGCAAAAACCTTGATGCATGCTTTTGTCGCATCGAGGCTAGACTATTGTAATGCCTTATTATCTGGCTCCTCTAGTAGCTCTCTTAAGAGTCTTCAACTAGTACAGAATACAGCAGCACGTATTTTGACTAGATCCAAGAAGTATGAGCACATTACTCCTGTGTTAGCATCACTACATTGGCTTTACTGTTGCTAACTTTTAAAGCAGTGAACAGACTTGCGCCTATATATCGGACCGAAATAATTGCCCCTTATAAGCCTGCTTCGTTCACAAGAAGCCGGCAATCTATTACTCCCTAGAATTTTGAAAAGCACAGCTGGTGGTAGAGCCTTCTCTTTTAGAGCTCCTCTGTTGTGGAACGGTTTACCAAAGCATGTTAGGGATTCGGACACAGTTTCAATTTTTAAGTCTAGATTAAAAACATATCTTTTCAGCCTAGCCTACTGCCAAACATAGTTTAGGTGGAGAGATGGAGAAGGCCGTGCCCTAGTGTCTTATGGAGTGAGAAACTTTCCATACTTTATCCTTGATCGGGTGTGGATGGTTTGGAACTCTCTCGACTGCGTGTATTCTCTGTCCCTCTCCTAATAGGTATGCTGCCATAGCTTACATCTGTCGGGGCTATCTGTATATTTCCTATGCTTGTGCTCCCCTGCTCTTACATAATGCTACTGGCTACAGCACTGATTTTTTTTCTGACTGCATGTTCTCTTCTCTGCCTCGGCCTCTGACTCGGGGGCACCTGCCCCCGAGCCCTAGATCCTGCGAGAAGTGTGAGCTGCCCCCATCAACCCTCGCCCCCACGCCTACCCCAGTTCCTGGATCTGGACCCCCTTCACATGGCTTAGCCCCCCCCACTGACTACCTAACTCAGGAGGCGCAAAGTCATTCAGCCCTGAGTCACCTTGGACTGACCATGACATGGTCTTTTTTGGACACACCCTGTGCCAGCCAGAAGAGGATGGGCTCCCCCCCTTTTAGTCTGGTTCCTCCCTATCAAGGGAGTTTTTCCTTGCCACTGTTGCCTTTAGGCTTGCTTTTGGGGGGGTCTATGCCTGGGTTCCCCCTCTGTTAAGCGTTTTGTGACAATTCAGTTGTGAAAAGTGCTATACAAATAAAATTGATTTGATTTGATTTGATTTCAGATGGCCTCTCACTCCAAGCACTGACCCAGGATCAACCGACTAAACCCAAATACTCAAATTTGTTCTAAAGCTGAAACGGGGCCAGGATCACAAATGTACAGTGGCTACCCACCAGGGGTGGCCCCTAGGATCTGTAACAGACTGGATCCAGGCACATCATCACAGTCAACAGGCTTTGAGAAACAGGCACAGCATATTTAATAAAGGGTCCAATCTCTGACCAACATAGTGCTAGTGCTTTCGTTCCACTCTCAACAGGAAGAACTGCATAGGGAAACACATCAGAAAACTCGCCACATTTTGGCAGCTGGTGGTTTTTAGTAACTACACCACTAAGCTGGTTGTCACTCACTTGGCGATGGGGTACTCCCACATGTAACCCCACCCCCCGTGGAGCTGCAGACACTGTGTTGCCACCCGGTTCTGCAGCTCAGATGCCCTGTGGGAAGACAAATTGCACTCAGGGGTTGGAAATACAACAGCCCATCCAGCTGACATGAAGTGATCGGTGAACCTGCACAGGTCTTCTCTCTAGGTGACATGAATGATGAATTGTCAGATTCAAATCTCCTTCCAAGCCTGAGCTCTCTGTAAAGCACAGGAGTGCACGGTCCGTGTGTGTGTGCGTGTGTGTGTGTGTGTGTGTGTGTTGTGTGTGTGAGGGTGACAGTATGTGTGTGTTGTTGACCCTAGCTTGTGTGTGGTCATCTGTGTATACGTGCAGAGTACACATGCTTCTACACATTTCTCACCAGTACTTGGCCATGGAGGCAGTGGAGGAGTCCAGCTTCTTTTCAATGTGCAGCTGCAGACAGCTGTCCACAAAGGCACGCCCCACGCAGATCTCGGTCTTCAGCTCTGCCAGCTTGTGCTGGACGGTCTGATAAGACAATAAGGCCTGGATGTCACAAAGCATGGTCGGGGCGCAGTCAACAGTGCAGATGATGAGACAAGGCTGCCGCAGAGAGAGCCAGCATCTGGGTTCACAGGTCAGCGATAGACTCACCTGCAGGTGGGAGATGGTCTTGCCGAAGGCCTTCCTCTGGGTGACATAGTTCCTGGTCTCCTCAAACATGAATTCACAGCTCGCGATGGCCATGTCGGCAATCACGAGGCGCTCCTAACAGAGACAGCAGCCTTACAGTACAGCACACACATCAGAAGTGCCCCGGAGAAGCAGTGGGGTGGAATAGCAGTGTGGTAGAGAACCAGAGGAGTAGAGTGGTAGAGAAACAGAGTACAAGAGAAGGGAAGCACAGTAGTAGATTCTCGTGCCTTTGACCAAATTACTGGTAATACCTTCTATTGAAAATTCAGCATCCCATTATTTAAAATAAAAAGCAAACAAGAACTAAATGAATGTCCAGATTTGACGCTCTCAGGTGGCACAACCAGCTAATGCATCACACAATAGTGACTCCGCTGGGGAAATGCTAGCCTGCGGTCTGACTGTCCCAGCTATAGATATAAAAATGTAGATGCCTCATTCACCATGTTCAGATGCATCTATGCGGCCGCAATATCGGCACGGGAAAGATCCGTGTTTAAACAAACGCATGTGTATTGAGAGATTCAGACTTCCCCTGATAAAATCTACTGTAACTCGCTTAGTTCTCAACCAATTTTCATGAAATTTGGCTTGTTAACGTGAGAAGTGTTTGCATAACATGCAGGTTACCAAAGGTTGACTTCCAAATTTCACAACTGTTGAGTTTCCGCAGAACCTGGCAACCTAATAAGTTTATAACAACCACCCTCTACTGCTTTCTTGGCAGCTTCAAACAATAAAAACATAATCAGCTCTGACGTTTTGACAACTCATGTATCATTTCTTGACAACTGGTTGAGAATTAAGCAAGTTACAGTAGATATTATCAGGGAAAGTCTGCATCTCTCAATACACGTGTGGGTTTAGACGTGGATCTTTCCCGCGCCAATATGGCGGCCATGCTGACATATCGCTGCAACAAACAACAGCAGCAAATGCGGTATCTACGTTTCTATATCTATGGTCCCAGCTGCTTAAGTAAAGTAGCCATCTGAGCAGCTCAGCTGGAGGACTACACTGCGAAAAAAATCGGTGGCCGGCTACACACGTTATGGGAGGACGCGTGTGCTAATCTGCACTCTCCTGAATTGATGGAGGATGCTGCAGCAAGCTTTTCCTTGTGATTGATCATTCCAAAATGGGGGAGAAAAAGTATGTAAAAGCAGAGATGTGGACTCGAGTCATTGTGACTTGGACTCGAGTCGACTCGAGTCACTGTTTTGAAGACTTGGGACTTGCTTGAGACTTACTTGTGACTTGGATAAGAGGGACTTGGTCCCATGTCTGTGTAAAAGTATACCAATGTATAAAGTCCCTGAAAAGAATAAATGATTAAGACATTACCACATCTTTACTGAGTGAGGATAAAAATTAAAATATATAAAAAATAAAAAGTAACCAGACAAAATAACTCACTATTCCTCCCACAATGTCTCATCACAGACAGCTCATTCCAGCAGTCCCTGTGCCTGCCCTGCGCTCTGACTGTTTTTACCTGGGGCAGCTCCTTCATCAGGCAGTAGAACCCCTTGTTGACCTGCCCCAGAAGGGCGTCAGCTGGGAGACGGACGTCCTCAAAGAACAGCTCGGCTGTGTCCTGGGCAGGGGGAGAGAGGTTTGCGCCCGTCATTGCCTGGCTTAACTATGATTGGTTAATCCCTTTCTTGTGGAAACTGGGGGGTCCATCTGGTATGGTGGTGTGAACACAAAGCCATTCACCTCACAAACAGAACTCTGGCTCCCTGACTCCAGTCAGAGATATTGCATCAGTAAGGGGGACGTTCTATGCTTTCAGGCGCCTATGGATGTTCACTGGCAGCGAGGCCTGCAATCGCTTTCAGATTCGGATCACTTCCGATGAACAGAAGCTCTCAGACAGCCGCTTGCCTAGACCCAAAACGTGTTCCGTACCTGCATGCTTTGGAATATTCACAAGATCAGCTACACTGCCGGTCAAAAGTTCAAGTCCAGTGAATAACCTGACTTATTTAAACTGAAGACATTATTTTTCAATTTTTGGTAACCTAAACTTAAAAAATAAAATCTCTGGCAGTTTACCGCTTACCTTTGTACCATTTCAGGTTATTCACTGGACTTGAACTGCTTAAAATTCACTTAACTGAAAATGGAGGTGTTCTAAAACTTTTGACCGGTAGTGTATTCCGGAGACCCCTTAGGTTGTGACCGGACACTTTTGACTGAGACAAGAAGGAGCTGGGAATAAACAATCTCCGGATCCAGTTTCTCAAACCTGCGCCTTCAGGCCGATCTT
Source organism: Aldrovandia affinis (assembly GCA_029706075.1). Taxonomy (NCBI): domain Eukaryota; kingdom Metazoa; phylum Chordata; class Actinopteri; order Notacanthiformes; family Halosauridae; genus Aldrovandia; species Aldrovandia affinis. The sequence goes on from JAINUG010000010.1 coordinate 8,035,617, forward strand.
TTCCAGCTTGCGGCCCTTGTGGTAGCCCTCCGTCCCAGCGTCTACAAGGAAGAGGCTGATGCCATGGGCTGCCACCTTCGCCTCTGGGTCAGTCACCGCTACCACGACCACCAGGTCACTCATCCACCCATTGGAGATGAAGACCTGAGGACGGGTGGGGGGGGATAACATTGCAACGAGGGTCAGACTCAAACAGGTTCTACCCGAGCCTGGTTAAACCCTCAAGAGACTGGCTCTGTACATTTTGGCTCTACATTTCCCCCCCATCCCAACCTTGTTCCCATTAAGAATCCAGTCACTGCCATCCCTCTTGGCGTACGTCCGTACTCCTTGGAGATCGCTGCGAGGAAAAGAGGAAGAGATGAGTTAACATGGCGAATGTGCTCTCCCGGCCTGGATCAAAAGTAGAATTTATACCAAGTGGTCAACCGTTTGCCCATGCGTACACTAATCAATCATTTGACTGACCAAAGCAATAAATTATTGTTGTAACTATTATTGTTGTGTATAGAGTGACACCTGGGCTTGAGTGAGGCCGCCCTCCAGGATACACAGGGCCTTCCTCACCTGCCGGCTCCAGGCTCCGTCATGGCGATGGCGGCAATGCACTTTCCAGCAGTCATCCGCGGGACGTAGCGCTCGATCTGGGCCTTGGTGCCATAGGTACTGATGTAGGGCATGATGATCTCAGAGTGCAGAGGGAAGCCGGGGCCGGTGCAGTTGCAATACATCCTTAGCGACAGATGCATAGGGACCAGTCAGGTTTGTCACTGGGATTTCGAGCGTAGGGTCCCTGCAGTGTAAATATCCTAAAGGTGCTAGATGTGGCTAGAAGTACTGCTAATTTGTAAAGGTATGGTTGCATTTAATGGCAGTGGTCATTTAAATTGGCAACGGATTAAATCATCATGGCTCCAACCCCCCAAAGATTCAAACTCACTGTTCTTCCCACACAACGGCTGCAGACAACAAGTCACCCCCAATCCCACCGTGCTCCTCCGGTATGAGAATTCCCAGCAGCCCCTGCTCTCCGGCCTTCTCCCACACCTCCCGGCTCACCTGGCCTGCCTTCTCCCACCTGCGGACCCAAAGGTGACAATCAGCATTCAGCCAGCAAAGGGCCCCAAAGCTAAGCCACCAGTAGGAAACCAAACTGGGGATAAAGCCAGCTTAAGGGACGGTACCACCAACACAGAGAGAAGAGAGGTTTGCAATCGCGAGTCGGCTAGCAATAGCATAGGGGTTGGTGAAAGACAGGACCTTGCCAGTGCAGCTCTTAACATTATACCTGACATGAAGGCCACCTTTGCGATCATGTCACTTTGTAACACATTGTTTAATCACAATGCTTGTGATTCACCAGAAAATATACAGTATTACCAAAAAGCAAACACACTGCTTACCGGAAATAAAATACAAAAAGCAAGTGAAAAAGAGAAGTGAACACAGGGATAAATACTCTTTTAGCAGTTCTTCAGAATGGTGTGGGGAGGCAATAATCTTGAATTATATTCCATTACATTTCATTATCTACAAGTGGTACAATTAGCAATACAATTTCTGCAAATATAGAAGAAAACGGAGACAGAAAGAAGAAACGGGTGGACAAACAGACTAAATGTAGGGACAGAAAGGGATAGAGAGACAGAGATACAAAGAAATACAGAGCGACAGAGGCAGTGGGACAGGCTAAGACAGAGTTTGACATCATAGGTCTGAATGTTTTGGGTGTCCCTCGATCGACATAACCGGGGACTGGGTAACCTACTCGTTGTGGTACGGCACCACCTCCTCCTGAAAGAAGCGGCGCACGTTTTGCCTGAAGAGGTCATGCTCCTCAGAGAAGATCCTGCGTGTGCCGATGTCCATTAGGGTTCTGGAAGCTGCGGTCTCTGGGCGGAAGGGCTGAGGCTCTCCCCCATACTGGCTGTGCTGTAGCCTGGAGGAGGATCACCACATATACACACCCTCAGTGACTAACACCCTATTCACACTATAGGGTTGCAAAGATCCAACTGCATCTACAGCATCAGTTGTGAAACCTCAATGCAATCAGCATAAACATGTGTTTGGACCCCTAAAAAAGTGTTCTACCAGCAAAAAAAAAAAAAAGCCTCATAAGGTTTGTTTATCACATGAAATTGAACAACTAATGAAAACAATATTGAAAATCTCTCTCTTCTGTAATGTTACATTTAACTTAATCATCCATTGTTTTGTTCTACACTTCTTTCATTCAGGGATCCAAGATTATATGTATTTATTTAAATAATCAGTCAAATTAGTTTAATAATCCCAAAAATAATTTGATAAATCGCCCCAATGACATTATACAAGCTTTGAACTAAAGGTGCAAAATGCTATTGGAAAACTGCATTCATAAAAGGGTTGGTCAGTATTTTAGCTGCTTATTTGTATGGGGGTAAGGCCAACATTTTTGAACACTTATTTCAAAGCTCTTTGCAAAAATGGGCTGGGTGGACTTGACCATGAAAAGCATGTTCTCGCATATCTATCTCACATAGGAAATGTTTTAAAGCCGTTGTCACTCTCGCGTTCGCAATCTAATGACAGTATATGAATCTGGCTATTGGTTATAAGTAAGGTGAGTTTTGGTGTACATGTGGCCTTCTTAGCCAAAGATGTAGAGCTTAAAACCTTTTCTATACAAAATAGCAGACCAGCACCTCTAGAAGGAACAGATTTGGGCACCACACCGTTTTAAACTGAGAGGCAGTTAGTAGTCTCGTGCCTTGTAACTGCCACTGGACAGGTTACAGACTGACCGTAGACAAGCTGACAAATTGTGAGCGTCTCCATTGGCATTCAAAACTGTCTGATAGAATGCATCTGTTCAGTCTGGATAGACAGGTCGCGGACACCCCAATGGAGACAAGGCATCGTAATCTAGGGCTGTGTTCGAAACTGTTCCCTATTCCCTAAATAGTGCACTATATAGTGTGTTCGCCAATTTGTTCAACACACTATACAGTGCACTATTTAGGGAATAGGGAACGGTTTCGAACACAGCCTAGATGAGGTTTAAACCCCCGCTAAGGTCATTGCAATCGACCCAGAGGCGTTTCAACACTGCATTCACTCACCTAGGTCTGCTGACAGGGTTGCCATTGTGTTATACCCCCATAATATAGGGATTTGTGAAAAATGGATAGGGGGATTTTCCGTGTAAATAGATCGATTTTACGTGATGATCTTGAGAAGATAAATAGTTAATGTCAGGTTTTTGCATTTGCTGGGTATTTTAATTCAATTGACTTGATTCAAAGTTCACATGACACATATGACACCTACAACGTTACTTTTTTTTAACCTAGCGATCATAACGTAAACAATGTTGACCCTCCCCTCCAACTCAAACACTATCAACAAATACTTTCCAACACTAAAAGGAATGCGCTTATTTAAAATAAATTGGATGCCGAAACAGGATTTTAACTGTTCATGTTTCTTTACAATATTACCATTTCAGTTTGTACCAACTGTATTTCTCTAATATAATGCAAATGTGATCACGGCGAGTACTACTAGCGAGCCAATGCGTCCACCCTGGAGAGAACCGGCAAGAGCTGAAAGTGTGCGAAAGTTCATGCGTTTTCGCTTTGCGATGTCACTGCCAACAGCAAAGGAACAAAGCAAACGCCTTTGAGCTAGCCTAGCTTTCAATGCATCGCTGCCCGTGCAGTCAATTTGAAAGTCAATACGTTAGTTTTGCTTTAAAATAAAATACCCGGATGGCTTCATGCAATAACCTACAGTCAGCTTTGACTAAGGCTAATCTAGGCAACCTATATTCTATGTAGGCTAATTTACGTTATCAATGTTGCTAATATTAGCTATATTGCATTTAAGACTTACCTCGCGCTTAGAACATCAGACGCTTGATCTAGAGAATAGAGAACCCGATTTTTTATCCCGAAAAAGCAGCTCCTGACAACTTTCTTACTAAACATTTTTGCCCCGCAAAAATAATTAGTCAAGAAACCTATATTGCGAGATATTGATCTAACCTCGAATCACCGCTTGTAGATCCGCCTCTGGAGTCTAACTAACACCTTATTGGTCCCTTACATGTACGCTCCATGATTGGTGGTCATTTCTGATACCTGGCTAAGAGACGATTGGTTCCTCAATCTTGACGTCTGACCAGGGTTGCCAGATTTGAATGTTTTGGTGTTAGATGGAAGTTTCCCGTGAGCGGTTGTTTGAAATAAGTTTTGCGTTTTTCTTCCTCATGGCTAAGGTTAGGATTTGAGTATAATTAGTCTCGTTTTTGTCTTGTTTTACTTAAACTTGTTTTAACGCAATGCAGGTTTGGTTCATTGTCAATTGCTCTGTCACTGAACTCTTCATTTTCCACATATGGCTTACTTCATTTCGGTATAGCAAAGATTTCGTACAAAACCAAGATTACCGCTTGCTCGCCTGATCACCGTCATCGTCATTAGTTCTGTGTGTGTGTGTGTGTGGCCGTGAAGTGGACCCGTCCCGAGCAGGCGGATCTCGTCGTTACTACAAAATCTTTGCTCAGCAAAGATGACGGAGTAACGCTTGGGACGACTTTGCTGCACAGCGGGAGTTGCAATTTAGACTGCTGATCTGAAGACAAGCGAAGCATGATGTAGGTGTAGAGATCTCTCACATTATAAAAAAGTTGACTGCTTGTATTATAACCAGATTAATGCTATTCATCTCCTATCTATCGATAGCTGGGTCATTCCACGAATGGGGTGCCATTTGGGCATTGGAACTTTAAAAAAATATACTTTTTTTCTTCTTCAAAAGTTTAAACATTGCATCAGAGAAAGGATGTGTTCAACTTCAGAAAAACTTGTTTTCCCATCTCAGGCCATAAAATCTTATTTATTAAGGGATTTATTTTATGACATGGGCTGCTTTGTCCCTCAACCCTGTTACCGACACTTATGTAACTGCCTGAATATGATTTAAAATCATCATTTACATAAACAAATAATGTCAATCAGGTGTCCCTTATTTAAGTTTATAAAAAAACTATACAAAACGAATAAAATAAATCAACATTTTACAATTCTTAGACATGAAATTGGCACATAAAGAAGCATGTTTTTTTCTATTAAAAAGTGTACATATTGGGGGCCTCCCAGATAATCTAACGGTTACAACGTCTGACGCTGGCCACTGGGTTTGATTCCACCGGCCGTGCCAGAGTCGCCTCTGGCCCGGGAGTACCACCAGGGGGCGGCAATGGGGGTTATGCGCAACGGACTTCCGTGTTTTGCTAAACGTGACTGGCCATTTCCGGTAGACGAGATAATGGTGTTGTTCTATACAAGATGTTTACAGGACAAGGGGTTTAAGCTATACGCTTCCTCCTATATCCATGACTATGAGGGTACTAACAACATTTTTTTTAAGTACCTGTGCCTGCTGTCTATTACCTAGCGTTAGTGTTAGCTAGCTAGTACTAACAACATTTTTTAAGTACCTGTGCCTGCTGTCTATTACCTAGTGTTAGCTAGCTAGTACTAATGACATTTTTAAAGTACCTGTGCCTGCTGTCTATTACCTAGCGTCAGCGTTACCTGGTCGGTTGCTCAATAACAGTTACCTATGTAGATCTTTATGTTGTCTTCCTCATTTTTCACCAGTGTCAAACAGAGACAGGATGACTGCCGATGTTCGCATCAGGGCAGCCTGTCACAGGTCTATGCGAAAGAGCGAGAAGCCCCACAGCCTGAGAGTAGGGATGGTTAGCATAAGGTTGATCTGTTCGCATTCACCATCAGTTCCAGTTCAAGGATGGTAACGCTATGTCAAACTTCTCAAGGTATAAAGGCTAATCTGGCAATACGATCAGGACCCTCTTGACTATCTAATCTATCTAATCGTCATGATTTAAAAGGCACGACTTATACCAGCATTCCCATTTTGAGAAGTTTGATAAAGGCATCAGTCCAAAATAACAGCTGTTCAAGTTCAGTGTTGTTGGTTCGGTCTAATACATTTCAGCTGAAAAACGAGTATAGGCAAGGTTATTGGGGTAACGGTATTATAGTTTATTGTAAATCATTGATTATCTAGTGGCATAATAGTATGTTATTCATCAGGTCTCTCAAAATAAAATTGATCACTATAAGGTACAGTATTAACAACCTGTGCTATTGTTTTTATTTAATTATCACATTTTTACATTTTTTACATTTGAAGCATTTAGCAGACGCTCTTATCCAGAGCGACTTACAAGATGTGCATTAATACAAGGTAAGAACAATCATAGTTAGCGCACAAGATCAGTGGAGTAATACAGCATATCACATTGACCTTGTTGACTGGCGGAAGTGAGTAAGCACGTCTTCCGGTTTGGTCACGTGATGCTCGACATATACCCTATTGGCTCTCCGCCCCAGGGAAGGGGGAGGGAAGCCAACATGAAGTTTGCTGGTTATAGGAGTGGCTCTGGAGTACCGGAGTTAAGGTCGACAGGCTTGGCGAGTGCTGTCTCGGAGGAGACGATACTTCGCCCGTGTCACTGCTGGTCACAGGGCTACGGCAGTGAGCTCACAATACGAGGGGGGATTGACATGAAAAATAGAGGGTGTAATTGGCTACTAAATTGGGAAAAAATGGGATAAAATCATAAAAACAAATTCTTTAAAAAGTGTACATATTAAGGATTTTATCCAAAAGTTTTAGAATAGATTGATTGATTAGATAGATTGTTCCAACAATTTAATAAACATTAAATAAAATATGATTCAATACAAGCAATGATTTTGTATTATTTTCATAAGAAAATAAGCAAGTAACAGGGTTGAAAACAGTAACAGGGTGGAGGGAACGGAATATGCTACCTTATAATTTCTTAGTTTTACACATGAATTCAGACCCAAATACCGTATAAAAATAAACAGACAAATATACAGTAGACGGGGACAAGTGTGTGAAACATTTTTTTTAATCAAAAATATTTTTGAACATCAGAAAATCATTAGTCAAAGACATTAAAACATGCCTGTGCAGTTACATAATACCTCAAATATTACTTACTTACTTAATCCTCTTTGTTCCTTGAGGAACATAAGGCTGCGACGATCTGCTTCCATCTGGTCCTATCCTGTGCAGCATGTTGTGCCTCGCCCCAGGTTAGGTTCGCCATTTTCAGTTCCGAGGTCACAGTTCTCCGCCAGGTTGTTTTTGGCCTCCCTTGCTTCCTCTTTCCAGGTGGAGTCCATCTCAAGGCTACTTTAAGGATACAGTTCTGGTCCATTCTGAGGACATGTCAAATATAACAATGTAAAATCCTTTTTAAAACATTCTGAAGTGTTCTTTCAACCTTTTAAATGAATGAAAGGAAATAATATTTATCCTTTCAGATTTTCTCCTTTTTCTTCCAAATTTCAACATGGCAGCACCGCCACTTTTATACGCTGGAACCCCTTTTTGTATTTCTCAGTTTGTTGTTTCTTCAGTTTTGTCTGTCTGGACCTTATCTTCTCCTGTTCACGTTGGCTAAAACACATTACACACAGTAAACAACGATTAATTAGTCACTCTACTAAACAATCGGTCAATCAACCAATCTGATGGAGTTTTATTTGATATTGCATTACAATATAAACATACGTAATGTTGGTTGATAGGGTTTTTAAAATACTGGCTGTGGGGTATCATTGAAACACCTTTTTCCCCCGAGGGCACACTTTGCTCATTCAATCAAATGTTTTACACACTTAAATAATATATGCATTGAACTGAAGAAGAACCTGGCTCTGGGTTCAGCTCTGGGGACTGCTCTGGGAATGGCTACTCTGGAGGGCTTCTTCCTTGGCCTTGCTCCTTTTGTAAGCCTCTCTCCACTTTCTCTCCTGTATACGCTTTCCTCTCTCACTAAGGTCTTTAATCGTCTTCTTCCTGCCTTCTTCTTCATGTCCTTTCTCAAATTTTCTTGCTCTTTCGGCAAATAACTCTCCTCTGTGGGTCTGCATCACGACAGGCGCGATAACGCCATTGCTTTTCAGCCACCATTAGTGGTGGGTTTAAAGATGGCTGCAAATATTACATTCGCATTGTTAAATTGATATTAATGTAGATTTGCATACATTGTAACTACATGGTTGCAGTGTTAAGTGGTCCTTAACAGTAGGCCTAAATGATGGAACATGGAGCCACATAACCTACTGTATAATTAACTCTACACATACAACTTATATATAATGAACACTGTCCATAGATTTTATGGTGAAAATCCATTGATAATGATTGATAGATTATATGAATTATTAGCATTTATGCATGTGATCCCCACTGAAATGTATGTATATGGGGTGAAACCCTGTGTGGTATTCCAAACCTGTTACCGTCATTCAACCCTGTGGCTTTTAAACAAGTAACAGGTTTGAAGGTAACAGGGTTGAGGTTTTAGGCTAAAATCAGCCATTACTCCAGATGTGATTGGAAAGCATGGGACCACATTATATGCATGAAATAAGGAATTACATATATTTCCCCCAAATAATTAAACATTTCAAAGACATCATCTTTCTATCTCTACTTTGGGTAACAGGGTCGAAAGGTTGAACGTGAGGTTCTCAGCCAACAAAACAATGAAAACTAGACAAAGTGAATGAGAGCACTTACTTTTCTTCCCGCCATGATGTTCAAAAGACCCAGATGATGCAATTTCCTGTTGATCATGTGACTTTTGGAATATTATTATATTATTTGAAAGGGGTAAATGTTCCGGTAACAGGGTTGAAAGTAGTTTGAGGGACTAAAATGTTCCATTTGAATGACTTATCATTAATTGATCATAAAAATACATGTTTTAAGCATAAATGTGGACAAATGTGTTTACACAACAATACTAAAATTAGCTGATTATTTGAGGATTTTAATTATTATATTTCAAAATAGAAGTTGGGTACAATGATGAGGGATGTCAGAATGCTGACTTTCAAGGGTAAAACAAAGTTTTATATTATAGTTAATATTGTTTTCAGTCTGCTTTTTAGAATGCACTCGCATTTTATGGTAGAAGACACTTTACTTTATACAGCAATGTTTTTAATTTAAATATTAGTGCATATTGTGCATTTAAAATATTAGATGGACGCAAATGGCACTCTATTCGTGGAATGACCCAGCTAATTTGTGTGTCGCTTTTCTAGTTGCTAGCCAAACGTAGCTGTCTCTGTCTAGCTGACTGTTACACAAACCACTTTTTAGTCAGACTACAGTGGTGATAGGCTAATTTAGGCTAACGTTACCTAACGTAGCATACATTGACAGTGGTGATAGGCACAAAGCTAGCTACATTTTAGTGTACATTTTCAGTGGCCATTCATAAAATCATAGAGGGATCTGTTTCCATGCTTGACACATGAATCGCATTTGTACAGAAAGAGAAAATTTCTATCTCTTTTCAACAATTCTACATACAGGTTTCTTTTGTAGATTTTCTGTAGTGCAAACTGGGAAATAGATTTCTCAAATACCTTTTTCGGCTTGACGACCACAGTAACCCAAAGATGCCAACATCAGAATCCTGTATTCAGGGAGGATCGAGTGAAGCGAGCGGCGTGCATATTGGGTGGGGTCCTGCCTTAGGGCCCCTGGTGGGGTCCAAGGGGCAAGCTCCTTGGGTTTTTCAAGCCTTTAGGTGTTTATTTTCATGAGTCAAAAATAACTTCTATAGTTCTATGTTTTCTTAAAGTTTTTAAAGGAAAATTGCAGAATTTTAAAGGCAATTTCAATTTCATGCACTACTCTTTAGCAATACACAGATCATCCTTTACAACAACAAAAATCAACACCATTTACAAAATACTTTAACTCTCACCATAAACTGCTACTAGTGCTTGTTGACTATTTACATTTTACATTTTAAGCATTTAGCAGACGCTCTTATCCAGAGCGACTTACAAGCTGTGCATTAATACATGGTAGGAACAATCATAGTTAGCGCACGAGATCAGTGCAGGAATACAGCAATAGACATCATTGCAGGCATCTGCGTACCATACCTGTAATACCGGGAAGGAAAAGGTTAGTGAATTTTTTTTCTATGACTATTTTTTGACTATATTTTCCCTTCCAAATCAGCTGCTTGTCCTTCCTGTTCTGCACTGCTTAAAGCTTTGTAGGTTGCTTGCTTCGCGCTTCTGACCAAGGGCCTGTCTCACGAAGGAAGTTCTGAAATCCTGAATTTCAACAGTCACTGTTGATTGAGAAGCTGTCGCAATCAGCTCTTTGCTGCCAAAGAGACTATAGTAAGGATCTGGGGCCTGTCTCACGAAGCAGGGGCCTATTAGTGGGTTAGCCAGCTAACTTTGGGCTTTGCCATGAGGTTGTGACAAGGTTGGCACTAACATTACTATGTGACAACGTGGTAAAGTTGTGATTTTGCTGATGTCAGGATGGTGTTGTGACAACGTTGTCTATAACGTATATTTATCATTTCAGATGTTGAAGAATGACATTGTGACAACATTATATAAATATGTTGTTTATTTGTAATTTCAGGCGTACCGGTATGACATTGTGACAAAGCTGAGGGTTAAACAATGGGAGATCTTAAAATGTGACATCACTAAATAACATTGGAGGGAGATGATATGGTGGGAGGCCCAAACTACTGCAATTTTCAATCAGTGTAGCCTCCTGTGTTGTGCAGACTTTGATAGTACTGATTCAGGATCAGTTGATAGTCACCACGAGCATCCAATCAGAGATGACAATAAGAAAATGTCCAAAGGAGGCCTCCCGCGTGGTCCAGTAGTTACAACGTTCGACACTGGCCACGGAGACCGGGGTTCGATTCCCCGTCCCGCCAGAGTCGGCTCTGGCCGGGAGTGCCACCAGGGGGCAGCGATTGGCTATCCGCCCCAGGGAGGGGGGAGGGAAGCCGACAGGACGTTCGCTGCGCATAAGAGTGGCCCTGTGGGTTACGGTCGACAGCCTGGTGAGTACCGTCTTGGAGGAGACGTTATTTCGCCTTCGTCACTACCGGTCACAGGACTATGGCGGCAAATTCACATTACTAGGGGGGGATTGACATAAAAATAGCAGGTCTAATTGGCTACTAAATTGGAGAAAATCAGAAACAAAATCTTTAAAATGTCCAAAGAATGAATTTAATATGCACTACCACCAGTTATGCACTGACACAATTTTCAGTATGTGTATATATGTGTGTGTGTGTATGTGGTTTACTTTGAGGAACGCACACCGTAAAGAAAGGATAAACTGTTGCAGCACTGAAAGAATCTGGAGGCGCTCCTTTTTCAAACCTTGCATTGGAACGGGGAGCTCTGCCATTGCCTGAAACCAGCATCATGATTCCAACTTCTTAAATGCAAAGTCCTTTCAAAACATAACCTTTTCAGCATCCTGGCTTTGTGAGCAGCAGCAGCCATGTATGAGCAGCTAAGAGTAAAAGGCTACCAGCTAAATAAACTTGGTCAACCTTTTAACCTATGATGTGACCGTACAGTATATGTAGGATTAAACAAAAACGAATTATGGCTCAAACACTTCTATGATATCAAACAGACTTAAGAGCAGGTAGAGAGCCGTGGTTGATGCCCTGTGCTCCACAAGTGGCAAATAGTGGTGTGTCGTTGGTGAACGATTCGTTCCTTTTGAACTCATCCTTTTGGTTAACGAAAGGAACTGACTCACCTCCGTGTCGGATTCGTTCCTTTGGTTAATCTAAAGTTGCCATTCCTTGAAACTGCAGCGACTCCTCCTATTTAAGCATTTCCACCATTGGGTTCTAGTCTGTAGTAGCCATTAGCCAACGACAGCACTGAAGCGCTTGAGCGGGGCGGGCTCTCTGAGCCCCTCCCGTCGGGGTGACCGAAAGCAACAGTAACTCCAGTTCCTGAACTGGAACTGACTGAGGACTGAATCCGTGAAGAACCGAATCCGTGAAGGAACTGGAACTGGACATGCTGTTGCTCTCTTTCCTCGTTCCATGAGGCAGATCCGGATCCGGAAAGAGACACTAGCCTACTTAGTTGCTGCAGCACTACGTCTCTCCCTCCCCATAATGTCTTCATATTGCAATGACGAACTTGCCTGAGACTAAGTATAAAATTAAAAGCAACTGGTTTACACTAGTTGCTTAGCCCAGCAGTTACATCTGAGAAACACTTAGCCTATAGCCTACTTCCAATTAGTAAATAAATAAACCGTGAACGAAAGAGGCTATTTCCCAACGGAGATGTCGCAATATTTTTTTAGGCAGAGTCCCGAACTTGGTCTAGTCTCAACTCGAGAAATGAAACCACATCATTATATTCCTTTATTCAAACATAATATGCTAGGCTATATGAATGTATCACAACTTTGTTGATAATTGTAGAGGTCAACATTGTTTTAATATAGGTGCAGATGGCTTGGTGAACAATGTAGGTTATGATGCAGGAAACCGACACAATGCAAGTCACACCTTAAATTAACCAACATAAATACCTAGGTGGCACATAAGCAAAATGTATTAATGGATGTTTTAGTCCATGTGAATGATCACTTGGTAATATGTAGCCTACTTAGAAAGGTTGTCCTTTCAAGTATTTGTTTATTATTTTTTAAATTTGGAGATGTTCCTTCTGATCTGAGAAATTAACCGTGAAAGGCTTTACTTTTTAGGCTGTTTGTTCAATGTTACCAATTAAATATTATCATTGTTGTTGATATTACGCTTTTATTGTTTTCATTTATCCTATTGTTAGGAGTCTGACCCAGTCACTGCATAACTCCCGTTCTCATTCGTGGGAGTCTGAATGATAGCAGCGAAGGAACTGGTGAACAAATCCGTGAACTAATCATTTTAGGGAACAAAGGATCCGTGTCCCTGAAAGGAATCGTAACGCCCACCACTAGTGGCAAAGAGGATAAGTCAGTAAGTATCTGTGAATTATACTTTTACGTCCTCACAACGTAATAAAGTGACGTTGAGGCAACGAAAACAACGTCCTCACAACGTGGCAACGCCATTTTAGTGGGGTAATTAGGGTCATGGCTAAAGGCCTATACATGCTCGTGTGACTGCAACGCGACTGCGACGTGACATCCTCTGCAACATGTCGCAGAGGTTGCGTTGATGTTGCAGAGGGTGTTGCAGAGGATGTCGCGACCTAGCACAAAAATCTAACTCGCAACATGTCGCGTAGATGTTGAACAGCATTGATTGGTTAGTTAGCGAATGGAGGCGGAGCTGTCATGGTCATAGTTCATCAAGCTAGTACATCATTTTTTTACATTTGACATTTTACGCATTTAGCAGACGCTTTTATCCAGAGCGACATCCAGATTAAGGGAGAAAGATAAAAGCAGCGATTTCTAAAATTCTGTGAAAAGACAGAAAAATACCATCCTTCATTTCCCTTAATACATTAACATTATTTTCAAGAGTCGTCTGCTGGTTCCTTTGTTCCACGTGAATTTACTCTATTTCAATGCTATAAAGGTGAGTTGCTCGCACACAAGCTGCTTTCATGACAGGCGTACTTACTTTTTTTCAAAGATTTTAAAGTCTATTGTACTGACAGTACATTAAACTCGGAGATTCTGCAAACAACAAAGGATCGACTGTGGTCTTCACATCATTCTAAATTATATATTTAAGGTTGCAAATATCCAGATGTTTTGTGTTGTGCTTTAGATTACATATAAATGTAACATGTCACTACAACGCCTTAATGCGCAGAATATTCAACTAACAAAACAAAGAAAGAGCAGGGTGCATATACATTTTTTTAAGCATATAGCAGACACTCTTATCCAGAGCGATTTACTATATGTGCATTAATACATGGTAAGAACAATCATAGTTCGCACAAGAGATCAGTGAAGTAATACAGCGATAGACATCGTTGTTGGCAGATGCATACCATACCTGTTGGTATATATATATGTCAACGTTAGTTAAGCAAAACTATCGATATCTATCTAGCTAGCTAGCTAGCTAGCAACCTGATATCACGGCCAAATAAAGCTTGCTAACAGTAGCTAACGATATAGATAGCTAGCATAATTTGTTCAACACGGTATAAAATGAACCAGCTTCAGGAAAGATTGGCTGATACGAGCAGCAATAAAAGTATATTACTATTTCTAACGTCGCAAGATTTTATCATACACACGCAGCAAAAACATTGACAGAAACCTTAGAATCGCGACTTTCTGATTTGAGCACTGGCAAATAATATGAGATTTTTTTAATTAAGTTAATTAGACCAAAAGTAAACCTTGCCTTTCACTCTGTTTTACCTGGAAGTACCGTCCCCCTTCTATTGACATGGTAACTAGGTGCTAGTCTCGGGGAGGGGCGTGGGGCCATGTGTGAAATCGCAGGTGTAAACAACACATAGCTACAATGTGCCGACATTATGTAGCATCTTGTCTGTGTTTACGGTTGCGATCTGCCAGCAATAGACTGTGTATGCTGATATTTATTTTATTTCCCATGTTTTCAAATACTCGTGAAAATATATGAATTCCATTTTGTGACGCTATACGGAAACAATCAGAGTCATTGCGAAATGCTGCGAATAATTAACGGGAGGATATTTAACTAGCTGGCATTCTCTGTTTTGGCGCTTGGACATTATCTAGCTTAGCTTGATAGTACCTATTGTGATTAATGTTTCTTGCCTCTCGAGAACTTGTTTGTTCGTGTGCTTATTGTTGTTTAGATTCCCAGTGTTTAGTTTATTCCGAGTTTTTGGATACGTTTTGGATTTACCGTTTTACTTGTTTGTTCCTGATCGTTGGTTATTTTGGTTTGTTTTGTTTATGTCTTTCCATGTCTCCGCAGACATGGATTTTGCTTTCATTTTCATACAGACGTTTAAAGATAAATAAATATCTTAAACCCAGAAAACTGGCTACTTTTGATCATGTGCCTGTGCCCACTGCCAAACAGACTCTGGATGTTGGCAAACTGGCTTCTGTTGGTCGCAAGAAATGCGTACTCTGCAAGATGTCGGGGAAACAACAGTGCACTCCATGGGAGTGCAAGGTTTGTGATGTTCCCTTGTGTCTACAGTTGACCAGAAACTGTTTTGAGAAGTGGCACCAAAGACTGTGAAAGAACAGATTGTCTCACCATGTTTTAATTTAGTTTTTTTTGTATATAGTTTGTGTGATGTTTTCAATAAATCTTCCAAAATGAAAAAAACTTCTTTTTTCTGTCTTCTGCATGGCTCACTGACTATTGCTTACTCTGATGGCTTTTGTCTTTGTCTGACGGCCTTTGAGAGAGAGATGGCCCATCTGACAGATCTTACAGGTGTGGACAACCCTCAGGTGTGGATCATGAATATTCAGGCAATTAGCATATAGCCCTCCCACAGCCTGAAAGAAATTTGACCAGTTCTGATAAAAACATGTTTTTAGCTATTTAGATCTCAGATGTGCTAAACTATTTTGACATCCTTACATAACCAAGACCTTGATGAACAAGCGCATATTGGCAAAACAATTCATCACTGTAGTTTAATATGTGCTTTCACAACTTTTGTGACGGCAGAAAAATGTACTCTTTATAACTTTGTAGATCTATTTACAAGCTGCATATGATACTGGCCAAACTATTGCTGGCATATAAATGTAGGTGTGATTGTCCTTCAAATAAAAATGTCAAACACTTTGGAGTAAGTGTGTGTTAAGTTAATGAAATTGAGATAAATATCAGACCACGCCAAAATCACAAAGCTTCTCTGAGCTAAGCACGGACCTCAGGGGGTTAAATAGTCACCCTATTTTGTCCAGCTCTCGCGAGGTCCCCATAGTAATGAAGGAAAGCATCCAAACTCTAGGCCTAAATATACTTCACTTTAAATACGCATACGGAAAATGGCTGCCACATGTATCCCATTAGCACTACGAAACTCCAGTCTCTATGAGTCATAGTAGGACACTTTGAAGATTTTTTTATTTTGCTGCTGTTGTCATCGCAAGATCATTCCACTAAAATTATAGTTTATCTTGCGAACTTAACGTAGCTGCAAGTAACCTTAGCTAGCTTCTCAGCTGCATTCACAATGATGAACTTAACGTAGCTGCCAGGTAACCTTAGTTAACGTTAGCTAGCTAACTAGCTTATTCACAGCTGTATTTACAACGAACCTTAAGTCTATCGATTGGGAATACCCTATAACGTTTAACCCTCATTCGAGTTATTTAGGCAAACTGAGAGTTGCTCAAAAGGCTTGGTAAGAAAACGTGCTCAACTCAAATTCAAATAGTCTAATATACGTTGGGTTTTGTTCGCTCTTGATATTGTTTCATGTAAATATTAAACTCTACTAAGAACTGAAACTTTGTACGCTGCCACCGTTAGCCATTTGCCGCGCCAGATAGCGGCAAAAGCCATGACCGGGTAATTAGTATGTGAAGACTACACGCATGATCTTAAAGTCCATCGATTGGGGTTTCACTTGGGATGTGACAAAGGAAAAATATTTAACGTTATCGTAGATATAGGGCCTTTTAACAGTCATTTTTAATCGGTTTTCCATTAAAACGATAAGAAAACAATACAATTCCACATGAATTCTCAATGCAGAACATGGTCCATGTCCGTTGATGAAACTACCCCCAAATCATCTACAGTAGTCTACCTGCCACTATGTTATTTCATATTATGAGACAAAAACACACTGTCAATGATTAATGTGGAAAAAATGTGCAACTGTTGAGCATTTTCAAACGTTTTTGACTCACATACTTTCTTGTTGGTGTGCCCCTCAGGTATCTATCAATCAAATCCATCTATCCATCTATCTAATCATAGTAGCCTCTCACATGACACATTGGTATTGACTAGCTCATCAAAACAAAGAAATGCTATCAAATAGAAATAAATGAAACCTTTTCTATGGTAAGCAAGGGAGTGCACACAGCACACGCTCTAATGCAATTGCGGCAGCAGGATACAACTACTCATTGTCCATTTGTTTACACTACAGACAGCAAAAATAGCCATTTGGAGTAGTTATTTTGAGAATGTTGAGTAGGCCTAGTGGCCTATAATAAGGATATCATTTGAGAATATCTACTGTTGTTACGATAAACAACTATAATTAAGGAGTGGTCAGAATTGAGTAAATCACTTTCCCCGATATGACACCGGTGTTGTGAAGTGCTACGAGCCTCTACTTAAGTCAAATATAGATAGAACACCTCTGGGGCCTGTCTCACGAAGCAGGATTAGTGGGTTAGCGAGCTAACTTTGGGTTTAACCCTGGGTTTTTTGTCTCACGACTGTGGCTCACTTTTAACCGGGTACATTGCCATGGTAATTTATACCGCGAACCAAACCTGCTCCGGAGTAGGTTAAATACAGGCTAAGGATCCAATCCTATAATAATCCCACTCCCTCAGCAATCAGCTCTCTGGAAACTATTTGAACTATCCTAGATAAGTGCATAATCTGTTTTTTTATATCAGAGATACAGATTCTCCGTGGAGGGAATATTGTATCTTTGCAAGCTTCTGGAGCTGCATGCCACAAATGCCACTCGTCGAAGCCATGCAAGCACTCTGCAGCAAACTGTATGTATTGCCATACGTTTTCTAGCCACTGGTACATATACGTATTCTGTTGGTGATGCGGAGAACCTGAGCAAACATACCGTTTATATAGTTGTATGTATATAGTCATATCAATAATGAATACAATTTACTGTTGCATATTAAGTGCGGTGTAATTTTCACATATGATTCCCGAGTGTTTGGTGAAATAGATCGCACTCACATTACGATCACCCGCAGCCCTGGGTGAGCCACAGTCGTGAGACCGAAAACCCAGGGTTAAGCCCAAAGTTAGCTGGCTAACCCACCAATCCTGCTTCGCGAAACAGTGCTCTGGATCTGTTCATATTGCATGCGATTGATGTGTTACAAACGCAGCCCCTTTTGTGTGCATGCGCTCATAGCTCGATCGGAAAAAACAGGGTTGACAGAACGAGTTGATAACCACCGTTGTGAGACAGATTAGCCGTAGTTGTCTTTGTTAGGGTTTGTGTAGCCAGCTAACGCAAAGATACCCTGATTATGTTGAACTTCCTTCGTGAGACAGGCCCCAGATCCTTACTATAGTCTCTTTGGTATCAAGGAGCTGATTGCTACAGCTTCTCAATCAACAGTGACTGTTGAAATTATTGTGGCGATCCTGTGAGGTCGCCTGCTGTTAAATGTGTGCGTGGTGCATTCTGGGAGAGGCGCTGCTGTAACTTTGAGCGTCTCCCCCGGCTTAACTGTTAAAATGTCATGTTCAATATTTGTGTGTTTTAACTATAAGAACTGTGTTGTGTTAGCTAGCTGGTCGCGATGTGTACCGTTGGAATCACCGCAACCAGAATACGCTATGTGTGTAGTGCCTTCTCCCGAGTTCCAGAGGGAGAGTGTCAAATGTGCCATGTGTGAAGTGAACTGTTACCTTCTAACTGACTGTGTTATCTGCGGAAGGCGTTTCAATGGTCTCCTGTGTCCTTCTAAGGATTCAGTAGGCAGGCAAGAACCTCCATTTTTAGGACAAGAAACGGTGAGTGCTTTCGCCGCGGACATTAGCTATCATGCTAGGCTAGGCTACCCCACGTTTCCCGTTGCGGTCCAGGAAGAGCTAGCGCTACACGCATTACTGCGTACCCTAGCTCTGGAGAAGCTGAGCTGACACGTCCACCTCACTGCCCCAGGCTCGCTAGCCGAAGCTATCTCCATAGCTGAGCGAGCAGAAGTGGTCCTAACACCCCCCTCCTCGAGACAAGCGCCTGCTCACCGCCCGCGGGTCAGGATGGAAGAAGAAGAAGCGGCACCAGCGCGTCAGGTCCACCCAGCCCCTCGACACCAGTCTCTGCCATCCCGAAGGCGTTGACCCGGGCCTGCTATCGCTATCGCTGCAACGATGCTATCGCTGCAGCGAACCGGGGCACATTGCACGGGGCTGCCCGGCGCCGGCTCCTAGGCCTCGCCCCATCGCCGTGGAGGGAAACGGAAGCGGGGCAACCCAGTGAGGGAAGCGCCGCTCTGAGCTCCAGTCCCTCTTCAAGGTCACTGCTCGCTGGCTGGACAAGTCAGCTGCATCCGAGGCCTCTACGCAGCGTGCCTGCTTGACGGCCAGCCCTGCCTCGCGCTAGTAGACACGGGGTCTACCATCTCCCTGGTGCGGCCGGGGACCCTGCCTGGCACCACTGGTGCGTTACCTGTAGCGTGGACCCCCACTGACGAGCTGATGCAGACCGTGACGGGAGAGCAAGCTAGCATGCGGGGAAAGAAGAAGGTGCACGTCTGCCTCGGTGACCAGGAAGCGACGCACAAGGGGCTGGTCCAACACAGCATAGACACTGGCTCTGCCCCGCCCATGATTCGGAACATGGCGGCCGCCGGAGTTATTGAGCCGTCGGACAGCCCGTGGGCGGCCCCCGCCGTCCTTGTGAAAAAAAGGACAACAGCTGGCGCTTCTGTGTGGATTATCGACGCCTGAATGCGGTCACCAGGAAGGACTCCTACCCACTGCCGCGCATCGACGATGTTGGACTACATCAGCGGCTCCAAATGGTTTAGCTCGCTCGATCTGCGGAGCGGCTACTGGCAAGTAGAGCTGGCCCCGGACGCCCGACACAAGACTGCCTTCACCATAGGGCAGAGCCTATGGCAATTCAGGCTTTGCAACACGCCGGCCACCTTCGAGCGCCTGATGGAGCGGGTGTTACTGGTGCCCCGCGCCCTCTGAACTCAAGTCCTGCAATTAGTGCACGGAGCCATGGGTGCGGGGCACTTCAGGAACAACAAGACTCTCCGTCACCTCAGGGGGTGGTTTTACTAGCCTGGCTGCTGACAAGATGTAGACACCTACGTGAACTGCTGTGACCTTTGCACGGCCCAGAAGGGGCCCATCCGGCGGTCGCACGCCCCACTGCAGCAATACTTGGTGGGGGCCCCCGATGGAGCGAATCGGAATGGACATCCTCGGCTCATTCCCCGTCACTGACTCCGGTAACCGCTACGTCCTCGTGGCCATGGACTACTTTACGAAGTGGCCCGAGGCGTATGCGGTGCTGGACCAGAGCGCCAACACTACCGCGGGGAGACTGGTCGAGGAGATGTTCTGCCGGTTCGGGGCCCCCGCCGAGTTACACAGTGACCAGGGGCGGAACTTTGAGTCCCGGGTCTTCGGGGAGGTGTGCAAGCTCCTGCGGGTGCACAAGACACGGACCACACCCCTTCACCCCCAGAGTGACGGCCTGGTCAAACGGTTCAACCGAACATTGGCCACCCAGCTTGCCATTCTGACCAGCCAGCACCAGCGGGGCTGGGACCACCAGATAGCCATACTGCTATCGGTAAATAATGTTCCACAATAAAGCCCGTGAAGAAGAAGTTCAGTTCTCGTAACATCTTCTTCGTTACCTTGTTTGGCAAAATAAGTCAGCATAGTACTGGAACCCAAACAAGCCTTCGTGATTTACATGTGTTTTTTACTGCCAATATGCCGCCGAATATCATCCTGACCACCATGTTCAACAGGAATCTACATACCGTGCAAATTGCATAATAAATTCATTTTTGTGATGTCCTGATGCATGACCACTAACAGTATTCCGATTTAAATTTCTGCGACCACTTCTTCGTCTTCCTCTGAAGTCGGTGAAAAACAATTGTTTGTTAGCTGCAGCGCTAGCTGTATTTATAATACAAAATAAATCACACTTTTTATTTCCAAGTCAGTATTTTGCCAGTATTTACTTAGCTAACAACTTTTGTTCCATTGTGCTGGACACAATGGGAAATTAGTGATAAATTATTTACATTCACAGATTTGTCACAACTGCTTAGCATTTACTGTCAACCAATATATTATAAACAGAGATCTCTACCCAGAAACTCGTTGAGACCGATTGATTCAGTGACAGTCCAAAAAAAGTGAAAAGGAAAGTATCCAAGGGTGATGGTGAAAGAATGAAGACAGAGCGTAAAAAGTTTTAGTTCAGATTTAGCTGTTGTTTTGCGGGACCATTGCGGGATATTTTCGACATTCATATTGAATATATATATAAATATGGCACCTCAGGAAGATCAGCAGAGAGCACAGGAAGCACACTCGTTAACGTACAAGAAGAAAGAAACCCTAAAATGGCAGTAGTAGGAGCTCTGCCAGGGGCTTTAATAGGAGGAGGAGAGAGAGGTGGAGAGAAGAGAGGAGAAGTGTAAAACCACACCACCAGTCTGGAGAAAACTGATGTATATCAACAATATTACAGAAATGTTAGGTAATCTTAAATCTTAATTGCTTCTGTTATATTTAATTAAAGGGAAGCAAATTATTCAAGGAAGAAATGTAAATCTGCAAGCCGAGTTGCAAGCTCCATTCATGCTCTGTTAAATCCACACAATTGAGGGATCTGCACAGCTCTGTTCCACAGGTATGCTCCCCGCTGCCTGAACAGGGTTTGTCCGAAGCCCATGTTTATGTTGGTGCCAAAGGAGAACAGGCAAATGACTGTGCATAGTATATGGCCATCCCCGTCAAAGTCCGGTTTAAATATCAACAACAAATAGGTCAGGATGAACCACAGAGAGCAGAAGAGGTAGAGTACGGCCTGGATGATGCCCGTGATGGTGACCCTCCACTGACTCTGCAGGCGGGGGCTGGAGAAGGAGCTGTTAGGGGTCACCTGCATCCTCCTCACATGTTTCCACAGGTACAACACTGTGGTGCAGCTTGACGAGATCATGACAAGGGTATGAAGAAATAAAACAAGCAGTTGAAAAGCAAAATTGAAAAAGGTTATGTATAACAGCACCTCTCCGAACTCCGCAGCGGAGTTATTGCCAAGAGTAAAAGTGAAGTTGTCATTTTCTAGATGTATATTCCTCATTTGATCAATTACTCCATCTTTTGAGTAATAGAACACAGCTTTTATGACAATGTCAGACAGAAGGATGCCCCTGTCAATGGCCAGACCCCAGTAAATGATTATTTTCATATTCCTCTTCATCCACACAAAGAATGTTCGCTGGGCAGGGACAATTTGGCTGCAGTAGAAGATGCTCAACCATGCAGTAGCTGACATGCTGCACAGTATGGTGAACTGCAGCATGAAAACCCTTGCAAGCCAAAATTCCAACTGTGTTTCTGAGAATTCCACACAGACGCATAGGAGTACGATCAACTGCACAAAGCCGTTCCATCCCACCACTGACCACAGAAGCAGTAAAAGAGGCTGTTTTAAGCCCTCCTCTTGGCCGTTTTTTGCCAATAGCAGACAGGAGAAGAAAAATAAGGTGGTGAGCAGGCTGATTATAGCAACAGACCCGTTCACTACGATATACGATTCACGATTCATCTGGAAAGTCATCCTGCAAACTTAGGCTCCAGTCAAACCAGTGATTCCAAACCAATTCTACTGTGCTCTGGCTCTCTTTGTCTGGTAAACCTGAGTTCCTAGTTTGAATTTATTGTGTTTTGAGATGTCCAAGATGCAATGAAACCAATACAGGGATTCCAATGCACCATTGCCTTTGCATACTACTTGACATAAGTATGTAAAGCACAGGTCTGCTGTAATATGAGTCTTGAAGCTTTGGTTTCAGGGCAGCAATCAAGCTGAGCTTCCAGACTCAACACGATAGGAGCTTTTGGACTAAATCAATCCTACAAGTAATTGTGAGTATACCTACTGCCTTTACTTCTCCACTGCTCAAGGACTAATTGGATTTGAAATGGAATAATTTGTTCAAATAAGTTATATGCTAGAAAGTTATATGCTAATTATATGGGTGGTGGAAATAGTACACAGACACACACACACAAATAAATATAAGCTTTTTGGAATATGGACATGTTTTTATGGAAGTTTAATTTGTATACATGGTGTAAAAAAGGTAATGAAAGCTGCAGATGTATCAACTATGAAAAGCAAATGTCATCATTTCAAAGGCAATGAGGCTGACGGGACAAACTATCTGACTGTCAAAAGGATACTTTCATACCTACAAGGTTGTTTCATACCTACTGCACTGTTTGATTCCAATACAAATGCAGTTCAGTTTGTTTGGAGCTATATGTGAAACCTCTGATTGTGACAATCACACAACGGCAATTAAGCCAAGATCACTATGGGGGTCACTATGGAACTCCATATGTTTGTAATGTCACCAGAGGTCAATCCATTTGAACACTTATGGATCAATCTGGAGAGACGCCTGACAATAGAGATCCAGACACGTGTAGAATCTATGCCAAGGTGCATAGTTACCTGTATTTCCCTTTAGAAATTGCTCATGATTTGTGTGTGTGTATATACAGTATAGTATAAATACATATATATATATTGTAGCAAGAGTCCAGTAGTAATGCAAAAATGACCACGCTAGTAGCCACTTTATTAAAAGAAGCAATAATTACCCATGCTCCATACACCGCACAGCTATGGATAATATCGGTGGCAAACCTCCGTGTTTCATATACCGCACAACTACGGAGGATGCCCAAAAAGAACCCTTTGCTAATCAAACGCGTCCTTAAAAGGACACGATTGACAATTACCAAAACGTGATGTCGTAACTATCAGGAATGTTCTTTTATAACTATCAGGAAGTAACAGTCTTCTTCACTCTTGGTTTACTGTACACTTTTGCCTTGCAGCTCGGGAGACTGCATCAAACACACTGGGCATACTGGTCGTGGTGGTTCTAACATTAACTGTCCGCGACCAGCTAGCTAACACAAGCACATAATAACATTATCACACGCATAAAAGTTTAACAGAACATTACACTGGGTGTTAACGCTTGGCCCCGGCACCGGGTGTCATAGGCCCGCTTCTGTCTCACCCCCGACCCGGCCTGGGCCTGGCAGGTCAAATCGAGGACCACTTTTAAGCACTCCTGCAGCCGGCGGAAGTAATCAACCTCGGGTCCGCCCTCCACCTCAGGCTCGGGGGCGAACACCAGGTCCACCAGGGTCCTGAGTTCCCGCCCGAAGAGGAGGCTGGCCGGCGTGCAGTGGCTCGACTCCTGCACGGCGGTGCGGTACGCCCACAGAACCAGGGGCAGATGGTCCCAGTCCCAGTCCCGTTGGTGCTGGCTGGTCAATATGGCGAGTTGTGTGGCCAATGTTCTATTCAATCGTTTGACCAGGCCGTCGATCTGGGGGTGAAGGGGCGTGGTCCTGGTTTTGTGCTCCCCCAGGCGCTTACACACCTCACCAAAGACCCGGGACTCGAAGTTCTACCCCTGGTCGCTGTATAACAGTTTCCTCAACCAGTCTCCCCGCCGTTGTGCTGGCTCTCTGATCCGGCACTGCGTACGCCTCGGGCCACTTGGTGAAATAATCCATGGCCACGAGGACGTACTTGTTGCCGGAATCAGTGATGGGGAATGGGCCGAGGATGTCCACACCGATTCGCTCCATCGGGGCCCCCACCAAGTACTGCTGCAAAGGGGCGTGGGACCGCCGGATGGGCCCCTTCTGAGCCGTGCAGGAGTCGTAGCAGTTGACGTAGATGTCCACGTCCTGCCGGCAGCCTGGCCAGTAGAATTGCCCCCTGAGGCGGCAGAGGGTCTTGTTGTTCCCGAAGTGCCCGCGCCCGTAGCCCTGTGCACCAGTTGCAGGACTTGCGCCAGCAGCTGCAACAGGCCCGCCACCGCCGATATAAAACGCAGTCCCGCGCCTCAAGGCCACCCCACTGAGAGTGGTAGGCCCTTGTTTCAGTGTCCAGGGCAGCCACGTCCGCCCACTCCGGCCACATGTGTAAGCACCGCGTCGCGCTCCTGCGCCTCTTGGACCTGGGCTGGGGAGAGGGGAAGGCAACCGGCCTCCCCGTTGTCGGTTCGCAGGGTGGCCACCGTCGGGACCAACTGGGCCCGGGCCTCCTGCCGGGGTCAGTGCTCGCAGCCGGCCGCTGCGCATGGCCACCGCAACAGGGCGTCCAGGGCTACATTAATATTATTGACACTGAAGGTTTGTTCTCTACTCTTGCATGCCATTAATATCAAACTGTTCACAGGTACATATTGTAGGTATTCACAGGAATCCATACACTGCTGCAAAAACGCTGAAACCACAGTCTATACGGTATCCCAAGCTTAACCTTGATGTTATTGATACACAGGGGAAACTACAATGGTCTGAGTGGATTGCATATAGATCAGCATCATTACAAACCAATAATGTTTACATGACAAACAGACCTTATTAGAGATTAAGAGATTTCGGTTTTTGTTGGTGTTGTTTGGAAAACTAAAATGCCAGTGGCTGACTATGCCTTGGATGCTTGTCAACACGGTGGCGTACTTCAGAACAGCAGGGATTTGCCAATGTTTGAGCTTTTAAAAAGCCATTTAGTCAGGGAGGTTATATTGGCAAGCCAACATCATTTGCCACATTTGCATTGTTGGGAACTGGAACAGTGTGAACTAAACCACTGTCAATCACAGGACAGCTAAAGCAGGTGTGTCCAATGTTTATGCTCCAATTAATTGATTGTGAAGTTATTCATTTACCTCTAATAGCACTTTCAATGTAAAGGTGACTCCGAGCAATAGGTTCACGCCTCTGCTCACGGTGCTGCTGCTTCCGTAAACCGAGAGAACTTCCACTGGCCACTCCACTTTACCTCAGGACTAGTAGCCAGCGACCCTTGTGTTGTGGAAAGAATAGAACACTGCTCAGAAGATAAGGGAGGGCATTTGAATCTCGCTCCAAAGCACTTTTGTCCCAGGACACATTAGTAAGTCAGGACCTAGGGTCACTAAAGGAAAGTTAAGAGGCACGCTCATTCACTCAGGTGCATGTCATTACTACAACCTACAACTACTTATTACTTTCAAATGATATTCGTTTTTTTAATGGGGTCAATATTTGAATATTAAAACACATATTACAATTATTTGAAAGAGTTGGTATTCACAAATAAAATTTCAAATACACATATTTGTGTTCCCAGGTCTGGTTTCAGCTTGTTGGGTTTCTCCAGCCGGTATGTCTGTGCGCTAGATTTGAATTCATTGCGCCTTCCAGGTATGCTAAAGGCAAAAAAAACAAAAAACTGATTACATTGCTCCAGGACATTTTTGCATGCAACCTATAAATAAATATGTAAATTACAGGTAAGAGGGAAAACCGCAGCATGGTCTATGACGTAAACTTAAACTGCTTCTGAATTTAAGTGCTGTGTTTTTTTCCATGGGAAAAAACATGCTTTTTTAATACATCTGAAAGAAAAATGCTACAAATTTAAAGAGGAAACCTTTGTCTTGATGCCTCACTAACTGATTAACCGTGCAGATTCATTGACACAAAATTATAATAAATAATATATAATAACATACTGTATATTACCAGACAAATACTATGGGCCACTCACCTTCTAGCTGCAATCAGTTCAAACATAAGAACATAAGAACATAAGCCCATCTAGGCTTGTCATGTCCTAATCTAAAGAGTATCTAGTACTATATCTAGCCTGGACTTGAATAGCATAAGTGTTTCTGTCTCTACTACCAGAACTGGCAAGCTGTTCCAGGCATTGACAACTCTCTGTGAAAAGAAAAACTTAATATCTTAAACCTAATATCTGTGCGGAATTTGCCTTTAACTAATTTCCACCTGTGGCCTCTTGTTCTGCTGACCCCACTTATCTTAAAAAACCTTTGGCATTTCACTTTGTTAATCCCTTTTAGGAATTTAAAAACCTCAATCAAATCCCCCCCTCTCCGTTCGTTAAGCTTAAATAGATTGAGTGCCTTAAGTCTATCATCATTACTTTTAGCTTTCATACCAGGTATCAGTTTAGTTGCCCTTCTTTGGACTTTTTCAAGAGCTTCTATATCTTTCTTGTAGTGCGGTGCCCAGAACTGCACACAGTATTCTAAGTGAGGTTTGACAAAGGCATTAGATAACATTAATATAACTTCCTTTGATTTATACTCAATACTTTTTGCTATGTATCCCAGCATCCTGTTGGCTTTTTTCACTGCTGTAGCACACTGCTTTGATGCAGATAGTCTTTTTCAAATTGAACACCTACTAACTTTTCTCCTCCCATAAAATACTCCCGTCTAATGTTTTTATTTCCCACATGCATAACTTTACATTTAGCAATATTGAATGTCATCTGCCATGTATCTGCCCATTTTTGGATTTTGTTTAAATCATCTTGGATTACTTTAGTCGATTCCAAACTGTTTGCCAAACCCCCAAGTTTAGTATCATCTGCAAATTTAAGCAGAGGTCTCAGCACCGATCCCTGCGGGCAGGGCCGGCTCAAGGCACAGGCCATACAGGCAGCTGCCTGGGGCGCCATGTCGGCTAGGGGTGCCATGTCGGCTAGGGGCGCCAGGTCGCCCTCACAAAAATAAAAATAAAAATAAAAATCGCTGGTTGGCTGGTGGGCGCCCTCTCCTTTCCTCCCAATTAACAAATAAACAAAAAGAAATACACTTTGCATCCCTGTTCTGTTCCTCACACAATGTTTCATCTGGCCTGCACGTTGACAGAGATGCTGTTACTGAGGTGGGGGATACGATGCCTGGCTGCTTGCTGAAAGTGGGGGTTACATGCGCGCATCACAGGCAACCCAAGAGACGTGCTGTCGCCTGTTGGGTCAAGTGCAGGTGACGGGGTCAGAGAGGCACACACTACTGATGCAGTCAGGCAGAGAGCCAACATCAGTGCGACGCAAGATAGATATCAGATCGATGACAGATTTTATATTTGCACAATGACTTTGAAAAGGCACAAGCCTTCAGGTGAGCTGGGGAGAAAACGGAGGAAGGAGGAGGAGGAAAAGAGGTAGGCTATGTCATCAAAATGCCGTTTTGTTGTGTTTCTGTGTTATTGTAGGAGGTAATAAACAAACTAATGCTAGCTAGATAATGCGATGCTAAGAGCTACTGCTAGACTCATACAGATTGAAGGATGAATGCATGCTGATGCTGAGTTACCCTCACGTTTTGGCTTGAAGCTTATTAGTACCCACCTTTGGTTATTACCAAAACTAGGCTACTACACCTGAATTGCAAAACCCTCATGCTTGCCTTGAGTCTCAAGCTTTATTATTAGGCTACCAAAATTAGTAGTAGGCTACAACATTATATCAGTGATAATAATGTGGCTAGCTATCCATAAAAAATAGATTTAAGTTGTTTGTCCTACAGCTGCTTTTGCTTGTAATAGGCTAATAACTGTACCTGTCTGTACAGATACACTCAGCAAATTTTTGCAAAAGCCCCCAGCTCCTGGAGAAGGGACATCTGATGATCTCCCATCTATACCACTTTCTGAAGCATGTAAGTAACTTGAGCCAATTATTTGTGGTATCCATGTAATTGATAAGAAGTTGTTGTTGTTTACAGTTACACCTTGTTATTAAATGTAGGTCTTAGTCCTCTCCTTGATAGAGAGATAGACTTTGTTAACAATTGTGTTAAAAGTGAGTTTTCTTAACATTTTCTCTTATCCTACCTGTTTAAATGAAACTTCGGTAAGTGATTTGTTTGAGAAGTGATTTTATTTGAAAAAGAAAATAAAAAAAACAATTTTTGTCTTGAATCCATGGTGATGTCTGATTGATGTTTGTTGGGGGGGCACCCAAATGCCAATCTCGCCTAGGGCACCAAAATGTGTAGAGCCGGCCCTGCCTGCGGGACACCACTGCCCACAGCACCGAGGTCAGATACGGCCCCACCTACTGTTACTCTTTGTATTCGCCCTTGCAGCCAATTATGAACCCACTCTGAAACTACTCCTGTAATTCCTACTGAATTTATTTTAGCAATGAGCCTCTCATGTGTTACCTTGTCAAATGCTTTCTGAAAGTCCAAATATATAATATCATAAGCCTGGTTCAGGTCAACACACTTTGTAGCCTCTTCAAAAAAGTCCAGGAGGTTTGTTAGGCATGACCTCCCTTTGAGAAAACCATGTTGGCTCTCCCTTAAAATACTATTATTTTTCTAGAATGATTCCAACTTATCCCTAATAATACATTCCAGCATTTTACATGCGATGCAAGTTAAACTGACAGGCCTATAGTTCCCTGAGTCAGTACGGTCCCCCAGACTCAAAGCAAGTACTGTAGTATAATATACGCCATTTAGCAGACGCTTTTATCCAAAGCGACTTACAGTAGTGAATGCATACATTTTCAGTATATGTGGCCCCAGTGGGGATTGAACCCACAACCTAAGCGTTGCCAACGCCATGCTCTACCAACTGAGCCACAGAGAGCCACATAGTATAGTACTGCACTGATAGAAGCGTGTTTTCCATATAGTACGTATCCATTACCAAAATCCCCAGACATTTGTTAACCCTAAGCAAATGGAAACCACAAACTACAGGTATTGTGTGAGAGCGTGGGAAATGTGTGTACTGCATGAGACTCAAGATGACATTCGTATTAACATTGTCTTTTTTCAAATAATTTATGCACAAATTGTAATTTATGTACAAAAACATTAACATTTTTTATGTACAATGTTTATGATTAAAAGTATAGTGGATCAACCATTAGATTAATTTATATAAAAAATATAAAAAATAAAACTACTTCAGAAAAAGATAAAATATTTCCTGTTACCTTTGCAATCACATTAATGCAAACATAGTCAATATGCTTAAATTGCTTTATGCTCTTATTCCCCCTTGAAGAAAATGTGAAGCACTGTGGAGAAAATCTTTGATACCGTAATGAGGTAAAGTAAGATTATTGGTAAAATAATACGATTAAGTAATGAGATGAAGTAGGATTATTGGTGAGGTAGTGAGATGCACTAATGCTGTAAATTAGGATTAGTGTGAAATGCTGTCCTTGAGTAGGAACGGGTTAAAAACAGTAGGCTAGGGGGCCTTGGGTGGTGTAATTGTAAAAGCATTCGCCCGGGAATTTCACTTTTCACTCCGGCCAGGGTTCGATTCTTGGCTGCACCAGCCCGGCTCTGGCCGGAAGCCTCGTTTGGGGCACTGATTGGCTGTCCGCCCCAGGGGGAGGGAGAGCCAGCACGAGCTCACTGAGAAGCATGAAGGGCGTCCCTGTAAGACAGGTGGGCGAGTTCCCCTCTTGGAGGAGGCGAATCATTGCCGGCCTCAGGGTAGTGAGTTGTCCCGTAGAGATGGGCGGTGGGCTCATGGGGGAGGGTGAATTGAATCTGAAAAAAGGGATGGATATTTGGATAGCAAAAAAGTAGAGGGCAAAATTTATGGTCAGATAAGTCATGGAGGAAAACCTGCTGCAGTCTGCAAGACCTGGGACTCAGGAAAAGATTTCTATTCCAGAACATATTCCAGCAGAACAATGACCCAAAGCATACAGCAAAAACCACATTGGAGTGGTTGGAAAATAGAGAAAAAAGACCCCTCAGCAGGTCTCTCTCTCTCTCTATCTGACCCTCGGCAGGTCTCTCTTTCTCTGACCCACAGCCAGTCTCTCTATCTGAGCCTCAGCAGGTCTCTCTCTCTCTTTCTCTGACCCTCGGCCAGTCTCTCTCCCCGACCCTCAGCAGGTCTCTCTCTGACCCCATAAATGGTCGCTCTGTGGTGCATATTTGCAAATGGAGAAATAGCACTGAAAGTTGGGCACAGAAACTATTTTATAATCAATCCATATACAGCACTGAAATACAATCAATACAGTTACTACTGAAACACTATTACTACTGAAATACAGTTACTACTGAAAGGAGATTTAAATCTGATTGGCAGAAATCTAAGAAGGCCTCAGGACCTCAATGGTGTTTAAGGGCCCTAAGGCTTTGCTCTTTCACCTGGACACATCTTTACCTTGACACACATTTACTCCATATATCAGATAACGTCCATCCACAATTAGGGATTGGCATCTCCAGGAGAGAAAATCATGCACAATTGCGGACTGCGTCCGAGGTCCTGATTTTGTTGCCTAGGGGCAAAGCAATCTCAAAGCAATTTACCAAGCAAAACCTACTATACATTCATTCCTATCTCTACCATACAGTCATACCATACACTCTCCTCTGCTAAATCTGCATTTTTCTTTTCCAAGATTCAATCTTCTGCTTCTAATCCTCGCAAACTGTACTCTCTTCTCACCCCTCCTCTTCCCCCACCCCCCTCCTCTCTAACCGTGGATTACTTTGCATCCTTCTTTCGCAAGAAGGTTGATGACATTCACAACTCCTCCCCCATCCCCTCCCTCATCTAACCCTCCCTCACCCAGCTCACTACCTAAACCTCTCACCCCTCTGTCTTCCTTCTCACCCCTCCCTGACTCGGACATCCTTCAACTTGTTCATTCCCACCGTCCTACCACCTGCCCTGTCGATCCCATTCCTTCCCCCCTCTTCCAGTCCATTGGGGCTATGGGGACTATGGACATCCTCCCCTTTGTCTCCAATGTTATCAACTTCTCTCTTTCCTCTGGCTCTGTCCCCTCTCCCCTCATGTCAAAGCGCCCATGTCATCCCCCTCCTCAAAATACCCTCTGAATCCTTCTGTCATTTCTAACTACTGACCTGTGTCTCCCCTCCGATTCCTTTCCTAAACAATAGAGCAGGCTGCCTATAACCAACTATCTGCTCATCTCCTGCAGAACGACCTGCTTGATCCTAACCAATCTGGGTTCAAGGCAGGCCACTTCAGAGACTGCTCTGCTCGCGGTCACTGAGGTTCTACAAGTGGCAAAGTCCCAATCTCTTAGCTTCGTCCTCCTCCTCCTTGACCTGTCAACTGCATTTGATAACGTCGACCACCAGATTCTGCTCTCATCTCTCGTCGAGACATGGTTCAAGTCATACCTGGCTGACCGGTCTTACCAGGTGGCCTGACCGTTCCTCACTCAGGAGGCCACACAACTCCTGGTCCAGGCCCTGGTAATCTCACGTCTGGACTACTGCATTTCCTTGCTGGTAGGCCTACCGGCCTGTGCCATTAAGCCACTGCAACTAGTCCAGAATGCTGCTGCACGTCTGGTGTTCAATCAACCAAAGTTCACCCATGTCAGCCCTCTACTCTCCTCTCTGCACTGGCTCCCTATCGTAACACGCATCAGATTCAAATCACTGCTGCTGGTTTATCAAGCGGCTAGAGAAACTACTCCCCCTTACCTCTAGACACTCATCACACCCTATACCCCTCCTCCTCTGGCAAACTGACTGTCCCATCCCTCCGGGTGCCCGGCAGCCGCTTCTCGTGGTCTCGCCTCTTTCTGTCCTGACCCCTTGGTGGTGGAATGATCTTGTGCACTCGGTCAGGACCGCGGAATCACTTGCGATCTTACGCAGGAGACTCAAAACCCACCTTTTCAGACTCCACTACCACTGAATTCTGTACATCTAGCCAATTGTCATCACCGCTGCCTACTTGTTTAATAGTTTTGGCATATGTGTACTTGTTTACTCCTCAAAAGAAAAAAAGAAAAAGAAAAAATGCACTAACATTTTCCTTCCCAGTGTTACAGGTATGGTATGTAGCTGCCAACAATGATGTCTATTGCTGTATTACTGCACTTGATCCCATGTATTAAAGCACATCTTGTAAGTCGCTCTGGATAAGAGCGTCTGCTAAATGCTTAAATGGTAAAATGTAAATGTAAAATGTCATCAGATAGGCAACCAGCTGAAGTGAACAAAAAAAATTATCAAGGCTGGGAAAAACAACAGGCCCATTCACTTGGGAATATGTAATTACTGGAAAGACATCCTGCTCTGATTTCAAACAAGCCAGTGATTTCAATTTGTAATCTCAACTCAACTACATTCTTTCTCCCTTAATTAAGCTGGTAAATCTGTGCACTTCATTTGAATTTCTTGCTGAAAAAACCCCCTAAGTGTTTGGGATGAATTCAATCAGAAAAACCTGACCATGTTCAGTCTGGAAACTGAGATTTATTTCTGACTTGAAACGAAAGCTTCCAGTGTGTTGTTACTATAAATGACTATTTTACATAGGCATGCATGTGTCAAATGCAAAGGTGTCATGGCACAGTGGGATCTCTGTGTTGTTTTCATTGCACCCCGTGTGACGACCGCGGTAAGGACCCAGACGCAGATCAGGGATTAGGCAAAAGAGTAGTTTATTCACAGGCAGGGGTCAAAACCAAGAATCAGGGAATCAGAGGTACAAAATCGCGAGGCAGAGAGAAGTAGTAATAGGGCAGTCAAAAGGTCGATATTCAGGAAACAGAAGGGCAAAAGGACAAAATCGCTGGGCAGGCTCGGGGTCGTAATCAAAGGGTAGTCTCGGGAAATGCTAATTACTCTGGCTTCGGAAAGGTAGGCTCAGGGAAATAGAATCAATACTGACCCGGGAAAGAACAAGAACACAGAACAGATATGCAAGGAACGAACATGAACACTGAACTAATATACAGGCAGGGAAGGAAAACACAATAGGACTCAGGTGTGACTGGGAGGAGAGAGGGGAGGAACACAGGTGAAAACAATGGGAATCGTTAATCTAATAACGAGGGAATTCGCTAATAGAATAACGAGGGGAAACGAAAGACACGGACTGGGAATGACAGACACATAGACAATAAACGACCTGGAAGAACAGGCAGACACGTGCATAGTTAGAAGGGGAGGAATGCATAGAGAGAATCTGCGTGCGAATGAAAGGGAAAGTGAAAAGCTAACAGAGATAGGATAATGAGCGAGAAAGACAGCGATAGTCAGAAGCGTGAGATAATTAGTGATTAGTAGTGTTAGTAACCTAATCTAAATCCCTAATGTTAGTAGATTAGTTGGTTAGTACTGTACACATCTAACTAATATATACAAAGTGCAATCTAGAAAGTAAGAAGGAAGAAAACGAGATAATAAGCAAAGACGGAGGAAACCCGAAATGTATAAACTCCCGAAGTGCAAAAGACAAAGACAAGGAGTGGATCAGGAACAACAACAGACGGGGAACAGAACGTGAATGAAACATGACTCGAAGATAAATAAACAAAGACCAAAAACAAACCGAACAGACACTCAGAACGTAACACCCCGGGCATGATAAAGCTCAATAAATTCAAACTAAGCACTCAGGCTTACCAGATGTGAGCCAGAGCCAGTACAGTTCATTTGGAACCATCAACTTGATTGAAGCACAAGTTTGCAGGATGACTTTCAACATGGATAGAGTAACGTATGTTATAGTGAACGGGCCTATTACGATAATCAGCCTGATCACCACCTTATTTCTCTGCTCCTGTCTGCTCCTGTCAAAAAACGGCCAAGAGGAGTGCTTAAAACAGCCTCTCTTACTGCTTCTGTGGTCAGTGGTGGGATGGAACGGCTTTGTGCAGTTGACCCTATTGCTATGCGTCTATGTGGAATTCCAAGAGGAAAGTATTCGACTGCATTTGTGGGCTGCGAAGATATTCATTCTGAAGTTTAGCTTTCTGTTCAGCATGTCCTCTACTGCATGGTTGAGCATCTTCTACCACAGCCGTATCGTCCCTGCTCAGTATGCGTTCTTCATGTGGATGAAAAAGAACATCAAAAAAATAGTTTACTGGGCTATGGCCATTGACAAGGTAGTCCTTCTGTCTGACATTATGATGACTGTTGTGGGAATTCTGTCAAGAAATGCACAGTTGGAAACATGGACAAACGGACACAACGGAAACTTCACATTAGTGCCTATTAATGTCTCTGAAGCCAGGGAGAGGTCTGAGGTGCTATATAAGGTGGGGATTGCAGGTTTTTGTATTGAAATGTTATATATTGTTCTTCATCTAATTGTAGCAATGTTATCAAGCTGCGCCACAGTGCTGTACCTGTGGAAACACATGAGGAGGATGCAGGTGACCCCTAACAGCTCCTTCTCCAGCCCCCGCCTGCAGAGTCAGTGGAGGGTCACCATCACAGGCATCATCCAGGCTGTACTCTACCTCTTCTGCTCTCTGTGGTTTATCCTGAGCTATTTGTTGTTGATATTTAACCTGGACCATGACTATATAGGCCATATACTATGCACAGTCATTTGCCTGTTGTCCATTTGCACCAACATAAACCTAGGCTTTGGACAAACCCTGTTCAGGCAGCGGGTAGCAGACCTGTGGAACAGAGCTGTGCAGATCCCTCAACTGTGTGGATTGAACAGAGCATGAATGGAGTTTACACCCCTGCTAACAGATTTACAGTTCTCCCTCATATTCTGGGAAATAATTATCTCACAATTCTTTTAAATTCTAACTTACTTGCTCCCTTTTCATTTAAATATAAGAGAGGAAAAACAATATTTTGTTGATCTATCTAATGCTATTGATGTGTATCAAATTTCTCCTGATGTACATGTAGTTACATAAGGGTGGAACTAAGTTATAAGTGTCAGTATACGTTTTTTTTTTTAAACTGGAGTTTATAGTTGTTATTACAATAATTTGGTAGAGCCTTGCAATGTCACAAACTCCAATAAGTAGTTTTAGTCGTTAGTTTCATTTCAAACACTTGGGACATTTTTTAAAGAGTGTAACAAAGGGAACATAATGTGACTGACCTGTAGAACAGAGCTGTGCAGATCGATCAGCTGTGTGGATTGAGGAAAGCAGGAAGCATCTTACAACACAGATTTATATTTCTGTCTCGAATTCCAGGGAAAAAAACAGCTTCATAAAGGTTTGAGGAGGATATTGCCAAAAGCTTTCTTCTTTAAAATTAACATTATTTACTCTATAAATGTGCTTTATTAATAACATATTACAAAATGCATTAAGGTTTTTTTGTCTTCCTATTGCGTGTTATATGTAGTGTACACAGTAAGATCAATTATAAATACAGTAAATTGGTTGCAACTTGCAATCTCACAAATGTATAAATGCGTTGTCATTTTAAAGGGTGTTATTTTGAAAACATGAGCTGTTTTTTTTTTTTTTTTTTACGTGAGTGACAAATCAACAAATACAACTGACAATGTATTCACTGGGATTTCCTGCATAAAAAATACTTTTCCATCATCATATTTTCTTTTTCTTTTCTTTTCTGCCTCCATTTTAGTTCCCACCTCTTATTAAATCACTTCAGCCCTATTTCTAAAAAAAACACCTATATGTTTCGAATAGCAGGACATTTAATTCTCATTCAGATTTATGGATAACTTCTAAATTCAACATATATAGACATGGATAGCACCTTTATAGCACAACTATTAATACATTTTTGCTGTTGTATTAATCAAATCAAATCAAATGTATTTCTATAGTGCTTTTCACAATTGAATTGTCACAAAACGCTTAACAGAGGGGGAACCCAGGCCTAGACCCCCCCAGAAGCAAGCCTAAAGGCAACAGTGGCAAGGAAAAACTCCCTTGGTAGGGAGAAACCTTGGGAGGAACCAGACTAAAAGGGGGGGAGCCCATCCTTTTCTGGCCGGCACAGGGTGTGTCCAAAAAAGACCATATCATGGTCAGTCCAAGGTGACTCAGGGCTGAAAGACTTTGCCCCTCCTGAGTTAGGTAGTCAGTGGGTGGGGGCTAAACCACCTTGAAGGGGGTCCAGATCCAGGAACTGGGGTTGGCGTGGGGTTGAGGGTTGATGGGGGCAGCTCACACTTCTCGCAGGATCTAGGGCTCGGAGGCAGGTGCCGAGTCCCGAGTCAGAGGCCGAGGCAGAGAAGAGAACATGCAGTCAGAAAAAAAAGCAGTGCTATAGCCAGTAGCATTATGTAAGAGCAGGGGAGCACCAGCATAGGAAATATACAGATAGCCCCAACAGGTGTTTATTTATTTATTTAACCTTTATTTAACCAGGCAAGCCATTAAGAACAAGTTCTTATTTACAATGGCGGCCTGGGTACATACCTGGGTACATACACCATTCACTCACACACTCACACCTACAGGGCAATTTAGACTCTCCAATTAGCCTAACGTGCATGTCTTTGGACTGTGGGAGGAAACCGGAGTACCCGGAGGAAACCCACGCGGACACGGGGAGAACATGCAAACTCCACACAGAAAGGCCCCAGCCGGGATTGGAACCCGGGACCTTCTTGCTGTGAGGCGACAGTGCTATCCACTGCACCACCATGCCGCCTAAGCCATGCCGGTGTAAGCTATGGCAGCATACCTATTAGGAGAGGGACAGAGAATAGACGCAGCTGAGAGAGTTCCAAACCATCCACACCCGATCAAGGATAAAGTATGGAAAGTTTCTCACTCCATAAGACACTAGGGCACGGCCTTCTCCATCTCTCCACCTAGACTATGTTTGGCAGTAGGCTAGGTTGAAAATATATGTTTTTAATCTAGACTTAAAAATGTAAACTGTGTCCGAATCCCTAACATGCCTTGGTAAACCGTTCCACAACAGAGGAGCTCTAAAAGAGAAGGCTCTACCACCAGCTCTGCTTTTCAAAATTCTAGGGAGTAATAGATAGCTGGCTTCTTGTGAACGAAGCAGTCATGTTGGCTTATAAGGGGAAATCATTTCGGTCAGATATATAGGTGCAAGTCCGTTCACTGCTTTAAAAGTTAGCAAGAGTACCTTATAATCAGCCCGATATTTAACAGGAAACCAATGTAGTGATGATAACACAGGAGTAATGTGCTCATACTTCCTGGATCTAGTCAAAATACATGCTGCTGTATTCTGTAGTATTTGAAGACTCTTTAGAGAGCTACTAGAGGAGCCAGATAATAAGGCATTACAATAGTCTAGCCTCGATTCGACAAAAGCATGCATCAAGGTTTTTGCATCGTCTAATGACAGAATGTGCCGTATTTTAGCTGTTTCTTAGGTGAAAGAAAGCTACTCTGGAAGTTTTTTTAATATGAGTGTCAAATGTAAGATCCTGATCAATAATAAAATCAAGGTTCTTGACCATTAGACTTGATGCAACTATGCAATCACCTGCATTTAACTGCAGATCCAACTTGTTCCTTAATTTTTTGGAGCCCAAAACCATCATCTCTGTTTTATCTGAATTTAAAAGCAAGAAATGTACTGTCATCCAATTCTTTATATCAGAGATACAAGCCTCTAATTGAGTGAGTTGAAGTTTTTCACCTGGTTTCATTGATTTGTACAGCTGTGTATCATCTGCATAGCAATGGAAATTAACACCATGTTTATGAATAACATTGGTGGTAGCAAGTATAATGAGAACAGTAATGGTAACTAACAGAAGACCTAAATTAAGTAATTGTCTTTTTGTTTTCCTTTTCACATGCATTTCACATTAACAGGGTTAACAGCATGTTGAGTTTCATGAATTTTGTACCTACCTGGGAATATGCATGTTATAGTGATTTGTCTGTACATCACATTCTATTATTTGTGTGTTTTCAATTAATAGGGATCTACTTTGATTTGTTACTTGAAAATTAAAAATGTGTTCTTTAACCTTTAATAAATAATCCTATTTTTCCTGTACAAGGGATTATGGCACATGGAATGTGTCCATTTATAAAAACAGATTTTTCTGGTTTGCACAATGATTTTAGAGATAAATCCAACATGTTTGATGTGAAATTGATTCATTATATTATTTTATGTGAAAGTAAACAGAAACACACACACACATACATACACACAAGTGGGGATGGAAATAAGGTTTTGGTAATATGGTTGTGCTTTGATGGAGAAGCTTTCATTTGTATACCATTTGTATGTGATGTAAAACAAAAGCTAATGAGAGCTACAATGATCATGATGTATCACTCTTTGAAAAGCAGGCAATGAAGCTGAGAAGACAAATTCTGTGTCTGAATGATGATTCATTCCCTGTGTACTTTTGAGCTCTAAGATTCCTATGAATTGCTACTGTATTTCACAGTGTCCTCTACTGTCAACAATAACTTACATATTGCATACATGGCAAACATTTAAATATTAATATTGTTTAAAACACCAGTGTACATTTGTATATATTTTGATGAAATATTCCTAATATTTTGGGTTTCATGTAAGGGACACAAAAGCTTAGTGCTCTTCACTGCACTGTGCTATCAATATATAGCCATTTACATGTCCATATGGTATGTACTCTTGGGAAGAGTACATGGCACAAAGAAAGGAACCCACACACTGCCATTCTCAAATTCATGAGAAATCACAATGGTGTGAGTACAAACATTCTCATCACACATGAGTATCGTCAATATACAGTGGGTATAAAAAGTATTCACCCCTATGGAATTTTTCCACATTTTATTAAATTGGGATTTCAAGCTACTGATCAAAATCTAAACAAAATACTAAATAATGTCAAAGTGAAAGAAATGCTTAAAAGCTTTTTCTCAATTATTTACCAATAAAAAACATTCAATAATGAATTCTATAAGTATTCACCCCTTTTGCTGAGACATGCCTAAATAAACTCTGGTGTAATCAATTGTCTTCAAAGGTCACATAATTATTTGATTGGAAGGGTCCCCCGGGTGGCTCAACCAGACTGAGGGAGGAGGGGGAGGGAAGCCGGCACAAGCTCACCGCAGGTACAGAAAGCTTCCCTGCGTGTATCGGGTTCACGGTCGACGGCTCAGTGGGGTCTCTCCTGAAGGAGGCGGTTTGCTTGCCCTCGTCACTACCGGTCCCAGGGTAGTGGCTGGTCCCATAGTTGGAGGCGTCGGGCTCGTCAGGAGGGTAGTTGAATCAATAGAGAGTACAATTGGACACTAAATTGGGAGAAAAACTGAAACAAAGTAAAATAAATAAAAAAAGTCCCATAGTTGGTTAGTGCATTTCCAAACAAGAACTTCAACGTGAAAAACAAAAAAACATTCAAAGCTATCTGAGAAAAGGTTCTTCAAAAGCACCAATCATGGGAAGGATATAAGAAGTTTTCAAAGACTTTTGATACCCTCCAGAGGGGGGAGTTAGAGCTTGCCGAGAAGTGTGAAGGGCATCCCTGTAAGACAGGTGGGTGAGTTCTGTTTCGGAAGAGGCGGATCATTGCCGGCCTTGGGGTATTAGCTTGTCCCATAGAGACGGGCTGCGGGCTCATGGGGGAGGGTGAATCTCTCTCTCTATCTGACCCTCAGCCAGTCTCTCTCCCTGACCCTCAACAGGTCTCTCTCTGACCCCTAAATGGTCGCTCTGTGATGGATATTTGCGATTGGAGAAATAGCCTGAAAGTTGGGCACAGAAACTATTTTGTAATCAATCCATATACAGCACCCAAATACAATCACTACAGTTACTACTGAAACACTATTACTACTGAAATACAATTACTACTGAAAGAAGATTTAAATCTGATTGGCAGAAATCTAAGAAGGCCTCAGGACCTCAATGGTGTTTAAGGGCCCTAAGGCTTTGCTCTTTCACCTGGACACATCATTACCTTGACACACATTTACTCCAGATATCAGATAACTTCTGTCCGCAATTAGGGATTGGCATCTCCAGGAGAGAAAATCATGCACAATTTCTGACTGCGTCTGAGGGCCTGATTTTCTTCCCTAGGGGCAAAGCAATCTCAAAGCAATTTACCAAGCAAAACCTACTATACATTCATTCCTATCTCTACCATACAGTCATACCATACACTCTCCTCTGCTAAA
Organism: Aldrovandia affinis; assembly: GCA_029706075.1. Taxonomy (NCBI): domain Eukaryota; kingdom Metazoa; phylum Chordata; class Actinopteri; order Notacanthiformes; family Halosauridae; genus Aldrovandia; species Aldrovandia affinis. The sequence continues at coordinate 8,076,101 of JAINUG010000010.1, forward strand.
TCTGCATTTTTATTTTCCAAGATTCAATCTTCTGCTTCTAATCCTCGCAAACTGTACTCTCTTCTCACCCCTCCTCTTCCCCTACCCCCCTCCTCTCCAACCGCGGATGACTTTGCATCCTTCTTTTGCAAGAAGGTTGATGACATTTGCAACTCCTTCCCCCCATCCCCTCCCTCATCTAACCCTCCCTCACCCAGCTCACTACCTAAACCTCTCACCCCTCTGTCTTCCTTCTCACCCCTCCCTGACTCGGACATCCTTCAACTTGTTCATTCCCACTGTCCTACCACCTGCCCTGTCGATCCCATTCCTTCCCCCCTCTTCCAGTCCATTGGGGCTATGGGGACTATGGACATCCTCCCCTTTGTCTCCAATGTTATCAACTCCTCTCTTTCCTCTGGTTCTGTCCCCTCTCCCCTCATGTCAAAGCGCCCATGTCATCCCCCTCCTCAAAAAACCCTCTGAATCCTGCTGTCATTTCTAACTACTGACCTGTGTCTCCCCTCCCATTCCTTTCCTAAACAATAGAGCAGGCTGCCTATAACCAACTATCTGCTCATCTCCTGCAGAACGACCTGCTTGATCCTAACCAATCTGGGTTCAAGGCAGGCCACTTCAGAGACTGCTCTGCTCGCGGTCACTGAGGTTCTACAAGTGGCAAAGTCCCAATCTCTTAGCTTCGTCCTCCTCCTCCTTCACCTGTCAACTGCATTTGATAACGTCGACCACCAGATTCTGCTCTCATCTCTCGTCGAGACATGGTTCAAGTCATACCTGGCTGACCGGTCCTACCAGGTGGCCTGACCGTTCCTCACCCAGGAGGCCACACAACTCCTGGTCCAGGCCCTGGTAATCTCAAGTCTGGACTACTGCATTTCCATGCTGGTAGGCCTACCGGCCTGTGCCATCAAGCCACTGCAACTAGTCCAGAATGCTGCCGCACAGATTCAAATCACTGGTGCTGGTTTATCAAGCGGCTAGAGGAACTACTCCCCCTTACCTCCAGACACTCATCACACCCTATACCCCTCCTCCTCTGGCAAACTGACTGTCCCATCCCTCCGGCGAGACCGCTCCTCACGGTCTCGCCTCTTCTCTGTCCTGACCCCTCGGTGGTGGAATGATCTTGTGCACTCGGTCAGGACCGCGGAATCACTTGCGATCTTACGCAAGAGACTCAAAACCCACCTTTTCAGACTCCACTACCACTGAATTCTGTACATCTAGCCAATTGTCATCACCGCTGCCTACTTGTTTAATAGTTTTTGCATATGTGTACTTCCTCAAAAGAAAAAAAGAAAAAGAAAAAAATGCACTAACATTTTCCTTCCCAGTGTTACAGGTATGGTATGTAGCTGCCAACAATGATGTCTATTGCTGTATTACTGCACTTGATCCCATGTATTAAAGCACATCTTGTAAGTCGCTCTGGATAAGAGCGTCTGCTAAATGCTTAAATGGTAAAATGTAAATGTAAAATGTCATCAGATAGGCAACCAGCTGAAGTGAACAAAAAAAATTATCAAGGCTGGGAAAAACAACAGGCCCATTCACTTGGGAATATGTAATTACTGGGAAGACATCCTGCTCTGATTTCAAACAAGCCAGTGGTTTCAATTTGTAATCTCAACTCAACTACATTCTTTCTCCCTTAATTAAGCTGGTAAATCTGTGTACTTCATTTGAATTTCTTGCTGAAAAAAACCCCTAAGTGTTTGGGATGAATTCAATCAGAAAAACCTGACCATGTTCAGTCTGGAAACTGAGATTTATTTCTGACTTGAAACGAAAGCTTCCAGTGTGTTATTACTATAAATGACTATTTTACATAGTGTGACATCATGAGAGGTTTTACCAGGGCAGGTCGGTGTGGGGCAGTGCAACAACACACAAAAAACAGGCAAAACACAGACGGTTCAAACAATAAGTCCAGGTTTATTTCTCCACAGGGAATGAATGGGTACCTTTCCTCCAAACAATAATCCAAAATCCAACTTAAATGTTCCAAGAGAAAAACAGGTTCATCCAGAAATCAAACATTCAAAAATTGTCTTAACGCAAAAGTCTTCTTCTTTTAAACAGTTCTCAAATCAAAAGGTTACTTTCCTTGGTGTGTTTGTTCCTTCCAGCTCCTTCCAGCCATGTGCTCGGCTCCCCACTCTCTCTCCTTTGTCCTGCGTGTGGGCCTTCTATACTGGCCTTGATTAGGTGGCCCAAGCACCTACACCTGGAGTCGTGTTGCAGTGGGGCTTGTAGTGTGTACAACGGCGGCCATTTTGTGAAGTGGCCGCCGATCAGCAGGGGAATGCAGCACTCCTCCACCACACGTCCCCCTGTGATGCCACAATAGGTATGCATGTGCCAAATGCAAAGGTGTCATGGCACAGTGGGATCTCTGTGTTGTTTTCATTGCACCCCGGACATGATAAAGCTCGATAAATTCAAACTAAGCACTCAGGCTTACCAGATGTGAGCCAGAGCCAGTACAGTTTAGTTGGAACCACCAGCTTGATTAAAGCACAAGTTTGCAGGATGACTTTCAACATGGATGGGGTAACGTATGTTATAGTGAACGGGCCTATTACGATAATCAGCCTGATCACCACCTTATTTCTCTGCTCCTGTCTGCTGTTGTCAAAAAACGGCCAAGAGGAGGGCTTAAAACAGCCTCTCTTACTGCTTCTGTGGTCAGTGGTGGGATGGAACGGCTGTGTGCAGTTGGTCCTATTTCTAAGCGTCTGTGTGGAATTCCGAGAGGGAAGTATTCGACTGCAATTTTGGGCTGTGAAGGTATTCATTCTGAAGTTTAGCTTTCTGTTCAGCATGTCCTCTACTGCATGGTTGAGCATCTTCTACCACAGCCGTATTGTCCCTGTCCAGCATGCATTCTTCATGTGGATGAAAAAGAACATCAAAAAAATTGTTTACTGGGCTATGGCCATTGACAAGGTAGCCCTTCTGTGTGACATTGTGATGACTATTCTGTTTATAAATGCACAGTTGGAAACATGGACAAACGGACACAACGGAAACTTCACATTAGTGCCTATTAATAACTCTGAGGCCAGGGAAAGATCTGAGGTGCTGTATAAAGTGGCGATTTCAGGTTTTTCTATTGAAATGTTATATATCGCTCTTTATCTAATTGTAGCAATGTTATCAAGCTGCACCACTGTGCTGTACCTGTGGAATCATGTGAGGAGGATGCAGGTGACCCCTAACAGCTCCTTCTCCAGCCCCCGCCTGCAGAGTCAGTGGAGGGTCACCATCACGGGCATCATCCAGGCCTTACTATACCTCTACTGCTCTCTGTGGTTTATCCTGAGCTATTTGTTGACGCTATTTAAACCGGACATTGACGAGGAAGGCCATATACTATTCACAGTCATTTGCCTGTTCTCCTTTGGCACCAACATAAACATGGGCTTTGGACAAACCCTGTTCAGGCAGCGGGGAGCTGACCTGTGGAACAAAGCTGTGCAGATCCCTCAACTGTGTGGATTGAACAGAGCATGAATGGAGTTTACACCTCTGCTAACAGATTTACAGTTCTCCCTCATATTCTGGGAAATAATGATCATTTTTCTCACAATTCTTTTAAATTCTAACTTACTTGCTCTTCTTTCATTTAAATATAAGAGAGGAAAAACAATATTTTGTTGACCTATCTAATGCTATTGATGTGTATAAAATGTATCTGATGTTACATAAGGGTGGAAATAAGTTAACTAAGTGTGAGTATAAGGTTTTTTTAAACTGGAGTTTATAGTTGTTATTACAATAATTTGGCAGAGTCTTGCAATGTCACAAACTCAAAGAAGTAGTTTTAGTCGTTAGTTTCATTTCAAACACTTGCGACATTTTTTAAAGAGTGTAACAAAGGGAACATAATGTGACTGACCTGTAGAACAGAGCTGTGCAGATCGATCAGCTGTGTGGATTGAGGAGAGCAGGAAGCATCTCACAACACAGATTTATATTTCTGTCTCGAATTCCAGGGAGTAATACAGCTTCATAAAGGTTTGAGGAGGATATTGCCAAAAGCTCTCTTCTTTAAAATTAACTTTATTTAACTTTAAATTAACTTTATTAAAATTTTCTTTATTAATAACATATTGCAAAATGAATTAAGGTTTTTTTGTCTTCCTATTGTGTGTTATATGTAGTGTACACAGTGAAATCAATTATAAATACAGTAAATTGGCTGCAACTTGCAATCTCAGAAATGTATAAATGCGTTGCCATTTATAAATGCGTTGCCAAACATTAGCTTTTTTTTTCAAAAGTGAGTGACAAATAAAAAAATAGAATTGACAATGTATTCACTGGGATTTCCTGCATAAAAAAGACTTTTCCATCATCATATTTTATTTTTCTTATAAACTGCCTCATGAAAATCCGTTTTAGTTCCAACCTCTTATTAAATCACCTCAGCCCTATTTCTAAAAAAATGTTTCTAATAGCAGGACATTTAATTCTCATTCAGATTTAACTTCTAAATTCCACATATATAGACATGGATAGCACATTTATAGCACAACTATTAATACATTTTTGCTGTTGTATTAACAGAAGACCTAAATTAAGTCATTGTCTTTTTGTTTTCCTTTTCACGTGCATTTCACATTAACAGGGTTAACAGCATGTTGAGTTTTATTTATTTTGTACCTACCTGGGAATATGCATGTTATAGTGATTTTTCTGCACATCACATTTTATTATTTGTGTTTTCCATTAATAGGGATCTACTTTGATTTGTTACTTGAAAATTGAAAATGTGTTCTCTAACCTTTAATAAATAATCCTATTTTTCCTGTACAAGGGATTATGGCACAAGGAATGTGTCCATCTATAAAAATGTAGATCGATTTTTCTGGTTTTCACAGTGATCTTAGAGAGAGAAATCCAACATGTTTGATGTGGAATTGATTCATTATATTCTTTTATGTGTAAGTACACACAAACACACACACACACACACACACACACACACGCACACATACATACACACAAGTGGGGATGGAAATAAGGTTTTGGTAATATGGTTGTGCTTTGATGGAGAAGCTTTCATTTGTATGCCATTTGTATGTGATGCAAAACAAAAGCTAATGAGAGCTACAATGATGTATCACTCTTTGAAAAGCAGATGTAGTTCTGTGACATCATTTCAAAGGCAATGAAGCTGAGAAGACAAATTCTGTGTCTGAATGATGATTCATTCCCTATGTCCTTTTGAGCTCTAAGATTCCGATGAACTGCTACTGTATTTCACAGTGTCCTCTAGTGTCAACAATAACTTACATATTTTATACATGGCAAACACTTAAATATTAATATTTAATAAAATACCAGTGTACATTTTTATATATTTTGATGAAATATTCCTAATATTTTGGGTTTCATGTTAGGGACACAAAAGCTTAGTGCTCTTCACTGCACTGTGCTATCAATATATATGTCCATATGGTATGCACTCTTGGGAAGAGTACATAGCACAAAGAAAGGAACCCACACACTGCCATGGTACGATATCTCAAGTTCATGAGAAATCACAATGGTGTGAGTACAAACATTCTCATCACACATCGTGAGTATCGTCAATATACAGTGGGTATAAAAGTATCATCCAAAGAACACTATCCCTACCTGACTTGTCATTAAGTCACTTCATGCAAGTTCAAGTCAAGTCTAAAGTCTCTGCATGCAAGTCCAAGTCAAGTCTCAAGTCTCTGCATGCAAGTCCAAGTCAAGTCTCAAGTCTCTGCATGCAAGTCCAAGTCAAGTCTTAAGTCTTTTAAGCACGAGCCCAAGTCAAGTCTCAAGTTTATATGTACAAGTCTAAATCATGTCTATACCAGTCCCTTTCAACAATAGATGCACTTTTTGGATGATTATTGTAGTCAGTACATGCCAAAACAATCAAGGAGAGGTTTCGACATGACCGGTCACAGATCTTGGCACCACTTTACCAGATGGTAAATGATAGATAGATGGCATTTGAACATTGTTTTGTGAAAATGTGTTTTGGTTGCAAAAAAAAAGTTAATTAATTTGAGCAGTCGGCCATCTTGTTTTCAGATTTTTAATGTAAATTTTATTATTTTCAAAACTACTACTCAGATTTTGACAAGCTTTCTCCTATTATTTTTGGATCAGAGGAATCCAAAATAACAACCAAAAGTCATCAATCTTCATCAGAGGGAGGCTGCAATCAATGATAAGGTCCTGAATCACTGCTTCTGTGATTGCTTGTTGACAAGGGGGGCCCTGGCTGTACACCTGAATGGTCCCTGCCTTGAGGAATGAGTCTATACTGCACTGCCCCTCAGTAACACCTCTCTTTACCTTGGTCTCTGTATACTCAGCAAACCTGTTGATTAACAATACACAATCATTAGCTAGATCACACTGATTTGCTTCCTGAACTATAAAGGCAAAGACACACTTTGACATACTGCAAGTTAAAGAAAACCACATTACACTTTGAAGGCTCTGGCTGAATCTAAAGATGAGACTATTCTGTTGTCACAAATGATATTTAAATATCCAATTAGCGAATTATTACGTTTTAATTTGCGGGATAGTGTTTTATAATTTGCTAGCCATCTGTCATTAATATAATGAGCACTGCATTGGCATTAAGTTACATTAGCTAACGACTGTACTTGAAATTAACGTACATTTGAGCTGCAATCTCGGCTATCAACCAAAAATAAACGAGGAAGCGAATACAGAGTAAATACATATAAGCTGAAGAAAGGCGTACGTTTATAGGAAACACTCGGAATTACTACTTTTTGTTGTTAATATTCAGGTTAACAGCAATGTGGTACCGGAGTTCTCTGAAATGCCTGAGGAAGGGAAGTGCACACAGTGATGGAAGTGCCAAAACTCGGATAGCTAACGTTATCCACAGCACAATCCATTTGATCAGATCACCAATTTATTCATATACGTAAGTTAGCTACCTGACGTTAACGTCCCAAATAATAACAGCTAAGTTAGTTAGCTAGCTAGCTTTGCTTCTCTTTTTCAGCCCATAACATTACATGATGACGCTAGGTGCATTAGCTACCTGTTGCTGTACAGAAGTGACGGTCAAGACTATTTTTCTTAGAAATAGTTTCAGCAACCTAGTGTTATCTAATTTACCAGTAGCCATTTACTGTTACATACTTAGCCACATTAGCTGACTGCTAGCTAGACAGCTAGCTAACATCTTCGGACTGACTAACCTGTCTCTGTGCGTTCTTAAATGGCACAAACAATTTTACGTGGTGCTCGCGGCATCTTTTATGGTTGTGCCACAGGTTTTGCAACGAGCAACCCTTTTATCACCGTTGTTATTAAACTCAGTGCAGCGAAAGGCTACGACGAACGGAGGAGTTGTCATGCTTGTTCTTCTTGTCACTCAGCATTCGACAGCTACCCGTCACGACCAGACTCAAACTGTCTCTCTCACTGCTCGCTCGCTCTGAGGTGAGGTGATGTCAGCGGAGACAGAGCCCGCCCATGACAAGGCACAATCAAACCAGAGAAGTGGGATGCGTGTTACAAAAAAATGCTTAGTTTTAGCTATTTGTTCATTGTAGCAATGTCCACAAGTCCTATGAGTATGAGTGCGAGTCGAGTCGAGTCGCAAGTCTTATAAGTACAAGTCCAAGTCGAGTCCCAAGTCTTGAACAAGAGTCACGAGTAAATTTATTGGCGACTTAAGTGGAACTCGAGTCTGAATCTGAGACTCGAGTCCCCAACTCTGATCCCTACCGTGAAACATGGTGGCGGGAGCCTAATGCAACGGGGATGCTTCTCTGCTTCAGGGACTGGAAAACATGTCAAAATAGAGGACAAAAAGGGGCCTCAGGTGGTGCAACGGTAAAAGCTTTCGGCTCGAGGGCAGGTTGCCTTCTGCGGCTGGGGTTCGGGGTTTGGTTCTGCGCCAGCCCGGCTGTAGCCACGAGCCCCGTTTGGAGCAGCGATTGGCTCCTGTGGGAGGGGAAGGGAGAGGCGGCATGAGCTTCCTGAGAAGCGTGAATGGCATCCCTGTAAGACAGGTGGGTGAGTTCGTCTCAGAGGAAGCGGATCATTGCCGGCCTTGGGGTATTAGCTTGTCCCATAAAGGCGGGTGGCGGGCTCATGGGGGAGGGTGAATTGAAGAAATATAGGGTATAATTGCCACCAAATTGGGAGAAAAACTGGAAAAATCTGAAACATAGAGGGCAAAATGGATGAAGCAAGATATGGACAAATCATGGAATGTAAAAGCCTGCTGCAGTCTGCAAGATACCTGGGACCTAGGAGAAGATTTATATTCCAGCAGAAATATGACCCAAAGCATACATTGGAGTGGTCGGAAAATAGAGAAAAAACACCCCTCAGCAGGTCTCTCTCTCTCTATCTGACCCTCAGCAGGTCTCTCTTTCTCTGACCCACAGCCAGTCTCTCTCCCTGACCCTCAGCAGGTCTCCCTATGACCCCCTAAATGGTCACTCTGTGATGCATATTTGTGATGCAGCCTGAAAGTTGGGCACAGAAACTATTTTGTATTCAATCCATATACAGCACTGAAATACAATCACTACAGTTACTACTGAAACACTACTACTACTGAAATACAGTTACTACTGAATGGAGATTGAAATCTGATTGGCAGAAATCTAAGAGTGCCTCAGGACCTCAATGGTGTATAAGGGTCCTAAGGCTTTGCTCTTTCACCTGGACACATCTTTACCTTGACACACATTTACTCCAGATATCAGATAACTTCTGTCCGCAATTAGGGATTGGCATCTCCAAGAGAGAAAATCATGCACAATTTCGGACTGCGTCCGAGGGCCTGATTTTGTTGCCTAGGGGCAAAGCAATTTACCAAGCAAAACCTACTATACATTCATTCCTATCTCTACCATACAGCCATACCATACACTCTCCTCTGCTAAATCAGCATTTTTCTTTTCCAAGACTCAATCTTCTGCTTCTAATCCTCGCAAACTGTACTCTTTCCTCACCCCTCCTCCTCCCCCCCCCCCCTCCTCTCTAACCGCGGATGACTTTGCATCCTTCTTTGCAAGAAGGTCGATGACATTCACAACTCCTTCCCCCCATCCCCTCCCTCACCTAACCCTCCTTCACCCATCTCGCTACCTAAACCTCTCACCCCTCTGTCTTCCTTCTCGCCCCTCCCTGACTCGGACATCCTTCAACTTGTTCATTCCCACCGTCCTACCACCTGCCCCCTCGATCCCATTCCTTCCCCCCTCTTTTCTGTCCATTGCTATGGACATCCTCCCCTTTGTCTCCAATGTTATCAACTCCTCTCTTTCCTCTGGCTCTGTCCCCTCTCCCCTAATGTCAAAGCGCCCATGTCATCCCCCTCCTCAAAAAACCCTCTGAATCCTGCTGTCATTTCTAACTACCGACCTGTGTCTCCCCTCCCATTCCTTTCCTAAACACTAGAGCGGGCTGCCTATAACCAACTGTCTGCTCATCTGCAGAACAACCTGCTTGATCATAACCAATCTGGGTTCAAGGCAGTCCCAATCTCTTAGCTCCGTCCCCCTCCTCCTTGACCTATCAGCTGCATTTGATAAGATCGACCACCAGATTCTGCTCTCGTCTCTCGTCGAGATGGGAATCTCTGGATCTGCACTGACATGGTTCAAGTCCTGCAGGGTTCGGTGCTAGGCCCCATCCTATTCTGTGTGGCCCCTATGGTTCTGTGTGTCTCAATAGGTAGAGCATGGTGTTGGCAACGCTTAGGTTGTGGGTTTGATTCCCATTAGGACCACATATACTGAAAAATGTATGCATTCCCTACTGTAAATCGCTTTGGATAAAAGCGTCTGCTAAATGGCAGGCCTATTCTCCCCCCATAACATCCAGAGGATTCGACTGTTCCTCACCCAGGAGGCCACACAACTCTTGATCCAGGCCCTGGTAATCTCACGTCTGGACTACTGCAATTCCTTGCTGGCAGGCCTACCGGCCTGTGCCATCAAGCCACTGCAACTAGTCCAGAATGCTGCCGCACGTCTGGTGTTCAATCAACCAAAGTTCACCCATGTCACCCCTCTACTCTTCTCTCTGCACTGGCTCCCTATCGCAACACGCATCAGATTAAAATCACTGGTGCTGGCCTATCAAGCGGCTAGAGGAACTGCTCCCCCTTACCTCCAGACACTCATCACACCCTATACCCCGCCTCCTCTGGCAAACTGACTGTCCCATCCCTCCGGGTGCCCGGCAGCCGCTCCTCGCGGTCTCGCCTCTTCTCTGTCCTGACCCCTCGGTGGTGGAATGGTCTTCTGCACTTAGTCAGGACCGCAGAATCACTTGCAATCTTATGCAAGAGACTCAAAACCCACCTTTTCAGACTCCACTACCACTGAATTCTGTACATCTAGCCAATTGTCATCACCACTGCCTACTTGTTTAATAGTTTTTGCAAATGTGTACTTGCTTACTCCTCAACAACAAAAAATAATAATAAGAATTTACTAATAATTTTCCTTCCCAGTGTTACAGGTATGGTATGCAGCTGCCAACAATGATGTCTATCGCTGTATTACTGTACTGATTTCTTGAGCGAACAATGATTGTTCTTACCATGTATTTATGCACATCTTGTAAGTCACTCTGGATAAGAGCGTCTGCTAAATGCTTAAAAGGTAAAATGTCAATGTAAAATGTCATCAGATAGGCAACCAGCTGAACAAGTGAACTAAATAAAAATGATCACGGGTGGGAAAAACAACAGGCCCATTCACTTGGGAATATGTAATTACTGGGAAGACATCCTGCTCTGATTTCAAACAAGCCAGTGGTTTCAATTTGTAATCTCAACTCAACTACATTCTTTCTCCCTTAATTAAGATGGTACATCTGTGCACTTCATTTGAATTTCTTGCAGAAAAAAACCCTAAGTGTTTGGGATGAATTCAGCCAGAAAAACCTGACCATGTTCTGATTTGAAACAGTGTGTGTTATTACTATAAATGACTATTTTACATAGGCATGCATGTGTCAAATGCAAAGGTGTCATGGCACATTGGGATCTCTGTGTTGTTTTCATTGCACCCCGGACATGATAAAGCTCAATAAATTCAAACTAAACACTCAGGCTTACCAGATGTGAGCCAGAGCCAGTACAGTTCATTTGGAACCATCAGCTTGATTGAAGCACAAGTTTGCAGGATGACTTTCAACATGGATAGAGTAACGTATGTTATAGTGAACGGGCCTATTACGATAATCAGCCTGATCACCACCTTATTTCTCTGCTCCTGTCTGCTCCTGTCAAAAAAACGCCAAGAGGAGGGCTTAAAACAGCCTCTCTTACTGCTTCTGTGGTCAGTGGTGGGATGGAACGGCTGTGTGCAGTTGACCCTATTTCTAAGCATCTGTGTGGAATTCCAAGAGGAAAGTATTCGACTGAATTTGTGGGCTGCGAAGATATTCATTCTGAGGTTTAGCTTTCTGTTCAGCATGTCCTCTACTGCATGGTTGAGCATCTTTTACCACAGCCGTATCGTCCCTGCCCAGTATGCGTTCTTCATGTGGATGAAAAAGAACATTAAAAAAATAGTTTACTGGGCTATGGCCATTGACATGGTAGTCTTTCTGTTTGAAATTGTGATGTGTGCTGTGGAAATTCTGTTAATAAATGCAGAGTTGGAAACATGGACAAACGGACACAACGGAAACTTCACATTAGTGCCTATTAATAACTCTGAGGCCAGGGAAAGATCTGAGGTGCTGTATAAAGTGGCGATTTCAGGTTTTTTTATTGAAATGTTCTATATCGCTCTTTATCTAATTGTAACAATGTTATCAAGCTGCACCACTGTGCTGTACCTGTGGAATCATGTGAGGAGGATGCAGGTGACCCCTAACAGCTCCTTCTCCAGCCCCCGCCTGCAGAGTCAGTGGAGGGTCACCATCACGGGCATCATCCAGGCCGTACTCTACCTCTACTGCTCTCTGTGGTTCATCCTGAGCTTTTTGTTGTTGATATTTAAACCGGACATTGACAAGGAAGGCCATATACTATGCACAGTCATTTGCCTGTTCTCCTTTGGCACCAACATAAACATGGGCTTTGGACAAACCCTGTTCAGGCAGCGGGGAGCTGACCTGTGGAACAAAGCTGTGCAGATCCCTCAACTGTGTGGATTGAACAGAGCATGAATGGAGTTTGCACCTCTGCTAACAGATTTACAGTTCTCCCTCATATTCTGGGAAATAATTATAATTGTTTAAAATATATGCCATTTAGCAGCAAATTCTAACTTACTTGCTCTTCTTTCATTTAAATATAAGAGAGGAAAAACAATATTTTGTTGATCCATCTAATGCTATTGATGTGTATCAAATTTCTCCTGATGTACATGTAGTTACATAAGGGTGGAACTAAGTTATAAGTGTCAGTATAAGGTTCTTTTTAACTGGAGTTTATAGTTGTTATTACAATAATTTGGCAAGAGCCTTGCAATGTCACAAAATCAAATGAGTAGTTTTAGTCGTTAGTTTCATTTCAAACACTTGGGACATTTTTTAAAGAGTGTAACAAAGGGAACATAATGTGACTGACCTGTAGAACAGAGCTGTGCAGATCGATCAGCTGTGTGGATTGAGAAAAGCAGGAAGCATCTCACAACACAGATTTATATTTCTGTCTGAACTTCCAGGGAAAAAAACAGCTTCATAAAGGTTTGAGGAGGATATTGCCAAAAGCTTTCTTCTTTAAAATTAACTTTATTAACTCAATAAATGTTTATTAATAACATATTACAAAATGCATTAAGGTTTTATCTGTCTTCCTATTGCGTGTTATATGTAGTGTACACAGTGAAATCAATTATAAATACAGTAAATTGGCTGCAACTTGCAATCTCACAAATTTATAAATGCGTTGCGTTGTTATTTTGAAAACATGAGCTTTTTTTTCCAAAAGTGAGTGACAAATCAAAAAATAGAACTGACAATGTATTCACTGGGATTTCCTGCATACAAAACACTTTTCCATCATCATATTTTATTTTTCTTATAAACTGCCTCAAGAAAACACGTTTTAGTTCCTACCTCTTATTAAATCACCTCAGCCCTATTTCTAAAAAAACACCTATATGTTTCTAATAGCAGGACATTTAATTCTCATTCAGATTTATGGATAACTTCTAAATTCAACATATATAGACATGGATAGCACCTTTATAGCACAACTATTAATACGTTTTTGCTGTTGTATTAACAGAAGACCTAAATGAAGTAATTCTAATTTTGTTTTCCTTTTCCACATGCATTTCACATTAACAGGGTTAACAGCATGTTGAGTTTCATAAATGTTGTACCTACCTGGGAATATGCATGTTATAGTGATTTTTCTGCACACCACATTCTATTATTTGTGTGTTTTCTATTAATAGGGATCTACTTTGATTTGTTACTTTAAAATAAAAAAATTGTTCTCTAACCTTTAATAAATAATCCTATTTTTTCTGTACAAGGGATTATGGCACAAGGAATGTGTCCATCTATAAACATGTAGATAGATTTTTCTGGTTTTCACAGTGATCTTAGAGAGAAATCCAACATCTTTGATGTGGAATTGATTCATTATATATTATTTTATGTGTAAGTACACACAAACACACACACACACACACACACATACATACACACAAGTGGAGATGGAAATAAGGTTTTGGTAATATGTGCTTTGATGGAGAAGCTTTCATTTGTATGCCATTTGTATGTGATGCAAAACAAAAGCTAATGAGAGCTACAATGATCATGATGTATCACTCTTTGAAAAGCAGATGTAGTTCTGTGACATCATTTCAAAGGCAATGAAGCTGAGAAGACAAATTCTGTGTCTGAATGATGATTCATTCCCTATGTCCTTTTGAGCTCTAAGATTCCTATGAACTGCTACTGTATTTCACAGTGTCCTCTAGTGTCAACAATAACTTACATATTTTATACATGGCAAACACTTAAATATTAATATTTAATAAAATACCAGTGTACATTTTTATATATTTTGATGAAATATTCCTAATATTTTGGGTTTCATGTTAGGGACACAAAAGCTGAGTGCTCTTCACTGCACTGTGCTATCAATATATATGTCCATATGGTATGTACTCTTGGGAAGAGTACATAGTACAAAGAAAGGAACCCACACACTGCCATGGTACGATATCTCAAGTTCATGAGAAATCACAATGGTGTGAGTACAAACATTCTCATCACACATCGTGAGTATCGTCAATATACAGTGGGTATAAAAAGTATTCACCCCTATGGAATTTTTCCACATTTTATTAAATTGGGATTTCGAGCTACTGATCAAAATCAAAACAAAATACTAAATAATGTCAAAGTGAAAGAAATGCTTTAAAGCTTTTTCTCAATTATTTACCACGAAAAAACATTCATAATAAAGTATTCACCCCTTTTGCTTAAACATTAAAAGTTATCTGAGAAAAGGTTCTTCAAAAGCACCAATCAGGGGAAGGATATAAGAAGATTTCAAGACTTTGCATATCCTCCGGAGCACCGTTAAATGGAGAGAATATGGCACAGTTACCTAGAACAGGTTGTCCTCCAAAACTGAGCATCTGTGCTCTGTGCAATAGCCCGGGCGTTTCACAGATCTGTGCTTTATGGGAGGGTGGCAAAAAGAAAATCATTCTTGAAGGAAATTCCCATTAAATGTCATATAGAGTTTGCCAGAAGGCATGTGGGAGACTCTGCAACCAAGTGGAGGAAGAATCTATAGTCTGATGATATCAAGATTTAATTTTTTGCCTCAATGTTAGGCACTATGTTTGGCGCATCATCCAAAGAACACTATCCCTACCTGACTTGTCATTAAGTCACTTCATGCAAGTCCAAGTCAAGTCTAAAGTCTCTGCATGCAAGTCCAAGTCAAGTCTCAAGTCTCTGCATGCAAGTCCAAGTCAAGTCTCAAGTCTCTGCATGCAAGTCCAAGTCAAGTCTTAAGTCTTTTAAGCACAAGCCCAAGTCAAGTCTCAAGTTTATATGTACAAGTCTAAATCATGTCTATACCAGTCCCTTTCAACAATAGATTAGCTTTTTGGATGATTATTGTAGTCAGTCCACGCCAAAACAACCAAGGAGAGGTTTCGACACGACCGGTCACAGATCTTGGCACCACTTTACCAGATGGTAAATGGTAGATAGATGGCATTTGAACATTGTTTTGTGAAAATGTGTTTTGGTTGCAAAGAAAAAAGTTAATTAATTTGAGCAGTCGGCCATCTTGTTTTCAGACTTTTAATGTAAATTGTATTATTTTCAAAACTACTACTCAGATTTTGAGAAGCTTTCTCCTATTATTTTTGGATCAGAGGAATCCAAAATAACAACCAAAAGTCATCAATCTTCATCAGAGGGGGGCTGCAATCAATGATAAGGTCCTTAATCACTGCTTCTGTGATTGCTTGTTGACAAGGGTGGCCCTGGCTGTACACCTGAATGGTCCCTGCCTTGAGGAATGAGTCTATACTGCGCTGCCCCTCAGTAACACCGCTCTTTACCTTAGCCTCTGTATACTCAGCAAACCTGTTGATCAACAATACACAATCATTAGCTAGATCACACTGATTTGCTTCCTGAACTATAAAGGCAAGGAGACACTTTGACATACTGCAAGTTAAAGAAAAGAAGTGGGCCTAACCACATTATACTTTCAAGGCTCTGGCTGAATCTAAAGATGAGACTATTCGGTTGTCACAAATGATATTAGCAAATGAGGGTGGCAAAAAAAAAAAAAAAGAAAACCATTCTTGAAGAAAATTCCCATGAAATGTCATCTAGTTTGCCAGAAGGCACGTGGGAGACTCTGAAACCAAGTGGAGGAAGATTCTATGGTCTGATGATATCAAGATTGAACTTTCTGTCATTCATATAATGAGTACTGCATTGGCATTAAGTTACGTTAGCGAACGAGTGTACTTGAAATTAACATACATTTGAGCTGCAATCTCGGCAATCAACCAAAAATAAACGAGGAAGCGAATACAGAGTAAATACATATAAGCCAAAGAAAGGCGTACGTTTATAGGAAACACTTTTTGTTGTTAATATTGTGGTGTCCCCAGGGGTTGGGCGACATGCACGGACCTTGCAGAGGGCGTAGACAAGTTAACGAACAAGGAGGAGGCAGTATTCAAAAACAAAACAATGATTTATTAAACTAATAATCTTGACAAACGCTACACAAAACAAAGGGCGGGGTATTCGGGGGAATACAAACACAAAGCCCACAATTCTACTCGTTGTCAATGTCCAATCCAATTCCGTTATCCAAGTCAGTTCCACAATCCAGTCCGTAGTCAAAATCCAAAGGGGGGTCCTCAAACAATCCAAGTTCAAACACAAAACACAAAAACACTCCAAAACATTCTCTCCTCAAATACTGGCTGGTCAAAGACTTCACCGTACTCACTCTCCAAACACACTCAACTCCTTCCCAAACACGTTTCTACTCCTCTCAAAGTGTGATGGGAATCAGCCCTTTAAATAGGCCTCGAAATAGCTTTCAGCTGGTCGTTAGTCCCATTTGCTTGACTCTGTTCTGGTGTGACTGTGGCCTGCTGGGAAATGTAGTGTTTCCTGGCTCCCATGTGTTGTAGGCTAGGCAGCCATTTCCTTGTGCAGCCCCTTGGGCTGCCACAATATTTAGGTTAACGGCAATGTGGTACCATACAGTTATCTGAAATGCCAGAGGAAGGGATGTGCGCACGCTGATGGAACAAAAAGTACGCCAAAACTCGGATAGCTAACGTTATCCATAGCACAATCCATTTGATCATATCACCAATTTATTCATATAAGTTAACTACCGGACGTTAACGTCCCAAATAATAATAGCTAAGTTAGTTAGCTAGCTAGCTTTGCTTCTCCTTTTCAGCCCATAACATTCCATGATGACGCTGGGTGCATTAGCTACCTGTTGCTGTACAGAAGTGACGGTCAAGACTATTTTTCTTAGAAATAGTTTCAGCAACCTAGCGTTATCTAATTTACCGGTAACCATTTACTGTTGCATACTTAGCCACATTAGCTGACTGCTAGCTAGACAGCTAGCTAATATCTTCGGACTGACTAATCTGTCTCTGTGCATTCTTAAATGGCACAAACAATTTTACGTGGTGCTCGCGGCATCTTTTATGGTGTAACGAAAGGCTACGACGAATGGAGGAGTTGTCATGCTTGTTCTTCTTGTCACTCAGCATTCGGCAGCTATCCGTTACGACCATAGACTCAAACTGTCTCTCTCGCTGCTCGCTCGCTCTGAGGTGAGGTGGAGACAGAGCCCGCCCATGACAAGGCACAATCAAACCAGAGAAGTGGGATGCGTGTTACAAAAAAATGCTCAGTTTGAGCTATTTGTTCATTGTAGCAATGTCCACAAGTCCTATGAGTACGAGTCCGACTCAACTCTGATCCCTACCGTGAAACATGGTGGCGGGAGCCTAATGCTATGGGGATGCTTCTCTGCTTCAGGAACTGGAAAACTTGTAAAAATAGAGGACAAAAATGGGCCTCAGGTGGTGCAACGGTAAAAGCTTTCGGCTCGAAGGCAGGTTGCCTTCTGCGGCTGGGGTTCGGGGTTCGGTTCTGCGCCAGCCCGGGCTGTGGCCGCGAGCCCCGTTTGGAGCAGCGATTGGCTCCTGTGGGAGGGGGAGGGAGAGGCGGCACGAGCTTCCCGAGAAGCATGAATGGCATCCCTGTAAGACAGGTGGGCGAGTTCCGTCTCAGAGGAAACGGATCATTGCCGGCCTTGGGGTATTAGCTTGTCCCATAGAAACGGATGGCGGGCTCATGGGGGAGGGTGAATTGAAGAAATATAGGGTACAATAGCCACCAAATGGGGACAAAAACAGGGGGAAAATCTGAAAAATAGAGGGCGAAATGGATGGAGCAAGATATAGACAAATCATGGAGAAAACCTGCTGCAGTCTGCAAGAGACCTAGGAGAAGATTTATATTCCAGCAGAACAATGACCCAAAGCATACAGCAACAGCCACATTGGAGTGGTTGGAAAACAGAGAAAACACCCCTCAGCAGGTCTCTCTCTCTCTCTCCCTGACCCTCAGCAGGTCTCGCTATGACCCCCTAAATGGTCGCTCTGTGATGCATATTTGTGATGCAGCCTGAAAGTTGGGCACAGAAACTATTTTGTAATCAATCCATATACAGCACCAAAATACAATCAATACAGTTACTACTGAAACACTATTATAACTGAAATACAGTTACTACTGAAAGGAGATTTAAATCTGATTGGCAGAAATCTAAGAGGGCCTCAGGACCTCAATGGTGTTTAAGGGCCCTAAGGCTTTGCTCTTTCACCTGGACACATCTTTACCTTGACACACATTTACTCCAGATATCAGATAACTTTTAGGGGTTGGCATCTCCAGGAGAGAAAATCATGCACAATTTCGGACTGTGTCCAAGGGCCTGATTTTTTTGCCGAGGGGCAACCCAGTCTCAAAGCAATTTACCAAGCAAAACCTACTATACATTCATTCCCATCTCTACCATACAGTCATCAGATAAGCAACCAGCTGAACAAGTGAACTAAATAAAACTTATCAAGGCTGGGAAAAACAATAAGCCCATTCACTTGGGAATATGTAATTACTGGGAAGACATCCTGCTCTGATTTCAAACAAGCCAGTGGTTTCAATTTGTAATCTCAACTCAACCTAGTTCTTTCTCCCTTAAGCTGTTAAATCTGTGCACTTCATTTGAATTTCTTGCTGAAAAAACCCCTGAGTGCTTGGGATGAATTCAATCAGAAAAACCTGACCATGTTCAGTCTGGAAACTAAGATTTATTTCTGACATTAAACAAAAGCTTCAAGTGTGTTATAACTATAAATGATTATTTTACATAGGCATGCATGTGTCAAATGCAAAGGTGTCATGGCACATTGGGATCTCTGTGTTGTTTTCTTTGGACCCCGGACATGATAAAGCTCAATAAATTCAAACTAAGCGCTCAGGTTTACCAGATGTGAGCCAGAGCCAGTACAGTTTAGTTGGAACCACCAGCTTGATTGAAGCATAAGTTTGCAGGATGACTTTCGACATGGATAGAGTAACGTATGTTATAGTGAACGGGCCTATTACGATAATCAGCCTGATCACCACCTTATTTCTCTGCTCCTGTCTGCTCCTGTCAAAAAACGGCCAAGAGGAGTGCTTAAAACAGCCTCTCTTACTGCTTCTGTGGTCAGTGGTGGGATGGAATGGCTGTGTGCAGTTGACCCTATTGCTATGCGTCTATGTGGAATTCAGAGAGGAAAATATTCGACGGCAATTGTGGGCTGCGAAGATATTCATTCTGAAGTTTAGCTTTCTGTTCAGCATGTCCTCTACTGCATGGTTGAGCATCTTCTACCACAGCCGTATCGTCCCTGGCCAGTATGCGTTCTTCATGTGGATGAAAAAGAACATCAAAAAAATAGTTTACTGGGCTATGGCCATTGAGAAGGTAGTCCTTCTGTCTGACATTGTGATGGATGTTGTTGGAATTCTGTCAAGAAATGCACAGTTGGAAACATGGACAAACGGACACAACGGAAGCTTCACATTAGTGCCTATTAATAACTCTGAGGCCAGGGAGAGGTCTGAGGTGCTGTATAAGGTGGGGATTGCAGGTTTTTGTATTGAAATGTTATATATCGCTCTTCATCTAATTGTAGCAATGTTATCAAGCTGCGCCACAGTGCTGTACCTGTGGAATCATGTGAGGAGGATGCAGGTGACCCCTAACAGCTCCTTCTCCAGCCCCCGCCTGCAGAGTCAGTGGAGGGTCACCATCACGGGCATCATCCAGGCTGCACTCTACCTCTTCTGCTGCCTCTCAATCATCGTGAACTGTTCATTGTCAATAGTTTATCATGGTACTGTCAGACAAGGCTACATCGCGTGCACATTAATTTCTCTGTTCTCCTTTGGCACCAACATAAACCTAGGCTTCGGACAAACCCTGTTCAGGCAGCGGGCAGCGGACCTGTGGAACAGAGCTGTGCAGATTGCTCAACTGTGTGGATTGAACAGAGCATGAATGGAGTTTACACCCCTGCTAACAGATTTACAGTTCTCCCCCACATTCTGGGAAATAATAATCATTTTTTTGTACAATTCTTTTAAATTCGAACTTATTTGCTCCTCTTTAATTTAAATGTAAGAGAGGAAAAACTATATTTTGTTGATCTGTCTAATGCTATTGATGTGTATCAAATGTCCTGATGTACATGTAGTTACATAAGAGTGGGACTAAGTTATAACGTATTTTTTACCTGGAGTTTAAAGTTGTTATTACCATAATTTGGCAGAGCTTTGCAATGTCACAAACTCAAATAATTCGTTTTAGTCGTTAGTTTAATTTCAAACACTTGGGACATTTTTTAAAGAGTGTAACAAAGGGCCTACTGACCTGTAGAACAGAGCTGTGCAGATCGATCAGCTGTGTGGATTGAGGAGAGCAGGAAGCATCTCACAACACAGATTTATATTTCTGTCTCAAATTCCAGGGAATAATAATACAGTTTCATAAAGATTTGGGGAGGATATTGCCAAAAGATCTCTTTGTTAAAATGAACTTATTGTATTAAATATATGTACTGTTCATCAAATATGTACTGTACGCATTAAGGGTTATAGTAGGAAATTATACATACGCCATACTGGCTATAGTTGAAATTTGAGGTTATTAATACTGAATAATTTTGTTTTTGCTGCTGTATTAGCAGATTTGGGCCTAAATAAATTACACCCTGTGTGTAATTTATTTTTCATTTTGTGTGTGTTTGTGTTTTATCAGTGATGTGTAAATTGTATAACTTGCCTTGGTGGATGGCATGAGATTATGTGTCTACCTTTTCCCCTTCACTCATGGCTGAGTTTTGAGACAGTCAAATATTGATTTATTTAACTGGTATCTTCTGGGGATGTTCACTTCATGTAAATGCACACAAGATAAACACACACACACACA
The DNA here is from genome assembly GCA_029706075.1 of Aldrovandia affinis. Lineage (NCBI taxonomy): Eukaryota > Metazoa > Chordata > Actinopteri > Notacanthiformes > Halosauridae > Aldrovandia > Aldrovandia affinis. The sequence continues at coordinate 8,097,144 of JAINUG010000010.1, forward strand.
CACACACATGGAAATGGAAATGGAAATAAAGTTTCAGAAATATGGATGTGCTATGATGGAACATCTTTCATTTGTATACTATTTGTATGTGATGTAAAACAAAAAGTAATGACAGCTGCAATGATCAAGATTATCTTGCTTTGAAAAGCAAATTTAGATGTAGTTCTGTGACATCATTTCAAAGGTAATTCAATTCTGAGTAATTCTTCCCACTTCTGAGCTCTAAGATTCATATTAATTGCTACTATATCTCATAGGGCTCTTGTTTTAAAATAGAATAATCTAAAGTTTTACATAAAAATATTCTGACATGCATATATGAAATGAACAATTTCCAGGAGCTAGCTGGATGAAATACTTGTTGAAAGAGTCAAAAAGCAACATGATACTGAGATGGCATGTAAGAAATGTGAGGAGAAAGAAAAAGACTATATAAAAAAAAGGAATATATAAAAAGCATATAAAAAAGAGAAAGGTGATGGGAATATTTAAGAAACATGAAGTTTGAGAAAACGTAAAAAAGTCAGCAGAGAGATAAGAACTGGAAGACAGAAGAGGAACAACTATGAGAGATTGAAGACATTGAAGAGAAACAAGAATAAATGGGAAAGGGGATGAGAGGATTTAATAAGGAGAAGCTGAGAATGATAACAAGTAAAAATGAGTCCACGATAGGTGCTGAACAAGAGGAAATCATTCACAAACAACAAAAAGGAAATAACTGAATTGGCCAATGGCCCTTTTCTTGGGGTGGTCAAAAATTAAAAAACCCTGGGCTTGGTCTAGTGGTTTCAATGTCTGACGCTGGCCACGGTGATCGGGGTTTGATTCCACGTCGCGCCAGAGTCGGCTCTGGCCGGGAGTGCCACGGGGGCGGCAATTGGCTGTCCGCCCCAGGGAGGGGGAAGGGAAACCGACACAGTTCGCTGCGCACAGGAGTGGTTCTGGGGTGCCGGAATTACAGTTGACAGCACGACAAGTGCTATCTCGGAGGAGGCAGCGCTTTGCCATTGCCACTGCCGGTTACAGGGCTACGGCAGCAATCTACGAAGGAGGGGATTGAACTAAGCATAGCGGAAGTAATTGGCTACCAAATTAGGGTCAAATCGGGAGAAAAAACAAAAACAAAAACAACACACTCAAAGCTAAACCCAAAAACTATTGGTAATAGTAAGCCAAATAACTGTCCTGCACGGCTAACCCCTGCGTAAAAGTCTCTTCCTTCAGGCATAGCAGGCTGTGCCTTTATAAAAGGCTTAAGGAAGGCAACTAGGAACACCTGGGCTCATTACCAATCAACCTCAGCCGTGCGTGCCTGTAGGTTAGGCCGCTGGTGTCTCCTGAAGGGCTCAATCCAAATTCGGTCCCAAGACACTCCCCTAGCCCCTTCATACTCCATTTCGCGTGTTCAGGCACACCGGCACCATATTAGAGGGTGTCAAATCTTGAGGGATATTTGCCAAGGGGTAGGGTTTAACTAGGCCCTTAATTCGATTTCTGCTTCAACGGAGCCAATAATGATGAAGGCTTCAGAGCGAGGGGGTATCCCAAAGTTATTTGCGTGTCCTGTCAATTCTGCGCATTAAATAGCCTAGTCTATGAAGTCTACAGAATCACTTTATTAGAAACCAAAGTTGTTCAGCCCTTTCTTGTGATTGGTTAACTGTTTCTAGTCGCCCTGCTCCTGATTGGCTATTTTTGAGAACTTGACATTTTCTACTGAGAGTGGCAGTCAGTCAACTGTGAGGATCCTATTACAATTGGGAGGTACGTGAATTTTTTGAATGAGGGAGACATTATTGAATCTGATTATTGTCATACTCACATTAGCTAATGCAACAAATGTTACCATATCAATATATATATATTTTTTAATTTTGTTTCAGATTTTTCCCCATTTTTTTTCTCCCCAATCTGGAAGCCAATTATACCCTCTATTAATTTCTATTAGCCCTGCCCCACGAACTCGCTGCCCGTCTCACCGGGGCAAGCTAATCTCCAAGGCCAGCGATGATCCACCTCCTTCGAGACGGAATTCACAGACCCCCTTTCTGGAGACACCATGCTTCACAGCCAGTGGCGGAGCCAGAGGGGTGTCCGGGGTGGCACTGGACACCCCTGATATCTGATTGGCCACCCCGGGTGCCACCCTAAAAGTCGCTATCACTGGCAGTTTGATGATGATTGACATCTCATTTCACCTCTTGTTGAAAGAAGTGTTTATTTTGACATCCGGCGGCGACTTTTTCAAATCGAGGACGAAGAAGAGAGAATATTTCCACAGCTCACGAGTCACGCGCGCGACTGACACAACTATGGCAGACCTGCGGCGAACAGACCCCAGCCCTTGCATCACCACCAGACCCCAGAGCAGCTCCCTACCTGAAACTAGTCAGAGTCAGTGTGGTCAGACTTCACAAGGACCCAGTCTACCACCACCAGGTCAGAGCATCTACCAGGCAGTCAGTCACATGTCCAGTCTCACAACAAGGGTAATTTTTTGACAATCTTAGAAGAAATAGCAAAGCATGACCCTCCCATAGAGAAAAGGATGAACGCATGTGGCAATGCTAAGTACACAAGCCACCAAATCCAGAATGAAGTTCTTGACGGCTTAGCTGAGATGGTACAAAGTGAAATAATAAGATACGTTTTTAGTGTAATTGTAGAAGAAACCAAAGATTGAAATGTCTTTAGTTGTGAGGTACTATATTTTGTGCAGGCATATCTTGTGTTTTCAGTCAGACAGAAAAAACTTTGCTTGAATTGGGTGGATCGGAGAGGTCTGTACAAGTTGGTCATACCTGGTATGTCAAATTTCAGTGTTTTTTTTGTCAATTTACTTACCATAAATAAACTATGCAAATGATGTCACACACAAATGCCATTTTACCTTGGTGCTTGAGCTTTATTTTCTGAAAATACCCAGACCCAGATTATATATTCATGAAAACAGAGTGACCCAAGTCTCTCCAGTATGTGAGTACAGTACAGTACAGTACAGTACAGTGAGTGTGCGTGCGTGCGAGAGAGTGTGAGTGTGTGAGAGAGTGTGAGTGTGAGTGTGAAAGAAATTGAGCTGCAGTTCCCAGGTGGAGACACTGGCTATTCATAGTATGTTAAAGCATTCTAGTGAAGTAACCCTAGTGGACTACACTATCTGCCACTGCCACATTGAAGAACTCCGGGTTAAGTGAATTATCACTTCTACCTCTAATCAGGAATCATAGGATTCATTCATGCTCCTTAGATGCCAGGTTTCTGTCATGGTCTATGGACCCCCTGTGAGGGTTGGTGGTGATAGGCGCCACTCGCAGAAACCCTAGGGGATCAAAAAGTTATACTGAACCAATCTAACCACTAGCTCTGCAAAACAGAGAAATAGGGGAAGACAATAACCAGGGAGGAACGGAAAATCTCACCCAACGGGTGGCTACTCCAAGTGTCTGAAAACACAAAGGCTATGATAGCCAAACGAACAAGTTTGTAACCTGAACCAGTCGAACCGAACTGAACAAAAGCAACCTGAGTCAAAGCACCGGCTAGCGGGCAAGGTTCTTTTTAATAGGTACAAACTAAATAAGTTTGTATGTTAAGACACGAGTTTCCCAAAACAATAAAGGCTAGGAGAGCCGAGAGAACATGGTTGTAACCCGGACACAGTCTAACAAACTGAACAACAGGAACCCGAACGAAAAGCGCTTAAAAGCGAGAAGGGTTCTTATTAGGTACAATTACACATGTTCCTTTGTTTACATAACACCCAAAAGTTCAGAGCGTCCGAAAACGCGAAAAGCTAGGAGAGCCACAGAACCACATTGCAACCCGAAACAGTCGAAGTGACTGAACAAACGAAACCCAACAAAAAGCCCATAACAAACGAGCAAGGTTTCTAATGAAGGTACAATTTAAATAAGTATTATGTAAATACCTGAACCAATAGTTCTGAACTTCCGAAAACGTGAAAGGCTAGGAGAGCCAACAGAACAAGGTTGTCACCCGAAAACAGTCTAAACGACTGAACAAACGAAAACCAAATGAAAAGCGCTTAATAGCGAGCAAAGGTTTTAATTTGTAGATGACAAGGAAATAATATATTATGACCAGACATAACCAACAGTTCTGTGCGTCCGAAAACGTGAAGGCTAGGAGAGCCAACAGAACAAGGTTGTCACCCGAAAACAGTCTAAACGACTGAACAAACGAAAACCAAATGAAAAGCGCTTAATAGCGAGCAAAGGTTTTTATTTGTAGATGACAAGGAAATAATATATTATGACCAGACATAACCAACAGTTCTGTGCGTCCGAAAACGTGAAGGCTAGAAGAGCCAACAGAACAAGGTTTGTCACCCGAAAACAGTCGAACCGAATGTTAAGACCTGACCCAAAAGTTCTGAACGTCCGAAAACGCGAAGGCTAGGAGAGCCAACAGAACAATCTGGTAACCCAAAACAGTCGAACTGGCTGAACAAAGTGAAACCCAAATGAAAAGCGCTTAATAGCGAGCAAAGGTTTTTATTTGTAGATGACAAGGAAATAATATATTATGACCAGACATAACCAACAGTTCCGTGCGTCCGAAAACGCAAAAGAGCTAGGAGAGCCCACAGAATAACATGGTAAGACCTGACCCACAAGTTCTGAACGTCCGAAAACTCGAAACGGTTAAGGGAGACCGACAGAACAACAGAGCACAACTTGACCCACATCTGACGTCCGCAAAACACGAAACGGTTAGGGGGACGGCAGAACAACAGGGCACAACTTGACCCACATCTGACATCTGCAAAAACTTGAAACAGTTAGGGGGGATCGGCAGAACAACAGGGCACAACTTGACCCACATCTGACATCCGCAAAAAACTCGAAACGGTTAGGGGGACCGGCAGAACAGGGCAAAACTTGACCCACATCTGACGTCCGCAAAACTCGAAACGGTTAAGGGGGACCGACAGAACAACAGAGTAAAACCTATACCAAGAGATCTGAGCGTCCGGAAACGCGGAGGGGCTAGGAGAGCCACCAGAACCACATTGTACTTGAAACCAGTCTAACCGACTGAACAAAAGAAACTTAACGAAACGCTCCTAACCACGAGCAAAAGTTTCTAATGAAGGTACAAGATAAATGGTTATGAAAAGTTCTGAGCGTATGAAAACGCAGGGGAGCTAGGAGAGCCACCAGAACCACATTGTACTTGAAACCAGTCTAACCGACTGAACAAAAGAAACTTAACGAAACGCTCCTAACCACGAGCAAAAGTTTCTAATGAAGGTACAAAGTAAATGGTTATGAAAAGTTCTGAGTGTATGAAAATGCAGGGGGGGCTAGGAGAGCCACCAGAACCACATTGTACTTGAAACCAGTCTAACCGACTGAACAAAAGACTGAACAAAAGAAACTAATGTAGATACAATATAAATGGTTATGCTGAGCCTAACCACTAGGAGAGCAAACAATTTCTAAAAAACAGCCTAGGTGAACAAAATAAACTGGTTCTGAAAAGTTCTGAGCAATTAAATAGAAAACGCAGGGGCGCTAAAACGGGGGGCTAGGGAGAGCCACCAGAACCATATTGTAACTTGAAACCAGCCTAAGCGACTGAACAAAATAAACTTAATGAAACGCTCCTAACCACGAGCAAAAGTTTCTAATGTAGGTACAAAGTAAATGGTTATGAAACGACCTTAAACCAAAACTCTGATTGTCCAAAACGTGAAAGGCAGTTAGCCAAAAGAACCAGTAGTAACCCACGAACCAGTCGAACCGGCTGGACAAAACGAAACCAAAAGAAAAGCGCTTTTAGCGAACAAGGTTTCTATTTGAAGGAAACTAAATAAGTTCTTTCGTTAGGACCCAGAGTTTTCCCCAAAACGTAAACGGCTAGGAGAGCCAAAGAAAAAGTTGTAACCCGTAAACAGTCGAACCGAACTGAACAAAACAACCACATGAAAACTCCCATTAGAGAGCATGGTCTACATTTGTAGGAAACAACTAAATAATTTATTTCATTTAGAAGGGGAGAATGGAATGGTCATATCTAAAGGAAGTCTTTGTGAGCTTCTTGAAAAAGACACCCTACCTTACCGGCTAAAAATTGTAAAGATGGCTTACGATTTCGCCCCGATCAGAACCCAGGTGCGGTTTAAATAGGGAGATAATTGAACACTCGTTCCAGCTGGCGATTCAACAAAGGGAAGGCGCAACACCGCCATCTGGTGGTGAATCTGGGGAACAACCGTGACACCCCCTGAAGTAGCCTTGGCCACCCCCTGGCCACCCCATATATAAAACTCTAGTTCCGCCACTGTTCACAGTGTGTGCCGACCACCCTCCCCCCTCCCTCAGGAGCGGACAGCCAAATGCCGCCCCCGATCGGGGCCAAAGGCCAGGGCCGGTCTGGCAGACGGGCCATATCAATATTTTCACTGTCTGCCTACTACATTAATCAGACTAGCTAAATAGCTATTGGGATGGCACGTATGCCATCCGCTAAGTTACAGGTTGGCGGGGCATGCCCCATACTAACATTGTTTCCTCAAGATGTTCCCATATTCCAAGACGATATCGCCCCCATGCACACTGCTAAATGGATTCAAGAGTGGTTTCATGAACACCAGGACGAAGTCAGTCCATGGCCTCCCAAATCATCACCTAAACATTTAATTAATTCGTGTTTTAATTGAGCAATTAAACATCACTTAACCTTTAAGTTCTGGAACATAGAGTGCATAGTGTGGCATATTCTTTTTGGAGAATCTTCTCCCAGTCGGTTCCACAGGAAAAGAAAAAGAAATCGCCTCTCTGGCAGACATCATCGCCAAAATGATGTCACTACTCACTGTCCAAATAATGCTGTTATATAGGCCTTAACTCCTAAACCCTGCTCTGTGAGCAACTTGTCATAATGCTAGATTCTAGGGGTTGAATTTGGATTTGGATTGGGCCAAGGTCTCCCAAGCTTTTCGAGAAAACAGGAAGCTGACAGCACTCCACTCCACCCCCTTCCACCTCGACATCTGTCTTTTCATGCCACTTTTTTGGGTTGCAGTGCATACTGTATCCACATTAATGCAGTACAGCATTAGGAAGATGTTACACCCTGCATATCACCCTATTAATCCAACACAAGGGATTATGCTATATGAAATTTTAATTTTTAAATCTAAGAATGTAAGAGACCTACACTGCCCGTCCCAAAAAAAAGTCACACACTCTAATATTTTGTTGGCCTTTAGCTTTGATTACGGCACACATTCACCGTGGCATCGTTTCGATAAGCTTCTGCAATGTCACAACATTTATTTCCGTCCAGAGTTGCATTAATTTTTCGCCAAGATCTTGTATTGATGATGGGAGAGTCGGACCGCTGCGCAGTCTTCTCCAGCACATCCCAAAGATTCTCAATGGGGTTAAGGTCTGGAATCTGTGTTGGCCAATCCATGTGTGAAAATGATGTCTCATGCTCCCTGAACCACTCTTTCACAATTTGAGCCCGATGAATCGTGGCATTGTCATCTTGGAATATGCCCGTGCCATCAGGGAAGAAAAAAAAATCATTGATGGAAAAACCTGGTCATTCAGTATATTCAGGTAGTCAGCTGACCTCATTCTTTGGGCACATAACGTTGCTGAACCTAGACCTGACCAACTGCAGCAACCCCAGATCATAACACTGCCCCCACAGGCTTGTACGGTAGGCACTAGGCATGATGGGTGCATCACTTTATCCGCCTCTCTTCTTACCCTGATGCGCCCATCACTCTGGAACAGGGTAAATCTGGACTCATCAGACCACATGACCTTCTTCTATTGCTCCAGAGTGGTTTTCTTAAGGCTACACAGCTGTTTATTCCTAATCCCTTGAGTTCCCTTCGCATTGTGCGTGTGGAAATGCTCTTACTTTCACTATTAAACATAGCCGTGAGTTCTACTGTTGATTTTTTTACGATATGATTTCACCAAACATTTAAGTGATCGCCAATCACGATCATTCAAGATTTTTTTCCGACCACATTTCTTCCTCGAAGATGATGGTTCACCACTATCCTTCCAGGTTTTAATAATGCGTTGGACAGTTCTTAACCCAATTTGAGTAGTTTCAGCAATCTCCTTAGTTGTTTTCTTTGCTTGATGCAGGCCAATAATTTGACCCTTCTGAAACAGATTAACATCTTTTCCACGACCACAGGATATGTCTTCCGACATGGTTGTTTAAGAAGTGAGAAGCTACTCACTGCATCAGTTAGGGTTAAATAACTTGTTGCCAGCTAAAACATATTAATCACTGCAGTAATTATCCAATGGAAGGCTCTTACCTATCTGCATATGCATAACATATTAGAAGGCTTTCTGAGATGCAATTGGATATTCCAAATTGGGAGGAAAAGGAAAAATCTTGGTTAATAGAATAAAAAAGTGAAAACACAACTTGCAAAGGTTCATCTTTTATTCTTTCAATATGTATGTCTGACTATAACGCCAGAATCGAGGGACAATTCATATTAGAAGGATGGAAAAGAAGGTTCTCGGACTAAAATCAGACTAGTTACAAATATAGTACATCTTATATATATATATATATATATATATATATAAAAACATTTTTATTTTAGTGTGATACTTGGCACAAACAAAAACGAAAAAACAGAAACAAATGTACAAACATACATGTCTTCGAAGTAGCTTGGTGCATTCTGAATAACGGGTGATTCGTTGTGAACACTGGGCTTTGGAATACATAAATGCCCACTTGAAATATCGGGCAAAACAATGTTTGCATTTTTAAATGGGGAACACTTTTGACTGAGCATTAATTAAAAAACACTTCTGAAATGACAGAATATAACATCTCGACTACAAATGTGTCTCGGGAGTCCGCTAAAAACGTCACCACCACTCCAGGGTTGTTAAATTAGAAATCAGAGCTTTAAGAGCTTTTCACTCGGTTTGTGCTTGGTATGTCCATCTACCTACCTTCCCCAGGGTTTATTTTCAAAAATGAGTTATGCGATATGGAAGTTAAACTTTCCATAAAACTATTAGACATAATGTATTTTAAATGAGTGTTTTCCATTGTCCATTGTCTTATACTGGCACTACAGGCTTAATGTTTCCTTCAGTAAACAGATTCTAATTTGCTCAATTGCATAACATTTTTAAATACATCTTTGTACATTTCCATTATAATTTAGACATTGGAAAATATTTATATTATGGAAATAAGCAAACCCTCAAATATCACCTTCAAGATGGTGTTCCCAGTGAAATTTCCTACGTGACTACATCCTCAACAATAAAACGAGTTTGGCACATTTCAATGTTCCATCTAGGATTCAATTAAACATTAAGGAATATTTCATATATTCTACAACAAAATAATCTGCCATGTAGGCGCATGTACACACTCTCACATACACATACACATACACAATGAATTTTTGCTACAATAAAAGTCTAAATAAAACATGCATTCACACCTTTAAAGCCATAACATGCATTCACACATTTAAAACGTAAATAATTTAGGGAATATTGCAGCTGTCTGAACTATGATCAAACCTGCAATTTAAATGGTTCTAGTGCAAACCTGTTGGTGTTTACCAGGGTCAGGGCCAATTCCATTTGAATTCTGACTGTTCATGAAAATAATTGAAATTCATAAGGTTCTATGAGAATTTTTAAATGAATGAATTTCATTTCAATTAATTTCCTGAATTGACTGAATTGAAATGGAACTGACCCCAACTCTGGTGTTTACATACATACTGTATCACCCCAAATATTTTTCCCCAATATTGCCAGTATCCAATGTTTGTTGTAAAAGGCTTAATTGTAAAATCATTATAAATATAACACTTATCGCTTTGTGAGTCCTTGGTTCATTTCTAACAGAGATGCAGGGGAAAAAGCCGGAAAGTTCCATGAAAACCTCCCGTCACAGCACTAATTATCGGATTGAACTCGGTTCCTTTGGCAGGGTCGTCTTTCGTGATCCTCTCTCGAAAGGTGGAAGCCCTCTCAAAAGTATATATAGGTATATATAAAAAGGTTTTCACATTCATTTGCCATTTAGTGGTCTGTCCAGCACATTTAGCCAATTTCAAATGAGAATAAGCAACCACGACCACGACCACAACCACGCTGTCCACCTGAACAGTGACCGAAATAACATTCCGTCATTGACCATGTCTCACTGGCTCCTCCCACTCCAGCCTCGGATGCAGTTAAAAGTAGTCTCTCCGCCGTGTGTCATCGCTGATGAAAGAGGGGTTCCACTGTGCGGGGTAGATACAGGAGTGGCGGGAGCCGGGCATGCCAGAGAACGGGTACAGCCCACTCCTCTCCAGCTCCGAGTTACGTAGAGCAGGCTGAAATAACAAAAATACGGATCACTTATTACGGGGAGAGGGACTCTAAATGCCAGTCAAAATAGGCATTATCCCTAACAAACTGCAGTACAGTAGATATCAGCCAGCTTCACCTTTTTTCTTTTTTTTTGGTTTAAATTTTTGGTGTGATAAGTGAACATAGATTTTTCAGCGTATGTTGTTATGACAGTATGCACAAAGTCTACATTACTTTGAATGTAATATACATTTATATTTTATATATAAAAATAATTTTGTATATGATGGTGTTGTATACCTTCCTGAAAGTACTACAAAGTGACTGGTTTAACGTACAGAGATAATCATTATAATTATCGTTTTTGCCTCAGAAATTACAGTATAGTAGCCGGTAGCCAATACTGTATAGAAGAAGATAGAACTTCATTGCCCCCTAGTAGTCATGCTTTTTATCGTATAACATTTTCTTATCGTTTTAAATTGATTACAAAATGGCAGTTTAAATGTTAAGAATTTTTTTCCATTTGTCACATCCCTAATATACACCCTACGTCAGAGTTACTCAACTCTGGCCCACGATGAGGAATATAACCACCATACGTACTGAGGGATATAACCACCATACATAATGAGGGATAGAAACACCGTACGTACTGAGTAATAAATGTCAGTCATCTGCAGGAGGTTTTTGGTGCTCCCATTCTCCTGCATCTCGATGGTTTCTCTTCCCCACTCCATTGACACTCGATTACTCTTGGGATACTCAGCATAGGGAGAAATTTGAAAATCTCCACTCTTGAAAATGATTTTGTTGATATCATTTTTGTCCTTCCTGGGAACATGAAACAAATTACACTTAAACAATATTAAAATGATGCTTGACTTGCTCAAAATCCATCCATCCATCCATTATCTAAGCCGCTTATTCATGGTCAGGGTCGCGGGGGGGGGCTGGAGCCTATCCCAGCATGCGTTCCGGGCGAGAGGCAGGAATACACCCTGGACAGGTCGCCAATCCATCGCAGGGCACACACACCATTCACTCACACGCTCATACCTACGGGCAATTTAGACTCTCCAATTAGCCTAACGTGCATGTCTTTGGACTGTGGCAGGAAACCGGAGTACCCGGAGGAAACCCACGCGGACACGGGGAGAACATGCAAACTCCGCACAGAAAGGCCCCCGGCCGGGATTCGAACCCGGGACCTTGTTGCTGTGAGGCGACAGTGCTATCCACTGCACCACCGTGCCGCCCTTGCTCAAAATGTGCTATCATTATTATTTCTATGTTATACTTCTCCAACCAAATTACATGCATAGCAGGGGCGATTCTAGGATTTGACCTTTAGGGTGGCTCAGCCCCCAATGAGAATGTGAGATGTACACATGCAAAGCACAAGCCTACATTTTTTATTAATTTACTGTTACAGTAAAGTCTTTATTTGGTGGAGGGATTGGTTGGTGGATTTGGTTGATTCATATATTGCAAACGTGGTGCTTACTTGCAGCAGGTGACGATGAGGGCGATGACAAGGATCAAAAGTAGTGCTCCGCCAGCGGGGGACACCACCACCGTGATCAGCTTATAAACTAAAAATACACCAAAATAAGGCAACATTACAGGGGAAAGAGCCACTCCTCCCATTCTCCGTATAACTGCCTGCCACTGGTCCACGCCAACGGCACAAAGTGACAACGGGTTACAGTTTCAGTTGGATACATTGGAAATTTGACAAATATGCTCATAACAAAGATAAATGGCTATTTTTTAGATGCAGTTATACAGGCAGCAGAATGCCATTATTATTATCTGGCAAGAAAATACAGATATTGTTCGAATTTGAAGCTATAGCCTGGATTCAATCAAAATGTGTCCTAACTTATAGTGCAATACAAAATAAGTGTTCTTTTTTCCCAGGCAAAAACATTTTTTTGGTTCGTTTTGGTGATCGTTGAATTCTCCATTCTTGTTTAAAGGCCCAACTTACAATTTCCACAGTTAAATCCCCCAAATCCGAATGTACACCTGTGGCAGAAACAAACAAGATGTGAACGAGGTGTTTTGAAAAATCCTTTTACATATACGTAAAACAATTTCATCATTCATTTGATAGTTTCATTTCATTTTTAAAAACCATACCGAACACAGGTGCCATTTTCCAGTTTATAGCCATCATTGCATTCTGTAAGACCAACATAAAAAAAAGGTCAGGATCAGAATTTTTTATATCGTTAATAAGGAGCACGTATCAGTCGTTTTGATGATGAAGATATTATGGCAATACATACATAAAATCAGACCAAAGCTAATTCATGCTTTAGATAGGTTGAGGTCATGTCACAGATTCCTGATAATGTTCATTCACAAGGAGTCAGTGATTGACAGCTCATCATAGCCCCGCCCATTATGGGGCTCATGAAACCTCGCTATTCCATCACTACTTACAGGTACTGCAACTGCCCCACCTGTCACCCCCGCCCCCACCCCCATCTTCGTCCACTGCCCCCTACCTCTGCAGGACTGGTCCTCTGTGTTGTGTTTGAAGTATCCGGCGCGGCACTGGCAGAACGTCGTGCCGTCGGTATCAGTGCAGTTGGACCGGTCCGTGTCGCACTGGGTCTTCCGTGCTGCACAGAGGCTCTCGGCTGCACAGACGGACATGGCCATTACGCACTACCTCCTCCTCCTGTGCTCATATACTCAAGCTCCAGAGGGTATTCTCCTTTCATTTCTCTCAAGTCATAGATCGCCTCCATGTGTTTGTGAATCATTACGTTACATTATGTATTTGCCCAGCAGACCATTACGCCAAGCAACTCGCATACTTTACGTTTTTACACACTGCCTCTTTTGTTTTACTGGAATAATTCAGGTGCAGTGCCTGCCCAAAGGATACAGAAGCAGTGTCCAGCACCTACCCCGGTATGCTCAACTGCAGCCAGTCATATACGCTTAACCTCTACAACTGCTCTAAGGCAAATGTTAAAAGATAGGTGCTGATGGGAAGTGAGGTCCAGAGCTGGTGTTAAAGCACTGTTCTTCCTACACCACGTCATCTAACGGACTTAATCTCCCATTAACACCCTTGTAAAAGGCTGCTTAGCTTGAACTCTTCTGTTAGCCTTAACACATAAGGGCTACTCGTGTCCCCATATCTTTCTGAAAAAATAATTCAAAATGGTATATATTTCACTTAATTATTGCTATATGAGAGAGTATAGCGGAACCACTCACGATACAGACCCTGTAACAACTCGGTCTCAAACATGCGTGCTGCGATCCCCGAGGTGTAAAGTTTAGCACGAGTGGATTCGTGCTAAACGTAGAGGGCCTACCCGTATACTGCAGTGTGTGATGTAGCACTACCCTGCAGTGCCCCACAGCCTGGCGGCAGCTCTCCAGGACGGTCTCGATGCTCTTGGTCACGTCTGCACGGGTCACTTCCGCTGACATGGAGAACGTGTGCACAGCCGAGATTCGCATCCCTTCCCCTTCCCTTGGGAGAGAAACAACACTGCATGTCCCCATCTCCACAACTATGCCAAACTATAGAAGCTATATGAAAGGATGCAGGATTTCTATTGACCAATTTATCATAGCAGTCAGTGTAAAAACGCAGTTCTGAATTTGAACGTATGCGGTCAGTAGGGTATAAAATGAATCGTGAATACAGTTTTACTTTCAGACGCTCTGCGGCCTTCTCCCATCACAAGTTTCTCCATTTATATTCTTTATTCTTATTCTAACATTCTTTCCTCAGCTGGACAACCGCCAGTGTATTTTTCCCGCATTATTTTGTAGGAAAGTTTTTCTGTTGGACGGCACCTAACGTCATGTCATATTTTTTTTTGTACATAATTGGTTGTTTGTTTTCTTTACATCATCTCCTGTTCGTTTTGTTATGCCTAATGAATTAATTTATTTTGTGATGTCACTCCATTTGTTCTTCTTCTCCATTAGTGTTGTTTTTCTATGCTCTAATATGGCGTTGTGACGCTGTACCTCAATGACCAATACCTCTATATCCTGATTTTCTTTTTCTTGTTGTTCCCTCGCTACTTGTGCCTGGTTGCTGCGTATACATTTCTTGGCGTGATCTGGACATGTGAGTGTGCCATGTTTTTACGGACCCTTTTTATGGGTGTATCCTACCGCAAATTGCGAATGAGGGCGTTTCATTTCTTCGTATGTCTCAGTAAATAGCTGCAACAAAATAGCGACCGTCTTTACCCTGTGACTATCGAAGTAAATCTAGCCCTGGGTCTACCAGTCAGTTAGTGGCCCAAGACATGTTTTCCCCAGCATACACCAACATATTTACATGATGACATCTGTGATCCTAAACATTGAAAACGTGTAAATCTAATTCACCAATATGGAATAACAGCAAAGAATACTATACTGTAAATTAAATAATAACTATTTTATGAGAGGGAAGAAGGGAATCACCTTTTATTCAGAGTGGATCGACTGTAGCCTTTCAAGCTGGAAAGTGAATTATTGAGCTAAAAAAAGAAAAGACAGAGACATATTTATACACAGTGTCAAAATGATGCATGTGCTTACAATGTAGATTAAGAATGTTGTTCAAGCATGGGACTTAAACAAGAAACCATCTGGTTAAAGGTTTCCAGCTACAAGACCACTCATAAAGGAGTTGATTTCATACAAACTTACTAACTTAAATACACACATACACACACACACACAAACATACAGAGGGGAATTTGCTTCTTATGCTTTGTAGAATGGCAGTCAGTAGTAAATGACACTAATTACTGAGTTAATATAGTTAGCATAATGGCACACATAATGTTAGTATAATGGCCTACTTAGAAGCGTGGCTATATGAGACAATAATTCCCTGGAAAATGCATTGTTTGGAAATACCAATAATCTATAAGCGTCTTGTAAAAACCTTGTCAACAAACAAACAAACAAACAACCACTAAAAACCTGGGGTTCCTTTTAAAATGGACCGCCATCTTACATTTGATTTCTGGATGCAGATTTTCAGATTGTAATCAGACACACATCTCCAATGATATCTGTATTTGATATCAGCAAGGTGACAGACCTTTTGATTATCACTATTTGGGAAACAGCCCTGGCTGTTCTTGAAGTGGGACCTTTGACCCCACTGTGTCCCCCACCCTTACCAGCTGAGCAATCTCTCTCTGGAGCTCGTGCAAGCCTGCGCTCATGGGATGTGTGGAGTTCAAATGCACATTGCTGAGCTGGAAAGTTCCCAGAAACGTCCTCGCTGTGGGGAGACATTAAAAATGTGGGAGACAGAGGCACAGTTTAAAACGCAGCAAGATTCAGTTGAGTGGGGAACATTTCTCAGCATGCACAAAAAGGAATCCCGTGGCAAACTTCTTCGCTCCTCTCGTAGGAACAATAGGTCAAAAATATATATTGTATCTAAACAGTAAGAAACTGGGAACGTGCTGGGATTTGTTTTTAGGTGTCCCCACACATGGTGAATGTGGATAGTCAGGAAGTCTGGTTTACCCGGGAAATGCGACAGGTTGATGGCAGGTAATGTGTTCTCTACCAGAAAATTTTAACCTGGGGGAGGATCATAACTCAAGGATCATAACTAACACAGTTATGCTTCCTGGAGAAAATGTGTACACATATTTTATTCATAATGTTTTTATTTTGATATTATTTTTGGCCTGAAACAGCTCAGCGGCTGCGCTCGAGCAGACAGGGTGTTTGTGACCCGCCCGCCATGAGCCCTACCTCGTGTGCAGGCGCGGCCGTTCTCCAGGTCGGATCCCAGTGGGCACACGCAGCTGAAGGAACCCCGCATGTTCATACAGCTGGAGCCCGGAGGACAGGGGCCGGTCACACACTCATCCATGTCTGGGGAGAGAGAGAGAGAGACACACAACCCTGGCTGTCAAATGAGAGCTTTACAGTGGGATTGCTGAGAACCGTACCTACAGAGATTTACTCTGAGAACCTCATCAACCTTAACTATTGGTTCTGTGTGGCTCAGTAGGTAGAGCGTGGCGTTGGCAACGCTTAGGTTGTGGGTTCGATTCCCACTGGGGCCACATATACTGAACAATGTATGCATTCACTCCTGTAAGTCGCTTTGGATAAAAGCGTCTGCTAAATGGCATATTATATTATTATGATTATTATTGCGAACGTACAAATTACCCCACTCTAAATCAAATTATGTATGCCGTTAAGATTATTATCAACGTAGGGCTCCCTGATAACACTCAGCTCACCTTCATCACACTCTGATCCAGTCCAGGACGGCAGACACAAACACTTGGGCCTGTTGCCACCCTCAGCCACACACGTCCCTCCATTCCCACAAGGGTTCGAGTCGCATGGACTCCCTGGAAAAGCCCCAGAGATCCACAGGCCTCAAAAACTAAATTCATTGGCTGTTCATATGCAGTCATTAAAAACACACCTGGATTCAATCAACATTTGACTCTCAGTTGAATGCCATCGTAACTTTTTTTCCATGCAAATACAATAACTTTCTCAAAGTTTGGTGATCTGAACTCGCCAAACTGTTCGTAAAGAAAAATTGGCACACTTGTATTTAATCGTGACTCATAATTTAGAACAAAGGTTGATTGAATCCAGGTCACTGATAGCTAGCCTGGCCTCAAATATTTCATTCAATATGCAAAGCATAACAGTATAGCCTTCAAAAGATGTGTCACAGATCACTTTACAACTTTACACAAACAAACACAGAAAGGAGACTGTGAGACACCAATCACAACATTTATATATACAAGTAATATATCTTGTTACTGTCACAACATTGCAGAAGACGCAACTAAACCAACCAAGTGTGCAGGTTAAGTATTTCTTCTCTTAATTTTAGGGTTAAGATCCATTTACAAAAAACAAACAGAAATTATTAAGAGTTTATTTACTATGTGTAAGATTGTAATTTTTTACTTATAAGTCATAAGTACAGAAGTGTACAACTTGTAAAAAAAAAAAAACACCTGTTGCCACAGTTGATATGATGTGCATCTGCGTGGTGGTCGCTTCGAACGTCGTGGTGGCTCTGTCCGTGAGGTTCCCGGTTGTGTGCGCAGGCGTGGTCCTGCTGGGGGCGGTGTTGCTGTAGGAGGCGGTGGTGTGCCTGCCGCGGTGGGTGGTCTTGCCGGGCGTGGCGGTGCTGGTCTCCAGGTGCAGGGTGGTGATGTCGGTGGAGATCGCACTGGTGGCAGCGGAACTGTGAGTGCTCGTCTCCCCGGTCCGTGAGGGGGGGAGGTGCTGAGAGGTGGAGGGCGTGGCCTGTGGCCCTGGGGTCGTCGGGGAGGGGGCGGTGGTGGTGGTGATGGTGGGTTGAGTTGAGGGCTCGATGGAGGTGCTCGGCTGGTACATGGACGTGGTGGCGGCCGGCGTACTGGGGGTAGTGGTGGCACCAGTGGTGGTCCGGAAGGTGTCCTCCTCGGCGAACTGGTTTGTTTGGGTGGCGGTAGCCAGGACCTCGGTGGAGTCTGCCGGCACCTCTGTTTCTGGGGTGAAGGGCTGGGTGTGGGCGGGGGATTCGGTCCGAGAGACGTCCATGGTTGTGACTGTGTCGTTGACCCTGGGGGGTGCTGTTGAGGAGGCCTGTTCGGCGTCATCCTCGGTGTGGTCAACGGCTGGTGGGCGGAAAGGACCAGTGGAGGATTCGGTTGTGGTGCCGGCGGCACTGACCGTTGTGACTGCGCTCTCCTTCCCTGGCCTGGACGTATTGGGAGCGTGGTCCTCCTTATGTGGGACGGGCGACCCCGTTTCCATCTGGGACGTTCCCGCTTGGGAGGTGTAGCCAGAATCTGTGACATCTGCACCCTCCCTGCCCCTGCTGTTGGTGACAGTCAGGGGCGGTGTTGAATTTTGGGTGCTGTCCGACGCAGTGCCGGATGATTGCTGAGAGATGTCGGAGGGCAACCCCGTCTCAGAATGAGCACTCTCGTTGGTGGGGGAATGAGAGGACAAGAAGCCAGAGGTGGTGTCTGATTGGTCAAACCTAGGGGACGTGGCCCCATTGGTGGAGACCCCGTTCACTGTGCTCCCCGACCGCCCTTCACGGGTGAAGCCCTGAGAGTAAGTCTGGGAGGAGTTGGACTCCTCAGTATAGGGGAAGGGGTTGTCTGAAAAGTGGGAGGAGTTTTCAGAAGAGCGAGAGGAGCTGTCTGGATAAGGGGAGGAGTTTTCAGAAGAGGGGAAAGAAATTTCAGAAGAGGGAGATGTGTTTTTGGAATAGGGTGAGGGGTTTTCAGAAGAGGGGGATGTATTTTTGGAATCGGATGAAGGGTTTTCAGAAGAGGAGGATGTGTTTTCTGAAGAGGAAGATGTGTTTTCAGATGAGTGAGATGTGTTTTCAGAAGAGGGAGATGTGTTTTCAGAAGAGGGAGATGTGTTTTCAGAAGAGGGAGATGTGTTTTCAGAAGAGGGAGATGTGTTTTTGGAATAGGGTGAGGAGTTTTCAGAAGAAGGGGAGGTGTTTTTAGAAGAGGGGGAGGAGTTTTCAGAAGAGGGTGAGGGGTTTTCAGAAGAGGGGGAGGTGTTTTCAGAAGAGGAGGTGGTTTTAGAAGAGGGGGAGGAGTTTTCAGAAGAGGAGGTGGTTTTAGAAGAGGGGGAGGAGTTTTCAGAAGAGGAGGTGGTTTTAGAAGAAGGGGAGGAGTTTTCAGAAGAGGAGGTGGTTTTAGAAGAAGGGGAGGAGTTTTCAGAAGAGGGGGAGGTGTTTTCAGAAGAGGGGGAGGCGTTTTCAGAAGAGGGGAAGGTGTTTTTAGAATAGGGGGAGGAGTTTTCAGAAGAGGGGGTGGCATTTTCAGAAGAGGGGGAGGTGTTTTTGGAGTAGGGGGAGGAGTCTTCAGAATAGGGGAGGTGTTTTTGGAATAGGGGAAGGAGTTTTCAGTATAGGGGGCAGTGGTGTTGGTGGTGACTGATAGCAGAGTTCTTTCTCCAGCTCGGCTGATGGTGGAGGACGTGTACGTGTTGTCTGTCAGGGAGGGTGACTCCCAGTTCTCTGTATCTGTGGAGACACCTGTGTTTGCGTTCACTTCAGTGGCTGCAAAACAAAATAAAGCAAAAAATATATATACACAATTTTTTATTTGTTTAGCAGATATCAGTAATAGATTATTATCAGTATACATCCTTGATAGTAGTATGGTGCTTGTTGTTGAGTCCAGCATTTGTGAACATTCTATCAATATGAGTGGCTGGGAAAACCACTCAATATTCAGCTCTTGGACAGGGAGTACCAAACAGACATTTTCAGAAATTTACCAACACCACAGCAGTGAATGCCTTACAGGTTTTCACCGTGTCTCCTATCATCAGAGTCTGACACAAACTCAGAATTAGGGTCAGATATTGATGCTGTTGCCACTCCTCCTCCATCAGATTTAGATCCCAAACGCCTCAGCAATATACAAACTGTTTTTCAAGCTAGCTCTCGTAGCTAGATAGATGTTGTGAAGTTCAAATTAGCAAGCTCATTTGGGTACCTATTGTCAGCTCTGGTGTAAATCAGTCATTGCGTGAGTGTAAGCTATCTAGCTTCTTCACAGAGAGAATAATTAGGTAACTTGCTATCAACCAAACAAACTCAAAATAAAAAGCAAGATACACTTTACAGGAATTTATTGATTTAAGACAAGCTAGTCCATACCTCGTCATGGCATTTTTGGCGAATCACCTAACGTTAGACTTGTCCACTTCAATCCTCAAACCCGTCGACAGTCGGTGCTAGTTAACTGCAGTTATGTATTATGATCATTGTTATATTGGCTCACAATGGAGTGCAGCTGCAGTGCTCCTTGTTCAGGGGCGGGAGATACAAAGGTTTACATTTCACTTTTTTTTTGTTTCAGTCCAGTTTGTTTTGTTTGAAAAAAGTTTCAAGTTTGAATCCTGGGCAGGACCCTGTCGAGTCAGGAACTTGTTTCTGAGCTACATCAGTAAGTATGAATGAACAAAATGCAAGCAATGTAAGTTGTCACTTGCAAGTAAATATTGTAACGGTGGGCAGCTAGCTTAGCCACAGGAATGCTAGCTGCCCTCCATCTTGCTTCTTTGAAAAGCTACCATACGTCCCAGGGGCCGTTTGCGGCCTCTTGCGGCCAGTGAAACCGTAAAATGTATCGCTTGTTATGCTCGTATGTGTTCACTTGTGATAATCGAGACATTGTTTGACCGAAAGCCCCTTTTCCCTTCGTATGAATTATGTTTGTATGAGAGTATGTGACATCGCCACCGTCATTGGGTGTCTATGCGTGTAGAATGGCTCCTGTATGAAAGACAGGACACGTTCGCACTTCCCTGTGCCCCCCGCTTTAATTTAATAAAGAAGGAGCACTATACACTATATGGCCAAAGGTCAGTGGACACCCCTACTAATTATTGAGTTCAGGTGTTTCAGCCACACCCATTGCCAACAGGTGCATAAAATCCAGCACATAGCCATGCAATCTCCACAGACAAACATTTAGAATTCAGAATGGTTCGTAAAGAGCTCAGTGACTTTAAACGCGGCACTGTCATAGGATGCCACCTTTGCCACAAGTCAGTTCGTGAAATGTCTGCCCTACTAGATGTGCCCCGGTCAACTGTAAGTGCTATTATTGTGAAGTGGAAGCGCCTAGGAGCAACAACAGCTCGGCCACGAAGTGGTAGACCACGCAAACTCACAGAGCGAGGCCGACGAGTGCTCATCTGCTGCATCACTCATTACAGAGTACCAAACTGCCTCTGGAAGCACCATCAGCACAAGAACTGTGCGTCGGGAGCTTCATGGAATGGGTTTCCATGGCCGAGCAGCTGCACACAAGCCTCACATCACAATGCGCAATGCCAAGCGTCGGCTGGAGTGGTATAAAGCACTGACTTTTGCCATATAATGTATGTCTTGTATTTTGATATATCATTTAAACCCGTTATGTTGTGCCCCTGTCCTTGTGTAACGTACGTTCAAACCCATGAACACTACGACTGGAAAGGCAAAGTCTCTTGTCTCTTGATTCCGTGGCGTTCACCGCTACATTGAAATAAGAAGAATGGAAGAAAAAGGCATCCAGATGGGAAGACCACCGTGGGAAAAAGGAAGACTTCACTCCTGGGGTCGCTGACGGAGTTCCTGCCGCAGATGGGGGAACTTGGCAACACTGACGACATGCTAACATCAGCTAGCGAGCTCAGAGCGGGAGGCCGCGCGAGTGCTAGCAAAGTAGCCATGGGTAGTGAGCCCAGAGTGAGCGGTCGCCACGCTACTACCCGCCCGACAGTTTGCATTTTCCCGTCAGCAGCCGGAGATAGCACGCGTGAGGCCTTCTGGCAGCTATCGACTTGGTAGCACCCGTAGCGGGCGGACCCGTAGTTCAGGCAGCCAAACGGCCGCTTCTCCTGAGCAGCTTAGCTCCCCAAGGCCACCTCAGGTGGTGGGAGCACACTCCGCCAGGGCTCAAACGATGGGAAAGGCAACTGGGAGGCATACACGACCCAGTTTCGCTTTATAGCGGAAGCAGCTGAGTGGAGCGAAGTGGAGAAAGGCATAAGGCTGTGTAGGGACTGCACATTCCACATAAAATGATATGTTTGAATTGCAATTTTAATTAATATAATTTTGAGTGCTTAACGTTCCTCCACCACGCATCCAACTTCCTGACAAACAGTCCTACAACGTTCCAGAAGGGAATCCCGATGACGTCATTAGGATCGCATTGCCACGTACAGTGACGATACTCTACAAGTGGAAATGCGGACCTCAACGCAACATATAAAGCCAGAGAGCATTCGCCATTTCTCTCTCTGTTCCTCGGTTTTCTTGCTCTGTTCCGCACTCCATCACCAGGACTTTGCATCGTTCTCTCTCACCAGCACCTAAACAAGAGGCCTCGTGAAAACACGCGCAAGACAAGTTCTCTGAAAAACTGCGAAATCAACAGAGCTCTGTTTCCACGAACTTAGCTGCAACCAACGCTAAATCGTGACGAGCTGTGAAAGGATAGCAATGCCGGACATTTGAGTGAACACAGAAGCGGCCAGTTCCCTTCTTCAAAACTCATCTCCGATAATTAACTTTGCGCCCTGGAAAAAGAACCAGAGACTTCACATTAACCGTGAAGATTTGCGAGAGACACCGCAAAGACACATCGGACCCGCTGAAGGCTGGATTTCCACGTCTCCTCCAAACCCAAAATGCATGGAACCCCCGCCAACCGTGGAGCAAACGAGTAAGACTGCAGCATCTGGGCATAGCATAGTTTAGCAACGGACGTCTAATATTCGTGACTGAATGTACAAACTGTTTTAAAATGTATTATGGTTCATGACTGTGCTTACCATTGTGTTTAACATTGTTTTTGTAGCTAGCATAGCTGGCTCAATTAAGTTCATTTTGTCTTCTTATTTCAAATAAGCTGTCAGGTGACGCTTATAAGCTGTCAGGTGACGCTTCTGAGGAAGACTGCAGTTGTCAGTCGAAACTGTCAGGTAAAACTACAACTTTTTATCTCATTGTCTGATCAAAAGAAAGTAAAACATTTAGCTAGCATAGCTGCTCACTGACTGCCTGTGTTTGTGATAAAATACACAACACATAGACCCAGGTCTTGCATGTATTGTTATCTACTCACCCGGCATTCCGATCTCAACATTCGCAATAACTCCACAGTTATTCTGGTGTGCGCAGTAAGCGCCATCTTTTATTTTACCTTGGTTACAACCTAGGTTTAAAATTCCTTCCATCTTGTCTCTTTGTCTCGATGCCCACGTGCTTAAAGCGTGCACGCACATGCACGTGACCCACGCACATGCTCGAGTACACACACACATGCACGGCCACGTCCTTCATCAAGCTTGCGCTCAAACACGCCCCACACACAGACACACGCACACACACACAAACACACACACACACACACACACACACACACACACACACACACACACACACACACACACAAATACACACATGCATTCACACATACAGTTATTGTTCATTAATGTATTGAATTGTGCTTTGCTGTTTTGATACTTCATGTCCAATAAATGTCATATTATTTCTCTACAAGGTTGTCTGTCTCAATGTTGCACTTGTATTGAATTGAGCCAACCTCTTCTAATTAGAACTCATTGATGCCTTCAACCCCTTGGTTTGGTTTATAAGTTTGGTATGAACTAAATGTATAATGTTCTGATCTGATTAAGATTAATTAACTATTAATATTGTAATTTAATTGTAATTATTAATTTAATTATTAATTGAAATTCCAATTTGATAGTATATTTTATGAGACTTATATAGAAAACCTAATGAGAATACTTGTATTTTTGGCTACTACCATGTTGGGAATTAACAAGCCTTACATTGTGGCATCATCCATATTAGAATTGTCATTTCTAGTGGGATAGCACCCTACATAATTGGTGCCCTGTGTGAGGATTATTACCGTTGGCTTTTTATTCATACTTGTGTGATATTAACACAAAAAACATTTGACAAAATCTCAGAATTTAAATTCTGGACACCAGAATTAAACTATTCCAGACCCGCCACTAGGTGGAGCCATTTCCACCACACCAAGCCTGCCACAGAGCAGAACCCAAACAAGTGCATTGTGTTGATTGTTGTTTAATTAATTACAATTCAGATTTAGCTAAAAGCTATTATTATTAAGCTGTTTATTCAATTAACAGTTGCTATTGCTGCCCCACAGTTAATACAGTTATGCATTAGAGCCAATGGAAACTGAAAGAGTTTCTATCCTGCATTCAAATACAGTGATATTCAGTGCAAGTAAAGCCATTAGGATTAACCGCGTTAATTCAACCACTTGTTTAATTAAGCCACAGCATGCTACCAGCTTGTGAAGCTAAACAAGGTCGCCTAGCTGTCATTACCTTGTATTTCAGCTCGCGTAAACCCTTAAACATTAAGCCTTGCGCTGCCTAGCTGTTACTATGCCGTATTTCAGCTTGCGCCCAATGAACCGTTAAGCATACGTGCCGTCAAGTCCACAATTTCCACAATTCAGCTTGTGTGTAATCTTAGTGGTCTCCCAAGACTGTGACTGTAACTAAAGCCACAAGAGGTGCTGTAGTTACTCCATATTGCAGTTTGTGAACCTCTCAAGAAGTGTTCAACTTCTGAGTGCAAACAATCCACTCCATTTTAAATTAAAACCAGTGTAGTGACACTGCAAGGCACTTGCCACTGCAACTCCTTAGGTAAACCCCAGACGTACCCTTTACAACCACATGAAACACTTGTATGTTAAGGTACACTGCCCTCCAATCCAACCACAGAGATGGAGCGCCCCATAGATGAACAGTATATTTCTTCCTTGGCCCAAGACCTAGCCCCTGGCTACCTTGAGTTTAAAAACAAGTTTAGCTTCATTGACTGTAGGAAAGAAACAGCTGCCTTAATTAACAAGAGTGACCCGCACATCGTGTCCAAAGGCCCACTGCTCCCCTGCTTGCTCTTCAACTTCCACAGGCAGACCAGCCTTGCCCTCCAAAGCAATGCAGAGCTAGCAGATGAGATAACCATGCTTAGAGCACAAAATTCCAATGATGATAGGCCCAGAAGTTTGGGAAGAAGGACCAATTCCAACGTCGCAGCCCAAATCACACTCGCACATGATTTTCACCAAACATTGACTAAACTCTCCAGAACTTCGTCAGATGACAATCAAGATGTCTCTGACTACATTTCTGATTATGTGGCTACTCAGAGCTTGACAGCCCCAAGCCACAAATCAAGAGAACCTTCAAACCGAAAAGCTATAGAGGTCGCTTTTCACATTCTTAGGAACCACATTCTGTTTAAACTGATTCTTCCCTTTTATTCTGCACACCTACCTCACTGAAGGGGGGTGCATAACCCAGCGGTAAAACAACAAGCTACCTAGGTTCACTGACAGCAGCAACAATCTAAAACACTGTGTTCACTAATAGCTTGAGCCACTCCACTGTTAGTTAAACTAGTTAAACCATTACCATGGTTCAAACTTTATGAGCATACCTGGATTGCCTCCATGGTAGTGCTACCTAAATTGTTATCATTTAAACACCTTGCAATGTAGTATCATTAAGGCAAACCACAAGCTTAGGACACCTTCCAGAAGGAATCCCCTTTCAAGCTTCACCCTAACTTCTCTCTTTTTTGAACACAAAAAACAAGATCATAATAAGAACATAAGAACATAAGAATACATAATGACGAGAACGGGCCGTTCGGCCCATCTAGGCTCGTCATGTCCTAATCTAAAGAGTATCTAGTACTACATCTAGCCTGGACTTGAATAGCCCAAGCGTTTCTGCCTCTATTACCCGACCTGGCAAGCTGTTCCAGGCATTGACAACTCTCTGTGTAAAGAAAAACTTCCTAATATATGTGCGGAATTTGCCTTTAACTAATTTCCACCTGTGGCCTCTTGTTCTGCTGACCCCACTTATCTTTGGTATTTTACTTTGTTAATCCCTTTTAGGAATTTAAAAACCTAAATCAAATCCCCCCCTATGTTTCTGTTTGCTAAGTTTAAATAGATTGAGTGCCTTAAGTCTATCATCATAACTTTTACCTTTCATACCAGGTATCAGTTTAGTTGCCCTTCTTTGGACTTTTTCAAGAGCTTCTATATTTTTCTTGTAGTGCGGTGCCCAGAACTGCACACAGTATTCTAAGTGAGGTCTGACAAAGGCATTATATAACATTAATATAACTTCCTTTGATTTATACTCAATACTTTTTGCTATGTATCCCAGCATCCTGTTGGCTTTTTTCACTGCTGTAGCACACTGCTTTGATGCTTTCCTAAGTCTTTTTCAAATTGAACACCTACTAACTTTTCTCCTCCCATAAAATACTCCTGTCTAATGTTTTTATTTCCCACATGCATAACTTTACATTTAGCAATACTGAATGTCATCTGCCATGTATCTGTGGAGACAGTTTTTTCATCCTATTTTTCCTTACTTTGGGGATGAATTTACACTGTACATCTACAATAACCCTTTGAAATATATACAGTTGGTGTTAAGAATGTTGGGGTTAGATGGATGTAGTTCAAAAGCAACAGGGTGACTGGCTGTGATATAACCATTTAAGGAGGTCCGAAGTTGATAGGGTTCTACGGATCAGATGACAGTTGGACTACAGGATGTAGTGGTCTGGTCTGGGCAAACAGAGTTTAGTCCCTTTAGGCAGATACTGCTGTGGAAGGGTGTCATCTAGTTTGAGCTCAAGACATGAGAAATTAAATAATTGACATTTATTGGACATGAAGTATCAAAACGGCAAAGCACAATTGAATACATTAATTAAGTTGTGTACTTGTATTTTTGACTTCTACCATGTCGGGAATTAACAAGCCTTGCATTGTGGAGTCAACCATATTAGAATGATAATTTATAGTGGGATAGCACCCTAAACCTGCAGGGAGAAGCTCTCAAAGCACTCTTGGACCTGGGTTCCGGCACCACACCCACCTACCAGCTCCTCGGCACATCGCTAAAAAGGCGCTTCGGTGAAGTAACGTCACTCCTCGCACTCAAGGAAGAGTTGCACCAAAGAGAGAGACAAAGTGGAGAATGTATTGGACTTCTTGCTGCCAACATCCAGTGCCTAGCCCAGCGATCCTACCCACAGTACCCAGGAGAAGTCCACAATGGCCTGGCTCTCAACGCCTTCCTGAGGGGATTACGACCGGCATACAAGTCCGGATCACCTGCACCACCAACTTGAACGAGGCCTTAGCTAAGGCGGAGGAATTAGAGGCGATTATAGACAAGGAAATGCCTGCACGCCAGGCGGTCCGTGCAGCCAGCGTGCAGCACACCACTTCAACACCTCCTGCTCCTACTGCGGCAAACAAGGCCACTTCGCAAGGGACTGTAAAAAAGAAATGCAACGAGAGGCAATCCGGCAGTTGTCGGGAAACGAAGGCAGGCTGGCCTAAGCTGGGCATCCCCAGCCTGTACATCACCACGCCCCACAGCATCGAGAGTGGGCCGCCTGGGAAACAGAGGTCGTAGCATGTTCATGCTATGCTACATTGAGGGGGAGCAGGTCAACACGCTGATCGACACCGGCTCCACCATCAGCCTGATCCAACACGACCTGCTGCTCCGGATCACGGACTGGTCTCACATGAACACCAGGCTAGAGGCGGTAACAGCGGACATGCTGCACTGTAAAAAGCTGTTTTTACAGCTAATCGACAGAACTGTCTCGCAGAACTTTTTCCGGGCCCACATCTCTGACCCCTGCATCCTGGGCCTTGACGCTCTCACTGCTGCAGGAGCCATCATCGACACAGCCACACATCTAATCCTGGTCAACAGGCGACCACTATGTCAGCCAGCGAAAAGACACAGCCAGCAAAAGGTCAGGCGAGTGCTCCAACAGCCAATCACACCAATGGCGAAAGACGAGGGGTCCGATGACGCAGTCGAACAGCTGTTCCAGCACAGCAGGGAGGGACTCCTAGCGGAGTTCCAGTATCTGTTCGCCGCTAAAGATAAGGACTGCACCAGCACAACCATTGTCCAGCATCACATCGAAACTGGTGAAGCAGCCCCCATCCGACAGCAAGCGAGACGACTGCCCCTGGATAAATGGGAGGAAGCAGAGGCCAAGATTAGTGAGATGGCAGCAGTAGGCATCATACAACCTTCTGACAGCCCCTGGGTCTCCCCTGCCGTGCTGGTAAAAAAAAGACGGATCCCTGCGGTTCTGCGTCGACTACCGTCACCTGAAAGACGTCACCAGGAAGGACTCTTACCCACTGCCTCGCATTGATGACGCCCTCGACTCTGTAACCGGCTCCATGTGGTTCAGTGCACTGGATCTCCGTAGCGGCTACTGGCAGGTTCCTCTCTCCCCATCAGCCCGACCAAAGACAGCCTTCACCATCGGCAGGGGATTATTGGAATTCAATGTCATGCCATTCGGGCTCTGCAACAGTACAGCCACGTTCGAACGACTGCTGGAAAAGTGCTGAATGCTGTAGCCAGTTCTAGTTGTGGCCTACTACAGCCGTGCACTGCACAAACCGGAGCGCAACGACTGTGTGACGAGATGGTAGCTGCTGGCAGTTGTCGCAGCCACCAAACACTTCAGGTCATACCTCACCGGAAAGCGCTTCGTGCTCGACCAACCACGCCTCCCTCCAATGGCTGCTGGACTTCAAGGAACCCGAAGGACCAGTAACCCGTCAGCTAGAAGCTCTGCAGGAGTTTAACTTCAAAACGGAGCACCGTGCAGGAGCAAAACACCTGAATGCTGATGCGCTGTCCCGTCGCCCCTGCTGTGCTGAAGACTGCCATCACTGCAAACTGGCGGGAGGAAAAAGGTGCAAGGAGAGGCCGAAGCTGTGCCCCTGACGGCGATAGGCAACCTAACGCCATCTCAAGTCCGCGCAGCCCAGGAGGGAGACGAAGAGGTCGGCCAGTGCTCCAATGGCTAAGATCAGGGACGAGGCTTAGCCACTCCACGCTCTCTCCCTTCTCCCCAGCAGTCAAGCAGCTGGAGGCTCAGTGGGGCTCACTACACCTCCACGACGACATGCTGTACCGCCGCTGGTCAGACCCGGCCTGGGGCATCGTCCGTCTCCAACTCACCACCCCCCTCCAGCTACGGCCCACTGTACTGCACTTGGTCCATGGCACTGCAGGCTCCGGACACTACGGCGCAAACAAAACGCTGCACCGCCTCAGAGAGCAGTTTTCCTGGGGGCGTTGCCGTCGAGACGCGATCTCCCACTGTCGCCAGTGTGACGCCTGCACTGCAAAGAAAGGTCCAACAGGCCGCTCTCACGCCCCCTACAGCAAGCTGCATGCGGCGCCCCTATGGAGAGAGTGGCAATAAACGTGCTGGGTCCGTTTCTAGTATCAGAGTCCGGTAACCACTATGTCCTCACGGCCATGGACTACTTTACGAAGTGGCCGGAGGCGTATGCAGTACCATCATAAGAAGCCTCAGTATTTGCGGAACGTCTCCTGGAAGGGATGTTCTGCCGGTTCGGCAAGCCAACCGAACGACCAGGGGAGGAACTTCGAGAGCCGGGTGTTTGGTGAGGTGTGTCGCAGGTTCGCCATTCAGAAGACTCGCACCACTCCCCTCCACCCGCAAAGCGACGGCCTGGTGGAGCGCTTCAATCGCACCCTCACCACGCAGCTGGCTTTCCTCACGTCTGGGCAACAAAAAAACTGGGACGCCCACCTCTCTCTGGTCCTGCTGTCATACAAGTCGACGGTGCAGGAGTCCACGGAGTGCACGCCGGTGTCCCTCATGCTGGGACGGGAGCTGCGCACACCTGTCAGCCTGATATTCTGCTGCCCTCCGGACCCGGAACTGCCCCGCCAACCTGGGCTTGAGTATGCCCACCAGTTGCAGGATCGCCTCGACCGCGTACACCAGCTGGCCCACAACCATCAGCAGGGGGTGGAGCGACGGCAGAAAAGAAACTATGACGCACGCTGCACGGGTCGTGGGTTTCAAGCAGGCAAGCAGGTGTGGCTCTTTAACCCCCGCAAAAGAAAAGGCCGGTCGCCAAAACTAGACAGCGACTGAGAAGGCGTCTGTCTCATCCTGGAACAGCTGTCAGATGAGGTCTATAAGCTCCGACTCCACCAACGGCAATGGATAGTGGTGCTACACCGCGATCAACTGGCCCCATACCTCGGCGCTGAAGAATGCCCCTCGACCCAAGGGGGAGCCATTCGTCGCCCGCCACCGGGCTATCCTCGCCCTACGACGACTCTCAGCCTGCTGACCTGCCTCTGCTCCGCCAGCAGCATGGACCCCGGTGCATTGCCGCCGCCTTGCTGCCAGATCCCGACCGCCGACATCACCGTCGCCTGAACCCGGCCAGACATCGTCACCTCGACGGCGAGGTGGGAGGCATCGGAGACCACCAGCGTGGTTTGTGAACTTTGTTCCGGTGGACTGGGCCAGATGCTGCTAATTTTTTAAAAACGGGGGGGTAGTGTAATGGTGGGCAACAAGCCTAGCCACATGAATGCTAGCTGCCCTCCATCTTGCTTGTTTGTAAAGCTACCATACGTCCAACGGGCCCTTGCAGCCGCTGAAACCGTAAAATGCATAGCTAGTTATGTTCGTACATGTTCAATGGTGAGTGAAAGCCCCTTTCCCCTACATATGAATGATGTTTGTATGAGAGTATGTGACATCGTCACCGTCATTGGATGCGTATACGTGTAGAATGGCTCCCGTATGAAAGACAAGCAACGAATGTATTTCCCTGTGCCTGTACTTCCCTGTGCCTCACGCTTTATTTGAATAAAGAAGGGGCACTATAAATGGAAAAGAAAAGTCTCTCGACTCTTGATTCCGTGGAATGAATGACGGGACTCTTCTATGAACTACAATTCTAAAAACATTGTTCCCCTAAAAGCCTGAAAAGTTACACTGGAAAATAACGTTTGTTTTAGCACCATATCAATCCAGTGGAATTCTTCATTTG
Organism: Aldrovandia affinis; assembly: GCA_029706075.1. Classification (NCBI taxonomy): domain Eukaryota; kingdom Metazoa; phylum Chordata; class Actinopteri; order Notacanthiformes; family Halosauridae; genus Aldrovandia; species Aldrovandia affinis. The sequence continues at coordinate 8,127,976 of JAINUG010000010.1, forward strand.
TGTGGATTGCAATGTGAATGAAGGGCCACTAGGGGGGCCTTGCAACACATGGAGGTTCCTCGTGAACTTCTCTGCAGATTGAAATGTTTTCAGAAGTTGCTGCGGATGTAATGATTATGGGTGGAGAACAATTGCCGGCCAAGCCCGTCTAAGCTAACAAAAGCTTGGGCCCTAAAAATGGAGGCGACCGGGAGCAGTGGGAATTGCCCTTTCCTTCCTCAAGCTGACCTTGCAGAAGACCACGTTCGAACATTGTCACGTTCGTATTTAATCATCAAGAGTTCATAATAGAGGCCACCATGTGGTTAAAGAAACATACCCTTCACCAGGAGCAATTCACCACAACTATGTTGAGGTGCATACAGCAGTGTAGAGAATGAGTCCTGTTGTCTCCAATATCTCAATTTTATGAAAATACATGAATTTGACTACTCTTCATTCGTGGGTGTAGCCCATGGCTGAGCACCAGGTATGGCAAAATCAACCTAACTCAAGATTTTGTCTTCCATGGCTTGACATAGTCACAGAAAGTATGACTTTATAAGGGAAACAGCGTCATATAGGCCTAGACCCTCTTTTTAACAGAATTTAACTCCCGTGAACCCGTAGCCTATTACAGTTTTTCTCAATCGATTTGGCACTTTCCAGCCCAATGCCACTGCAAAATTACGTGTTGCTTTAATTTCAGAAAATATCTTTATGAAAAACGAATATTGTAATCAAAACTGTACACACGTGTCATCTATTGATTAGATAATATACTCAGCTATATACACACAGGAGTACTAATTGTAAAATGTGTTTATCAGAAAGTTCAGCAATCCCTTTTTTCATGAACTGATTTATTTAATTTTTTACCATAATTTGTTGATTAAATGTTTTCCTTTATGCAAAACATCTGTACATCACAATTTTGGAAATATTGTAGTATGTAATATTTCAAATAATATATTTTTTGCACGTGTGTCAATTTTGGTAATGTCATGTCTGATACACTAAGAAGGTAGAGGTATTTATGATTTACACATTAAATCATAAGCTCTGGCTCTCTCAGGGAAAGACCACGATTGACGACAACGTCAATTAGAGTTGCTCTCAAGTGATTTCAGACCCTTCTTCTCACTTGCCCTCTACCTCCCCTATCTCCTCTTCCTCTGCCATGTCCCCTTCCTCCCCTGTATCCCCTTCCTCCACCATCCCCTCTTCCTCCTCCACCTCCTCTCATTCTTACTCTTCTTCTTGCAACTCTCTCATCATCCTGCTCCATTATTTGGTCAGGCTCTGTAGCTTTCACTAAGAAATGTTACTTCAGGTGACTCCTTTTATACATAACGGAGTGATGGCTACTGAGTGAACAATTTAGCAATTAGCACTTTCTGTATTGTGAGCTTTAATAACCCACCCAATATGATGGAAAATTGAGCACATTTCATGCTATTGTGACATCATGACAAATTGAAATGAAATTTGAACTTTATATAGAGTTTTGTTTGTAATGTTTGGCAAAATGGTGTATGTAGTTTTGTTGTGAAAACAATGAAAACGTACTATTAGTTTTGCTAAATTATCAAGTGTTTAGACTGTGTTAACTGTTTTGAGAGCATGGACCTTAGTTTGGAGAAATGTGCCAAACAGATTGAGAAAAACTGTAACCAAGGTCACTTTGAGGGGGTCCTGAGATGTATCTGATGTCTGATGATAGTCTGAATATTTCGTTTACATGCACACAAAACGTATTAGTCTACTCATCTTTGTTGTTTACACAAGTAAGAAAATATTCCAAATAAACTGTAGTTTGGACATGCACTGTGTGCTTTCTAGAAATATCTTCGAGTGATCGAAACAAAATTATGACATTTAGTTATGTTTACATGACATAACCCACACAACCCAGACTTGATAGTGGCCATTTAATCAGATAAATACATGTATATTGTAATCATACTTTGGATTGAGTTGTATCTGCTACATGTGTCTACTCCTTGTGTAGTGCATTTTGGTACTTGTATGATGTGTAGTGAAAGACATAATTTTATACTTGTATGATGTGTAGTGAAAGTTAGTTTGCACTTCAGGTGTCAGGTAATATCTAACTGCCAAAAATGAAGTTTCTTTGCAGGAAACATAAAGATGCAGCCAATTCTGTATAAATGGCTGCATAACACTCAAGTTTTGTCTCCCGTTTCGTGGATTGTCTGTAATATTCTGACGTGGGGTTTTGGCTCCATTCTGCAGCCAGACCTCTCTCCCACTGCCGACCTCCCGAACAAAGCGCTGGGGCCTGTCAGCCACTCAGGTCCACCTCCAGCCAAAGTACTGGGGTCTGTCAGGTAGTCAGGCCCAGGAGGGGAAGTGGGCTGGCAGGGCTCCATGGGAGCTGAGCTGCTGCTGCTGGTGGTGCTGGGGGCTGAGAAACAATACTGCTGAGGAGAGGGACGACATCCTAGCCGTAACACATGGCAACTACAACTGGTGTATGTTTGTGTGTGTGTGTGTTGGGGGGGGGTTTCAACAGCAGAGCTGTCAGCTATAACACACGCACGCATGCACGCACACACATACACACACGCACACACACACACAGGGGTGGAAAGTAGGCCATTCTCTCACAGCTCATGGATGTTGCTCCTGTCACTTTGCACACTATAATCAAACTCAGACTAAACCGCTTTGTCGCCAAAAAAACACTTAAAACAGTGACGATCTCCAACTGAAGCGTTTTTCTTTTTTCAGCAATATGAAATCTCTGCTTTGCAATGTTGGCTAAATGTTTTCCTCTGCAGGGTGGCATTTATGGGACCCCTATGAGTTTTGAGAGCTACTCCACATACACAGTGTAATATACTGCATATTGCTAGTTTTATGATGTAGCTGTAGATGCATAATCAAAACAGGAGGGTTCAGGACCATTATCTGTGTGAAGGTAAGTTCTCTGTCTTCACGTGTCTTGCTCATGAGCTGCCACTGGTGAGAGTGAAGGCAAACAAATGAAAGTGTCCACTGCTCCACACCAGAGACCACTGCGCCACACAAAGACCACTGCATTGGGAACACTGCCCGACCCTGGGGACCAGTGCTTCACATTAGAGACCACTGCCCCATCCTGGGGACCACTGCTCCACACTACATCTACATTTTTTATATTTTTAGGCATTTAGCAGACGCTCTTATCCAGAGCAACTTACACAGTTTACATTTCTTTACATACAATCCATTTATACAGCTGGATATTTTACTGAAGCAATTCAGGTTAAGTACCTTGCTCAAGGGTACAACGGCAGTGCTCCACCTGGGAATTGAACCAGCAACTTCAGCATTACAAGTCCAGTTCCCTAACCATTACACTACACTTCTGCACCGGCACTACTGCTGTGATCACTGTATCCTGGGGACTACTTCTCTTCACTTGGGATCACCTCACATCCAGTTACTGACATACTGCAGGACAAATAAACTCCAGGAGGGCTGTTAAACCAGCAGCTCCACTCTAAATTTCTCTATTAAATACAGTCAGGTCCATAAGTATTTGGACAGTGACACAATTGTCATCATTTTGGCTTTGTATGCCAGCACAATGGATTTGAAATGAAACAAATCAAGATGTGCTTTAAGTGTAGACTTTCAGCTTTAATTTAAGGGTTTTGTCAAAAATATTGTATGAACCATGTGGGAATTACAACCATTTTTATACATAGCCCTCCAATTTTAGGGGCTCAAAAGTAATTGGACAAACTAACATATTCATAAATTAAATTGTCATTTTTAATAGTTGGTTGCAAATCCTTCCTCTGGAACCCATTGACATCACCAGACGCTGGGTTTCTTCCCTGGTGATGCTCTGCAGTTCCTGCTTGTTCTTGGGGCGTTTTGCCTTCAGTTTTGCCTTCAGCAAGTAAAATGCATGCTCAATTGGATTCAGGTCAGGTGAATGACTTGGCCATTGCAGAACATTCCACTTCTTTGCCTTAAGAAAGTCTTAGGTTGCTTTCGCAGTATGCTTCGGGTCATTGCACTGTGAAGCGCCGTCCAATGGGTTTTGACGCATTTGGCTGAATCTGAGCAGATAATATAGCCCTATACACTTCAGAATTCATCCTGCTGCTTTTGTCAGCAGTCACATCATCAATAAATACAAGGGAACCAGTTCCATTGGCAGCCATACATGCCCACACCATAACACTACCTCCACCATGCTTCACAGATGAGATGGTATGCTTCGGATCATGAGGAGTTCCTTCCCTTCTCCATACTCTTCTCTTCCTATCATTCTGGTACAAGTTGATCTTCGTCTCATCTGTCCATAGGATGTTGTTCCACAACTGTACAGGCATGTTTAGATGTTTTTTGGCAAACTCTAATCTGGTCTTCCTGTTTTTGAGGCTTACCAATGGTTTACATCTTGTGGTAAAACCTCTGTATTTACTCTGGTGAAGTCTGGTGATTGTTGACTTTGACACAGATACACCTACCTTCTGGAGTTTGTTCTTGATCTGGCCAACTGTTGTGAAGGGGTTGTTCTTCACCAGGGAAATAATTCTTCTGTCATCCACCACAGTTGTTTTCCGTGGTCTTCCGGGCCTTTTGGTGTTAATGAGCTCACCAGTGCATTCTTTCTTTTTAAGAATGTACCAAATAGTTGATTTGGCCACACCTAATGTTTTTGCTATCTCTCTGATGGGTTTGTTTTGATTGTTCAGCCTAATGATGGCTTGCTTCACTGGCAGTGACAGATCTTTGGACTTCATATTGAGAGTTAACAGCAACAGATTCCAAATGCAAATGCCACACTTGAAATCAACTCTAATCAACTCTAGACCTTTTATCTGCTTACTTGTAAATTAAATAATGAGGGAGTAACACACACCTGGCCATGGAACAGCTGAGCAGCCAATTGTCCAATTACTTTTGGTCCCTTAAAAAGGGGGGGACCACATATAAAAAGTGTAAAAACCGTTCACCCGATTTGGATGTAAATACCCTCAAATTAAAGCTGAAAGTCTTGCACTTCATTTCAACTCCAAGATGTGGTGGTAGACAGCTAAAATAACAATAACTTGAAGCACAACAATGTTGTTTGTATCATAATTGCTGAGACCATCAAGTACTGAAAAATAAAATGGGACCTTAAGGTAATGTCTATCAATCACACCCCCAAAACACACAGTGCAAATGCAGGCAAAACCCCCAAATTATAGCTCAGAGCAGTATGGTTTCTTTAGGCAAGTCAGCTCTGGTATGTCCCATTAACCATCACTTCGCCAAATGGCAGCCCGTTTTCTCATGAGCCAATGATGTCATTATGCATACGTTAATGTGAAAGCTTACTTGAGTGATGATCTCACCTTGTATACACAAGCTCACTTCTGCCTAATCATAACAAAACCAGGTGGACTCAGCATTCAAAGTTCCATGTCAGTATTAACGGACAGAGATTCCTAAAGCACACCAGACTCCACAACAGTCCCTGGCTATAAAGGAAAGGAAAGCCCCAGGCTCTCATACCGGCCTATGGTCAAAGTGACAAACCTCTAAAAAAGTAACTAAAATATCAAGTGTGTAAGCACTCTTAGAAACCACTGAACATTTATTGACGACAAGAGTTCTTGGTACTCTTCCAAGAAACCGTCTTAACTAAGAAGGCATTTATAAGGGAAATACTGTACATTAGCTCACTTCTTTTGTGTTGAGGATAAGGGGTCAGCCCAAAGAACATCACATTATATTGTTTATTTATTTTAGCAGACTCATTATGCTCTAAATGTGAGCAGTTAGGTATACAGTTTTGGCCTATATTTCAACAGCAATGAATATATATGGAGGAGTTTTGATGTACAATGCAGAAAAATGAACTGAAGACATTGCTCGAATGCCATTTAATCAAAACTGTCAAATAATGGATTATCTTCTTTTAATAAAAATTAAAAGAGTTTTGGGTTAAAAAAGAAAAGAAAAGAGTTTTAGGTTGAAAAAAGGTCAAATGTGGACTATCAGGTTTTTCCAGGGCCCAAATCAATTATTTCAAAGTACCAATAGAGCTAAAACTATTCACTGGGATGTCTGACATGCCAATGGTTTTTTGAAGATTAATTATGAGATATAAGGTATAGCTTAATGATTTGACAATAGAATGATATTCAACTGAGAAGCTAACAACTCTATTGTGAAGTGAAGTACATTCTATATGTCTGTTGCTTGAGCTATGTTGTGCATCGTACAATGTAAGGGTTTCAGTATTTCAAGAGTATTTATCTTACAGTAAAAGCTGATCAGTTTCCTCCATTCTTAACAGCTCATTTTTAATGTTTCTATTAAGGCATATGTTCTTAAGACAGAAAAATAAACTTGAAAAATACTGATTTTAAGATAATCTTGTGATTTGAAAAGATTTTCTCATAACAGATTTTTTCAAAAGAGAATGTCTTACAAGGAGGGTTTTGAAGTTTACTAGTACTTTAGCTAATGTTCACCAAGAGAGCTAGCTTTGACAAAAAAATGAAAAAATGATATCTATCAGGTTTTTTGGAACATTGTTGAAATAGCATCATATGTGCACATCCTATTATGTCCAAAAGAATGAACTATTAACAAATTGTGTTATTAGTTTAAGTAGATCTGAACAAATGATTATGTTATTGGTATTTAATGTAAGTATTTGTGTGTTTAATGACCAACAGGGGAAATTAATAATTGTGGGCATTTTATATGATGTAATGCAGAAAAATGAAAAAGAAGAAGCAGAAGAAGAAAAAAAATAAGAAAAAAGATAAGGAAGAAACAAAATAACCAATACGTTTGGGGCTTTATTGTGTTGCAGTGTGAAGTTGTATGTGATTTCTATGTTTACATGAGGTCAGAAGATACAGAAGTTACTGTTTGTAAGGATTGAGAGTCTATGGGCATTGTAGTAATTTATGTATCTGTAGGAGACCCTGAAAAGTGCCAAAAGTCTCATGCTTGCCATCCCAATAGGACATTCAAAGGCGAAATCTCCAGTGGCCATAATTTACAATTCTGTTCACATGGTGCCGAGTTCAACTACCATAATTAAACATTGAGAAAATTCATGCAGATTAGTTTAACCATGTTCCTAAACAATATTTTTTACTATAGCTTACTGTAGCTTACTTTAGCTGAACGCTCGAACAAAGTCCCTCTGGTTAACAAAAGTAACATTAAGTCATCTTTGGGGTTAAAATACACTAACTGTATAGAAAAGTGTCTTCCCATGCAGCTAATCTTTCCTGCCAGCGTAACGCAGATGAAGTCATGTCTTTATAATTTCCATGTGTATGTATTCTGAATTAATTAACTGCTTTATTGAATTTTAAAAACAGAACCTTCAGTGAACATGAAAACATGAAAACCCACCTCATACTACAGCCTGCTCAAAGCAGCAAGGATTTTTGACCCCAAGCAAGTATGCAATATTTTTCTTCTCGATTTTAATTTGGTGCATTGTCTGTCCGTACTGTTGAGTAGAGCAGTAAGTAATAAAGTGTTGGCCCAAATCAATCCACATGCTTAGAAGCTTGTGATAATTAGATGATGACTTGAGATGATGAATGTACCGCAATGGGATAATTATTTAACAAGAGGCTTGAGAAAAGACAATAACGACCTCATATAAATGGGAGGAGGGAACAACTGGTTACAAAAGAAGTCCACAATTTCAACATGCCCTAATGATGAGTAATTTCATCATCAAGGCTCCCTAAATGGCCACCCTCTGGCTGAGGATCCCAACCTCAATAAAATGGTGAACTTTTGAGACCATTATCAACACCCATTACAGTCTCCTATATAGAGGCTATTTACATGGAAGCATGTCTAAATCGTGATTAAATCATTAAATCATGGATCTGTATGAGACTTGTAGTCATTTAGTACAATATCAACAGACGATAACTTATACTCACCACATTGCCAATAATCTGTAAACCATTGTTTATTCTTCCTAGTCTAAAATATGCAATTTATACAATATATAAATACAAACAAAATATGCTTCATAGGGAAAATATTTTTCCATTTTGCTGAGGACCCCTCTGTCCCCGTAATGGACCCCCAGGCATCCCTGAACCCCAGTTGGGGAACCCCTGGCTTTACCTACCATATTGAAACCAATAGTTTGATTGCAACTTATTCACATTTGCTGTTGTTCCACTGGCTGCTGCACCCACACAGCAACACACACATACACGCACACAAACACACACTAGTCAAACAATGCAAACTGCTTACAAGTGCGTTGCTACTTGTTCCAAGGTAGTCGTCAAGTCCAGTCATCAAGTACTGAAGTAACTCCGGTGTAGCTGTAGACAATACTATAGTATATAGCCTAGCACTTATATAATATTTCAAAACGGGGATTTCAACCCGTTTTAAGTGCTTGTATAATGGGCCTATATCACTTTTAAAAGCTAGAATCAAGTTATGACAGAATGACCAGAACTTGCTTAAGTGCACATTTTAATTGGAAATATATCTAGTTATTAATTATATACAGCGTTAATAATTTTATAGAGCATAAATAAAAATGAAATAATTGTCAATGGTGGATAATTTATTCCACTTTCGCTTAAATTTGCGACCAATACCATTAGGTTAAAAAAAATAAAACATCATTCAGTGTAGTATCATTTAAAAAGAATGGTCAATAGTTTTGTCCAGTTTCATGACCCACAATTTTCGACTTATTTTGATGAGTAAACTAAGTGAATAATGATTTTCCCTAATAGAATACAAGCTAGATAATACAAGCAAAATAATTCAGTACTGAAAAAATGCTAAAGCCCATAAACATTAGTAAACTGTAACCAAGCATTATTATGATATTCAAATAAAGTGTCGGCAAACAACTCCCTCGCTTTCTGCGGCAACTCTCAAATGTAAGTTGAACGTTATTTTCTGAGAAGTTAAAGCATTGCTTTCCCTTACGATGAACTTATGAGATTAGACTTAAATATATTTTATATCCGTTTATGATTGCAATTTCGCTGTAGCACAATATACGCCAACAAATCACTACTGAAACGGTTGTGCATTGAGCATGCCTGTCTCGATTCAAGTCTTGCCTGAGGCACCTAACATTCGCTAGCTAACAGTATGTTACTAGCTAGCAAAACAAAAATGTGTCATTTGTCATAATATTTGAAGCAATGGTAAATCAGAACTTAAAACTCGTGTGCAATGAAATCACCACTGCATGCTTCATTCCATTCCTCTACGGCAACACAAGAGGAGGACCCAAAACCAGTGGAAAGTGTTGCTCTGATTTTTCATACTTCTGAATTAATGCCACGGCTGCTCTCTTACCCGAATCGGCTTCAGTCGGCGGCTGTTGCTCCTTCGAGAAGCCGGGGAGGGGGTCTGTGATTTCGGTCGAGGCAGAATTTCCCCACTCGGTGACGGTACCCCTGGTGGAGGATGTCGCGGTGCTCACAAACTCCGTGGGCAATGCGGTGATCTCCTCCGAATCGGTAACGTTGAAGGGAAAGTAAGATTCCGTCATTACTGTACGATCTGTGTCGATGCTTCCAGTAAACGATCGAGCAGCACAGCGCGCACTGAAAACAGTCAGGAGCGCGATCAGCACAACACGGGCTTTTTGTACCACAGAACACGTTTCCATGATGCTGCCGATGAAGAGAGGAAAACGGTGGCGATTTAAACCCAAATAAATAAAACCGCAGATTGTTCAGGGCCACCATCGGAATGTGTTTAGCTACTTCAACAGTTTCTTAAATAAAAAATCCTTGCAGATCTCCCTCCAGAACTCCATTGAAAGGGATAGCGGGTTTTTTTTTATTTCAGAGACCGCAGCGCAAGAGACAGAGCCAGAAGCACATATCACATCTGAAAGGGCCGACTCCTCCCACAGGCATTAGTGATAGCGGTTACCACCCTATTCCGCCTTGGGGCAGGATATCCTTCAGTCGCTGTCTAGGCGGTAGGGCTATTGTTACTTGTGGGTCATGCATTCACAGTGAGAAAACGGTGTTTTTAAATCTGAGCCATTCGTTTCTGAGAGTCAAACATATATCAGTACCCAATAATCGCAGTATGTATTGTAGATTTTTTAGTTTCTCTGTAAGTTTTGCTTAAAACTTGGAAAATTGTAACTAGCCACAATTAAACGAGATAAGGCCAAAATGTATCTTTCTGAGTGTAAATAAGACTACTGACACTTAAATGCCACTTATTCATGAACATCATCATAACATAGAACTCATACCAAGGCAGTTTATAACAGTTCTTATAAACCTCATTGATTATACAGTATCACAACATATAGGTATTTCTCTTTAATACACGTGGGTTAGTTTCATACATACATACACACTCACGCAGGTGGTTTCAGGGAAAGTATGGTATAGACAAAAAATTGACTCTTCTTAAAATAAAATGCCAACTTAGAACAAGACTGAGTTAAACATTGGCACGTAAGTAAAGGTTTCAGTCTGGACAGGTGGGTTACAGTTTGAAGGTCCTCTATTTTCACTCCACAGTTACTGCAAAAAAACATCCAATGTGGTTTTTAGATTTTATTGTTTGCTTGTTACTTACTCACTCAGGAGAATGTACACCTGTCAATCCGATTAACTATTTAACTGATTAATTTGCTTATTGATTGTCATGCATGCTGCTGATGTGTTAATTAATGGCAAAGGAAACGTACTTGTTTGAAACCATTTCAAAAGATATCACAGTGACTGACAATGGCCAGACAAACATTTGTCTTTGATTCTCATGTTTAAAAAATAAAGCAAAATACTTTTGACACTTTTTATATTTATTGTATGATGAGAGTGACTCAATTTGAAATGTTATATATCTTTATATATCTTTACAGTCAATGAACCTTAATATGCACTGTTAGTCACCCTTTTGTGCAGTCTTTTCAATCTTGCCACATTTATTAATGTCATGAAATCCCCCAGGAATGTATTTTTAATGATGTGAAATGATGTTATCAATAATTTGTTAAGGATTTATAATTTCACCTAAATCTTTTTGCCTACATCTTTTCACACAGTCACTAAGATGTTACTATTACTTATTTATGTTTCCACTATGGAAAGAGATTTGACTAAGAAAGATACATCTGCAGCAGTAATTACAGTCAGATACAAGCAGTGGAATATACATATACTCAATATACTGTATATACCGTTTGTTTCAAGTTTCTGAAGATGGGAGTGGCAGCAATGTACAGTGTGAAATAGAATTTGAACTCATTCAACAAATTAGCAACACCACAAGTGCTAAAGGAAATTGACAACAATAAGTGCAAGTATTAGTTTTTTAAAATATATACTGTATATATACAGTACTATGCAAAAGTCTTAGGAAAAAATCACCTGAGAAAAAAACACTGTATAACATTAGAATAAATACAAATAAACAGTAATACAATAAAAAGTAACAAGAATTTCTTGTGTTTTCCAAAAAGTTATTGATATTACAGGCATTTGGCATATCTTGTGAGATGACTAGAAGAACACAGGTTTGGTTCCCAAACCTCTCCTCATGGCACTCCAGCCATTCCATGTATTTTGTTTAGTTTGACAGACATAAAATCATAGTTTTGCATCAACAAGGCAATTCTCAGCGAACAATAGCCCGCCAAACTGGATTTTCAAGATGTGGTGTTCAGGCTATCATAAAGAAATTTGAAGAAACTGGGCAAGTTAAAGACAGAAAATGCAGTGGAAGACCCAAAAAGCTGCCTGCATCTGATGAACAGCACTTAAAGATTACTTCCTTGAGGGACAGAAGGAAATCCACTGAAGTGCTTGCTCAGCATCTGTCATCAGGCACCAAAGTACACGCTTCAACCGTGAGAAGTCGTCTTACAAGAAATGGTCTTGTAGGATGTGTTGCTGCTAAGAAACAATTTTTGCGGAAAAGGAACAAGCAGAAGAGATTGCAATACGTGAAAGGCCATAAAACATGGAGCGACATGGTCTGGGGATACATTTCAGCTAACGGTGTAGGGGATCTGGTAAAAATCGCTGGAATTATGAATGGTGAGAAACACACCGCAACCACGATTAAGACCTACATTGAGTGAAAGTGTGCAGATGGAACACAGTATTCGATTGGCCATCTCAGAGCCCCGACCTCAACATAATTGAAACTGTGTGGGATCACTTGGACAGGGAAAAGAACAAAAAGCAGCCAAAGTCAAAAGAAGAGTTGTGGCAAATCCTGCAAGAAGCTTGGAAGAATTTACCACAGGACTATTTGAAAAAATTACACGACAGTCTACCAAAGCGAATTGCTTTAGTTTTGCATTCTAAGGGAGGCCACACAAAATACTGACTTGTTTTAAAAACACAAGATGTTTTTGTTACTTTTCATTGTATTAATGTTTTGTGTTTACTTCAATATTATATAGTGTTTTTTCGATCAAATAAACACTTACTACTCAGATAAATGGCTGTAATTAGAATTTTCAGAGTGGCCTAAGACTTTTGCACAGTACTCTATATAAATATAGGGATGGGTGGGTTAAGGTCCAAGGTGCAGTCTAAAGAGGTGCGTTTTCAACCTGCGGCGGAAGATGGGCAGCGATTCGGCTGTCCTGACATCAGTGGGGAGTTCATTCCAGGACAGAGAAGAGTTGTGACCGGTGTGAGCAGCCATTGGTCACTCGGAGGAAGGGAGTAACCAACCACCTAGAGGCAGCAGCAGTCGGGCTGTGGTGTAGGGTTTGACCATGGCCGTGAGGTTCCATTCACAGTCCAGTAGGCCAGCACCAATGTTTTAAATCTGATGCGAGTGGCTACGGGGAGCCAGTGAAGGGTGAGGAGGAGTAGGGTGGTGTGGCAAAACTTGGGAAGGTTGAATGCCAGATGGGCTGCAGCATTCTGGATGATCTGCAGGGGTCTGATGGCACATGCAAGAGCTCCAGCCAGGAGAGAGTTGCAGTAGTCCCGCTGCAAGATGATGAGGAACTGGACCAGTACCTGCACTGTTTCCCTTGTGAGGAAGGGGCGAATCCTCCTGATGTTGTACAGCATTACTCTACAGTGTCACTGCTGCGATGGAGAGAATAACAGCTGGTCATCCAGAGTCACACCCAGGTTCTTAGCAGTCGGAGTTGGGGACACCACAGAGTTGTCGATAGTGATGAGAGCTCTAGGAGTGGGCATGCCTTCCCTGGGAGGAAGAGCAGTTCTGTCTTATTGAGGTTGAGTTTCAGATGGTGCACAGACATCCAGTCTGAAATGTCTGTCAGGCATGCAGAGGCATGGGTGTCAGAAGGGGGAAAGAGAGAAACAGTTGGGTATTATCAGCATAACAGTGGTAAGAGAAGCCATGTCAGAGTATAACAAATCCAAGAGACCTGGTGTAAAGGGAGAAGAGGACCTAGTACTGAGCCATGGGGGACACCGGTTGTGAGACTGCGTGGCTCAGACACTGACCCTTTCCATACCACCTGGTAGGAGCGACCCGCCAGGTAGGATGTAAATAGACAGAGTGCAGTGTCTGAGACACCCAGCCCCTCAAGGGTGGAGAGGAGGATCTTGTGATTAACAGTGTTGAAGGCAGCAGACAGGTCCAGGAGAATGAGGACAGAGGAGAGGGAGTCAGCTCTGGCTATGTGAAGTGCCTCTGAAACTGCAAGGAGGGCTATTTCAGTTAAGTGGCCCGCCTTGAAGCCTAATTGGTGTGGGTCCAGGAGGTCATTCTGAAGGAGATAAAGAGAAAGTTGGTTAAAAACAGCACGTTCAAGTGTTTTGGATAGGAAGGAAAGAAGAGATACCGTTCTGTAGTTCTGAGGGGTCTAGTGTGTTTTGAGAAGGGGTGTGACTCTGTTTTGAAGGCAGTGGGAATATATGAAATGTACTTCCCTGAATTTAGTAAATTGCTAATTCAATAATGCAATTCCATCTGTAGTGGTCAACACTTCTTACCACAGATTGAAACTTACAATGATATAATTGTAGCACAACTATCATAATCTTATTGCATACTGGGTATTCTTCATATTTGGAATGACCATTTGAAGAATATGGCAGGATCAAAATGAAATTAACAAACATACCCATTTCCCAGTGCATAGCTGGAAGCTCTATGTAACATTTCTCTGCCTGGAAGAAATGGAAGAGCTGCCTTCCCAATATGTTCCATAGGCTATTGTTTTTATTCAATTACATTTTTATTCACTGTAATTTTGTATAATGTGAGGAAGATTCCAATCAAAAAAAGACAACCAGCCATTTCATTTTTTGTGTGTTTTTTTAAACAAACAGTTGAGCCAGGCCTTTAAATTCACCCAGTTACAAGTTGATCCCTTTGATTGTGGCTGAGCTGAAGCACTCTGATTCTCTGGCGGGGCTCCACGCTGACCTGGGCCGGCCCACGCCCTCCTTCCTGCGTTTGTTTTGTAGCGTTGATTCTGCGGGAGATGTCTGGGGGCCTCGTTCCCGGCCACGCAGTGAGGTCAGACAGCACTGGAGGCGTGGAGAATATGCGTGCGGAGCCTGAGGCGTGATCATTACACCATGTTCCTTTGGTCTTTGTGTGTGCGCAATCTCTCTCAACGATCATGCTCCAATGAAAAATGTGTTATTTTCTATCGATTTTTTTTTTTGGCCAGGCAGGCAGTCTGGGATATTGTAATTAAGCGAAGGAAACATTTCATTAACTCCCTATCAGCTAATAAAAAAGGGATTATGGGGTTAATTGAATATCGACAGCTTGCAGATTTATGTTGTATGCTACTGTAGTCCAGAATGTGGCAAGATATAATTACATTAGCTACAGCTACATGGAGCCTATAGATTCTTCTATTTTGACAACACAAAGGAGTATTACCCCTCTGGTACCTTACAGATATGTAAGGCTACCATTCAATTCTCTTTGGGCAGTAAAGAAAGGCGTGGGGGAAGTCTTGAAAATTTGTATGAGACTCAATTGCAGATAAAAATGTTGGAAAAAAATTACAAGCATTTGGCATTACTGCCCGGAGGAGAATTTGAAACAAACAAATGAGAGATCCCTTATCAATGAGCAATATGTGTCATTATAAAGCCAAATATAATTTTAAAATCCTATAAATATATAATAATTGTATTTATTAAATATGAAATCCAAAATAGAAAATTGCACGTGTAAAATTGTATGTGCAGAGAATTGCACATACAAGAGGTCATAATTGACACATTCTATGTTTTTCATAAGGGGAACAATAGATGCAAGCTTAAGTGAGCAAAAATGTGTAACTAAAGTGCATGGTTGTTGTCTTGGCCAGGTCTCCCTTGTAAAAGAGATCCCGTTTTATAAAAATAAAAATGTGTATAACTTTTACATGCTGTAGAGCTTGGCCCAGTCAGGCCCAGCTCCCCTCCGCTCCCCACCAAGAAGGGCACAGCTGACAAACTGAAGCCATGGCCCATGCCCCACACTCCACACCTGCGTCTGAGAGGCAGCTGTGTACAGCTGGGGATTGGGGGTTCTGGAGGAGGTTGTGGGGTCACGTCCCAGCTGGGTTTGTGGTTTTATTGAGCACATTTGCGCCAGCTGTCCAGACACATTCCAGAATGCGTGCAGTGGACACAGGGCCTGATTGTTGATGACAGCCACCAGCATGAGCATCCATTAATTAACAATTAAAACAATCAACCGCAGCAGTTGGGAGCTTAAGAGATGGCTGCTGGATCACAAAAGATTTCAAATGAAAATGACAAAGTAATAATCATCCTAATAACAATGAGTAACTATAATACCGTTGCTATTGTATGCACACGTGCCAAACTGTAAAATGCATTCTTATAATGCCTTAGATTTGTCTTCTCAAGTTTCATGCCATCTGCCGTAAATATGTTATGAAGGAAGCCAACACTGGTTTCTCTACAAGCATCGAACCATTCATTTCTAAAGACTGCTAGATATTTAGCTATTTCAGTTTGATTAGGTTAGCCTACAGTATGTTTGGTGAAATAATTAAGAGATTCAGCTCCCAACCTGAATGTGCTAAATGCTTAAATGATCAATGACAATTAATGAGAAGATGATACAAATCAACTTGATTAAGTGAATGAATGCCTATCCAATCAGCTATAAAAGTTGTTGTCATAAAACCCCCCCGGAATAACAGGTTAGAATAATTTTTTAATTAGGGAAGACATTGCAATGCTGGGCTAAAAAACACCCCAAAACAGCAGACAAAGCCAGTCTGCAAGCCCTCCTTGGATAGGTTTCTGTTCCCCAAACACAGATCCAGGATCAGCCTACCTAATCCTATTCCTAAAACCCAATCATTATATCAAACTGATCCAAGGTCAGTGCATGGGGTGGAAAAGTGGCTCAAAAAACCACTTATCCACACAGACCTCACCTTTTTTATTTGTAAGTCTGTCTGAAAGCTCTCTGTTGATTTTTTTTTACCCCTTTTCCATTTGTTCCCGTTGGTTTTATATGCACATCTCATGCTCAAACATTGGTTGGCAGACAGGAATGAGAAGGAACATAACAAAGGAAGTGAGCGACTTTTACGTCTTCCTGTTTCCTGTTTCAGCAGACTGAGTTGCATAGGAGCCTAGCAACAGGCCTGTTCAGTCTCTTTCTTATGATTTCAGCTTGATCTAAAACATAAAGGAAAGGACAAGGCCATATGGTCCTACAGAGTTAGTCTGTTGAATATTCAACCATGTCACCTTCCATAAACAACACATTTACAACTAAATAGGAAATAGAGAGAATAGAAACATGTTGGTAAAGAATGGGATAACATTCATAATTCAAAACCTTAAATGTGTTTTGGTGGATTCAAGCATGGCCAGGGTACCTTTGTGGCTATTGTGTGGTTAAGACACATACAATTACTTTATTTTTCAATTGAACAAAAAGCAGTGCAAAGCATTTCCTGACTAATTTTGGGGGCTTTATATACAGGTATGTATATTGTATTTTGTAAGTAAAATTAAAAGAAAAAAAATCTTTCGCCTTTCTCCATCCATATTGCCCTCTATTTTGACACGTTTTCCAGTTCCTGAAGAAGCATCCCCGTAGCATTAGGCTCTGGCCACCACGTTTCATGGTTGGGATAGTGTTCTTGGGATGATGCGCAGTGTTAGGCTTCCGCCAAACATAGCGCCTAATGTTGATGCCAAAAAGTAAAATCTTGGTCTCATCAGATCATAGAATCTTCCTCCACTTGGTTTGAGAGTCTCTCACATTATCTCACACAGTATTTAATTTGAAATAATTTGAAACACCTTCATTGTACACATTATCAATCAAATAATTATGTGACCTCTGAAGAAAATTGATTGCACCAGAGTTTATTTAGGTGTGTCTTAGAAAAAGGGGTTAATACTTATGCAATCAATAATTGGCTGTTTATAATTTATAATTAATTAACAAAAAGCTTTAGAGTTAGAAATTCGTATTGATCAGTGGAAAGAAATCCCAATTACATTTAAATTTAACTCCATGAAGTCACAAAATAAAATGTGAAAAATGCCAAAGCGGGTGAACACTTAAACAGTTCAAGGATCCAGAATCTGCAAGTGTTATGGCATATGGTTTACATTGGTTTCATGCTCCATCAAACTATTCAGTGATCACTTGTGCCCTGTGGAATGGGGGCATTGTCATCTTGGAAGAGACCACTCCCATGAAGATAGAAATGCTTCACCATAGGATGAAGGTGATCACTCAGGGTAGATCGGTAGAAGTAGATCAAGGAAGATCACCTTATTGCCATCTACCTTGTCCTCTAAGGGATTAAGAACCTAAACCTTGCCAGGAAAATGCACCCCACATAACAGGGCTGCCAGAACCCTTAATTTACTTAAGTGCTTCCTTTACTTTGGCAGTTATCTATCTATCTACATATATATGTGTACAGTATATAAACACTGTATTCGCCATTCACAGCAGCAGAATAGCCAACTCTCTCAGAATAGCACTTTCCTGGAGAAGTCTAGTTATGGGTTAGAAAAACATACCATTTGCTCTTAATGGTATCCTGCTTGCTTTGAGTCTTCAGCTGGATGCCAATATGGGCCTGCATTATAATTTCAAAACAACAAAGCCCTGGGTAGTGTCTAAGAAGTGAATATTATCTATAGTTCCTATTGTACAAAAACACATAGGGGAAGAGGAAACATTCTATTTCTTGGAAGGAGCAGTAGTATAATGCGGAGGTTAAGCAACTGGGCTTATTAATGAGAGGTTGCCGGTTCAAATCACAGGTATGGCACTCTCTTTGTACCCTTCAGCAAGATATCAAACCCAAATTGCCTCAGTAAGTATCCAGCTGCATGAATGGATAATACCTTAAAATGTAAGCTAAGGGCTCCTGATGGCTCATCCTGTTAAGGAACTGTTCTAGTGTGTGGATCAGCCCCACGGTCTGGTATCAAATCCAGACCATGCCATTGCCGACTGTGGCCAGCAACCCCACAGGACAGTGCATAATTGGCAGTAGCTTCACCCAGGCAATGGGGGATTCAGTTGGCTGGGTTGTCGCACACCAGCTACCCCCGCTGGCCAATTGGGTGCCCATAGTTTGCCTGTATAAAGCTGCATATGAAGTGTCTTCCTCCTACTCATATCTGTTCAAGCTTAACTTGTGAACTGCTTTGTGAAAATAAACAGTGGCTGACATCACTTGTTTCAGAGGAGAGCGCGTGCTTATCTGCATTCTTAAATTGAGAGCAGAGGTTGCTGCCAGCATGGCTTAAAAATACAATTGGGAATTCCAAATTGGGAGAAAAAGTAAGCTAAGTTGCTCTGCATAAGAATGTCTAAGAAATTAAGAGCTAACAAAATAAATAATGTAATGCATTTTAAATTCTTACCAAATAGCATATTGGTTTTTACTCTCGTGACCTTAGTTTGAGTTTTGGGTGGGTACTGGATATTGTATATCCAGCTACTGGAACAATTAGTGCAAGGGAGCTGCCCCATCAACCCCCACAATCGCTCAATGAGGCCCCGCTGGGTTTGAGACGGATGCCCCTATGTAATATATGGCTGCCTGCCGTCCCCCTGGTCGTACTTGAGCCGGGCTGAGGGTGTCCACTGCTGACCGCCTCTGATTTAGGGTTGGCTCATTATGCAACCATCCTGGGGGGCAGGGGGTGGGACAACAGCCCCTTCCAAGATGCGTGCAAACTGGAGGCCCGGGTTGGATTTTCAGGGCAGCTGGCCAAGTTCAATAGTTCTGTCCCGTGGATTTGAGTGAGTGCTGGCTTCAGTGGTGTTGTTTGGGGGTGCGGTGTCAGGCGTGTTCCCAGGCAAACAAAGCTGCCCTCGAATAGGCGCTAGTGGGTTGATGGCAAGGACCACACCTTGGGCTCGTTGAGTCCGCCATTATGTGTTGTTTCCATTTATACCATTTTCACATTGCAAAAAAATATGTGCCGTTGAAATTTCAATGGCTTTATCTGGGGGTGTAGCGCTGCACTGCACGGTTTAAACCGGAGGTGGAATTCTGGGCCCTCTCACTCATTCGGTGAAAGATATTTGTGTGGCTCCAGCACCAAATGGGTGAGTTGTATTTCTGACTAGTTCATCATGTGTCAGAAGTGCCTTGCACCTTTGGGGAGGGAACACAGTACTGAAGGAATCCACCATTACACTGGTAAAAAAGTAAAGGCCTTAAAAAATAAAAATAAAATAAAGCTAGCTGGCTGGCTAATTGTGCCAACTGAACTTGCTTGCAAAAAGCACACTAATTAAACAGTGGGAAAGTGGGAAAACACATTGCTAGCTTAACACAAGATTATGAAAAAAAACAACAATCCATATTGTGAAGGAAGAATTTAAATGCATATGGGCCGTACATATAGAGTACACAGGACATGATATGTACACACATGTTAAGGTAGGATTAAAAGAGAGAATGGGAAAGATTAATGAACTTGGGAGGCTGAGACCTGAAGACAGTGTGTGCTAGAACAGAGAACATTCCCCCGTTGGTTATCTTGCGATGGGAAAGAATGTGTTCTCTCAGATTAATGACATGTTTATCCAAAAGGAAGTCGCCACCCTTCTGGAGCACCGCCCTGCCTCTACCGTCCAAGTCGCTGTTCTCAGAGGCTGCGCGCTCCAGCCCCCCCGCCTCACCACGGCTTCCTGACCACACGAGGCCGGGCGAGGCGCTCGAGTTTCTCTCTTTGACTCCCTCTTTCTCTCTCCCCCATTTAACCCTCCATACAGTACTGACAGCGCGGGTCCTCTTCAGCCCTTTATGCAAATCCCCACCTCACCTATTTTCACTGGGATTATAAAAAACACCAACGTGGTTCCACAATTGTTTCAACAAAATATTTGACCCTGTCTTGGTATGTTCAGGTTTTAGGTTATATCAACATTGCTATCTAATTCCATTCTATAAGTTATCATTGCTTCTGCAATGATGTACATGCATTACAATTTTATGCACAATTATTGCAGTTATTGGCCCATGTTGCACATATTTCCATAGAAATAAATCAAACAACTTTTAAAGCGGAGCATAAGTAGGAAGAGATTCACATAGGCACCTTTTGAAAAAGTGACAGTTAATTGCAGTCCGTAGACAGAGAAAAAGGGCTGTGGACACTGACAGGACTTGTGTCATGTGCAGTTGTCAATGACAACATTCTTTCATGTGGTCATAGGGGCAGCTATTAATAGCACATGCGCTCTGTTCCGCCATTTTGACCAGGAAGCAATAATTCTGTGGCTAAGGGTTTTTTCTCATGATCCAAAAATGTGGGTGAGACCAGTTAACACCCTCAACCCAAAAACATGTGAGTGCAGTGCTCTGAAAGTATTGCCTGACAATCTGGAACACAGTTAAAGGGATTCAGTGGTGTAATATTTTTTTTCTCCCCCAGCAAGATAGAGACCAGGAGCTGGGATTTTGCTCTTTTTTTGTTAACTTTGTTTTACCATTCACATAACAGAGAGGCACAGTTGAGGCTTCCATACAGGCATTAGCAGAGACGTGTGCTAAATAAAATACCTATCCACCATCAAAATCAATAATACAAATTATTTTAATGGTTTAAATGATAAGGTAAAGCAGTGAGACCAAAACAAAGAATACATTTAGGCTATCAAATGATCACAATTATATTTTCCATTTTCCAGTTCCGGTTTCTTCTCAAGTCTCATGGTATGATAAATTGCTTTAAATATGATAAGTCTCATATAAGTCTCCTGTATGATAAATTGCTTTAAATATGATAAGTCTCATATAAGTCTCCTGTATGATAAATTGCTTTAAAAAGCACCAAGGGAAGTTCTGAGAGAAATTTAACCCAATAACTGTGTTCAGGTTACAGAGCTTCCACACCAATTGGCAATATTCATTGGATTAAAATTAAGAAAAAAGTTGCATTCCATCTTATTGAATGGTCTTTTCCACACTGCCACAACAAGATACTCCCAGGCTTGGTTTTCTTTTTTTTGTCACATCGCTTGAAGATTTCTGCCCTATAGGGTCAGAGCAGTGGTTCCCAAAATGTAAGAGCACATGACCCAATTCATGAGCGGACACATTTCCGGGACCCACACGTTACTAAAATGTAGCCTAACATATCTTAAAATATACAATTAAAATGTAAAAAAAAAACACCTTTAACTACATGAACTAGTGGAGTGTTTATTTCGACAGGTGTGAATGTGTATGGTGATATTATGATACACAGCACATGATTTTTGTCTTCACATATGCGCTACGACCCACATGCTACTCCAGTTGGTCCCAACCAATATTTCTGTTTCACGGAGTACTCATCGACCCAAAATTGCAGCACACAGCTCCAAAAACCTAAATAAGTCTGCAACAATTATTTTATTAGTGTCAGTTTCATTTTGTGTCAGTACCAGACTGACACAAAGCAATATGCGTGTGTGTGTGTGTGTGTGTGTGTGTGTGTGTGTTTGTATACTGTATATACACATACTTTTATAATGACATTGCTTTGTCATTAATTCCCTGAGGTGTTCTGAGGAGTGCACCCTTCACACACCAAGGCTTAGATTCAATAAACATTTGTCCTTAACTTTCACTTAAAAATAAATGTCAGTGTTCATTTGTTTTGTGAGAATAACAACTAAAATTTGTATATCATTGAGAGTCAAAGTTAAGGTCAAATGTTGATTGAAGTGAACAGCCCTTAAATTGTAGGTTAATGAATTCTCGGTAACTACGTGCGACCAAGACTTTCCCTACATTTCATGCCTTCGAAGGACAACCCCCTGTGTCTTTTACACAGCTCTTGTCCTCTCAAAAGAGCAAAAAAAATCACCTGTCTGAAATGACTGTGAAAATAACAAAGTTAGCAGCAAACGTGGAAGTCATTTAAACTTTGGCTACAGTACCCAAACCCCCCTTCCCCCATGTTGACCGCTCAACCTCATTATGCCAGTCTCTGATTGGCCCCTGAACAATATTATCAAACCATAAACACATCTGCACAGCAGCCCTGCTTCCTACAGCACTGCTGGCAGGTAACCAAGCCTCCAGGAGCCCCGGGGCCGGGCCACTGGATCGCCTGGCTGCATGCCCACGGTGAGGTCACCCCAGCGAGGCTCCACAGCGTAATTGGAAAAACCTGGAGCAGGACGCATGACCTTGCTTCCCTTAGCACACAGATACGGGATCAGCTCCTCCTGGGAAGGGGAGAAGATTCAGAGGAGAGGGGGGTTTATGGATTGACAGGGGTTGGAGAGGTGGTGATTTGTAACCCACTCTCCAATCCCAAATCCCCTTGCCCATACCCCTGGCCCATTACTTGACACTGTTTTCACATCGGGCTGTCTGAGGGTGGGGTCAAATGCCGCTTGGAAGTCTTTGCTCTGACTAGAGGCAGGAAGTGGATAATCAGTGTGAACAGGAAGCAGTGGGATCGACTTCCTGTTGGCTGCTGTAGAAGAACATGCAGGGGTGGGTCTGAGACAAAAACGCAAACTCCCTCTCTGTACCCCCAACAACCCCCCCCACCCCCACCCCCCCCCTCTCGTGAAAATGTCATCTGAGCAAATACAGTGGCCGTGTCAATTCAAATCCACCCAAAGGTCAGAAGTTGCATCCTCAACGTGTCCCTGTTTGTTGGCTCCTCATCAGTTTGAAATTTTCTCTGGTATTTTTGCTATATAACAAAGCATTTTGTTTATATAAGCATTTTGTTTATATTTCACTATGATTTCATGGCATAAACAGAGCTTACCACCTTCAGGCTTTGTGCCACCTATTTTGGAATCACTGGGTTTTCTACATTTTTAAATAAATTCTTCTTCAGGGATTAACGTCTCAGTGTGGTGGCAAATGAATCCACATGGGCTTTTCATTAATTGGTGCTATTTATAGTTTGTGTTCAGGGTTAATACTTATATCAAAGCAACGAAAACAAGGCAAAGCAAAGTTTCCAAACATGAATGGAGTCGGGGGGTCGATAATAACTTCTGTTTGACTTTGATATTTTTGTCGTTGCTCCGAGATCACCTACATCTCATTTCTCAGGGAAAGACCATCAGGGGCCCCCATTATCATCTCACTCTTGTACCGCATATAAATCTTTATTCTTGCACTTTGTCTTTGTCTTTGTGTAACTAGGCACAAAATTATAAAGACAAACACAAATAAACACACACAATCATGATCAATTTTCATAATAACAATATTATGCATTTCAGCAATTACACTAAATTATGTCCGTTGTTATTATTTGACTAATGTGAGTTTTGATGGGATAACAGAATTATCTTTTTGTCTTGCACTCAGCTGAGTTGGTTTCATCAGTGGCAGATGAATTACCGTGGCTATGCGGGGAAGCAGCTTGCCTCAAATGGTCAGTGTTGCTATGGAGACACCTGCTGGACACGACCACCAAAGGAGAACTCGATTCAAGCATGACGTGATCTTCATTCATTAAAAACCCTCCAGGCAAGCCTCCTTTTGCCAGGTGACTTATGCGACAAGGTGCTTTTCATATGGATTTGTCATAGATTACAGGCCTTTCATAGGTAGATTAAGTTACCCTTTCTGTAAATTACACATTGTCTACTGCGAGAGACAGAATGAAATGCAATTTTGGGCTATACTAGCCCCTACAACACACTGGCCTGATATATTCTTATCCTAAACCCTTTTAAAAAAATGTTTATGTCCCTCTCTTAGCAACTTAAGTTTTTTTTAATGTAGTTTTATTGCTGCGCTTAGTGACGTTTTTAATGGGAAAGAGCACAATGGAAATTAAGTTTAGGCAATGATGTATATAGGCAAAACGACCAGCCTATATGGGCTGAGTGCACGGTTCTTTCATTGTTCTTATGTTCTAGCGGCCTTAGGTTCTTATGTTCTATTGTTCTGCCATTCTAACTTCTACAGAACATGGAACAGGTGCCACCCCTAGTCTTTGCTTGCTCAATTCATCGCTCATGTCATTTGTGCCTCTCGACCTGGTGATTCAAACACCAACCTTTGAATACAACTAGGTATGCAATATGTGGTATTGATATCATGAGGGCTTGAAATAAACAAATAGCTCATTATGTACAATTTCAGTATGCTGTTATGGGGTGAACGTCTAATTAGGTTATGGCATCAGACCTCAAAATCCTTTTCTGCCATTGCTTTTTGTTCGGGAAAAGCAGTATGAAACTACACCCAGGTATTTACCATTTCCCCCAACAGTGCATGAAGTGGGTAGAACAGCAAAAACACTGCAGTGGCACTGAGGTTATACAATGAATAAAAGTAGAGCCCCAAGAATGCCAAACTATCCTTCCCTGGTTCATTTGGCACACTCACACAAAAGCTATGCTAAAAGACTGATAAAACACTAAAAAATGAATACAAAAAGGCGAGTCAGCAGAAATACTGTAAATCACATGTATTTGAGGAATAAACCATTACACAATTGCAAGTAAGACACGATCATAAAACCAACAAGAGCCAATCAAATTTGATTGACAAAAACGTATGCGTAATATTGCGCGTTAATTGTCTTCTACCAAAATGCATCCGCTACAATAAAAGGTTTACATTACATATAAAAATATACCCAGTGTACTAAAACTGACATAATGGAGGACAAATCACCTTTGAATTAGTTTTGTATCAATAGTCTCCAACCACTCAGAATAGTCATTTTTGCACAAATTGGTATTTAAAGATTTAATATTCATGTATACTAAGTGTCCTTCAATTTCAACTATGAATTAAATGTTCCAATTTCTTTCTCCAAATGATCAAGTCTCCCATAGAAAAATAAATATTTTTCATTAATTACTGACTTTGCAAAAGTAATTAATAATAAAATAAAAGCAAAGGACTGCAATAATGTACTTCACTGGAGAAGACACAGGTGAAATTTGGGAACTCCAAACATTCCCAGAATTTTACATTGTTGAAGTATTGCACAATTGAAGTATTGCATTTTTTTCAGTTTCAGTTTTTATTTTTCAGTTCTGCAAAGTCCATTGAACATGCAAACCAGTGCCTAGTTATTTATGCTAGACTCCAGTAACACTTGATACAGTACATTATTGCCAACTCAAAACAACTCAAAATAGATGGCAGAACTGCATGTTTGTATTTACAGCAACAAATGTTATACATAAGATTCCAAATACAAAAATGTATTTACAGCATAAACAAGCTTCCTCGTAAACACTAAAAACAAAAGGAATGTGTCTAAGGGGAAAGGGAGGAGTTGCTGAAGAGGCAGAATTGATTTTGTTTTCAGTTTTCTCTTGATTGTCTGAAGAGATTTGACAACAAAAAAAAAGTTGAAAACCAGCTTGTACTAGTTACACATTGCTTAGGGGTAAGACAGTTATTTGAAATATGATGATCATAATATAACTGTATACTGTAGCAACTTTACAAAGTTGGGGGAAGACATCTGTACAAACATCTCAAATAAAAACAGCAACACACGGTAAGTGTTGGGACAGCTTAAGAAAGCATCAAAGATTCAACCATTTCATCTCAGGATCAGTGTTTGTGTTACTGATGTTGGGGTTTATTTATTTATTTGTATAAGCTTTTGCTATATTTGCAATAAATGCTCTTCTATATGTACAGAAACAATAAAAATGTAACAATACCTAAACTATTTTAAAAAGCAGAAACACTTATTAAATCACACCTTGAGTTTTGCACTGGGTAACATCAACTCTCCAAACATTACCGTCCCCAGACAAAATATGCCACATATCAAAAGCCTTGGAACATGGGTTATGGTCTTCAAAAATATGACAAATGTATACAGATATGCAAATATATAATATGTGAAATAATCTAACGGAACCAAAACAAATCCTCTGTGGCATTTGTTGAAATTCACTCCGATTTCGCTTGACCAAAGCAAGCAGCAAGCGTTCTGGAAGTGGATAAGGAATTGTATCCCATTACATCCTCGTTAGATTTTCACCTTTAAGTAATTGGAGCAAAAAAATAATGATTAGAAATTAGGAGAAAATAATTTGAACACTGGAAACTGCTGCAGTAATGATTTAATCTTAATCCCTGTATGACTAAAAGACACAATCAGTGATTATGTAAAAAGTGCTTGAAATATAGATAGCCAGTCCAAGATCCAAAATGTTTGGAGAGATTCATTTTACGTTAAGACTACAATTCCAGTTAATGAAATGGAAAAGGGCTTTGGCCCAACACTGGCAGCCAGTTTATCTGGAAAGTGTGTATGAAGCTAGTACGTTTTTGGGTTTCCCCACTCCCGCCTGAATTAAAATCTCCAATGACGGCATCACAGGGAGGTTATAGGTATGTAAAGGCACTGATTGAGTGACAAATACAAATTCAATAAAAAAAACAGACAAAAACAATAACATTGTGCAATGCAACCATTTAAAAACAAACACACTTGACAATATCTGAAAATGAACGTTACCATTACAGCAAGAAAAGTTTAAAATAGTCTGCTTAAATTCAATTCAAAGTCAATTACAATCGTGTCCTTAATATGTTACTGAACAAAGGGAAAAATATGAGTACAATACAATCAATTAGTTCTTCATCTAATCAGAATTGAGGCCACACCCCCAATTGTACAATATTATTTTAAAATTGCTTTCTTCAGGATATCAGTACTAATCATTCAATTTTTTTATTTTTATAAAATAATAAAGTCAAATAGACTGCTATCACTTCTCCACAATTGAAAGAAGGTTTGGCATTTAAAAAGGCATCAAATGCGCATTCACTGATTTTCAGCCCAGTGTATTAGGCTAGACTCAAAAAACAAATCTCTCATCACAATTAAAAATTCAATGTGCAAATACAGCTACTTTTACCTTGGATAACAATCATTTGTTTAATTATCACTTCTTGATATTCGTCTCTGTATTTTTTACTCAGTATTTAACAAAGTGAAGCACTCAATAATAACATGAAACCTTTTGGACAGGTTCCAGATTTTCAAGCCATCATACTGTCCTTTTAAAATACTGGGGTATACAGTTTAACCACTGTTAACCATTTAATGATTTAACCAATACCTGACATTACGCAAATTATGTCCGCTATTCATTGCCTATTTCTTTCACGAATCCAACATAATAGAAGCAGGTTGACGCACATTATCAATCTCCTTGATAAAAAACCAGACAGACTACACTTGAATGTGAAAAAAACATTAGCTTGCTAGATAGCAAGTCAATTAGCTAACATAGAAAGTTAATTTACAAAGCGTCAGTGTAAATTTGTTCGTAAAACTAAAGCAATTTAGAAAACCCATGATTGTGTCTACATTAATTTTTGCTAGCTAGCAAGACACCACCTTTATTATTAACGGACTAGCTAGCGACTGCTTGTAGCTAATGTTAGCCAGCTATCTGATGCTGCTAGCTACCTAAAAAAACTACTAGCACCCAGTTCTCAAACCAGCTTCAACAAACTAGCCGCCAAACTAACCTGTTAGCTTACAATGTAGCTGTCCAGTCGAACGTGCCAGTGTATTTGTCTCCACGTAAACAAGGACAAAGTAGCTAACCAATATTATATGTAGCTGTATGGTGCCAACGTTAACCAACTAGCTAGTCTCACTGCATCTAGCAGTAGCTAGATAGCTGGCAAATGTTCACAAAAAGCAAGCAAGCTAGGTAACTTTTAAGTTATCTAGCCAGCTAACTAACGAAAATTACTAGCACCCAGCTCCGAGCTGTCCATTTGAGCTGACACTAGCTACCTCACCTCGCTCGGGCAGTTACTCACATGATGTTAGAGTGATTTTAGGCACAGCAGCACTTTTATTTCGACAGAGTGTAATGGAGGTCTGACGGTTTGAAAATGACACCACGGTATACGGTGTGACCAGAAACTGGGCCAGTTCTAAAGAAACCCTTTCCATATCAGCCAATTTCATTTTACAATTCATAAATGCCTGTGGGAAAAGGATAAAAATCTTTAAAAACATTCACTCATGTAAAACTTATCCAAATACTGTATGTAATCCAAGGATCCACTTCCTGTAGCACAATTACTGCGCTTTGCAGGGTCCTCGGGTGGCGTAACGGTAAAGGCACTCGCCTGGAGTGCAAGTTCCCCAGTCCGACTCTGGCCGGGAGTGCCGCTAGGGACACTACCGGTGCAAAAGTGGCCTTGTGGCGAGCCTCATCTCCCATCACTACAAGCAGATACACCAAGAGATCGAAAAAACACCTCTAATGCACCTCTAATACAATGTGTTTCAAGCTAGACCAGGTTTTATTAGAAACAGGCCAGTGCACTGAACGCAAACCACCTTTTGCTGGTACATTAACCTGCTTATGGAATGGCCCAAATTGCTATGCATTAGGAGTGTGATTTACATCTATGACATAACGCACCTGCAGTCCTGTATTTACAAAATTGTAAGGGTTGGCAGTGAAGCTAAAAAAGTAAAATATGTTTTCTCAATGGCGAAAAATCGCGAAAAGCAGCGGTCCCTTTCATCAGGTAAAGAAAAGAAAATGGTAGAAAGATTAAATCAGGCTTTGAAAAAAACACCAACAACTGCTGGAGGTAAATGACAACTTTAACCTTCCCCCTGAACAGAAACGAGGAGACCCTGACCACTAGTGATAGTTTGCCTCATCTGAGCAATGGCGGCGGCTCAAAATATTGATGTGGCCTGGCCACAGAATCGCTCAGCCTTTCATTGAACAATCCTGTGTCACAATGATTGTCAACAAATACTCATAGCACAGGACAGACCCACTTTACATAAAGCTGCAACTATAGCCTGTTTCTTACATTACTCATCCCCGTGTAACAAACATAAAGCATTTTGTTGTAAAACACATTCTGCAATGACAAAGATAAATATTTTCTAAAATCTCATAAAGGTACTGAACTACAAATTACAATAAAACGTATTCCTTGTTAACCATTTTTGTTGCTTATTATCGTAACATGAAAGATATATATAATATGTGTATATTTATACTGCAAATGTGGTCAGGAAAAGAATTTACCAGTAAAATACAAGAGACAATATTTCAAATTTACAATGCATTCAACTTATCCAGAACAGTGAACCACCCTTACAGTGCAACCTAGGCTGGCAGACCACAAACAACAGGAATATAAAGTGCTTTTCAAAAGGACCGGAAATACTGAGATGCGTCCCTTCAGCCAAAAGTTTGGCTGCTTGTGGCATCGGGTGATGAGGTCAGTTGAGTTCTGGACTCAGTCACGCTGACCAAAGAGAATTCTGGGAAGTCAGCGGTGCCACCTCCCTGGCCTCGAAGGCTGACCTGCCCGTTGACGATGCTGAACTGGGAGGAGATCCCGGATCGGGAGGTTGGGAGAGGGGACCGGAAGTTCTGATCGAAGCCGCTGACCTGGAACGGCAGGTGGACCTGCTCCTTTTTTGCCAATGTTACCTGCTCCAGGAAGTCCTCGGTGGGCGAGACGGAGGAGGGGTTCGTCTCATCCCCCGAGAAGGAGAAGGGGTGCTGGCTGTCC
This sequence comes from Aldrovandia affinis, assembly GCA_029706075.1. Taxonomy (NCBI): domain Eukaryota; kingdom Metazoa; phylum Chordata; class Actinopteri; order Notacanthiformes; family Halosauridae; genus Aldrovandia; species Aldrovandia affinis. The sequence goes on from JAINUG010000010.1 coordinate 8,157,905, forward strand.
CCGACAAGGAGGCCAAAGTTCGATTTGTCCAGGGCGGACCTCAGCGGGGAGCCCAGCGCTGGCCGGAGGCGGCTGGCGGGAGCGTACTGCTTCTCTGCTGCGGGAAACAGGGTTTGGCTCTCCGTCACAAAGGCCAGGCTCGGGTTGTTCAGGAAGGCATCATTTTGGCTGGTCCTCTCCAGCGCCTGCTGGAGGAACTTGGAGTACTCCTGCAGCATGCTGGCCTTTTCAGCAGGGGGTGCCTGTGAGCCGGGGCCTAGGGCCTCGGCTGGCCCCACCTCCGGCACGTCGGAGGAGTTGATGGATATGCTGGAGGTGACCTCGGTGTCGGCCACGCTGAAGGAGATGTCGGGCTGGCCGTTGGCCTTGTTGGAGTAGTGGTCCAGCAGGGTCTGGAGCACCTCGTCGGGCAGCACACTGTGACGGTCGTGGACGGGCTTGATCTCCACGCTCAGCACCTGATGGCTGTTCAGCATGGAGGTGGGGACGGCGTCCTCGTCGATGACGCTGGCCACGGCTGCTTGGGTGACGGCAGGCTGCGAAGATGTCGCCCCCACGCTCAGGGCGTAATCCCGCCCCCCGCCAGGGGCTGCCGCGGCGATAGTCGCCTGCAAGTACCGCTTCTTCTTCAGGAACTGTACAGCGTCGTCGTAGTTGGTGCTGCTTGCCGCCGGCTTGCTGGGCCCGCCTTGCAGGGCGTGGATGGGGTCCAGCTCAGCGTGCACCTCCACGCCCAGCAGGTCTTGCTTGTCCACCAGTTCGAAAGCGACCAGCGGGGACAGGTCCCCTGGGGCCTCTCCCCGCTGCTTCTGGCTCCGCTTGCCCGTCACCTTCTTCAGGAAAAGCTTTGGGGGGTGGCCCTCCTCAGGCGCCCCCCCACTGGACAGCCCCCCGCTGAATGTGGGCTCTGGGAGCTCCACTGCGTACTCCGCCACCACATACTCAGCCTTCACCTTGGAGGCCATAGGGATGTGGGCGGGGCCGGCAGCAAAGACCGGCAGGCACTCGGTTTTGCACAACCTCGGCTCCGCTCTCTCCTTCTCCAGGGCCCCTGGTGGCCCGTGGGGCCTCTCACTGGCCCGCTGGCGCTTCTTCTTTGGGGGGGCTGTGGTGGAGGGGCACTCTCTGAGGGGGAAGGGGAAGCTCAGGCTGTCCTCGGTGCCCAGGAGTCCGTCTCTAGCACAGGCGCGACTGCCTCTGCCCTCCCGGTTCTCATGGCACATGCGCTTGTGCTTCAATACCCGGTCAGTCCTGGAGAAGTACTGGAGGGAGAAGGGGTTTGGGGGACAGAACGTGTGTGTTTACAATGCAGTGTGTGTGTGTGAGTTGCGTGTGCATTAAGTTTACAATGCAGAAAGTGTGTATATACTAATTAAGAATTTATGTGTATACAGGACCAGGATAGAATATGTCTACTGCTTTACAATGTTACTTGTATACTGTGTATACTACAAAGCATGCTACAAAGCATAATATATACATAAGTATAAGTGTATGTATATGGTTTTACAATGCAAAGCATATCTATACTGTTGAAAGTGTTGACCATTTGTGTCTTTACGGCTTTAGAATTCAGTGTGTATACAGTGCAAAAAATACACATCTGTATGTTTTAGAGTGTAGATCACGTGTGCCCATACTGCTTTATGGTGTGCGTGAAGGCAGACCATTCTCAGAAAACCATTATTTTTATTTTTTTTAGGTTTTACAGTTTAGGATGGATATTCAATATTTCAAGAGTCGGAGAAGCTACTTTCACTTGCGTGACAAATGCTAGTTCGTGCGAGCAACCTCTGACTGGCCCAGGTCCAAGCACAACCACTTCTCTATCATAACTATTTTAACTGAAGCCTCATATTTGCGTAGTTTAAAGTGATACCTGCATACTTTGAGCTCAAAACATGTGCACGGTACGCAAAATGTGTACATGTTGGCGGGTTTGCCTTGTTGTCCTTTTTGAACTTGAATGGATCACTTTTGCTGGAACGGAGCAGGAATATTGCCTTTGGTGCAAGTCTGCCTTGAGACAAGCTCAGTGGAACCGAGATTCCTACCTGGTGGCAGTAATCGCACTGATAGGGCTTCTCCCCGCTGTGTGTCCGCTTGTGTCTCTGCATGTGGTACTTCTGGATGAACCTCATCCCACACTCGTCACAGCGGAAGGGTTTCTCACCTTAACAAATGGAAAAAGACAATGGTAACAGTTCCCAACCAACAGGCGAGGTCCACAGCTAAAAAAAAACCATTCTCTCAGACTGTGAAGAACAGCTGAAGGGCTGTTCTTTGAGGAAACAAAGAAAATTACGGATGGTCCACCTTTCCAGTGTTCTCCCTTTACACACACGTCTCATTCAAGCTTGAAATTCATTTTTTTCTGGCAAAAAAAGAGAAGAAGAATAATAAAATGTTTTTGAGAATGAATTTTCAAAGAATGCCCTTTGATGAAGCGGTCAAAGGCTGCTTTTAAAAATGATTAAATCCAAATAAAACTCTGGGTTCCCTGGGTTTCATTTTCTCACAAAAAAACATGTGCCTTTAATCTGTTCTGCCCATTCTCTGACTTCACACACAGTAAAGCTCATTCAGCTGCACGCTGGCCTATATTCCAGTCTTTCTGATACTGTCGCTGTGACAAAACCAAACAGCATTGGGTTTGTCAATGCAGTCTTATTCTGCCATTGACCAAAGTCAGGGTTGGCAGAACCAGATATTTATTGTCACTACTAACACTTGCCTTTAAGATAGAACTTATTTCTCCTCATGATGATATCGTTCAGTTTTCTCACAGAGTGGAATACTAATTTTTGGACATTAAAATTGATTACTTTTCCTGAGGTAATCAGAGTCTGATCGGCTGCATTTTACTGCTGAGTACCTTTAATTTGAAATCATTTCAAATGAAAGATACTCAGCAGTAAAATGCAGCCGATCAGACTTATATTACCTCAGGAAAGGTACAAAGTTAAATGGTATCCTGAAGGCTACTGCGCTGTAATACATCAAATTTAAAGTGATACGGCCGTAATCCAAACTGAATGTAAACAATGCATAACAAAAGATAGTGCCACCAGTTAAGCTTTACTTCAATTTCTCTGTGAAATACAAATAGTAATATGAATTCAGCCGTTAGAAATAATTAACCCTTGGAGCCGGGATGACGCCCTGTGGTGTCATAGATTTAACTTCCCGCATCATGCAATTTCCTTGGATATTCTAAAAGTTAGAAGCACCATTCGTATCATTCCGGTAAAGTAGACCGATTCGGGTTTTCGTCGTGTAAGTCTGGCGGGGATCTGAAGAGATTTAATTGCTCTCATCCAACGACAAACAAAAATAAAGAATTTTAGCCATTTCCAGCTGCAGCATAGGGACTGTTCGCTCTGAAGCTAGACTGGAGATCTGTGTGCTGTGCTCGTCTTTTTTGTATTTCTTTGTCACTGTGGAACTAAGTCGCGGAAAGCTTACTTGGACAAAAAGGTGTTGGTTCTGCATTGCAGTAGAACACACGGTATGGAGTTCAATTATGTCTAGTGAATATAACTTGTAATGAACATATGTAAACGACAGCATAAACACAAATGACTGAATAAAGGTTGATAAGTTCATACTATGTTATATAGAAGAAAAAAACGTTCACAATTGTTTTATTAAATGTTATGTTTGTAGGGTTTGCCATAGGTGTACATTCGCTATTTTGTTATATATGGCTTATAAAAATTGAGCATTTTTGTAGCATTTTATGATTTATATTTTTTACCATTTTGTAATTCATGTAAATATAAATTAGAAAATAATAATAATATAATGTTATGTTAGTGCAGCCTACAACTTCAACTTCAAAGCAACGGTAAAATTACAAATTCAAATTGACAAAGCAACGGTAACTCATATTAACATAAAAATAGTCTATATAGACTAGTCTTCCATGGCATGAGATTTACATTTTTGGAAATTCCTTTTTATTTTTAACTGCAGTATGTGATTATAAATACCATCTAGGAGTACAATGTATGAAAAGAGTAGCTCAGAGTAACTTCTGATACAACACTGATGCTACACTTGTGGAGTTAAGAGTTAGATTACCTTGAGTAAACTGTAACAAAGTAAAGGTAGTGGAAAACTGAAAAGGTACATAGGGTTCAAAGGGTTGCCACTTGGAGTCTGTATGTGCACAACAAGAATAATATCCTTAAAAATATTACGTGCTAAAAGGTTTCATTTTCATTAAAAACTTGCTAGAGTAGTGTACAGTGCACAGGCAATGGCTCCAATGCTTTGCCTAACCCCGCATTCTAACAGGGGCCGATACTAGGCGAATAAATTGCCCAGTGGGCGTTCACCACGCTTGACTGGCTTCCTCAAAAATGCTTCCGACGTGCTTACAAAATTTTTGCATGGTAAACGAATAGTTCATCATAGATTTTGAGAATCTTTATTATAAATATTAGTTGGCTAGCAGTATTGTTTCCTTCAATTATGAACCGCAAACTCAAACTCAGAAGGCTTTTTGCAATTACGGCCATTTACTTGCGCTGGAAACAGCTCGCAATTTCTCTCCGGTGCGTTTTCCAAATGTTTTTCCAAACGTACCCATGCGATAAAAATAGCCTTTTAACCAACACAAACATTAAATAAGATGTATGTAGGCCATATAAGTTTAGCTAGCTATAAATATTTATGCTTTTAGGATTAAATAAAGTATGGGGGTACTGCAGACCGCTGTTAAGTTTCTCCTCATCCATGTTGAAGTGTCGGAACTAGGAACAAAATTTCGGTTTTGTGTTGGTTTCCGCGTGGGAGGTAAAAAGAGCAAGACATGAATTTGATTGGCTCTTACCGGGCAACACTGCCCGAAAGTTCAGAATTTTCAACTTTTCTGGGCCACCGCCACGCCCATAAATCAGACAATCGGTCAGGCACCGGAAGTCGCTCACTCTTATAGAGAATCAATGCATTTCCGGCAGCTCGTTGCCGAATCGCCCCCTGTTAGAATGCGGGGTAAGAGGAGATGACTACTTTTGAAACCTGTATTACCACCACAGATGAATTTAGTGAACTTCCACAGTAGATTCCAGAGTAAATGAAGGGTTCTGGAGGCTCTGTTATGGTGTGGGGTGCATTTTCCTGGCATGGTTTAGGCCCACTCAACTCCTTAGAGGGCAAGGTAAACTCCAATACATACAAGGCATTCTGAGTGATCTCCTTCATTCTATGGTGAAGGTCTCTTCCAGGATGGCAATGCCCCCTTCCACGGCACGAGTGGTCACTGAATGGTTTGATGAGCATGAAAATGATGGAAACCATATGCAATGGCCGTCTCAGATACCAGATCTCAACCTAATTGAACACTTATGGGAGATTCTGGAGGGGCACCTGAGACAGCGTTTTCCACCACCATCAACAACCAATTGCATCCTTCCAATAGAGTTCAAGACACTTGTAGAACCTATGCCAAGACGCATTGATGCTGTTTTGGTGGGTTGTGGTGGCCCAACAGCCTATTAAGACACTATGTTGGTGTTTTCTGTATTTTGGCAGTTACCTGTAGATCATTTAAATGTTGTGAGGGCAAAAAAGGAAAGCGGAGGAATATGCTGTGACGTGCGACAGTAGTCACGTTGCGTATGCGCCTGGAGTTCAGCCACAGTAGCTAGTTAGAAAATTTCAAAATGAAAATTAAGCAGAAGAGTGCACACGCTTCGGTGCTCCAGGTGTGTGGGTGTTGGTGACACAGCAATAACTCAAAAGCCACAATTGTGGATTCCAAATTGAGGAGAAAGCAAGTCTTACCCGTGTGGATCTTCTCGTGCCGCTGGAGGAGGTACTTCTGAATGAAGCGCATGTCGCACTGAGTACACTGGAAGGGCTTCTCACCTGAACAAGACAGGGAGGGGGAGAGAGAGAAAGTTTACACACATTTCATAATAATAATCATAATCATAATAATAGTTGTTTTTAGAGTGCCCTATCATCAAGCTCAAAACACTTAAAAATACAGCACCATAAACCCCGCGGCCAAAACATACATGCCATAAAAGTGAGGTGACACATATTAATCAGCAATAAAACCATGTTTAATTTACAATTTAAAAAAAGATAATAAAGAGGAAGACAATTGTGATAAAGGAAAAAATGAGAGAACTTGAGATTAATATGAAAATTAAAACCATCCCCCTCCTCACCCCCAGGACTGTATGAAACTGAATACCGAATAAATAATGCAGAAGATCTGCATTCACTCAGTTTACAGGCAGACATAATAATAAATAACAATTGTCTGTGATGTTATGCACATCTCTTAGGCTTTCCTTCGTGAATACAGAAGAGAAAGAATACATTTTCTTCATTTTTTGTCCATCAACAACCATATGAAGACTGAATACTGATCCAAGTAACTGATCAGTGATCTGAAGTCCTCTCTCCCACCGTGCATTACCCAATTACAAAGACCAAAATAACAATATACTTCCTTAACTGTAACATATCAGAGAGGTCAATAGAGCAGTGGTTTCAACTGTCACTGTACAGTAAAGTACAACATCTAGTCAGAAAGCCAACCATTGTTGATCATAGGGATACATGTCCTCCAGTGCTTTCTTTCAAATCTCGTTAAACACTGTAAATAAAGCACTTCAGATAGTCCAACAGGGAAAGTCTATGGTTGCATATCGTCACCTTCTTAAAATAATGGCCTAAATCATATTTTCAGTTTTTTTTTAAACAGAATAAACTGAACCAAATACAGAATATGCTATTTATTAATCATTTCACACAAAAAGGTTATGACAATATATGACTATTGACATACAAATAACGCTGTCTGTCAATTATGTAACATAAGAGGATTAGATTACTTAGGCCAATTTACGAACATGCCGTTGTGACTTAGGCAATTTTAAACCTGACTTCTGGAGTAAGTGACTTAGGCAAGCAGCCGCCATCTTGAAAGCTTGTAAAATTGCCTAAGTCACATTGTCTTGTGACTTAGGCAAAAAATAAAATGGCCTAAGTCACACTCTTGACGTAGGCCATTATACTACCGGGGTAGGAACGGGATGATCTTTTCAATTAAGGATGTAGGCAATTTTACCAGAGGTGGCCAGCATCATGAAGAGATGACTTAGGCAAAAAAAAAAAAAATCCTCAAAAAATGACTTAGGCCATTATTTTAAAAAGGTGACGATATATATACACTGCCCGTCCCCAAAAAAAGTCACATACTCTTATATTTCGTTGGACCGCCTTTAGCTTTGATTACGGCACGCATTCGCCGTGGCATCGTTTCGATAAGCTTCTGCAATGTCTGCAACAACATTTATTTCCGTCCAGAGTTGCATGAATTTTTCGCCAAGATCTTGTATTGATGATGGGAGAGTCGGACCACTGCGCAAAGTCTTCTCCAGCACATCCAAAAGATTCTCAGTGGGGTTAAGGTCTGGACTCTGTGGTGGCCAATCCATGTGTGAAAATTATGTCTCATGCTCCCTGAACCACTCTTTCACAATTTGAGCCCGATGAATCGTGGCATTGTCATCTTGGAATATGCCCGTGCCATCAGGAAGAAAAATCCATTGATGGAAAAACCTGGTCATTCAGTATATTCAGGTAGTCAGCTGACCTCATTCTTTGGGCACATAACGTTGCTGAACCTAGACCTGACCAACTGCAGCAACCCCAGATCATAACACTGCCCCCATAGGCTTGTACGGTAGGCACTAGGCATGATGGGTGCATCACTTAATCCGCCTCTCTTCTTACCCTGATGCGCCCATCACTCTGGAACAGGGTAAATCTGGACTCATCAGACCACATGACTTTCTTCCATTGCTCCAGCGTCCAATCTTTATGCTCCCTAGCAAATTGAAGCCTTTTTTTCCGATTAGCCTGGTTGTTTAAGAAATGAGAAGCTACTCACTGCATCAGTTAGGGTTAAATAACTTGTTGCCAGCTAAAACATATGAATCACTGCAGTAATTATCCAATGGAAGGTTCTTACCTATTTGCTTAGTTAAATCCAGGTGGTGACTTTTTTTTGGGCCAGGCAGTGTATATATATATATATATATATATATATACACGCATAAAATAGCTTTATAAGGGCCATTGACTTGTGCATGTGTCTGGTCCAACAGAACGCTTTTCCTGGTGTTCATTTATTCACAAATCGTGGCTGAGTACCTAGTTTCCAGGAAAATATCATGAAAAATGCCACGCTCCAAATGTCATGAGATATGCATGTATATATACATACACACACACTCAGTGGCCACTTTATTAGGTACACCTTTCTAGTACTGGGTAGAACCCCGTTCTGGTCCATGTTGACATGATAGCATCACACAGTTGCTGCAGATTTGTAGGCTGCACATTCATATTGCGAATCTCAAGTTCCGCCACATCCCAAAGGTGCTCTATTGGACTGAGATCTGGTGACTGTGGAGGCCACTGGAGTACACTGAACTCATGGTCAAGTTCGTGGAACCAGCTTGAGATGACGTGTGCTTTGTGACATGGCGCATTATCCTGCTGGAAGTAGCCATTAGAAGATGGGTAGACTGTGGTCATAAAGGGATGCACATGGTCAGCAACAAGACTCAGGTAGGCTGTGGCATTTAAAAGATGCTTAATTGGTATTAAGGGGCCTAATGTGTGCAAAGAAAACATTGTTTTACTACTGTTAAAACTACTGTGCCCACTGTAGCCTCACTGTCCTGTTCTTAGCTGACAGGAGTGGAACCCTGCTGTAGCCTATTAACTTCAAGGTTCAACGTGTTGTGCGTTCAGAGATGCTCTTCTGCATACCACTGTTGTAATGTGTGGTTATTTAAGTTACTGTCACCTTCCTGTCAGCTTGACCGCTCTCATTAATAATAATAATAAAAATGCCATTTAGCAGACGCTTTTATCCAAAGCAACTTACAGTAGTGAATGCATAAATTTTTCAGTATATGTGGTCCCAATGGGAATCGAACCCACAACCTAAGCGTTGTCAGCACCTTGCTCTACCTACTGAGCCACACAGAACCACAAGGCATTATCAAGGCGTTTTCGCCCACAGAACTGCTGCTCACTGAATGTTTTTTGTTTTTCGCACCATTCTCTGTAAACTCTAGAAACTGTTGTGTGTGAAAATCCCATGAGATCAGCAGTTTTTGAGATACTCACACCACACCTTCTGGCACCAACAATCATTCCACAAGTCACTTAGATCACATTTCTGGTCTTAACAACTGAACCTCTTGACCAAGTCTCCTTGGTTTTATGCATTGTTACTGCCAAATGTTTGGCTGATTAGATAATTGCATTAACGAGCAGGTGTACTTAATAAAGTGGCCACTGAGTGTACATACACATTAAACCATATATATATTGTGGTGTCCCTTGGGGTTGGGCGACACTCACCGGACCTTGCAGAGGGTGTAGGCAAGTTAAATAACCCAGAGGAGGCAGTAATGCAAACAAAACCATACTTTATTAAATGAATCTTGATAAACACAAAAAGGGTGGGGTCTTTGGGGGAATTCACAACACAAAGTCCACAATCTTTACTCGTCATTGGTGTCTGTAATCCAAGTCCAAAATCCAATCCAGTTCCTCAAACAGTCTAAAGTCGGTGCACAAACAGGGTCCTCAAAACAATCCACTCCAAACACGAACAGCAATCCCAAAAGTAACTCTTCGTCACACTCTCCACAACCACCAACCTACTCCCTCCCAGTGCAACACACAAGAGACCTTTAAATAGGCCTCTAAATGGCCTTCAGCTGTCCGTAGTCCCAAACGCTTAACTTGGTTCAGGTGCGGGACTGCAGGCTGCTGGGAACCGTAGTTCTTCCGGCTCCAGTGGCTCCAATGTGTTAAAGGGCCAGGCAGCCATTTCCTTGGGCAGCCCCTTGGGATGCCACACACCCTCCTCAGCTCTGACCTAGGGAGGGCTGAGCGGCACATGTCCAGCAGCGACCAGGAGAGCAACCATCTCCAGGTCCCCTTGAAGTTTTCCACCTGGATCAAACGTCTGGACTCCATCGTCTCCCTTCCCCTCCTGTAACAGAATGACAGATGTTGCGAGTTGCTCACCTTGTCTGCCACCAAGTGGCCATATGTGGGTACTGGCTCTGGGCTTCAAGGACGGAACGGTCACTGTTCTTGCTCTGGTCCTCACCAGGCCTCCATGGCTCCTCCAGCGAACCCTGTGCAGCATCTCGCTCTGTGGTCCTCTGCTAGGCCCCTTCCACCCCTCTTCTAGGTGGTCAGGCTCGGCAACCAGGGAAAACATGCTCTTCAAAACTCAGTTAGCCTTATCCTTAAATTTATTTTTCACATTTGCATTTCCTCTCCATAAATGGTTGTTACGGTCAATCCATTTAACTTTACTCCCGTTCTTTTCCAGGTTTCTTTTCCACTGAGAACTTCGGATTTCCACTTATCTCTGGGTTTTCAATTTCAACTGAAGAGATGGACTCACCATGTCAGGAGATGGTCGGGTGTTCAACAAGGCCTCCTCGACCATAATTAGGAGACCTTCCTCAATACTATGGTCCCATGACAGCTCATCCTCAGCATGCTGCTCCTCCAGGCCCCCTCTAAGGTCCGGCAGGCTGAGTGGACTGAGGACCATTGACCCCACTCCGACTCCAATGTCTGGTCATCGTCTCTGGTCAGCTGCACTGGCTCCCAAGATCTCCACCTGTGTGCTAGAGTCTTTTGTGACAGGAACACATTTTATACACTCAAGTTCTTCGCTCACCCCTTCTAGTTGATTTTGTAGATCTAGTAGTGTTTCCGTTTGGATTTTTAAGGTATAACAAAAGGAGTTTACTGTGGCCTGGTGCTGGGCTTCTTTTTGATCCAGTCTCTCACTTAAGACATGCACTTTTTCTCTCAGGAGAGGGAGCTCTTCATTTTTCTTCTGTTCTATCAGGAGTGCTGCAGAGGTGGTTTGGTGGATTTCCTGCAAAGCCAGAATCTTCTGTTATTGTTCTATGGAATGGTTCTTCAGTTTCAGAAAATCTTTCTTGTTTTCCTAGTTGAGTCCTCACCTCTTCCTGCTGTGCCTCCAGTTCCAGGCCTGCCCTCGCACTCTTGTTCCACACGGCTCCAGAGTTGCTCTGCTTCAGATGCATGCGTCTCCGCTGCTCTCCTGAGCTCTGCCTCCTTCTGAGTGAGCCTGGTCTGTACATCCCAGAACAGCCTGGCATACTCCTCCATGGCCTTTTCCTGGGATTTCTGGATGTGCAGACACTGCAGATGCTCTTCTTTAAGTTTTTCTGTTTCGTTCCTCACTTCCTCCTCCAGCTCCAGTCTGTGGGCCTCCACACGTCTCACCTCATTTTCAAGAGAGGGTTTTTCACTCTCCAGCTCCACAGCCATGTTCCCAATCTTTCTCAGGGAGTCAGTGTACTCCTCCAAGGTCCCCAACTCAGCCTTCATCCTGTCCAGCT